>OX336388.2:797684573-798884573 GCA_946902985.2 Meconema thalassinum | reverse complement strand
ACCATTGTACAAATTACCTTAAATTACACACTTACAATTCTTACATGGCTAGGCCGTAAACAGAAATCACGTGTGCTGTTATGTATGAGTTTCATGAAGGACTGTCTCGCCTTCTGGTGGCCCATCTTTGATCTCGTGGACGCCTTAAGCAAAAATACCCTGTTCAAGCGCTCACCCATCTCTAGGAGACAAATGGGAATTCACCAGCGCTACCAAATTCAGGCCTTGGTGTATCGAGACATTTTAGTGCCCAAGAGCATCCGACAATCCCATCATATTTCCCTGTACCTTAAAAACTCTCATTTACTTACATACTACCCCTCTGTGTGACTTCTGATACGCCTGCCTGGAAGACCAGATCTGCCACGCACCAAATACCACACTTACTCATTTGATAGGCTGGCTCGCCAGCTAAACACACTCGCTTTATGACACATACTTTCGTAGACTATGTATATTATACGTCCCGTATAATCTGTTTCCCTTACTATCCTCCAGCACATATGCTGTTTTGCCAATACGTTTGGAAACTATAAATGGGCCCTCGTAGAGATAAAAGAACTTGGACATGACTTTCTCTAGCTTATTTGACTGTTTCGGCACTCTAAGTAAGACTCTGTCTCCCGGCTCGAATAGGTCAAATTTAATTTCTTTTTGTTGGCGAATTCTCTTTTGTGCTGACTTAGATAAATTCTGTTTCGCCAACTGGACAATGTAATTCATCCCCGGTTGCTTACCCTCATTTAAACCCAACACCCTCGCTAGTTCATTTTGTGGTCTTTTTCCGAAGTGAACTTCGTATGGCGTCAATTTCGTGCTCTCATGCTGGACAGAATTCAGCCAAGTCTCGACCTTGGGAAGATGTCCAACCCAGGCCGTATGCTTGTCATGCACTAGAGTCCGAAAAAGACGAGCCACTTCCCTTAATGGACGCTCTGCAGAATTACCCTGAGGGTACCTTACAGAGGAATGAACGTGTGTTATACCAGCTTCCTGCATACTGGTTCTCCATTTCTTTGCAGTAAACTGTGGCCCACTGTCAGATAGTATCCTGAGAGGAATGCCAAACTCAGGTACATACTTATTAATGATCAGACGGCTACACGCTAGTCCCGTGGCTTTCCTTAGCGGATATAGCTTGACATAATTACTAAAAGCGTCAAGAACTATAAAAATGTACTCGTAACCGTACTGTCCTTTAACGATCGGGCCAAATAAATCCACACACAGTAGTTCGCCGGGACTACTGGTGTGAACTGCAGATCTCGCCCCCACTAAATATTTAACTGGATATTTACTCCTTTGACAGGTGTCACACTTAGCTAAAATCCTCCTAACATCCCTTCCCATTTTACTCCAAATGAAGTCACGACCAATTTCATAGAAGACCTTGGCAGCACCAAAGTGTCCTAATTCCCTATGAATGAACCAAATTAGCTCCTCCTGCAAAGTGGCAGGAACACATATTGCCCACCGATTATTCCTACATTTCCTTGCAAGAAGCCCATCCTGCATCTTGTACGTGAACCATTCTACTTTCACATACTCTTCTTCACCTATTTCCAACCTAGCCAGTGGCTCCCTTAACTTAACGTCCTCACGTTGCTCCACTAGCATATTTCTTAGTGTCTCTAACGATGCCCTGTTGCTACTGTCCACACATGCACATATTAAATTACCGTCCTCTGCTTTAACCACAGGATAATCCCTACATAAATTAGTGTCCCTCGATAGCATGTCTGCAAGAATGTTATCTTTACCTTTAATATATTTTACTGTGAATTCGTATTCCTGCAGAGCAAGAATCCACCTACTAACTCTGTTAGAACTGAGTTTACAAGTCCTCATATACAGTAATGCATGGTGATCTGTATGGATCTCAAATTTCCCCTTACTAAATACATTCTAAATTTCCCTAAACTGAAAACAATACCTAAAAGCTCTAACTCCATAATCGTGTATCTTTTCTCTGCTGCTGTCAGTCCTCGCGAGGCTAAAGACACAATGCACAGATTACCCTCATCATCTTTCTGACATAATACTCCAGCAATGCCTATATGTGAAGCATCTGTCATAACCACATATTCCTTATCTTTCAAAGGATATTTCAGCACTATATATATTTCGTATGACATACAGAGGATACAGTAATACTAGAGTATATACAATATATACAAGTGATAAATATCTAGTAACATCCACAAGCGAAACTAGAAGTCAAAGTTGGATGTCCAGAGCGGTAATCCACTCCTCTGCATCATCAGTTGCGTTCTGCAGGTCGTTATTTCCTCCCTTGAAGGACCGCGAAAGGCATTCTGACACAATATGGTGGATTGTACAATTGTGTTGTATCCTCAAATTGCTGGGATATCCGCAAGAAAATTCTTTTGGTCCAGCAGCCAATGTTGTTGCTTATTTGGCACCACCCGGGGGACACGTGTAGGGCACTTTAAGGTTACACCTACGGACGTAAAGCAACGATGTCTCCCCATCAGCACTACAGCTTTCTCAAAACCTTCCTTCAGCGCTCTAAAACCCTGATCATGCTTGGACTCCCATCTCCACAGAGTCCCACTTTTAAGCAATTCCCTGATGGTTCTACCAACCCTGAGTATTTAAGAACGAACCTCCTGAAAAAGTTGCAAATTCCCATGTATGTTTTTAACTGTTTAACATTCTGTGGCACCTCTGCGTTAAGTATCTTATTAACCCTACTTTCCTCTGGTGTCACACCTCTACTCGACACTCTATGACCTAAAAATGTCACTTCTGACTGACAGAATGACGACTGACTGACAGAATGACGACTTAGACAGCTTCAAAGTGAACCCAGCCTGATCTAACTTCTGAAAAACTATATCTAAATGACGTAGATGCTCCTCAACACTGCGTGAACTAATTACCATATCATCAATGTAAATGGTTACAAACTCTCCTGTGTCATCCCCTAATGCGATGTTTAAAGCCCTAATTAAAGCTGCTGAACTACTCTTTAACCCATAAGGTGTTCTACAAAATTGATAAAGGTTATATTTATGACTAAAAGCTGTAAATGGTCTATACTCGTACATAAGTGACACTTGCCAAAAACTGGATCTCAAATCTACACAAGTGAAATACTTCTTACCCTCAAATGTTTGCATTAATTCCTCTATTGACATAGATTTCAGCTGATCTGAACTAATTCTACTGTTAACCAAACGAGCGTCTAAACAAATACGAACTGTGCCGTCGGCCTTGGGTACCGTGATCAAAGAATTAACATATGGACTGTTAGAGTGCTCAATAATCCCATCTTCAAGCATCTGGTTAATTTGTGCCTCAACTGCACTCTGATAAGCGAAAGGTGCAGGATATCTATGTCCTGTGAATACTGACCTATCAATAGCGTTCAATGAATGTGTATAGCAATTGGCCATACCAATGCGATCCTCAAAAACTCTCCTATTACACAATAACACATCATAGAGCCGAACACATTGTTCCACCCCTATATTTCCCTGAAATGCAGCATCACGTAACGAGTCCTCGAGACTACCGTTCGTAATCACACTGCTCACAAAACATGGAGAACCCCGCTCTACGGCTGGCGATATCTCATTTAAAGTACAAATTACACCTACAACACTACTTCTCTGAATATGGTCATTGAACGCTACTTCTACCTCAGAATCTCCCCATTTAAATTTCAAACTCCCTACATCATAGCATAAGTTACCAGACACTCTACTTAGCCACTCTGAACCCAAGAAAACACAGAATACTAAATTTGGAATTACCAGACAAATCTGCTTTTCTACATGATTATTAATTTTAATGTCTACTAAAACTTGCTTAGAAATTACTTTAGACCTCTTCCTAACAGCTGTGATAACAAAAGTGCTTTTAATTGGCATCTCCTCAAAATTTACTCCAGTTCCTTTCATTTTATCATAAAATGCACTACTTATGCAACTCTTCATACAAACACTATCAATTAAAACATCTGTGTACGCCTCTGACACGTTAAATTTAACTATGGGGCTCTTACTAACCACCTCCTGAATAATACCTTCATCATTTAGTTCACGTAATAATTCATTTCTTACATTTAGGTCATAACAAAAGTGCTTTTAATTGGCATCTCCTCAAAATTTACTCCAGTTCCTTTCATTTTATCATAAAATGCACTACTTATGCAACTCTTCATACAAACACTATCAATTAAAACATCTGTGTACGCCTCTGACACGTTAAATTTAACTATGGGGCTCTTACTAACCACCTCCTGAATAATACCTTCATCATTTAGTTCGCGTAATAATTCATTTCTTACATTTAGGTCATAGGGTTCCTGTGTAAGTGTATGGACAGGGCATGTTACAGACTGAGATTCTGACCTTACATCGCAGCCTGATTCGTGTTTAAAGCATTACTACCGCTTAGTGTAGTACTACTCACTACTGCACTGGTCTGGTTGTTCTGGGTTGTGTTAACGGTATCTCTCTGTCCGTTATAACCATTGGGCTGATTCCCTCCTTGACCCCTGTTCTGGTTATAATTATTATTGTTATTATACCTCCCTTGGTTACCCCTGAAACCATTATTTCGGCCTTCATTTCCCCGGAAATCATTATTTCTACCTTGGTAGTTCGTCCCATACCCATTTCCTCTGTTCTGGTTTTGCTGATTATTATTATTATTATTATTATTTTGGTTCCCCCTATTTTGGACGCTGGCCCCTTCGCCACTGTTCCCTTGAACTTCCTGATTCCTATTCTCATTAGGCCTGTTATTATGGTTACCCTGGTTCCTACCGAAATTCTCCTCGTAATCACCTCTTCCCAGAGCATAAAATGTACTTAATAAATTTTCCACTTGTGAAATAGATTTAACATTTTGGATACAGGCAGCTTCCTTGATTCTATATGGAAAATTTCTTAGTAATAGCCTGACTACATCACGTTCCTCCTTCAAACCATCCAGATATTTACACGTCAATACCTGTCCTAAAAAGTACTCGGTCATAGTGTAGTTTCCTCTCGGGTTATATTTCCCACACACAATTCCCTCACGATGCTGAGACTGAATTACCTCATTCCAAAATTTCTCACAAAATTTAACTTTAAAATCTGAAATATTCTCGAAATTGTCTCTGTAGACAGCAAACCAGTTTCTTGTCTCCCCTACAAACGCTTGCTCTAAAATCTCAACTACCTGGCACCACTCAATACTACCATCTTCCAACCTCTCCCCGAATTTATTTTCTATTGCATTCTTGAACTCCATAGGACAACCCTGCCGATTACTGAATTTGCCTAGTTCTATTTCCCTGTGTGTGCTATTCACATAAACTGGCCTACTCTGACTATTTTCCTGCCTAATTCTAGCTTTCAACTTCTGTTCTAATTCAGCAATTTTCTCCTCAGCTTTTATTTCAATATTAGTTACAGTTAACCTAATGCTCCCTTCCGATGCTTCAACTTTACCACTTAACTGAGCTTGTTTCTCATTAATCACATTAATGCTTTCCTTATTCCTCTCCCTTAAATCATTAACTTCAGTGATTATTTCTGCATGAACTTTATCAATTCTTCCCCCCAGCTGTTCTTTAACCTCTTTAGTTGCTACCTGAATTTTGTCAATTTCTCCCCCCAATTGCTTTTTGACCTGCTGTGTTTCAAGTTGCACTAGTTCTTTTAAATTTTCAGCCTGTGTACTGATTCTAATTTCTATCTCCTCCTGTACTTTTCCTAATTTTCTGTCTACATCTGCAATAATCTCTTTAGCCTTCTCTTCCATCACCCCTCTGATCTCACCTCTAATCAGTTCGAATTTCTTATCTAATTTTAGATTGTTCTCCTCAAATTTCTCACTTGATTTATTGCTCATTTGTTTACTGTTTTGTTCTAATTTAGCATTTAAAGTTCCAGTACTCTCTCTATTTTCCCTACTATTTTGTTCAAGTTAGGGTTTAAAGCTTCAGTACTCTTCTTTATTTTCCCTACTGTTTTGTTCAAGTTTAGCGTTTAAACTATCGCTCAATTCCCTATTACTGTCTTTATTATCCCTACTATTTTGTTCGAGTCTAGCGTTTAAAGCATCTGTGCTAATTTTATTTTGTTGCATAAACTGAAGAAGCAAACTCTCTAACCCTGCTTGACTGTTTTGATTACCCCCCCTCAGTATCAGGATTTACCTCCGACATCCCTGTACTGCTTTCATTTCCAAGACTAGCCATACTGCTCGTATCTTCACTATCCAACTGGTGACCACTACGCAACTTCATTTCTTCCTCAACACTACCCATGCTGATACACACCGATAAATGAAAAACCCCCAAAATACAGGCACAGAAATATATACCCTTCTCCTTCCACAAATGTTATTAGGTTTTCGGTCTCACGTTGGTAGCGACAAGTGAAACGGTCTTCCTTTGCTCCACGTTGAGCGTACAAGTGAAACGGTTTCTTTAGCCCTCACTTTTGCGTGTACAAATGTAATGTTTACTCTGGTCCTGCCTTGCACTTTGAAATATTTACTCTGCCTAAGATATGTTGTTTTAATGGGCGCCAAGACCTCAACGCTATGTTGAAATCTAAATTTATATTTAACAACACCTAGCTCTGGTAGAACACCTTCAAGAATCTATTCACTCAGATCGTGGTATGATTTGATCATTAACCCAACAAACAATTGTATCAGGAGAAGGAATTGGTCTATATCTAATGCTACCTACTGAGAGCAAAGATTGCATGGTTAAAAGAAATGAATTTATTATATAAAACAAGTATGGCAAAATTAATAGTAATAATAATATATTCTGAATTTAAATTGGAGCGTTGCGATTTGAATATTACCGCTAGAAAATTACGTGAAAAGGGAGTCGGATAAATTACTGATTTTACTCTTATTCCCAAGCTATGAAGTTACTGAAATTCCAAAAATGAAAAAAAAAAAGACGAGTGATTACGTAGTTCTGAGTCATTCGCGCTTACCACTGGAAATTGCCGAAGCATTTCCCTCGTACTGGATGTTGAAGAGAGCTTCCCACAGCCTCCTGGACGTCGTCATCTTCTTCGTTAGTTGATGAGATACTTGTAGATATGATAACTTTATGGTCCGAACATCGGAGCCAGTTACACGTCCAACCACACTGGTTAAGTTTTACAAAGATAGTCGTCTTGCCTCCACGGCGCGCAAACCATATATGCACTCGTCGCCTCCCCTCTCTGGACCCGGCTTCTTCTCGCCCGCTTTCCTCTGATTGGCTGAGCCACCACGCGCTACCTCCCTCCTCAGGGTCATTACACTCGGCGCGAGGATGATGTCGATTGCCGTTCCAGACTATTTCGCCTTTTCTTGAAGCAGCAACCCAGGCTTGCGTCATGCTTCTTGACAAGAATAAGCCTGTAGCCGAATTCCCAGTGACTCATCTCTCTCATAATACCCTAACTGACAAAACTCCGTAAAATTCCGTAATCATATAATTTTCTATGATAATGTTGTTCGTAATAATTTGCTTGATAGTGTTTTCTATGACATAGAAAACCTATCTGTATGCTTATAATTTTATAAAAATGCTCCAAAAAAATACCTTAATAATAATAATAATAAGTTAATAATAATAATAAATTAACATGAAAACTTCTCTTGGCTGAACAATTTGCCGCGTAAATAAATATAGAATGGCTTCCTACTGACTTATGTCAGTGGCATAAAATCCCCTCGAAAAACACGTTACAGTGCGTTATGTCAGTGGCATAAAATCCCCTCGAAAAACACGTTACAGTGCGTCGGCGCAGCTCGGCTACTTCCTCTTGAAGAGCGTTGAATCTCGCTTCCATCCCCGTCGGAGGGCGTTGGTTCAGCTCAGCAATTTCCTTTTGTAAGGCACTGAATTTCTCTTCCACCCCCGTCAGCGGGCATTGGCGCAGTTCGGCAACTTCCTCGTGTAAGGCGTTGAATTTCTCCTCCACCCCCATCAGCGGGCGTCGGCGCAGCTCGGCAACTTCCACTTGTAAGGCGTCGAACTTCTTTTCCACTGCCGTGACTTCCTCACGCAGACCCTGTTATAATTTCCTTTGGTTTTCCTCTAATTTCGTCAGCAGACACTCTTCCAGATTTTTCTGGCCATCCAGAAATTTGGCGGTCAGGTCCTCTGCTAACTTATTCTGGCTGTGCTCCATCTTCCTCTGGCTGTCCTCTAATTTCGCAGTTAGGTCATCGGTTAAATTCTTCTGGCCGTCTTCTAGCTTCTTCTGGCCGTCTTCTAGTTTGGCAGTTAGGTCCTCGGCTAACTTCTTCTGGCCATCCTCCATCTTCTTCTGACCGTCCTCCATCTTCTTCTGGCCGTCTTCCATCTTGGCTTCCATGCCACTTAACTTTTCTAGCAATGCTGCAAATTGTGCTTCCATTTTAGATGTTTGTCTTGTAAGGGGCATGCACTCACAGGAAAATTTAAAAAAATGACCTGCTCGGGTTTGAAACCAGAACCGTCAGGTGTTGTGCTTGTGTTTGAGTTCGTAATCCGGCTTCTGACACCAGTTGTTACGTGCCACCCCCCTAGTGACACTTTTGTTAACTGGATTACGGTGGGTTGAAGCACATCACAGATTGTTCCTTTAAAGAAATAATTAACTTTATTGCGGCCAGAAAGATACACTACTCATCAGCAAATACAAGCAATTAGAACCTTACTCCAGTTTCCTCAAGTCTCTTCCTTATGGAGAGCTCTTGCCCCTTTTCACTTGTCAACAAATCACAGAAGTTAATCCGTCCTAATGAGTCCGGTGGCCTTGAAAGAAACTACCTGTACCTCTTCCTTATGTACACAAACTACAGTTACTTACGATAACCTGCTACACGCTGCTTCGCTGTCCACAAGCTGGGGAAACAATGTCACTGGATTTCGTAACTCGCACGGCACTTCGCCGCAATACCTTTGTCGCTCAGTGAAATCACACTCGCTCAAAATACAGGCAGTCCCCTGTATGCTTCTCACTCCCTCGCTGTCAAGAGAATCGGCTTCACTAGGGGTTTCGCAAGTCACCACACTTCTGTCGCTCAGGATAAACGCTCGCACTAGCTCGAAAAATACACACACTGCTTGACAGGTCGCTCTTATAGCAGGCCGGTGACTCAATAAATGCTTCTAGACCCATCCAGGGTTCACGGCTTCTCGAGGTTTCCATCACTGGCTGAGTCACGAATATTCTGGACCATCCCTTTGTCCTAGTAGTCCTGTTGCATAAGGCGCACGCAATACACTGAGGCAGAGCACAGCCCAGCCCGGGGGCAGTTGTGACTCATGCGGCGAGCGATGAAACAAACTCACAGCCGTATCACTATTATGGTGATTGATTACTACGTAGAATGAGAGGTGTCAATTGTTAGTATGGTCTGAAAAATGATGGGTATGAATAGTGGAATATAGCGGGAATTTTATCTATTACTATATAATTCGTCTATTAGTGTTCTGTATAAAATGCTGGTTTCAAATAGTATTTCATTAAGATTGTGTATTGAAAGGCGGAAATTTTATTATTCTTTCAAAGTTATAGTTACGTCAATACGGACCTGAATAATCGACATTATGAATTGAACGTTTTGATTGGGTAATTTATGTATATTTCCACTCAGTTGGTCTGAGTTTCTGGAGATGGTGGAAAGAGCAACTTTTAAGGGGCAGAACATTAAGGTCATACCCCCTAAGATTTGATAGCTTCGCTCAGATTGGTCATGAAATAATAAGGTAGGATTTTATAATCTTGGTCAGCAAGTCTCGTAATTTAGCAGAGCGCTCCAAATTCATTCCTGAACGATAACTAGAGATACGGGAAAATCGCAATTGCAAAAAATGCGAATTTTACTTTTTTCCCCTTTTTTCAACTACCTGGTAACTAATATGACTATGTATACCCAAAATTTGCGAAACTGAATGTGCGACAAAGTGCGATAACTAAGGGTTCTTGCGAATTATTCCCATAAATGCGAAAAGTGCCGAATTTACCGATTAATGTTGAATATTATGTTTTATTACATTTTCGCGCCGCAACTTTGAAATTTGCGAGTTTCCAGCAATGAAAATATCGGCTATATAATAGATATTTACGAGTAATAATCGATGTGTACGAACATTGATTATTGTCGTGAAAACAATCGATTGCGGTAAAAATTAATTTGAAAATAGTGCTGTTATTATTGCCGCATAATATCCACTGTTTATCGGCAGTAAAACGATGATTTTGGAGAAATTATTTCGTAGTTTCAGTTGGTTGTGCTAATAAAAGGAATATTCCAATCGTTTGTGCCGATTCTTTTTAAAAATTAGAGCAATAAGGTTATGCTTATATAGGTTTATATCGCGCCTGCCCTCATTTCTTGTATTTGAAATGAAAATGAAAACTCTTCAAGTACGTATCGTGATATGAATAGACAATATGATGAAAGTATTCTCTACCATGTGTGAGTTATAGGTTATGTTACACGTCGTCCGGCGATTTCCCCGTGAATTCGGATACTGTTTTAAAGATTGTCAGTCAAGAGTCGCAATGTGGTCAGGAAATAATGAGGGAGTAAACATACAATTTATTATTTAGTTAATTATCCATTGTGTGATATTTACACAAAGTTAAGTAAATGTATGATTCTCATTATTACTTCCTTTTCAATGAGGGGCATTGAATTTCTATTTGCCAGTGGTTTAATGGTCAAATGGCACTTCTTGAATCCTACCTCATAAGAAAAGTTATTAAAAGAAATGAATGGAACTTGGCAAGGAGTTAGTAGGAAAACCACACAAAAGGATTTCATAGCCATCCTCAGAATTTGAACCAATTCATCCATCGAGTCCAGGACAGCCTGGTATTGTCGTCATTCCACCTGCCACACAGTAAACTTCATAAGACAAGCATTGTCACCTGACCACAGCTCGCGTTATTCTAACAATTGGCACCTTGGTACCAGTGAACTAATACAACTCTCTGCCGGCCCTCAATATTTGAGTTGCTGCACAACACCTGATATTGTTGATTGCATAATGAGAACATGACCTTTGGATCTTTTGAGCATAGGTTAGGTACCCTCGTCTCACGTCATACAACCAACCGACAGCACTTGAACTCAAACTTGCCAATTAGCCAGGCTGATGCCTTTATTTTCAGAGATCTCACATTTCTGAAAAATGTGTGATGTCAAGTTTCTACATTTCTGTAATACTGATATTAGGATTTTAATACTTCTAACACTCCCTTTATTTATTTATCGTATGAAGAATGCATGTAGATGGATTTTACATATATATATACAAAATGAATGGACAAATGTGCAGTCACAAGCTCGTACAATTTTATAATTCTAGGTCTAGTTGTTTGACCCATTCTACTGCTCCCTTCGATGTATGGTGGACGTTTATTATCGTTCCTTCGAAAGTTCGAAGAGGACAGTCAGCAACAATGTGAAGGATTGTCTGTAAGGAGGCACCACAGTCACAATTTGCAGAACTAGCCCATCCCCATTTGTGCAGTAGGTAACCACATCTGCCTTGTCCAGTTCGAATCCGGTTGATGATCCTCCACTGTCGCCTGGGGAGGTCGAATCCTTGTATCCGCTTAGAAGGGTTCTCAACTAGATGTTTGTTGATTACTGAAGACTGCTCCCACTGTATTTTCCATGAATTGTTAACATTGAAAGAGGATCCTTCAAGGTTGACTGCTGTGCGCCATGGTGGTTTCCTTGATTTCAAGCGTTGATGTTCTGCTTGTGCAATATCATGATGAATGGGTAGCTGGGGATTCTGCTGAATGTTTTCCCATACATTTAGGAGAGCATCTGATCTTCTTAGGGCTGGAGGTGGAATGTTGCTGAGAACAGGCAGCCATAGCGTGTTCGTGCTCCGAATACATCCCGCGATTATTCGCATTGCCTGATTGAGTTGCACATCTATCTTCTTAGTGTGAACACTATTGATCCAGGTTGGACAGCAGTATTCAGCAACAGAATACGATAGGGCTAAAGCTGTGGATCTTAGAACTTGAGTATTAGCTCCCCATGATGTACCAGCAAGTTTCTGAAGTATATTATTTCTAGTTTTGACTTTAGCAGCCACATTTGATAGATGCTGCTTAAAAGTCAGAGTTCTGTCTAGTGTTATTCCCAAGTATTTTGGTGTACTGCAGTACGGTAACACTTGGCCTCTGAATTCGACTTCTGGTTTGTAATTAGATTGTCTGTTGCGTAGGTGAAATGCAGATACAACTGTTTTCTGAGGATTTAGGTGGAGGCACCATTTCTTGAAGTATACACCCAAGGCTTCCAGATCAGCGGATAAAGTAGTTTCAGCGTCAGAAAATTCGGAGCACTGAGTCACCAAACAAATGTCATCAGCATACATGAATTTTCTTGAAGATGTTTCCGGTAAGTCGTGTATGTACAGACTGAAAAGGAGGGGAGCCAGGACAGATCCTTGAGGTAAACCATCGTTTAATGTAAACACTCTACTTCTGTCATTATCAGAGTAGATCTGAAAGTACTTATTACTTAGCATATTGTTAAGTAAGGCCACAAGTTTACGACATGGGATAACACTCACAAATTTCAATAGGAGTCCTTCTCGCCAAACAGTATCATAGGCCGCTGACAGATCCAAAAAGGCAGCTACACTTATTGATTTCTTCTCATACCCATTCTCTATGTGCGTAGTGAGAGAAAGTACCTGATCGCTACAACTTCTCCCAGGTCTGAATCCTGCTTGCTCTATAGGAATGTGGTTGTTGATTGTTTCAAAAATTCTATTATAGATCGGGCGCTCAAGAAGCTTGTATGTGACACTTAGAAGTGTCCCTTAGTAAAAATAAAAACCACACACACAACAGGAGACTTATCTTAAATGCTTATGCCGTTTATCAGAAACGCCCATATTTCCAATCCTGCACATGTTTGAATTAGTTTCCGTGCATATTATTTTGAACCTGTTTATTGTACCTGGTGACAAACTTTTAAATGCTCCAAAATGCTATTTTTCAAAATGAAAGTGCTACAAAATCAATTTCAAAATGCTATTTTCTCGTATCTTTAACGATAACACAATGCTATTGTCAGTTGGTCAGCCGGTCTGTCTAATCCATCATTGCTTCATGTACCAGAATGTTCTCGTCACATTATAAAAGGCTACTGAGTGTGTAGAAACTAATGTTCAACACTATAGTGTACCTATAGCAAAGCCATTCCTGGTGAGAAACCTGTTGGACTCAACATGGGGTATGATAACAATTTCTAAATGAGTGGTAGAATGTAAGGTATATTAAGGGGTAATAAAGATTGTTTTAAAGAAGATATTTCTTATAATTTCCATACAGCTTTCTGTGTGTTACAATCACAATGCATCGATAGCCAATTCTTCTTCTTCTTAGCGTCATCCCGTAGGAACGGGGTCCGCTTTTTATATCAATGCACGCCATTTCTTGCGATTTCAAGTTTCTTGATCATAAATCTGCGTTAATAGTGTCCAGCCACCGCAATTTTGGTCTCCCACGCTGTCTCTGGCCGTCGACCGTTAGATAGTAGGCCGAGCCGATGACTGAACTTTGTGGTGCACGGACAACGTGCCCGTAGCAACGGAGTCTCCATTCCTGCATTTTCTCATTGATAGGAGCCACGCCAGCTGTATGGCAAATTGTTGTGTTGGGGATATGGTCGAGCAGAGAAATGTTTAATTATCTTCGCAGCATCCGCATTTCCATGACATGAAGTGAGTGCTCAGCACTTCTAGGTGCTGGCCAACACTCGGAACCATATAATGCAACTGGTCTCACCATTGTGCGGTATATCGTTGATTTTAGGCGGATAGGCATCTTCTTATCACAAAGAACACCGGTGACATCTCTGAATCGCATCCAAGTCGCATTGGTTCGTGCTCGCACATCTTCGCACAGAACTGTCGCCATTCAATCGTGAGCCTAGCTATCGGAATGTATTTACCTTGGTAAGAGGAGCTCCATTAATACCTATAGTTCCAGGGGATGGAATCGTTTCGAGGTATTCAGTCTTGTGGATGTTCAAACGAAGACCAAATCCTTGCAGACAATCATGCCATTGTATGCAGAAATATATGGACCACAGAGACTCGAAGCCCGTTTGGTTCAGTTTAGCTAACGCAATTGTGGCTCCACTCTAGTGCATTTCTGCTGGTGCGAGCTGTACTTGCTCTTCATTACTTAATTAGGACAAAGCTAATTGCGAGTGAGGTGCACAGTAACATTAGTGGTTAGCACTCTTCTCTCTCCTTCTCTTACCCTCTATCGCTGAGCTAATTAAGCTCCTCCCACCATCTGAGTACCCTCTTGCCCATCTATTTGCCCCGGCAATCATTCATATTAGTTACTTCCAGCTTCTGTATGAGATAATTCAAATCCATTCAGCTTTCACTCCGATATAGCAAGGTCAGTCTAAATACAGGGTCATCGAAAAATAATGCCAACATTTAAAAAAAATGATAGCACCGAAACCCTTCATGTTAAACGTGTAATTCTTTCACTGAACGTCAGCTGGTTAAAGTAAGTTTTGTTTCGGAGAGGACGTGACCTTGCTATGCGCACACTAGATGCGCAGTAGCCAAGGTTGGCCGGGGGCGCACGCGCCAATGACTGCACCGCCCGAAAAACTGCACCTGATTACAAAGCTGTCATTCGATGGTTTAATCAGTTTAAGGAAACAGGGACTGTACAGAAAAAATGTAGGCCAGGCCGACCACCAACATCAGCATTGAACGCACGCTTTCCCAATGGCTGGGTTGGTACGTGCAATCATTTCAGGAGTAACTGTCAAGATTGCGGCAGAAATTCGCTCCCGCAGGTGCTCCAAATCCCGAATTTTTTCTGCATACACAATGTTTTTAATGTACCCCCAGAAAAAAATCCGAAGGGGTGAGGTCAGGACTTCATTGGCACGCGCCTCCGGCCGACCTTGGCTACTGTGCATCTAGTGTGCGCATCGCAAGGTCACGTCCCATCCAAAACAAAACTTACTTTAACCAGCTGGCGTTCAGTGAAAGAATTACACGTTTAACATAAAGGGTTTCGGTGCTATCATTTTTTTAAATGTTGGCATTATTTTTCGATGACCCTGTACTGAGCGATTTAGGTAGAGTTTCATCGCTATTCTTTCAGAATACGTTAGATCGAAACTGTGGACACACAGCCCATGTCCAACTTAGTTATTGATTTATGATTTTTCCAGATTCTATTAATTCAAAACTCAGCGATTTTTCTGGGTGTGTGCCATGTCTTGTGAGGGTTTTGCCTAGGACACCAAGCTGGCTCATCAGCAGGCTCTTGGTGTCCCCGCCCGGACCGCCACTGGAGTAGCAAACTGCACACTACCTCCCTTTATATAAAGTGCACCTGTTCACTGTGAGAACTAAAAGCTCAAGCAGCCTTAATCTCCCTATGATGGTGAAAAGGTGCAGGTGCACTTTATATAAAGGGAGGTAGCGCACAGTTCGCTACTCCAGTGGGGGTCCGGGCGGGGACACCAAGAGCCCACTGATGAGCCAGCTTGCTGTCCTAGGCGAAACCCACACAAGACACGGCACAAACCTAGAAAAATTGCTGAGTTTTAATTCACTGGCCGTGAAAGATATTATACCATCTATTAATTTAGCTCTTTAAAACTTGCATCACAGCTTCCCCCTGTCGTCGTGTGATGATATAAGCCATGAGCAGGAGTAGAGACAAGCCAATACCATCTCACATTTTATAACGCCTTAGTGTAGTCTGTTGTTGTTTGAGTCATCAGCCTTTTGACTGGTTTGATGCAGCCCTCCATGTCTCCCTGTCTTGAGCTAATCGTTTCATCTCTACGTAGCTACCACACCCTATATCGGAGGCAATCTGTTTAACATATTCTAACTTTGGTCTACCCCTACAGTTCTTGTTTTCAACCCTTCCTTCCAAACTAAGTTTGCTATTCCTGGGTGTCTTAGTATGTGTCCTACCAGTCTATTTCTTCTCTTCATTAGCAGTCGCCAGAAACTTCTCTCCTCTCGTCTTAATACCTCTTCATTTGTAACCCTATCTACCCATGTGATCTTCATCATTCTCCTGTAACACCACATTTCAAACGCTTCAATTCTCCTCTTTTCTGCTGCACCAATAGTCCCAAGTTTCACTTCCATAGAGCGCTACGCTCTAGACAAAGGCTTTCAAAAATGACTTCCTAGTACCTAAATCTATATTCGATGTCAACAGATTCCTTTTCTGTAGAAATGCTTTCCTTGCCTGAGCCAACCTACTTTTTATATCCTCTTTGCTCCGTCTATCACTGGTTATTTTGCCTCGTAAGTAACAGAAGTCTCCTACTTCCTTCAGCTTTTCACCTGCCAATTTGATGTCTACAAGGCCATAATCTATTCAAGGGCTGATGGGCAACTTATGGGATTTGATTTGCTACTATAAATGCATTGTGGATAGCATACTATGTGTAAGGAAAGGTGTGGTGGACAACTTGTGATATGTTCTGTAATTCCGCTCTTGGAGAGACAAACTGTAATGTCCAAGCCTCCTTGGTCATCAGTCCGCTGGAAAGAATCCATTTCTTGTAATATGGTGCCGCCTTTTGTAGTCTCGGTACGTATTGATACTCTGCTACCAATGGCTCCGACTTTGATTCCTGGATCTGCCATGAAATTTAATTCTGGTCTGAGGGTTGTCACGGGAATTAATTTCGTACTATAAATGCATTGTGCATATCGAACATTCAGGAGAAAAGCTAGAATGTGAGGCAAAACTGAGAAAAGTTGGGTTGTATATCGGCCATTCTAGAGGTTTCCCATCTCTACTCTGGCAAATATCAGGTTCGTTCCTAAATTAAGGCCACAGCCACCTCCTACCCAATCCTAGCCTCAATTGCAAATACACACTACTGCAGACACCATCATAACACAGGTTGTTGTTGTTGTTGTTTGAGTCTTCAGTCTTTTGACTGGTTTGGTGCAGCTGTCCATGCCTCCCTGTCCTGAGCTAATCGTTTAATCTCTACATAGCTACCACACCCTACATCCGAGGCAATCCGTTTAACATATTCTAATCTTGGTCTACCCCTACAGTTCTTGTCCTCGACCCTTCCTTCCATAACTAAGCTTGCTATTCCTGGGTGTCTTAGTATGTGTCCTACCAACCTATCTCTTCTCTTCATTAGCAGTCGCCAGAAACATCTCTCTCCCACTCGCCTTAATACCTCTTCGTTTGTAACCCTATCTACCCATCTGATCTTCATCATTCTCCTGTAACACCACATTTCAAATGCTTCAATTCTTCTCTTTTCTGCTGCACCAATAGTCCAAGTTTCACTTCCATAGAGCGCCACGCTCCAGACAAAGGCTTTCAAAAATTACTTCCTAATACCTAAATCTATATTCGATGTCAACAGATTCATTTTTTGTAGAAAGGCTTTCCTTGCCTGAGCCAACCTACTTTTTATATCCTCTTTGCTTCGTCCATCACTGGTTATTCTGCTTCCTAAGTAACAGAAGTCTCCTACTTCCTTCAGCTTTTCACCTGCCAATTTGATCTCCATAGAGGTTTCTGATTTATTTAGGCTGCATTCCAGTATTTTTGTTTTACATTTATTAATTTTCATCATGAAGTCCTTCCGTAAGACGGAATCCATACCTTTCAAAAACTCATTCAAATCCTCAGGCTTGTCGGCCAAGAAGACGATGTCATCAGCAAATCTCAGAGTTGAAATTATTTCTTCTTGAATCTTCGCTCCCACTTTAAATTTTTCTCCAATTTCCTTCATTGCTTGTTCAATGTAAAGATTGAAAAGTATGGGTGATAAGTTGCAGCCTTGCCTTACACCTTTCATAATACCAGCTTCTCTCTCATATCCTTCAGCTCGAATGACTGCTGTCTGGTTTCTGTATAGATTGTATATCACCCTCCTATCCCTGTACTTTATTCCAATAGATTTCAAAATGTCAAACAATTTAGTCGAATCAACGTTATCAAAAGCCTTTTCTAAGTCTACAAATGCCATGAGCGTTCTCTTATCTTTCCTTATTCTACCTTCCAAAATCAGCCTAAGACTTAGTACAGCTTCCCTTGTTCCTACATTTCTCCTGAAACCAAACTGGTCTTCACCCAACTCCGTTTCTATCTGGCTTTCAATCCTCTTGTAAATTATTCTAAACAGGATCTTCGAAGCATGAGTAATCAAGCTGATTGTACGGTAATCTTTACATCTGTCAGCTCCCACTTTCTTTGGTATAGGGATGATAACATTCTTCTTGAAATCAGGGGGTACCTCACCTGTCTCATAAATACTACACAGCATGTGAAATAACCTGATCAGACCTTCATCTCCTATGCAGCGTAGCAACTCAATCGGTATATCATCTATGCCTGGTGGTTTGTTCCTGCTGAAGTCTTCCAATGCTCTGTCAAATTCTGGTCTCAATATTAAATCTCCTTTTGCATCCTCATCAATTTCCTCCTCCCTTTCCATTACATGATTCTCAATCTCCTTTCCCTTATACAAGCACTCTATGTAAGCTTTCCATCTCTCAACCTTTTCTTCCCTATCTGTTAGAGGCTTTCCATTTGTGTCCCTAATATTACAGCACAGGTTATCAATCAAATACACAGGGACGAGATGCAAGCTCCATAAAAGAAACATGGAAATGCTCATATCTTTGTTTCAGGGAAGACGTTGAGGAAGACACACCTGCTGAATCTCCACGGGCATCTCTGCTTCCCTTCTTAGTAAAAACAACATCCAGCCGGGAGAAGGAAAATAAAACTAGACATTCGTTTTTTACTCAGAGAAATCTGAAAAGTACTGTCCAACTATAAATCCACAGTTCTTGCCTGGTTTATCGACTACTCTGAAACTGTGATCTCTCCACAGCTCTTGCATTTTAATTTGAGCTATCCTGTATTGAAATGATGTATTCAACAACAATTGTTATGGTTTGTGAATAAAGTATTCATATCACTTCAAAATATAAATTATTTATACCCTTGTCATAGATGTCAGGATTTCAGCGGTGCTTTTTCTTGAGGCTGTAATTGCCAGACTTCTTTTCATGTAAACAAAATAAAACCACTTCTTCTGCTTCTTCTTCTGCTTTTACGGCCTCGTTGGACCACTTCAGTCAATCATTTCTTGGTCCTCTTCTTGAGTAAGTTTCCTTTCCGAGTCGCCCAGTAGCTTTTCATTCGCTCTGATCTTCTCAGGCGTTCCTCATCTGTAAATACCCTTTTTACTGTATTACGTTTGTCTATTTTAGCCTGAAATCTTATTTTTATATCTCTCAGTTTTTTTAATTATTTTGTTTTGTTTTGCAAGTCATCCAAGGTTATTTCTAATTCTTTCATATCTTCTCTAATTTCCTTAAACCATCCTACTTGTTGTTTCATATTCCAAAGTTTCACTACAATTTTTCTAGATAACCTGGTTTCTGGTGTCCTCATGATGTGACCAAAAAAAGAAATCAGTTTCTTCCGAATAGTATCCGTGATGGGCTCCAATTCTCTGTATACCACTTCATTTGGTACTATCCGCCACTGTCCATCTTTCTGATATTTTTTATTTATGCATGTTCTAGCTATTCTTCTTTCTACTTTTAAAATTTTGTCGATTCTGTTTTTCTGAGTAACTTTAAAAAGAGTTTCACTTCCATATGTCACCTCAGGTTGAACCACCGTCTTGTAATGTTTTAATTTTGTTGCGATTGATAGACATTTTCTTTTATTTGTAGACCATGTTAATTTATGGGCTTTTATCATTTTATTAGTTCTTTCTTGCCATGCAGGTTTCTCATCCAAGTTGTAAGTTATAATTTCTACTAAGTATTTAAATTGCTTCACTATTTTAACTTACTTACAGTTATGTGATTGTTTACAAGTTGATTTGCTACCATTATCTCTGTCTTTTCAAATGATATCTGAAGTCCAATTTTTTGTGCTATATTTTGTAGGCTTATTATTTGATTTCTGGCTTCTTGAATATTATTAGCCAGTAACGCTAAGTCCTCTGTGAATCCCAAGCAATTTAAGTCTATTTGATCTTTCTTGGTTCCAATTCTTATGCTCCTAGGATGTTCCCTGTGCCATTCCCTCATTACATATTCCAAAGCACAATTGAAAAGAAGAGATAAACCATCTCCTTGTCTTATTCCTGTTTTAATCGTAAACAGTTCAGATATTTCTCCTCTGAATTTTACTTTAGATTTGGTGTTAGAGTTAGTTTTATAATTTTTATTAATTTGGGATGAAGTCCGAAATTCCTTAGTATTTTCAGCAATGAAGATCTATGTACACAATCATAAGCTTTTTTGAAGTCTACGAAGGTTATGACTTGCTGTTTTTGTCTATGTTTGTAGTAGTCCATTACTAATTTTAAGGTGATTATCTGTTCAGGGCAGCTTCGCCAGGGTCGAAATCCACCTTGATATTCTCCTGTTTCCAGTTCTAATTGATCTTTACAACGATTATATAGAATTCGTGACATGATTTTATATGCGATATCCAAAAGGGAAATTCCTCGATAGTTGTCAGGATTTGATTTTTCTCCTTTCTTGTGTAATGGATGTATTATAGCTGTAGTCCAATGGTCTGGCAGTTCTTCTTTGATCCAAATGTTCACTATGCATTGGTGTAATGAAATCTTTACTGGTTCTGCTGCATATTTCCTCAATTCTGCAAATTTTTGATCTTCTCCATTCGCTTTGTAGTTTTTGAGCTCTTTCAGAGCTTTATAGACTTCTTGGATTGTGGGTGGATTTATGTTTTCTGATGGTGTTTTAGTAGTGGTGTCTGTATTTATTTGAAGCAGTTCTGGTGGATCTTCGCAATTTAGCAACTTGTTCAATGTTTCTGCTAAAATTTCTGTTTTTCTTTTATTACTATGAGCTAACTTGCCATTTTTGTCTTTTAACATTAATGTTGGAGGTTCATATCTTTGTAGTTGTTTGCTAAAAATTTTGTAGTAATCTCTTGAGTTTGTTTTCGCGCTATTTGTTTCGATCATCAGAAGTATATCCTTTGGTATAGCCGTTTAACCCTTCGTATTATTTTTTGAGTTATCTTCCTTTGTTTTATGAGATCCAAGTGTGATTCATCTATTTTTTTGACTGGGATACCGTAACCAGGCTTGATGTCTTATCTTCCACTGTATTATCACACTCAACTTTCCACCATTGGTGTTTCTTCCTTGGATTTATTGGGGCTACTTGTTCAGCTATTTGTTTCAATTCGGGAACTATTTCCTCTAGATCATCTGTTATTTTAATATATCTAGTTCGTTCTTTGTATCCCTTGTTATTTATTAGTTTATGAGGGTCGTATGTTCTCTTCTTTTTAGGTGAGTTTTTTTTCTTTGTCAACGGGGTAAATTTAATTTTAATCTTTATCATGTAATGATCCGATCCAGTTTCTGTTCCTCTCAGAACTTTCACATTGTAGATCTCCCTGTGATAGTTATTATCCATACAAACATGATCTATTTGCCATTCACCTTTTTTCCAGTCTGGATGTTTCCAAGTTTTGAGTTTATTTGGTTTTCTCTTGAAGTAAGTTGATTTGGAGATCATATCATGGTTCCTGCAAAATTCCACCAGTCTTATGCCATTTCTGTTTGTTCTTCTCTGTGCTGGCCATTTTCCTATTATGTCTCTATATCTTTTTTTCCTTTCCTAACTGGGCATTAAAGTCTCCAATTAAAATTTTGTTGTGATTTTTATTTATGTTTGTTGCTGTCTGATCTAAAAGCTCTCAAAATCTCTCCACATCGTCTTGGTGTTCTTTCTTATTTTTATCATTAGTTGGGGCATGGGCATTTAGTATGGGTATGTTCTATTTGCAGCTTTTAGAGTTAGTATTGAGAGCTTAGGGGATAATGCTTTAAATTCTATGATGGACTCAATTATTTTGAGATTGACTACAAATCCTGTTCCGAATTGTGAACATTGCTTCATTACTCTTTTTCCTGGTATTTCCTTGTAAATTCTATACCCTTGTGATTCTATCGTTTCCTGATCGGTGTTTCTCATTTCTTGAAGCCCGGTTATTAGAATCCCTTTGCGATCCATTTCGTCTGTCAAAATTTTGAGTTTTCCTGGCTGTATGATGGAATTTATGTTGTGTGTTGCTATATAGTTTATCTGTCCTATCTTCAGTCTAAATTTGGGTTTTCTATCTAGTGGGGTATTTTTAGATGCTCCGACTCATCTAGGGTATCTTTCAGGTGACTGCCCACTGTATCCGAATGCAGTCTAGGTGGATTATTCCTTAAAAGATTTCCTTCCATGTTTGACTTTCAAAGGTAGTCAACCTTGTATGGAGCAATAATACCACTATTACAGTATATTACCACAAAGTATATCTGATGAGTAACTGAGCATGGCAACTTGGTGCATTGGTGCTGTTTTCAGAAATGTTAACTTCAAGGTCGTTAACATTTGACATTGTTCCGTATTGACAAGATTAAGTAAGAAGATAAATTATTATCCTTATACTTCAGGTCAGCCTAGTCAATACTATTATTAAAATGTAATCATAGATCACATATATTCTAAATTACAAGGACATGTTTCGAGATCAGCTGTTGGGCCCGTCACTTTTAAGCTGATGAAGAGATCATTTCAGGATCTCGAAACATGTCCTTGTAATTTAGAATATATGTGATCTATGATTACATTTTAATAAAAGTGTTTAGGCGGACCTGAAGTATAAGGATAATTATTTATCTTCTCACTTGGTGTTGTTTAGTATCCGGGACTTAGAAAACCATTGCCTTTGGTTGCTGCTGCTGTTTCCCAGACAAGAGCTGATATTCTAAGCCTTTGTGTGAAACATCAAACAAATCCACTTCTGGTATAACCTCACTGCATGTATTGGAAACACCTAAACAGATTGTCTATAGGCAGTCTTCCACCAGGTTTGCATGTTACCGGTATTTTCGACCAGAATGGTAAGAAAACTTTAGAATAACATTGGAGTGCAATATTTCTTCTCTCAATTTATTATAGAGTAATGATCGTCACATAATCTTTTCTTTTCCCTCGCAGAAAGTCAGTTTTTGTTGAAATAACAGAGCCTTTAATTGAGTATACTGGTTATTAACCCCTCAAGCGTGATATTGTGAAACTCTGGACTGCACCCACAACGTGCATTATTTCTAGCCTACTCCCAATGGTAAGCGCGGTGTCATATGCATTTCGCTATAATTTCCAAACGCACTGGCAAAAGTTTTCAAAAACACACACAATAAGAACAACATATAACATAATATTCTAAACTATTGATAACCTGGTTATCCCTGGTCAGCGGCACGTCAATACTGGGACAATATCACAGTCGCCTAATGTGTTCGTATTTCTTGGCGTTCTATCACGAATTACATAGTCAGCGTCACTATCTTCACTGGAAGTTATAGCGAACTCATCCTCTATATCGCTGTCACACTCTGAATCACTTTCGTTGGCACTAATATCGAGCAAATTAGCTATTTCTTTGTCATCAATAACTGTGCCACGACCTGCCATGTTTACAAGCAAACTCACGGTCCGCAAAAGCGGGAACACGTGTGCAGAGATCTGAAAAATAAATGACTGTGAAGATATGCGACACCTCCTGGCAATAATAAATAGCTTGAAGTGTAGCCAAAAGTTTCCTCTTCCTGCCATCTTACGACCAAATAAATTTCTATTACGAAGTCCACGTAGCGGGCGTTTCAAATTCGACGGCGCACCCCTGCGCCGTACACGCTGTGAACGTAGCAGGCTAGTGGGCGCACCGTTGCGCCGTACACGCTAAGGGGGTTAAAGAGAGCCTTCTAGTCAGTCGACATACATTTTGTGCCCAATTATATTAGGTGGGAAGGCAATTTTTTAGTGCCGGGAGTGTCCAAGGACATGTTTGGCTCGCCAGAGATTGTAGCTGCTTCTATGCGGACATCCATGGGGTGAGCTACAAGTACCGTCGCGTGTGGAGTGTTGTCTAGGGATGAAAGTGTGATTGTAAGGACGAGGAGTTGGAAGGTAGCGGCTGTGGCCTATAGTAGGGACCAATCTCGGCATTTGCCTGAAAGGAAGATGGGAAACCACAGAAGACCATCTTCGAGGTTGCCGGCGGGGCGAATCGAACCACCTCGCCTCGCGGATGTGAGCGACTGTCTGCAACCACGCCGTAACAACCACGGCTAACTCGCCCAGTAAGCAAGTATTTATACACCCTAACATAACTTAAGATATTTATCATGCGTGGGGGGTACTTAAATTGCACGACATCTTTCTCACTTAGGCTTAGTTAATATGCACCCTGTTTCTGAAATACACTTGTGCACAATAATGTTATTATATGAGTGATGCATCAATCTTATTTACAGACTTGCAGTAGGGCCCGGCTTATTTGATTTATTGATGATAATGAATACTAATACAAAACTGGCACATAATACCGTACTTAAACTAACAGAAAAAAAATATTTTAAAAATATAACTTTTTGTGGTGGGGGTGATAAGTAGTACAGTATAATGGGCGTAATATTCTGGTCATTTTACCGTAATGATAATGAATACTTATTTACTACATTCCTGCCGCTCCTTCTGGAGCATAGGGCCATAGCGAAATTTCTCCACGCAGTACGGATCCTGGCCATTCTCTTCACTTGACTCCAGTTCTTGTCCACCTTTGCAATTTCATTTTCTATCGTCCTCTTCCAGGTCTTCTTAGGTCGACCTCGCTTCCTGGCGCCTTGAGGATTCCAGTCTAGCGCCGCTCTCTCAACAGCTCCGTCCGGCTTCCTTAGTGTGTGACCAATCCAGCGCCATTTCCTCTCCTTGATCTGGATGCTAATCGGTTGTTGATTGTTGATGGTCCAAAGATCTTCATTTGAGATTATGTCCGGCCACCTCACATTCATGATGCGACGCAGACATCTGTTAATGAACACCTGTAGCTGGTTGTTGATCGGTTTTGTGACTTTCCATGTTTAACAGCCATAGAGAAGAATCGACTTTATGTCGCTATTGATAAGGCGGAGCTTGGTCTTCCTGGAAATGTTTCTATATCTCCAGATGGGGTAGAGCTGGACAAAGGCACCATTTGCCTTCCTGATACGGCTTCGAACATCTTCCTCTGCTCCCCCATCATTTGTGACTATACTTCCAAGGTAGAGGAAGGACTCAACTCTCTCAATTTCCTTTCCGTTGACTGTCAAGCTAGTTGTGACATCAGAATTTATCCTCATCTCTTTGGTCTTGTTGGTGTTGATCATCAGTCCTGCACGTTCTGCTTCTCTCTGCAACCTTCTCAGCTTATCTTCTATGTCTCGGTACTGTTGTGCCATAAGACAAATGTCGTCTGCGAAATCCAGATCTTCAAGCCTCTCATTTATACCCCATTGAATACCCCTCTTCCGTCCTCCCATTACCTTCTGCATCACACTATCCAGGACCAACAGGAACAGAGTGGGGGAAAGGACACACCCCTGTCTCACTCCGGAACTGACCTTTATCTTTTCTGTTAATTTGCCTTCGTGAAGAACCTGGCACTCATACCCTTCGTACATCTCTTCCA
Organism: Meconema thalassinum; assembly: GCA_946902985.2. Classification (NCBI taxonomy): domain Eukaryota; kingdom Metazoa; phylum Arthropoda; class Insecta; order Orthoptera; family Tettigoniidae; genus Meconema; species Meconema thalassinum. Next base: position 798,859,014 of record OX336388.2, on the reverse strand, counting down.
TGATTCTGGTGATCTTTGTTGGAATTTTATATTCCTCGAGGGTCTTCCACATGATTCTTTGATTTACGGAGTCGAAAGCTTTCTCGAAGTCAACAAATGTGCGGTAAAGGGTATTCCGCCACTCCACACTCTGCTCCAGGATGATTCGGAGGGTGTTGATGAGATCCACACAGCTGCGATGTTGTCGAAATCCAGCCTGTTCCTTCCGAAGCCTTTTTTCTACGCAGTCTATTATACGATTCAGGATGACTCTCGCCAGCACTTTGCTTGGAATGGACAGCAAGGTGATACCCCTCCAGTTGTTGCAGTTTGTAGTGTCCCCTTTATTCGGTAACTTGACTATCAACCCCTTCTTCCAGTCGGTTGGTATTTTCTCCTCCTTCCAGTTCTTCAACAGCGGGTGCAGCAGATTGATCGTAATATCCAGGTCTGCTTTCAGTACTTCCGCTGGGATATTATCCAGACCTGGTGCCTTCCCGCACTTCATCTGCTTCAACGCTGTCCGTATTTCGCCCTGAGTTGGGGAGTCAAGGCTGATGCTTGGGTCACTTTCAGCTTCCTCTTAATCTTCTCCTCGCTACTTACTTGCTGGTCCTTTATCTCTATTAAGAACCTCCGCAAAGTGTTCTCTCCATCTAGTCAGCTGCTGTTCACACGTCGTGAGGATCTCGCCCATCTTGCTCTTCACAGGCCTAGTTTTAATAAAACCTTTCTTAGAAAGCATCTTTGTGATGCCATAGAGCTCCTTAACGTCCCCCCTTCTTGCCGCTTCTTCTGCTTTCTCCGCCTGCTCATCAAATCTACCTCCTATGATCCTTCCGCACACTCCTCTTTACCTCCCTGTTTGCTGTTGAATACTTTGCTTTTGTGAGAGCCTTCTGCTGCCTAGTCTTGCAGGTGTTGAGCTTGGCCTTAATCTCCTTCCTATAATTTATCTTGCCCCAGGTCTGATCGGATATCCATTCTTTCCGCAGGTAGTTCTTGTACCCAAGCTGCATCTCACTGGTTTCCACGAAGATATTCTTTACCTCGCTCCACACAGTCTCCACATCCTTCTCTGTCTCGGAGCCCAACACCTGGAATTTATTTCTGAGCTCCAGTTTAAATTGGTCCAATCTCGGCTGGTTTTTAAGCTTGCCCCCATCAAACTTGTTGTGCGGAGTGTTAAACTTTCGGCGGACTGCCACGATCTTCATGTGGAAGTTGGCAACCACAAGATGATGGTCACTACCAACATCCGCTCCTCTCTTGTTCCTAACATCTTCCAAGCTTCTTCTGAACCTCCTGCTCACCGCGATGTGATCAATTAGATTTTGTGCGTCTTGATCAGGAGACACCCAGGTGACCTTGTGGCACCGCCTATGAGGAAACACCGTGCCACCCATCACCAAATCCTGACTGGCGCAATATTCCGTAAATTTCTCCCCATTGTCATTCATCTCACCAAGGTCATGTTTACCCATGATCTGCTCCAACCCCTCATTGTTTGAGCCCCCCTTCGCGTTGAAGTCTCCCATAACAATGAGAATGTCCTCCTTACTTGTTTGTCTTGTGACATCTCGCAGCATTTGGTAGAATTCTTCCTCTGGCTCCGATTGTTCTGTAGGCGCATAGCATTGGATGATGGTCACATTCCTGATCTTTGTCTTGAGCCTAGCAAACATGAGCCTACTAGAAATTGGCTTCCACTCCATAAGGCTTCTCTTTGCATTTCTGTTGAGCAGTAACCCCACTCCATCCCTGTGTTCTTCATCATCGCCCCCAGAATAGAGAAATGTAATTCCATCTGTTGTCTGTATTTCACCAAATCCTGGCCACCTCACCTCACTCAATCCTAGGATATCCAGCCCATAGTTCTACATCTCCCGTGTCACTTGTTTGTCTGGTTTTCTCCATCAAGGACCTCACATTCCAGAAACCGATTTTCGTAGTCCTCTTCATGCCAAAAGTCGTCATCAGGTTATCCGTCCGATTTTGTAATTTCGCTTCAGTTTCCGTAATCAGTTTATTTAAGAGGAGCGAGTGAATAACCCACTGCCTCCGAGTGCCTTGGAGGGGCTGCCACCTTAAGTCTGAGGCACCAGGCTGATTTTCTGTTAGGGTTTCTTCCCTTAGCCTTTGAAAAACCAACTCCAAACTACAAGGCAGCAGTTGTTTCACCAGAGCGCCGTTAGCCATAATTTCTTCAGGGTTCCTGTAGGGCCTTCACAGCCACCGTAGCGGTCTTGAGGCACACCAAGTCCCCACTGTACTTCACCCCTACAGGCAATCCCCTACTTCATTACATTGCCCATCTTCCACGCCGAGGAAGAGGGGTTGGATTTGTGGGAGACAATGATAATGAATAGGGAAACAGCTATTTACTAACCACAGTACTGACACGTGTAATTTACAATCAAATTTTAAAACAAGTAGTTCCGTGAAGAACTATACAGCCTATTTTCATATATCCTACTTATGTTAACTGCCACCATCAACGTACAAAATTTCAGTTTGATTGCTGTAATAGATTCGTAGATATTGAGAACCGACTAAATAATTCGGATGGTCGCCATGTTGGATTTTATATGTAGGTCCTAAAGTTATGTACTGTTACATGAAGATTATTGTGTACGTGTAGCATTCAAACTTCAATCACATGATTAGGACACAAGAAGTAAAAAAGAGATTCTAAAATTTCGCACAGCTGACATCTTGTGGTTATGGAAACAATTGAAATAAATTAGATGCCAGTGGATTAACATTCGTATAAGGATTTACTGTACCAAGTTTCACTGCACTCGGATGGTTAAATTGCGAGAAACGTTCATGTGAATATTTATACTTTGCGTCGCCGCCATGTTGGATTTGTGATCACCAGGTTATTTAAAGTTCTATAGGCGAACTTAAGTTCATAGCCCCTATCAACATTTAAAAAAAATCAGTTTGATTGCTATAATAGATTCGTAGATATTCAAAGCTGTCTAAATATTTCGGATGGTCGCCATGTTGGATTGTTAAATGTATACGCCATAGAGTCATGTACCATTAAAGGAAAATTATTGCGTAAGTTTATTATTCAAACTTTCACTTCGATCGCATGAATACGAAACAAGAAATAAAAACTTAATTTTCGAAATTCGCACAGCCGCCATCTTGAGGTTATGTAAACAATTGAACTAAATTAGACACCAGTGCATTACAATGTGTATAAACATTTCCTGTAACAGATTTCATTGCGTTTGGTTCATTAAATCGCGAGAAAGGTCTATTTAAAATTTTTAAATTCGCTTGGCCACCATGTTCGTTTTCTAGTTAACCGGTTTTTGAAAGTCATATAGATGAACTTCCAATAGTGCCCTTTATCTCCGTACAAAATTTCAGGGTGATACCGCTAATAGTTTCAGAGATATAGAATGCCGGTGAAATATTTCGCACAGCCGCCATCTTGTGGTTATGTAAACAATTGAACGAAGTTAGATGTCGGTGCATTACAATGAGTATAAACATATACTGTATCAAGTTTTATTGCGTTTGGTTGGTTAAATCGCGAAAAACGTCTATTTAAAAGTCGCAAATTCGCGTGGCCGCCATGTTGGTTTTGTAGTTACCGGTTTTTCAAAAGTTACATAGATGAACTTCTAGTAGTTCCCTTTATAACCGTAATAAATTCCAGGGTGATATCCGGAATAGTTTCGGAGATATTGAATGGTGGTGAAATATTTTGCACAGCCGCCATGTTGGATTGGTGAGACGTAACAAAATTTGAAGGGAACGGTCGGGGTCGCCTGGAATAGGGCTATGAACTTACCGAGTTCCATTGAGATCGCTCCAGCCGTTTAGATTTTATTAGGGGGGGGGGGACAAACACGCACACACACGGACAAAAGGTGATCTCATAAGCCTTTTTTTTTTCTTTTCAAATTGAAAATAGGCTAAAAATAATTGGATAGAGGAGTAAGAAAAATAAGACACTGCCCAGGGCCAAAATCTCATTGGCTGTTAGAAATGTGGAGACCAATAGTGTAGGCTCTTGTCGCATAGCACCGTAGGAAAGTAATCAGAACACTTTGGAAAATTTCGGCTGTCCCCGAGCTCCGGAGGTATCATGTATCGCCACATGGCGCTCAACGATAAGTTTCGGAATAAATTACGGTAAATTTGAAAGCTCCAACGCTTATTGCAGCTGATAACCTCAATGTACTGCACCAAAACCATTGCACTTATACAGATGCATAATATGTTCATGATGATAACTGTTTTAAGGGGCCTAAGAATTCTTTTTGTACTAATTACTCCCCGTGACTGCAATTTATAGGCAGCGCAAGATTTAACTATTTTCGCAATTCTGCACCAGAACACGGGTAGGGGCGCCGTGATGCAGCCCGCATTGCCAGCCAACAATAGACTTATTAAAATATTCTTACAGTTACACTACTACGGACATGAATGGTTCTAGGGCCTTAATACAGTACGTGGTTTTCAGATGCATTTTGTCTGTTATTCTAAATGTAGGGAATGGAGAGCGTTGTCCAAAATATCAAGTGGACAGTGTTATCAGCAGGGTTTCAAAGTGTATGTAAAATTTGGTGCAATTAGGAGAAACTGTGCAGATTTGTGATAAATACCGGGAATGGAATGATCTGTCCAAAGTGTGTTAAAGGGCCTAAATGCCGGGAATGGAGTGGTCTGTCCAAAATTTAAAGTGGACAGTGTCACCCGCAGGGTTCCAAAGGGTAAGTATACAAAATGTCGTTGAGATCAGTGAAACGGTGTAGATTTGTGCCAAAGGGCCTAAATACAGGAAATTGAGTGGTTTGTTTGAAATTTCATGTAAACAGTGCTACTCGCAGGGTTCCAAAGGGTACCTGTAAGTATACAAATTTTGGTTCAGATCGGTGAAACGGTGTACGTATCACTAACTGTAACGCCAGCGCATGCGGATAGATCAGTTCGGGTGCACTTGTTCTACCGACTTACTGAACAAAAATGAATCTTGAAGGTTACCTGGGAGGTGTAGCCTAATGCTACATAGCCTGAACTATTCCTCTTGAATCTGGCTATCATATAAAAAAGAATTTTTCGAATCGGACTGGTAGTTCCAGAGATTAGCGCGTTTAAACACAAACTCTTCAGCTTTATTATATTAGTATAGTTGGTATTGTTAATGTATGTTAACCTGTGTTTTAATGAACTATTATTGTGACCAGGTTCGGGAATGTTGTCTACACTGCCTCTCCTATTGTGGGTGGTTATGATGCACACTGCACGACAATGGAATAAGGTCCTTGTCTGTTATTCGAAACCCGAGTCCTATGGCGTCCGCTCCTTTTTCCAATATTTAACTTGCCTGTTTTTACTGACATATTGTACACTTAAGGAGCAAACTACTACACTTTAAATTTGGCAATCATGATGCCCTTAGCAAACCAGGAACAACTTCATATTTTTAATGAAATCACTGATGTGCTCCAAAAACAAACAAAAATCAGCACAACTGTCTCGAACACATTTCTTATTGACAGACCCGGGGTGCACAGTTTAAACACGTATTTACCGATGCTTTAATACTCAAGTTCTGTGCTAAATCAACTCAGTAATATAGAGCTTCATATTGTATCAGTAGCATGGACCAGAATTACTGCTGTTCTGCTGCATAATGATCGAACAGTATATTGGTGCATTAAGAGTTCCTCTAAATTTGACTGAGAGTTCAGTGTCTGGATTAAGATTAATCTCCAAAGGAGCTGATGATATTTGGTTAGCATGGCTCATAATATGGGATGAAGCCCTATGACAAATATTCATTTAATAATGTGTGTGAATTGTCTTCTAAAAGTACATTACGCAACGAGCCTATATTGGCAGTAATTAAGACAAGAGTATGTTTATTCCATACGAGTGTCTTAATTTCCATTATAGGCGAGTTGTATACGACTGTTTATATTCGACGATAATTATACCTATTTTATGTTCGAACATAAATATTCATAAATATCTGCCAAGATTTCGCCAGTTTTATGTACTGAACGGAGCGCATGGGACGCAGAGAATACCGTGGCCTCCTCAAATGCCCCAGTATGACACTAGAAGCCACGCAGTGAAATTTAAAATAGGAGTCCATAGAAGTCAGCGCAAATGCGATGCTATCCTTACCTAATTGGTCACACAACTGTTTCTTGAGCTCTGATTGGTGGAAGATAATGTTTCATAATGAAAAATAGTGTTTTAATGACCCGCATTATGGTACAGTTTTCTGATATATAATATTTACATTTCGACATCGTCGAACATAAAATATATTCCTTTGGGGGGATTATTGTTCTTGGAGGGACTTGAGGCAGGCTGCACGCTTCTCTCCAAACAATTATTTAAAACATAACATGCTGTCAAATCCAGAAAAAGGATTTTCTGATATTTGGTTACAAATTGGTTACGGCGACTTCTCTTGGAATCAAGTGTTGTTATATCATCAGCTGCTTTGGAAATAATCTTATTCCAGACACTGAACTCTTATTTAAATATAGAGGAACTCTTAATGCACGATATAGTCTACTGTTCGATCGTTGGACAGCAAAACAGCAGTAATTCTGGTCCATGCTACTGATACAATATGAAGCTCTATATTACTGAGTTGATTTAGCACCAGCCAATAATACACTTCCATTTTCTATTAATAGGTGCCAATTTCCAATTCACTTGGCATTCTGACGTCGGCTGTAACTCGATTCCGAGTACACATACATCTTCCTGCATAGAACTTTTCAGACTAGCTTGTGGATGTGTTTCTGATGACTGAACAGACCAACCCTGGCATAAAACATGCGCCCACATAAATTGAACTCAATGGTCGGGAAAGGGCGGGGTTGTAATTGACGAAGCTTTCTTGCTTGTCGCTTGGCCTCTTCATGTCTGCGACGTTCTCCCTCAAGGAATTTGACAGCGGTCGATGTAGTGTTCCGCCACAGTAAACGGTCCACAGCAGATGTTTCCCATGAGTGGATATGTATACCAGTCGTCGTCATGATGTGTTTCAAGCTGGTCTTTAAAACGCTTCAGAGGGGCCCCATGAAGTCTGTGCCGGAGCAAATTTCACCATAAAAGAATTGACGTGGAAGCCTGGTATCACTCATACGCCGAACATGGCCTAACCATGTCATTTGATGTGCGATGATGGTTGCCTCAATGCTATTGAGATGCGCTCTCTCAAGAACTGCAGTGTTGGTCACGTAGTTCTCCCACTTGATATTCAAGTTGTATCTCATCTTTTGTTGGTGGAAACGCTCAAGTTTCTTGATATCACGGCGATAGTGTCCAAGTTTCACAGCCATACAGTAGCGTTGAGACGACAACAGCTTTGTACACCATGAGTTTGGTATGCATCTTTAGGTCTTTATTCATGAAGACACTGTGCATTAAGCGGCCAAATGCTGCATGGGCAGCCCCAATTCATTTGTCAACATCCTGTTCGCAAGTGCACCGTTTAGACAAGATGCTACCAAGATATGAAAAATGATCAACCTGCTCCAGTGTTGAGTCTAAGATGGAGATATTGAACTCAGGAAGTGGTAATCCTGGGGCAGGTTGTGCAATTACCTATGTTTTCTTTGCATTGATGGTGAGACCAAAGTGACCACACACAGTGCTAAAGTGATTGACCGATTGTTGAAGCTCTGCAGGTGTCGGAGCAGGAGATGTGGTGTCATCGGCATACTGCAGGTAACTGCGGGTAACTTGGTTATGTCTCTGTGAATGAAGTCTTGCCAGATTGAAAAGGCCTCCATCGAAGCGAAACTTAATCTCTATGCCTGGGTTGTTGGAAGATGATTCATACATAATGGCAGCCATGTACAATGCAAAGAGTGTTGGAGCAACCACACAGCCTTGTTTCAAACCGTGAGTGATTGGAAACGGATCGGATACAGAGTTACCGTGAAGAATCTTCCCAGACATTCCATCATGAAGAGCTTTAACTAATTCCTCATAGCGATCTGTACATCCAAAGTGCGCCAATACTTCCCACATAGCAGATCTTGGTACTGAATCAAAGGCTTTTTCCAGGTCATAGAAAACTAAATACAGAGGCTCCTGTTGCTCTCTGCACTTTTCCTGGAGTTGTCTGGCACAGAATATCATGTCTGCTGTGCCCCTGGAGGTTCGGAAACCACATTGAGACTCGGGCAAAATCCTGTCCAAGATACTTTGGAGCTGGCTTAGTAGAATTCTTGCGAGAACTTCACCTGCAATGGATTATAGCGATATACCACGGTAGTTCCCACACACACTACGATCGCCTTTCTTGAAGATAGTGATTTTTTTTCCGTGTGGTCTCCTCAGAGACCTAGTGCAGGTCTTTCTATTCGACGCCCGTGGGCGACCTGCGCGTCAGGATGAGAGATGGAATTGATTAAGGTGAAATAAATTGGAGAAGGATGTGGAAGGAAGCGGCCGTGGCCTGTCAGAAGGTACCGTCCCAGCATTTGCCTGGTGTTGAAAATGGGAAACCACGGAAAACCATTTCAAGGACGGCCGACGGTGGGGCTCGAAACCACGCGTCTACCGAGTCAGCAGAGAGCTTGGCCCCATGACCTAACACTGCGCTTTAGCCAGCGTAGCCACTACTGTCGGTAAGATAGTGATGATGGTAGCATTCTTCAAGTCGTCAGGTACTTCTCGAGTTCACCAAATTTAGAGGATACCGTAACTGAAAAAGTCGAGTCTTCAATGCCATACCTCCACTTTGCAACAATTCCAGAGGAATGTTATCGGGACCAGGAGCCTTTCTCGGCTTTAGTTGATTGAGCGTTTTGGTGAAATCTTGGAATGTCGGCGGAACCACCATCCATGGTGGTTGGGGCTGCTGAGGGACGTTGCGAAGAAAGTCCTCGGCAACATTGGAGGCACGATTTAGAAGTGCAGAGAAATGTTCCTTCCAACGCTCCAAAATTTGTCCTTGATCAGTTAAAATGGTGGAATTGTCTGCAGTTTTCAATGTGCCTGATGAAGATCGGATTGGGCCAATACCTCCTTTATGCCTGCATAGAAGTTTCGCAGGTCACGGGCATCAGATAGTCTTTGCAGTTCTTCAGCTTTTAGCTGCCACCAGTTGTTCTTTATTTCCCTGATTTGTGCCCGAATTGTGATTTTTTCACACTGGAAGACGGATCTTGAAGAAAGGATAGATGGGTTTCCCGTTTGGCTTTGATGAGAGACATAATTTTATCAAACCAGTCTTTTCTTTTGTTCTTCACAAAACCAATTGTTTCCTCGGCTGACTCAGTGATGACCTTCTGAAGCGTTGCCCATTCATGTACTACATTATTTGTGCTAACTGGATGACTAGTCAGCTTATTTGCGATTTCATTTCTGTACTCTGTAGCAATTTATTTTACTTGGAGTTTAGAAGTGTCAAATTTCCGTCTGGACAGGTTGTGGATCGGTTCGGTTTGCGGCAGATTGAGATCCTCAACCGGCAAAAAAGGGGGGTTATGGTCTGTCCAATAGTCATCGACGCTTCTTGCGGTCCTGGTGACAAGGATGCCCTTTTTATCACCTCTTGAAGATATAGTCAAGGATGTGCCAGTGATTCAAGCGAGGATGCATCCAAGTGGTTTTGTAGTGATTCGGCAGACGGAACTGAGTGTTGGTAATAAAGAGTTCATGTTCAGCACATAGACCATCGGCATTGCAGTTGCCAAGTCCGTGTTATCCGATCACATTGTTCCATAATTGATGATCTTTACCAACTCTGGCGTTGAAATCGCCAAGCATTAAGAGCTTGTCTCTAGGTGGTACTTTGGTGATGATTGTGCTCAGCAGGTTGTAGAATTGGTCTTTAACTTCTATATCAGCATCCAAGGTGGGAACATATGCAGAGATAAGAGTCATAAAGTGACCCCCGGAGAGTTATTATTCTTTCGCTGACAGCAGTTGGAGTTAGCTGGTGATCATTCACCAGTGTGGTCTTTATAGCGAAACCAACACCATGAATACGGCGCTCTCCCTCATCTTTTCCCTTCCAGAATATGGTGTAACCTGAACTGAACTCTGTAATTTTACCTTCGCTGGACAATCTGGTGTCACTTAAGGCAGCGATATCTATGTTCATTCGACCAAGCTCATGGGTGACGAGCGCTGTTCTTCTCTCAGGCCTGTTATTTTCCTTCAAATCGAGTAACATTCGAACATTCCAGGATCCTATAATTGACTTGTTACCCCGAATAATGATCTAACCCACAAAAAATCTCAAGTTGAGCTTTCGGTGGAATCATGATCTATCTGAATGCACTCACGGTTTCGTGAACGGAAAACAACATAAATGTCTTTGAAAGCAGAGTTATTTATTTTTCAATGTTGGCATCCCGGCGAATACTAATCTATCTGTAAGAAAATGGCGGATGAACACAAGAAAGTTCTTAGCAGCAGTACTGAAAAACAATTAAACAAGGGTAGAAAACGCAGAATTAACATATCTGAATGGATGGATAGTACAAAGAAAGCATTGAGGAATGCTGGGGAGCCCTATAAAAGCTGGAAAGGACTTTTCGTGCCAGGAAAATGCTTATCACAACAGGTGAGTGGAACAGTGATCTAACCCTAAAGTGTACTGTAAGTTGTTTACATAGTTATATCTATGTTCATAAACATTAGCAATGTTAAGTGACGTATTTCAGTAAAGCGTATTTAATTAAAGTTTTACTCAGTACACAGGAATGATGATTTGAGATATCAAAGTAATTTAAACATATTATTTTTAGGTTTACTTTCGTGATACTTCGAAGCTACAAAAGAAGCTCCAACTACAACAACTTCCCTCAGGTCTATGACAACTGTATAACGAAGGTATTGCTAAAAAGAAAGCAAAGAAGAGGGATTTTATGTGCAAGTTCGTCCCACTCCAATACCGCGAGATCTATCAGAATCTTAAAGAAACGGAGTGAGAGTGGCATAACAACTTGTTTATATCTAAAGCAATACCCAATATGTATTTTTCATTCATTGTTGCTTTTTTATTGTATTTTTCACTTCATTGTAGCATTTATATTGTAATTATAGCTTAGATCACTTTTCCACTCTTTACAGATAGATCTCTTTTCCACTAAATTTTGCATTCTTATGTTTGTATCTATGAAAACTGTATTATTTTTCCTAATGTGTGACATACATATGTTTTATATTACATAGACAATTGATAAATGAATGATTTACTGACAAGATTGAATTCAAAATAAAAATAAACGTTTTATTTTGTTTCCCAATAATTTTCTATTTGTGGGTTAGATCTTTATTCGGGGTAACCATTCAATTAATGTTTGGATAGTCTTTGTTTTTGTTTTTTGACCGCAAAAGGGGTGACCCACTGGGTGCGGCCTCCCAGCCGGCTGAAGGTGTGACTACCGATGTTTAGCCCACATTTCTAGGGCCTTCCCCGTTTGGGGTGGGGAGCGGTGATCCTAAATAGGCCTGCCCAAACACAGATGCAGGACCGAACTCCTGAGTAGTCATGAGGTCTCAGAAAGACGACCATCACACATCTGCTGCCAACGTGCAGGTCCGAACTAGAGGCTTCCAGTTTCAACCCAGAAACCTGCCTCCACCATCCTTATCCCATCGCCGCTGGACTTGTGACAGCAGGAAAACGGTGCCACAAGCGAGATTTTGTTTATGGTGGATCACAGCTTGCAACGAAGTGACCCACACACTATAATCTCGGATCTATACCCTGCGGCACAAAAGAAATGAGACGTGCAGGTTCTAGCACAGTGACTGCAATGGACTGCCGCAGACTCTAAATACCATTGAGTTGCGCCTTCACAGCCAGTCCATCTGGCATGACCTCATCCGCCTCCACGACCGTTGAGAACCACAAGGAAAGTTCCTCCTCCGTCCGTTTTGCCATTGGGCCAAAATACATAATGGGTTTCAGTGTCATTTCCTACACTGAGGGGACCATCACCCCACCTAAAGGGGCTCATCCGCCAGAAGCCGTTGGCCCCTTCAGGTGGTCGAGTTATTTACCGCCGCCCAGCATTCGGTGTTAGCTGTTTTTACAGCTGGTTGCCAACCCAGCTAACCCTCCTCCTTTCGCATTCCAGACTTGGGACCGGACAACGGTGAAGTTTTGGCATTCTGTATGACAATAATATAAAGCTCAAGAGGAAACTTTGGAACGTGTGGATCTCTATTTACCTTAGCAGGTTTTCAGTTATGGCCAGTTAAATGTGCGGTCTTCAGACTCCCTTCAAGTTGCAATTGTGTCAAAAAGTAATTGTACAAAGAATGTTGTATCTTCAATAATATAGTAAGGGGTATCTGAAGATCTAAACATTCTCTCAACAGCCCTAATTAGTGAAGTGAACATTTCTTGTGTATTTTAGTTCAGGTATTTTTGACAAATATATCATAATTGACCAACTGAAGATTATTTTATATACAGTAGAATGTAAGAAAGCAACACTGAAAAAGTTGCTTCAAACACTCGCCCATCGAGCCACCCAATCCCAGCAGTAGATCCGGGCTTGCATTCTTCAATGTCTTCATATAATTTGCTGTATTGGGCTGTGTAATGTTTTTCTTTACTTCCTAAACCACAGGCAGGCCTGGTAAACCTTTTTATATTTTATTCCTTTCATGTCTTTTCTCTTGTTCAAATATACAGTTGATACTTTCCTCACACCACAATTCTGTCTCAGATCTCTTCTTTTCCAGCCAATGTTTGTTGTCCATTCCAACTTCTTGCCATTCTATTTCCACTTTCCACTTTATATAGTCATTGTAACGCATCCTGTTTCCATTCCATAGTCACATTTTCACTGCTAGTGCACATCAGTCTACTTGAAATTTCCTGCACAAGAATTCACTTACAAAAGTCATGCAAATCATGGAAAGTTTAAATCAGAGATACGTTCAAGGGCTGCATATCATTCAATTTGTCTAGTCCACCCTTTACCGGGAACAATGCAGCGAGTGATAAGAACTGTAATGTCCCAGACCTCGGCCGATCCGGAGAGGAGAATGACCTTCCGCAAGCGATAAGACCAGTCTCAGGAGCTGATAAGGGGTGTTCATTTGCTAGGCCAGTCTAGTTCTGTATGGGTAAGAAATCAGTACCCACTAGAACATTCTTTTGAATGAGCTTTAATTGTTGAGCCTTTGAATTTTTACATGTAAACATGTAACTCAAGCGAATGTGTTGTGTACCTGTCAAGGCATAGATGTATGTGAATACTTCAATATCTATGGTTGGATTCCATCTTGCATAATTTTATTTTTTAATTTTTTTGTATGTGTTCTAACTTGTTTAGTTCACAGTGTAGAAATTTGTGACATTAGTAATGTATCAATTTACATTCAAAGAGGATTTAGTATATCATGGTACTGCATATGGTCACAACATCCTTTCTTCTTCTTCTCCTTTTTCGTCGTTTGGGCCTACTGAGGACCACGGGGCTCGTAACTCCTCGTCGCTTTGTCTTTTCTCTTCTTCCAGTACTCTTTCATCATCTGACTATGAGCCAGCTTTCATTCCTCCGTCCATGGTGGTCTGCTGACACCAGTGTTCTTCCTAGCTGTCAGTGATACAGGAAAAACTCCCTGTCGGATGGCTTGCCGGAATTGTTGGCGGTCCTATATCGAATTAAGTGGGATCCCTAGGTGGTCTAAATCCGTCCTGACCGTAGAGATCCACTTGGTCCTAGAGGCCTTCCCTCTTCCTGCCACTGTGAAGATCTTACTGGTGAGCCGGCAATGGATCATGCGGGTCAAGTGTCCATAGAAGGCCAAGCGCCTCTTTCTGATACAAGTCACAGTGTCTTCTTGATGGCTGTAAAGCTCATCATTGTGCCGAATTCTGTAGGTGCCTCCCTCTTCCCGTACAGATCCTAGTATCCTCCGCAGGATCTTCCTCTCCTTGAGTTCAAGTTTCCTGAGTGTACCTTTCCTGGCCATCACGAGGCACTCAGAGACGTACAGAACAGATGGTTTTACTACCGAATTGTGTGTCTGAGTTTTAGGAGAGGAACTTCGATGCGTAGATGCTGCGGCAGGAGTGGTAGGCCCTCTCGAACTTGGCGCACCTGGTATCTATGGCCAGATTCTCACTCTGGTTTGCTGAGATCCACTCTCCTAGGTACTTGACTGCAGGGACTTTTCGGATGAAGACCCCCTCAAGTGGAATTGTGGATGGGGCTTCCTTGATGTTAGTCATGAATTCAGTCTTCCCAATGTTGATCTTCAGGCCAGCCCGAACCGCTACATCGTGAAGACTCTGTAGGTGGTGAGTAGCGTCCTCTATAGTGTTGGTCAGTATGGCGAGGTCGTCGGCAAAGGCCAGGCATGACAGATGAAGATTATCTTTCTTGTATCCAAGCTGCAGACCAGTCCTTGGTGTTAGTCGCACCATCCATTCCCTTTATGATCTTCTCCAGGATGCAATTGAAGAGGATGCAGGAGAGTCCATCGCCCTGTCTAACTCCCGTCTTGATGGGGAAGCTCTCGGATAGTTCACCTCTGAACTTGACTTTAGATGTTGTGTTTGTCAAGGTGGCCTGGACTAGTTTAAGTTTTTTTTCATCAAGGCCAAATTCTCGCAAGGTGGTGAAAAGACACTCTGTCCACCGAGTCGTATGCCTTCTGAAAATCCACTAAGACAACTACCCAGGGTTGTCCCCTACGACTCTTATAAGTGAGGATGGTCTTGAGATTTTGTATCTGCTCTGGACAAGATCGATTGTTTCGAAAGCCGGCCTGGTATTCCCCTAATTGAGAGTCTAGTTGGTTGGTGACTCTAGATAACAGAGCTTTCGAAAGAACCTTGTAGGTAACCTGCAATAAGGAGATCTCGGTAATTGTTGAGGTCCGTCTTGCTTCCCTTCTTGTGCAACGGGTGAATTACTGCTGATGTCCTTTCATTATATAAAGATTAAAAATAAGTGAAATATTAATTCACGTATTGTACTGCCTTTATCTAAATAAATACAAAGAAAGCAAATAAGACACTACACAGGAAGTCATTAAACAAGTCCAAGTCCCACACCGTCCATTACAGCTATCATAACTGCAGCTATTTCCCTATTTCTGTTTTCTTTTAAAATTCTCTTTTCTGTAAAATGGGAGAGATAGGCAAAATCAAATCAATCTTAATAAAGAAATTATAAGGTGCGTTCAAAATATAACGAGCCGGAGGCAGTAATGCGCAATCCGGTGACGACATCGCCTAATCGTGGCGTGTGTAACGAGGTGTGGTTCGGACCAGAGCGTAGGAGGTCACAGCCCGTCGCTAGAGGGCACGCGTGCACGTCACGTGACGATGCAAAGCGAGCAGCAGCATGCATCAATCGTCCAAGACCAGACAGTGGGCCATTCAACATGCTTCCTGGTGTGGTTGAAGACTGTGGGGCACCCATTGGGCACACACTTTGCGCAAGTGCAGTCGTTCCTTCATGATGGTGCGCACACTTCCGACGCTCAATCCGACCACGGCGGCTATGGCGTTCACTGTCACTCGGCGGTCCTGGGTAATGAGTGCATCAACCAGCTGGACGGTCATCGGTAATGCAGGGGGGTGCCCCAGACCGGGCATCATCGGCTAACGACACCCGTCCTTCCCTGAAGCGCTTGTGCCACGCCTAGACCCTTGCAAGGGACATGCAGTGTTCGCCGTACACTTGTGACATTCGGCGATGAATGCCCGTTCCCCCTACTTCTTTCGCTGTCAGAAACCGAACAACACCTCTTTGCTCTTCGGTTGACGCCTCCATGTCACTGTTTGCAATGCAACTGGCAGCGTTGGACGATTGATGCATGCTGCTGCTCGCTTTGTATCGTCACGTGACGTGCACGCGTGCCCTCTAGCGACGGGCTGTGACCTTCTACGCTCTGGTCCGAACCACACCTCGTTACACACGCCACGATTAGGCGATGTCGTCACCGGTTTGCGCATTATAGCCTCCGGCTCGTTACATTTTGAACGCACCTTATAGAAGCGATACTTACTGAGGAGAGGGTGTTGGTGCATGCACTGCTTCTCTAAGATTTGACAGTCATTAGTTAACATGTAATATTGCTAGTACACATTGCCCCAGTTTAGTATCAGCTCTGTTATAAGAAAACTTCACAAAAAACAAACCCTGTGGTGTTGGGGTAGCGCGCCGGGTTCGATTCCCAGCTCTGTCAGGGATTTTAGAAACTGACGTGAGTGCTGGAACGGGCGGCACTCAGCCTCGTGAGGACAATTGAGTAGCTGTCTGACTGTGAGGCAGCGCCCCAATGATGAAAACCAAGATTAACGACAGAGGGGACCTGATGCATCACCCCAATATCTGCAAGCCAAATGGTTGGGCAGCGCTCGCTTGGTAGGCTTAGGCCCTTCATGGGCTGTAGTACCAGGGGTTATTTATTATGCCCTCTCTACCAAGAGATTGATTGTGGTCACATTCACTACCTGACAAATATTTCTGGTCTCGCTTGGAATCTTGAAAATGGGTCGATTCCCGGTCAATGCATGCAAGATTTCCGAAGTGAAATGCGATCTCCTGTGGTTCGGATTCCACATAAAAAGGAGGTCCCTTGACTCATAGTCACAAGATTCACGGTCACATAAAGCTACAATCTTCCTCCCTTGAAAATGGGGTGAAGAGGGTCACATGGGATACTTTACAATCATCCACCACTTGTGCGTCTATTCCTAGTGTAGTGACTGGACCATAAAACACTGGACTGATGAATCACGGTATACAATGGGGCAATCTGAAGGTGCAGTGAACGCTATCGACCCATGATGACATTTGGAGGTGCAAGTTTTACAGTGTGGTCATGTTTCTGCTGGACAGGTTAAAGTTTTAGTAACATGATGTGTTTAATGCCCAAACTGTTTTGTACAATGTTGCCGCGCTGGGCAGTTGCCCAGTGAATATGGGCGTGGCAACGGCACAGGGTTACATAGATATTGTGCTCTGTATCCTGGCACAGTGACACTGCCTCTAGGATTTACCATGTGCCATTCATCTTAATGAGGAACTTATCCCTGACTTCCATTACGACCCTGTTTTGCAACTGTGACGGTGAATATTTAGGAGCAATCTTTCATCTGGAATAGTCGATGAAATCCCCGAGTTGAACTCAGGACCACCTTGCACAACACACAATCTGTTGACCTGTGATAACTTGACGCTCGATCAAAACATTGACCTCGTAACATCTGCGAGAAGAAGCTGTATTATTGGTCGGTTCACGGTAAGGTCATGTTCGCTGTGAGAATCATTGTAGACGAGCTGTGGTGCATTTGTTTGGATCGGGCGGGGTGACGCATGTCCTCTAGGCTGTCCAGTCTAATCGTAGCTGTATTATTGGTCGGTTCACGGTAATGTCATGTTTGCTGTGAGAATCATTATAGACGAGCTGTGGTGCATTTGTTTGGATCGGGTGGGGTGACGCATGTCCTCTAGGCTGTCCAGTCTAATCGCAGCTGTATTATTGGTCAGTTCGCGGTAAGGTCATGTTCGCTGTGAGAATCATTGTAGACGAGCTGTGGTGCATTTGTTTGGATCGGGCGAGGTGACGCGTGACCTCTAGGCTGTCCAGTCTAATCGCAGCTGTATTATTGGTCGGTTCACGGTAAGGTCATGTTCGCTCTGAGAATCATTGTAGACGAGCTGTGGTGCATTTGTTTGGATCGGACGGGGTGACGCGTGTCCTCTAGGCTGTCCAGGCTAATCGCAGCTGTATTATTGGTCAGTTCACGGTAAGGTCATGTTCGCTCTGAGAATCATTGTAGACGAGCTGTGGTGCATTTGTTTGGATCGGGCGAGGTGAAATGTGTCCTCTAGGCTGTCCAGTATAATCGCAGCTGTATTATTGTTCGGTTCGCGGTAAGGTCATGTTTGCTGTGAGAATCATTGTGGACGAGCTGTGATGGATTTGTTTGGATCGGGCGAGGTGACTCGTGTCCTATAGGGAGGCTGTCCAGTCTAATCGCAGCTGTATTATTGGTCAGTTCACGGTAAGGTCATGTTCGCTCTGAGAATCATTGTAGACGAGCTGTGATGGATTTGTTTGGATCGGGCGAGGTGACGCGTGTCCTCTAGGCTGTCCAGTCTAATCGCAGCTGTATTATTGGTCAGTTCACGGTAAGGTCATGTTCGCTCTGAGAATCATTGTAGACGAGCTGTGGTGCATTTGTTTGGATCGGGCGGGGTGACGCGTGTTCTCTAGGCTGTCCAGGCTAATCGCAGCTGTATTATTGGTCAGTTCACGGTAAGATTATGTTCGCTCCGAGAATCATTGTAGACGAGCTGTGGTGCATTTGTTTGGATCGGGCGAGGTGACGCGTGTCCTCTAGGCTGTCCAGTCTAATCGCAGCTGTATTATTGGTCAGTTCACGGTAAGGTCATGTTCGCTCTGAGAATCATTGTAGACGAGCTGTGGTGCATTTGTTTGGATCGGGCGAGGTGACGCGTGTCCTCTAGGCTGTCCAGTTTAATCGCAGCTGTATTATTGGTCAGTTCACGGTAAGGTCATGTTTGCTGTGAGAATCATTGTAGACGAGCTGTGGTGCATTTGTTTGGATCGGGCGGGGTGACGCGTGTCGTCTAGGCTGTCCAGGCTAATCGCAGCTGTATTATTGGTCAGTTCACGGTAAAGTCATGTTCGCTCTGAGAATCATTGTAGACGAGCTGTGGTGCATTTGTTTGGATCGGGCGAGGTGACGCGTGTCCTCTAGGCTGTCCAGTCTAATCGCAGCTGTATTATTGGTCAGTTCACGGTAAGGTCATGCTCGCTCTGAGAATCATTGTAGACGAGCTGTGGTGCATTTGTTTGGATCGGGCGGGGTGACGGTTGTCCTCTAGGCTGTCCAGGCTAATCGCAGCTGTATTATTGGTCAGTTCACGGTAAGGTCATGTTCGCTCTGAGAATCATTGTAGACGAGCTGTGGTGCATTTGTTTGGATCGGGTGAAGTGACGCGTGTCCTCTAGGCAGTCCAGTCTAATCGCAGCTGTATTATTGGTCAGTTCACGGTAAGGTCATGTTCGCTCTGAGAATCATTGTAGACGAGCTGTGGTGCATTTGTTTGGATCGGGCGGGGTGACGCGTGTCCTCTAGGCTGTCCAGGCTAATCGCAGCTGTATTATTGGTCAGTTCACGGTAAGGTCATGTTCGCTCTGAGAATCATTGTAGACGAGCTGTGGTGCGTTTGTTTGGATCGGGTGAAGTGACGCGTGTCCTCTAGGCAGTCCAGTCTAATCGCAGCTGTATTATTGGTCGGTTCACGGTAAGGTCATGTTCGCTCTGAGAATCATTGTAGACGAGCTGTGGTGGATTTGTTTGGATCGGGCGAGGTGACGCGTGTCCTCTGGGCTGTCCAGTCTAATCTCAGCTGTATTATTGGTCAGTTCACGGTAATGTCATGTTCGCTCTGAGAATCATTGTAGACGAGCTGTGGTGCATTTGTTTGGATCGGGCGAGGTGACGCGTGTCCTCTAGGCTGTCCAGTTTAATCGCAGCTGTATTATTGGTCAGTTCACGGTAAGGTCATGTTTGCTGTGAGAATCATTGTAGACGAGCTGTGGTGCATTTGTTTTGATCGGGCGGGGTGACGCTTGTCCTCTAGGCTGTCCAGTCTAATCGCAGCTTTATTATTGGTCAGTTCATGGTAAGGTCATGTTCGCTCTGAGAATCATTGTAGACGAGCTGTGGTGCATTTGTTTGGATCGGGCGAGGTGACGCTTGTCCTCTAGGCTGTCCAGTTTAATCGCAGCTGTATTATTGGTCAGTTCACGGTAAGGTCATGTTTGCTGTGAGAATCATTGTAGACGAGCTGTGGTGCATTTGTTTGGATCGGGCGAGGTGACGCGTGTCCTCTAGGCTGTCCAGTTTAATCGCAGCTGTATTATTGGTCAGTTCACGGTAAGGTCATGTTCGCTCTGAGAATCATTGTAGACGAGCTGTGGTGCGTTTGTTTGGATCGGGTGAAGTGACGCGTGTCCTCTAGGCAGTCCAGTCTAATCGCAGCTGTATTATTGGTCGGTTCACGGTAAGGTCATGTTCGCTCTGAGAATCATTGTAGACGAGCTGTGGTGGATTTGTTTGGATCGGGCGAGGTGACGCGTGTCCTCTGGGCTGTCCAGTCTAATCTCAGCTGTATTATTGGTCAGTTCACGGTAATGTCATGTTCGCTCTGAGAATCATTGTAGACGAGCTGTGGTGCATTTGTTTGGATCGGGCGAGGTGACGCGTGTCCTCTAGGCTGTCCAGTTTAATCGCAGCTGTATTATTGGTCAGTTCACGGTAAGGTCATGTTTGCTGTGAGAATCATTGTAGACGAGCTGTGGTGCATTTGTTTTGATCGGGCAGGGTGACGCTTGTCCTCTAGGCTGTCCAGTCTAATCGCAGCTTTATTATTGGTCAGTTCATGTTAAGGTCATGTTCGCTCTGACAATCATTGTAGACGAGCTGTGGTGCATTTGTTTGGATCGGGCGAGGTGGCGCGTGTCCTCTAGGCTGTCCAGTTTAATCGCAGCTGTATTATTGGTCAGTTCACGGTAAGGTCATATTTGCTGTGAGAATCATTGTAGACGAGCTGTGGTGCATTTGTTTGGATCGGGCGAGGTGACGCGTGTCCTCTAGGCTGTCCAGTTTAATCGCAGCTGTATTATTGGTCAGTTCACGGTAAGGTCATGTTCGCTCTGAGAATCATTGTAGACGAGCTGTGGTGCGTTTGTTTGGATCGGGTGAAGTGACGCGTGTCCTCTAGGCCGTCCAGTCTAATCGCAGCTGTATTATTGGTCGGTTCACGGTAAGGTCATGTTCGCTCTGAGAATCATTGTAGACGAGCTGTGGTGGATTTGTTTGGATCGGGCGAGGTGACGCGTGTCCTCTGGGCTGTCCAGTCTAATCTCAGCTGTATTATTGGTCAGTTCACGGTAATGTCATGTTCGCTCTGAGAATCATTGTAGACGAGCTGTGGTGCATTTGTTTGGATCGGGCGAGGTGACGCGTGTCCTCTAGGCTGTCCAGTTTAATCGCAGCTGTATTATTGGTCAGTTCATGGTAAGGTCATGTTCGCTCTGAGAATCATTGTAGACGAGCTGTGGTGCATTTGTTTGGATCGGGCGAGGTGACGCGTGTCCTCTAGGCTGTCCAGTTTAATCGCAGCTGTATTATTGGTCAGTTCACGGTAAGGTCATGTTTGCTGTGAGAATCATTGTAGACGAGCTGTAGTTCATTTGTTTGGATCGGGCGAGGTGACTCGTGTCCTCTAGGCTGTCCAGTTTAATCGCAGCTGTATTATTGGTCAGTTCACGGTAAGGTCATATTTGCTGTGAGAATCATTGTAGACGAGCTGTGGTGCATTTGTTTGGATCGGGCAGGGTGACGCGTGTCCTTTAGGCTGTCCAGTCTAATCGCAGCTGTTGTCGAGACACTTCCGGTGAGTTTATTTCTTGGGCCAAAATACTGTGAATCCAGCGACTCGGAGGGTTGTGTAAATTTAAAAGTGCTTAAAATTCCAATAAACTTTGATATTTGCATGCCATTTCCATTGCATATTTCACTTTGTATTTACCTCCATTCTATGTCAAGATCTTTGTAATTACGGTGGGTGTGTCGTGCGCAGTTCATTTCATAAATTGAAGTTACTGATATGATGATGATGATAATTGTTGTTTTAAGGGGCCTAACATCGAGGTTATCGGCCCCTAAAGTTACTGATAGCTAACTGGTTAAGAGGCAGGGATAATTTCACAGTTGTATTTAACTAATTTGGGATTATTCAGAAAATTGGCGAACTGGATCAACATCACCCTTTTTTAATGAGCTGCTTTATTATTTTTGTTGATAGCTGATGCTGGTGATACAACTACGTTTTACCTGCTTTTAAGAAATGAACATTATGGCGATGATTTACAAAGAAAAGCGCACCTCTATGAACGAGAACTCTGCACTAAAAATAAGTATTCCTGCCATTCATGCTAACGGTTTCAGAGCAGCCAAATAATGAATATCACGAAACAAGTAAGAAATGGGGGGGATGTCTCATCATCTCATAACCACCTAGTGACAGGTTATTGAAATTAAAAATATTACTGCCCCCCCCCCCCCTCTGGAAATAATCCTGCAGGCACCCGTGCTGTGTGTAGTCTTTGTTTTACAATTTGACGACGCCTATGATATTATCAGGAAAATAAAAGAAAGAATGAATGCTACTTAATGGGGAAAAAAACTGAGGAGAAATTTAACCAATTGCAATCAAAGCCGTTGCTGAGCAAGCCTGATTAAATTAAATAATTAGCCTTAAAAGTTTTAAATTTTCTATTGTCTCCCATAAGTCCAACCCCTCGTCCACGTCGTGGGAGACGGGCAACGGCACAAAGTAGGGGATTGCCTGTAGGGGCGAAGTACAATGGGGACTTCGTGTGCCCCGGGACCGTTACGGTAGCTGTGAAGGTCCTACAGGAACCCTGAAAAGTGACGGCTAACGGGGCTCTGGTGAAGCTATGATAGGTCCAGCAAGCCAGTAGTGGATGAAACCAAATGCTTTCAAGAATGGAACGAGCCTCGGACATGATGGATATAATTGACGACGACGCGGCTGTAAACACGGACTAAGATTTGGAACTTTAAACATAAGAACGCTGGCGGGGAAGGTGGAGGAGATAGTGGATATGATGGAGAGAAGGAAGTTGGATTTATTGGGATTGGCAGAAACAAAATGGAAAGGGGGAAGGAAGGAGAGAACTGAGAAAAGGCTATCGACTGTACTGGAGTGGGAATGAAGAGGGAAAGAGGAATGGAGTGGGAGTAGTAGTAGTACGAGATGGTTTAAAAGGAGAAGTGAAGAGAATAAGTGATAGGATGATGAAAGGGAAAGTAGCACTGAGGGGAGAGACCGTAGAAATAGTGCAAGTGTATGCTCCACAAGTAGGCTGCGCCTCTGAAGAGAAGGAGGAGTTTGAAGAGGAATTGCAGAAGCAGCTGGTAGGAAGAAATATGATTGTTATACATGGTGTCCACTGGCAGGAAAAGTCAGGAATTTTGTTTTTGGTCAGGAAAAGTCAGGAAAAAGTATGAAATAATGGCGTGAGTTAGGAAAAAATGGCAAAAAGAATTAGAAAGTCAGGAAATTTTATATTAGCCATAGAGTATTTTGTGTTTTACAGCCATGTTTTGATGTTACTAGTTCAATTAATCTCTGAAGATAAAAAGCAATAACTCACTGGTCATTATGGTAAGTTTCCATTTTTACAGTAAATCACAGTAAAAACCTCTTTAACCTATTTTTGCACGCTTTTTTGGCGTTGGCGTAGGGATGTGGCTGTAGTTTAGGTTATTAAGTACTTCGATTTACGTATTACTGCATTATAATTTACTTTATTTTGTATTTTAAATGAATAAAGAGGCGAGCGTTGGGCAGCTATGGGGATGGTGGAGGCTGCAAATAAGAGAGATAATCATATATATACTGTATACTTGCTCAATAAACCATTTTTCCGATGTTACGATGACTTCGCGAGTCAGAAATTTTGTTGATAAATGGTCAGTAAATGTCAGGAAAATTGACATTGAAAATTCTGTGGACACCATGTTATAGGGGATCTGAATGCCCATGTAGGAAGAGAAAGACAAGGGTATGAGAGTGTGCTGGGACCAGAGGGTTGGGGCGGAAGAAATGAGGAAGAAAAGAGACTGTTGGACTTCTGTCAAAGGAACAGCCTGCTATTTGGGAACACAATCACATGGTACAGTGATGACTTGACCAGGAAGTCAGTGGTCGACTATATACTGTATGAGAGAGAGTTAAATAAGAACATCACAGATATCAAGGTTATACCATCGGAGAACCTGGATAGCGACCATCGATTGCTGGTAATGAACCTGAGAGGGACTAAGGAGAAGAAAGGGACTGAGAACCAGGAAAGATGTATAAGGATATGGAAACTGAAAGAAGGAGATAGAAGGGTCGAGTACCTCAAAATGGTAAAGGAATTCCAACAGATGAAGAAAGAGGGGTGGAAGAGGAATGGGCTAGATTTAAGAAGACTAGTAGTTGCAGCAGAAGCAGTATGTGGGAGGACAAGTAGTAAGAAGAGGTGGAAGGAAACACCCTGGTGGAATGAGAAGACAAAAGAAATAGTAAGGGAAAAGAATAGAGCCTTTAGGAGGTGGTATCAAAATAGGACGGTAGAGACAAGGGAAGAGTACCAGGAAAGAAAGAAGGAGGCAAAGAGAGTAGTGGCTGAGGAGAGAAGAAAGTGGATGGAAGAGTGGACAAAGAGGATGAAGGAGGATAGTGAAGGTACAAAAAAAGGTCCTGTATGGGATGGTAAAGAATAAGAGGCGGAAGGATCCTACGGATTATGTTAGAATGGTGAACAAAAGGGGACAAGAGATAGAAAATAGAGAAGAACTGAAGAAAATGTGGAAAGAATATTTTGAAGAACTCCTGAACCCAAATGGAAACCACGGCGAGGAGGAAGAAATCGGGGAAGAGGAAGATGAACTGCAAACAGAAAAGGACTTAACATGGAAATAAGTGGAAGATGCAGTGAGGAAGATGAAAGGAGGGAAGGCACCGGGTGTGGATGAGTTGAATGTGGAGATAGTGAGAGCAGCAGGAGAGGTGGGGATACAATGGTTGTACCGAGTGATGAGGACAGCATGGAAGGAAAGGAAGACCCCAGAGGACTGGAAAAAGGGAATAATTGTCCCGATCTTCAAGAAAGGTAGTAGAACAGAATGCAGGAACTATCGGGGAATAACAATGATTAGTCATTGTGCAAAGATGTTTGAGAAAGTTTTGGAAAGGAGAATTAGGACAAGGATAGAAGGAGGGATGAGGGAAGAACAACATGGCTTCAGAGCAGGAAGGTCCACAGTGGATTTGATTTTTGCTGAAAGGCAGTTACAAGAACAGCACTATGAGTATGGAACAGGTGTACTGATGGCCTTCCTGGACATTGAGAAAGCATATGACAGTGTATGCAGAAACAAAGTATGGAAGTTCCTGGAGGATAGAGGAGTAGAAAAATGGACTATAAGGAGGATAAAGGAGATGTACAAGGGAAGCGTGAGCTGTGTGAAAGTGGGAGGAGAGAGATCGGACTGGTTGGAACAGAGAATCGGCCTGAAACAAGGTTACTTTTCATTGTGGTTATGGATGACATAATGACCCGGATGGCACAAGTAATTGGGGGAGGAAAGATGAAAGCAATGGTGTTTGCAGATGATTTGGGGAAACAAGGAGGAGGAGGTACAGGAACAGTTGGACGTGTGGAAAGGAATAATACAAGGGTATGGGACGAATTTTAGCATAAATAAGAGTGAGATGGTGATCACAACAAGGAAGGAGGAAAGAACCACAACAGGAATAACAGTTGGTGGGGATCAGCTGAAGAAAGTGGAGAGTTTCAAGTATCTGGGAAGCCTGATACAAGATAACGGAAGAAACGATAGAGAAATAAATGAGCGGGGAGACAGGCAGAAGCATTCCGGAGGATTGTGAGAAGCATGTTATGGAGCAAGGATGTCCCTCAGAACAGCAATAAGGTCATATATCAGACGTACTATGTCCCTATCCTGACGTATGCCTCGGAGACCTGGGTTATGAAAGGAAAGGAGAAGAGCAAAATACAGGCCAGTGAGATGAGGTGCTTGAGAAGCAGTATTGGAACTACCAAGAGGGACAGAATAAGAAATGAGAGGACCAGAGAATTAATGAAGGAGGAACCATTACAGGATGGTATAGAGAAATCTAGACTTAGATGTTATGGACATGTAAAACGAATGGAGGAGAAGAGGATGCCCAGGAGGATACACGAGACGAAGTGGGAAGGAAAGAGACCGAGAGACAGGTGGCTGAAGGGGGTGGAAGAAAGCGTGAAGAAGAGAGGAGAAGACTGGACAGGGGTGGAGGCTGAGAGATGGTGGGAAGACAGAAGACGTTGGAGAGGCTTTTGTTCCAAACAGGCCCGGCCAGTGGCTGGAAACTGTGATTGCCGAGTTCTGTAACTGAGAGAGTGAACTGCAGCTAGTTTGAATTAGAAACAGTTAGTTGCATTGAACACATAAAATATGCTCTTGCGCGTCTCCTTTCCGCACTTCTTACGAAAATAATGTGCAGACCTCCTTCATGTCTTCACAACTTGTTAAGCGAGAAAGGCCAAATCGCTGCAAGAAACACGGCCACCCAGCCCCATCAAAAGAAAGAAGCACCAGAGCTCGACTGCAGTGATTGGACCGTTTCTCGGGGAGCTTTTTTTTTTCCAATTATGATTACGACAGAGAAATGAATATTATGTTGTAAACATAAGGGACATAGTAATCATTAGCCTCATGTGCTTGGGGAGTGTTTAGAATCTGTCTAATAACTTGTGTTATTGTTATATCTCTAATAATGTGAGTACTTGTGATTGGGAAAGAGGCATGACTAAGGAAGGCTGTGTCCCAAAGCTACGTTTTCAGCTGTAGTGAACTAGATAGTAGACTAATATTCCGGATGTGACGTCACAAGTCGTGATCCAAAGGTGCTTAGCACATAGTAGCTAGTGAACGAAAGTGCATGCTAGATTGGCAGACTTGTCGACTTGTAACAAGGAAGTTATAGAAAGTGTAGGTTGTCTTTGATCTTTGACTTGATTATTAATCCTGTTCTTAAAACTCTCTTCCCGTGGAAAGCAGAAATGTTGCGGAATTTAAATGTAAGTGCAATCCCATATTCTTTGGTACACTATAATTTGAACGTTTTTTAAATGCATGAGATGAATTTAGCATGGCTATCAGTCCTTGAACTTTTGCCTATAGACCTAGGTTATTATTATAACCCTCAAGTACCCAGGACTGGGCTGCTCACCTTGGTAACAGTAATAATTTGCTGCGTAGGCTTCAGTAATCTATTATTGCTGTGTACGTATGTGTTCGAAGACATCAGTTTTTCGCCAGCTGTTACGCTGCGTGGTGTGCAATATTTCTAAGTTCTCAGGCGGTCCCCCTGACCATACCTGGGTATTACCGTTGCGAAATGACGTCCCCAGCTGGAAGCTCACGTAAAGTGATATTCCGCTGATTAACATATCCAAAGTGTAATTGCTGAATGGTTTGAGGATGAGAATGGGAGTGTTGGTGAAACGGACTGTGATGGAGGTTTTGCAATTGAATCAAACTGTATTTCAGACTCCTGTCTCCAGACTTGAATTCATGGAAGCACTAGCGAACGGTCTATTATTTTCACTTATGGAAAAGAGGGCTTCAAACACTAATCTCAGCCACGAACTCAGGATCTGCATTAGAAAGATTTTGGGTTTAAAGAAGCGCTGCCTCCAATTGAAGAGAAACCGAACTGCAAAAGAGGAAGACTTGCCACATGTGCACTCCAAGCATGAAATGGATAATTGCTTACATAGGCCAATTCTTGCAGAAATCTTCTTCGTTTGCAATTTGCCAAAAAAAAATAATCTGCGAATATTGCTGTAATTAACTTGTAATGGTCCCAATTTGTGACCAGAATGAAATAATTTTATATATTTTACTATTATTATTATTATTATTATTATTAATATTTTTTAATTTTTCATTTAACCTTTTATTAGTGATTATGTTAACTAATATGTTTATATCTATTATTATGCGATAATGTAGAATATTGTGGCAATTGAAAGGACTTGGAGCTATACACATTATATTTGAAATAAGTTAGACGCTTGACTGAATCCGATTTCTGAAGAAAATACGTAGGACTACAAGAGGATGAAAGAGGGTTATTCGCGGAAGGCCGGCTTATCTACTGCTTCTTGGTAACGACATGTCTTTCACTTCAAGAATTATACCAGTAAACAAATCATACTAAGAATGGATTCTTTGGAGACTCGCCATTAACAATACCTGGCAGGCAAGGTAATGGGGCTTGTGTACGAGGAGAGTACGGTAGGCCAGCAGTCCTTTGCAACATTATACAAAAGGTGGGGTGGACCTCCCGACAAATGTTACAAAGAAGTATTGTCATTATTGGTATGTGAAAGGCGCGCAAATTGCCTACTGACTTCAGAAGTCGGGGGGGGGGGGGGGGGGGGGGGGGCGTGCCCTACCTGGGAACGATATATATATATGACGGCCACCCTGCTGGATGTTTATTATTATTGAATGGCTGGCAGGAGACTCATTGGAGCTGGACGTACAGGCAGAAGAGTGGAACGTGTAGCGAGATGGAGTTGGAAATTAACATCCATCTGTAACGCAGTGCTAAATTATACAGTTGACTATTTAAGTATGTGAATTTGATAAGACATTCAGTCTCATCAAACTGTGTCATGGTTGTGTACGAGGCTATTGTCACAGGGATGATTTATGGAATTTATTCCGTCATCCACATATAAATTCATTACGTTGAGGAAGATCAGGGCCATCGTGAACTCTCTACGCAAAAATCCATCTACAATGATCTTCAATGCGGTGAGCTATATAAACAGTTTTACTCCTGTCTCCTTTCTTTATTCGTGTCAGAAGTATCGACTTTACACATATATATTTTAAAATACACGTTATATACATTGCTACTATACAGATATACATATATAAACAATCCTACTGAGCAGCAAAATCGGATGCTAGATAATTCTTGCCCAGTATTGGGCGACGTCAATAGCATTAGAGGAAGCTGCAACCAAGTCTATCATACTGCACTTTGAGGGACATAAGACACACTGACATAAATGTTGGATCGTTTGCTGCTTTCCACAATCACAGAGTGATGAGTCGCTTGAGAAACCCCACTTCCGAAGATTTACTTTTGTTCTGCCGACTTCTGTACGGAGTCTGTTAAGGGATTTCCAGGTTGTCCACTTCTCCTGGTGTCCACATGGAAGACTTTCCTTCGGCTCCATCCAGTTGGAGAGATGGCTGGTTCTTTCTTTCCACATCTTGATCCTAGCATTCTCCGCTTTCCCCTCAAGGTTAACTGATGTGCGTAGAAAACTTTTTCTGGATTTCAGCCTCCGGGTGACTGGGTGGTATCCATAGAGGGGATGTGCTTCTGAAGTAGATGATTGGAGCCTTTCTTTGTTAGCTGCTACCTCCCTACGAATCTCACCAGGAGCAATACCAGCTAGAAGTTGGATCTTCTCAATGGGTGTAGGTTTCAGGCATCCAGTAATGATCCTGCAACTTTCGTTGAGAGCGATGTCGACTTGCTTCGCATGGGCTGACCTGTACCAAACCGGAGAGGCATATTCACCTGCAGAGTAGCATAAAGCTAGAGCTGATGTTCTGATTGTTTGTGGTTGTGTTCCCCAACTGGTTCCTGACAATTTGCGTAGAATGTTGTTTCTAGCAGCTATCTTTTGTTTTACGTTTTGACAATGTTTCTTGTATGTTAGTGTGCGGTCCAGCATAACTCCCAAATACTTTGGTGTAAAGCAATGTTCCAGTAAGTTCCCTTTCCAGATAACTTTGAGTTTCTGTGATGCCTGTGCATGCCGCAGATGGAACGCACAAATTTGGGTCTTAGCTGGATTTGGTTTCAGTTGGTTTTTCTCATAATAGGTACCTAGCTCTTCTAATGCAACAGTTAAAGAGGTCTCTGCTTCATCAAAGGTATTAGTCTGAGTAGTAAGTGCTAGGTCATCGGCATAGATAAAGCTTTTAGTACCTTCTGGCAATGGCTGGTCATTTGTGTAGATGTTGAAAAGAATAGGAGCCAGTACACTGCCTTGAGGGAGTCCATTCCTTTGATTTCTCCATCTACTTCGGCGTCCTTGGAATTCAACAAAAAAGCGACGATTTTCCAGGAGAGTAGCTATCATCTTGGTTACTTTGATGTCTGTAATCATTCTGTAGAGCTTGTGTAATAATATCCTGTGATTTACCGTAACGTAGGCGGCGGAGAGATCCACAAAAGCCACACCAGTGATCTTCTTCTTCTCAAATCCATCCTGAATGTGTTGAGTTAGATGTAGAACCTGTGCTGTGCAGCTCTTTCCTGGGTGGAAGCCACACTGATGAGGTATTAGAGCGTGGTCTACTACTACAATTAGGCGGTTTAACAGCATCCTTTCCATTATTTTGTACAGATGGCAGAGTAAGGAGATTGGTCTGAAATTTTTTGGGTCCAAAGGATCCTTTCCAGGTTTCAGAAATGCAATCACTTTGTATTTTCTCCATATTTTAGGAATTTTCAGAGAAGTAAAACAATTGTTGAAGAAGTTCAGAAGCCATCCCTGTGTGGTTGAACTGAAGTTGAACTCCAGTCAAATCGGGAGGCTCTCATGCTTATTAAATTCAAGACATTTTATTCAATTAACTCAGTATACTACAATTTCCAATCAAGTCCCATAATACAAGTAAATTCAGTAGATTCTTTAATTTAAATTTATTATTATTATTATCTTTAGTATTTTATTCTTTTTTGCACTTGTGTTTATATATTAAATTCATTTTTAAATTCAAATGGTTGACTGGTTTCCTTTAGTAGCTAGAAATTACTATAAGGCAACACCACACTCCTAAACTAATTATCGTAAGGTTAGATTACGTAAGTTTCACTACGGCAGGAGAAAAGAATTTCGCTGCTCTGCCTCTGTCTAACCGAGGTTTAATATATTATTTTGATCATGATATATGAATGATCTGGCGCCCTGGCTACATATAATACTACACATTATGTACTTTTTTAGTGATGCTGACAACAATACAAATACATTATTAAAGTAATACACAATTAAATATTTCATTTTGATCACCCAAAAGTGGGCGACTATTTAATTATTAACCTTTCTTAACAACATTATTCAATTTAAAATAACCCATTACAAATGGCCCCAACTGTGCGGCACGAAAACCTAACGATATTTACGGAAAGAGTGAGTGTAAATTCAGTGAAAATTGTCAGTGATTTTGGGGGAAAGTGAAGTGAATTAGTGTATTATTAGTGATTGATTTTGGGGGAGAGTGAAGTGAATTTTGGAACGGTAAATTTTATACGGTGTTCTTCGAGATGGCGGATGAGGAACAAAGGAAACTGAGGGTAAAGGCGAGAAAGCTAATTATACGAAAGTTGATAGTGGTACTGAGGCTGAGAGTGTAGTGGATTATACCAAGATGTCGGAGGTAAATCTTGAGAGTAATCCTGAGAATAATCCCGAGGTTAACCCTGAGACGAATATAGAGGTACATCCTGAAATAAATCCTGAGACTAGTGGAGAGCAGGAGAAACAAAAGCCTTTGGATATTTCGGAAAATAAATTAGATGCGATCATAGGAATGTTTCTGGAGATGAAACAGGACAATGATAAGAATAATCAGGAGATGAGAGAGGATATGAATAGGCAAAATCAGGAGATATGTAAGGCGATAGACAAGAAGCTTGAAGATAGCAATAAAAATAATCAGGAGATAAGTAAGGCGATAGACAAGAAACTAGAAGATAGCAATAAAATAATCAGGAGATAAGTAAGGCGATAGACAAGAAGCTAGAAGATAGCAATAAAATAATCAGGAGATAAGTAAGGCGATAGACAAGAAACTAGAAGATAGCAATAAAATAATCAGGAGATAAGTAAGGCGATAGACAAGAAACTAGAAGATAGCAATAAAATAATCAGGAGATAAGTAAGGCGATAGACAAGAAGATAGCAATAAAAATAATCAGGAGATGAATAGGCAAAATCAGGAGATGAGTAGGGAGATAAGAGAGGCGATATGTAAAGATAATAAAGAAATTAATCAGAAGCTAGATAATGTGGTCAAGGAGAATGAGGAATTAAATAGAAAGTATGGGACGCTGCAGGAGAGTATTCAGGGGGTGAAACAGGAGATCAGATATGAAATTAAGGATGTGTTAGAAGAAAAGGCTAAAAATATTAAAGAGGAAGTAGATCTGAAATTAGTAGAAGTGGAAGGGGAAAATTAAGGAAAAGTTAATCAAGGAGAGAGTCTTAAGAAAATAGTACAGATGGAAACTAGACAAGTAAGAACAGAATTGGGAGGAGAGGTAAGGAAAGTGCAGTCAGAATTTCATAAGAAACTAGAGGAAAGTCACCTGACAAATGCAGAAAATTATCAGGAGATTCAGGAAAAACAGAAGATATTAAGAAATGAATTGATAGAAAAAGGAGAATAATTTGAAAGAAAGAGTGGAAATGGTAGAAAAAGTGGCGGATAAAAAGATAGGAGAAATTGAGATGAAGTTAAGAAAGCAGTTAGGGCAGGAGGGAATACAGGGAAGAGTTATTGTATCAGGAGGTGGAATGAAGGAAACTGAACTAGTTAAGTTCTCTAACGAGCAGGGATGTCCTATGGAATTCATAGCTATAGTAGAAAATAAATTCAAGGAAAGGCTGCTAGATGGACAGATAGAGTGGAATATGGTAGTGGAGATATTAGATCAGGCTTTTGTGGGGGAAGCAAAAAGCTGGTTTTCTGTTTATAAAAACACTTTAGTGGACTTAAATGATTTTAAAAATAAATTTTGTGAAAAATATTGGAATGATGAAATACAGGCCCAGAAAAGGGAAAGTATTATTTTTGGGATATATCCGCCTGAAAGTACTTGCAATATGACTGAATACTTTCTGAATAAGGTTATCATCTGCAAATATCTAGATGCCATGACACAAGACAGCGATATAGTCAGGCTATTGATAAAGCATTTCCTTTTCCGAATAAGAGAGGCTGCATGCATGCAACGCACTTCGACTATCACAGAGTTAGCAAGATTATTAGGGAGATTTCATGCTCTAGGGAATAGTGTTGGTGAAATATCGGCATGACAGCAGAATAGTCGATATATGAATGAGAATAGGAATCAAAATAATAATGGCAGGCAACAACACCAGAATTTTCAAGGCAACAATAGGGGGCGTAATTTTGAAAATGCATATGCTCAAAATAACAGGGGGCAATTTCAAGGTAGAGATGGTTATCAGAATAACCGTGGGCAGTATCATGGCAACACGAGAAACCATGATGATAACCACAATGGTAATCAGGATAATAATGCAGGTCCTAACTATGGGCAGCGTTATTACTATCAAAGAAATAATGCAGGAAATTCAGGGAGGCAGAGAGAAGAAAATCAAGGTATTGGCAGCAACCCTCGTCAGAACCACAACAAAAATAACGGGGAGACACAAAACCAAGATAATGGTACCGATATTTCAAATGTGAACCAAACTGTGACGTAAGGTCAAGATGTCAGTCTGAGTCTTTTCCAGCTCACACCATTTTGAGCGAACCGTATGACCAAAACATCCGTAATTATTTATAAAGAGAATTTGTCGAGGTATCTAAGGAACCTACTGAATCCTTGCAAAGAGGCTTATGAGACTCGGTTTCGAGGGTGTAACAGTCCATTTCGTAAGTTGTTGTTAAAGCGCTTCTATAACATGCAGGGTAACACATAACAAAATAACATGCAGGAAGAAGTGAATACCAGGGTTAAAACAAATGAATTTAATAACAGATCAACTATTTACAAAATAAAAATAAACAAACAAGATCTCCCAAATGACTCCCACTTGAATTAATTACTTGCCATAACTAGGCCTAATCTCAGGAGAGATTATAAACTGGACCAAATGTCCCATATACTTCAATGACATTGTGTACGTGTGCGCCTGTTCTACACGCTTAACGATGAGTACAAATAAATGCGAGATTCGTCACCATCCGGTAAACCTTCAGAGGACGAATCTGCATTGTCTAGAGCTAGACAGACGCGGGGAACCAACTATACACACTTAAATTAATCCGACACTTCCTACACTAAATAAAACAACAAATAATTTCCGCATGAAATTGGAATCAAGGAACTGCCGTAGCAAAAACATTAATGCCTAAAATTAGGACTGTGCAAAAATCAACACAAGTAAATTAACACGTGACCAACAAAAGAAATACACTTATGACCGCTTGCAATTTTTACAAGTAAATACAACTACACCACACAGGTGTCACAACAAACACACCAACATGAAATGAGTCATATAAAAAATCACTAGGCTCAAAGCCAACATTTACATCATTAGAACAATATTCCTTTCATACGAAATGCGATAATTCGTAACAGACGTGGCGAACTCCCCAATTAATTATGGTCCAATGACCATCACAAAAGAGCAGGTTTGCTAATGATAGTTTATAGGGGTCAGTCGGTCAGCTGGACTGCCTAACAGATGAGTCACGAGACCTAGACGGGCGCTAAGTGGAAATCTGTCAACCCACGTGTCAATAACCTCGACCTGCCGTGGCATGGGTTCGAGTCTCGAAGAAGCAAGCTCCAGAAGCACATAATACGTGTGTGTGTCAGAATAAAATATCTCAGCATTTCCCCTAGGAAATCCTAGAATCAGCACTGGACAAGGTACAGTAGCCTCCAAGAGCGCTCTGCCTTTCCATCAAAAATACAACAACAACAATATGAGGGCGGTAGCACCACCTACCCCTCATCACGAAGAATCAATACACACACCTGACACAAGAACACACACAGAATCACACGTATGGGTTTGACAGAAACCTGAAATAAATGACATAAATATTTTCCACCAGCTTGCGCTTCCAATCTAGTCCGTGACTAAAGAACCCGAAAAGGACTTAAAAAAATCTAAAAAAATTAGAACTAAGGTGTTCTACAGTTACATCTTAATTTTGTTGCACTCGGCAACCCTAGTATGAATGAAAACCTGTTCATAAAACATCTTACAATAATTACCTCCCTTTCCTATAAAAAATGAACTTTAATAAAGCACCACTTATCGAATGTAACGAGTTTCGCCTTCGCATGGATAAAATCAAATACACACGCCGTGTACACTAAATATGACTCCAAAGAAAAATACAACAAACGAATTTGGCCACGCGCCAACGTACATTTACAGATAATTTTGGCACACAAAAAATCTAAACACAAGAAAAACAATAATGAACTATTTACAACGTTCCCGCGCCTTATCTAACTACATATTGAGTAAATCAATTTTTGTACATCACCGTTTCAGCTTGCAGAACATTAACCTTCATCCCGGTGCATTTCCCTACGGGAAATCTAGCCCTCCATCGTCGACGTCGTTGTAGAGGCGATGCACATCATTCCGTCACACGACCATACATCAGACATCTTGGCGTAGTTTTCTTGGATAGAAATGTTCAATGTTAATAATATGCCTAGCTATAATCGCTGTGAGTTACTACTTTCACTCACAAATATGTCCTATGCGATTACTGATCGTAGACTTGCCCTATCTTAGCATTTGCTTAACACACGCACAAATATCACTCAAAAATATAATACAAAAATTTACATAAAATTACACTGTTCAAACTCATCGCTACTGGCTTGAAAACAAGTCTTAAACATGTCTATCGTGCAGCAATTATCTGGCCTAGAGATCTCCACTGCTAAACGTGAACTCGGCTCCCTTGAGCACAAAGTGAAATGTTAGTCAAGTACGCTCATTAGAGCTTGAAAAATCGTGACGCAGACTGACGTGAACGTGGCTCACCAGAGCTCAATTAAGTTGTGTCCTAAACAGCTCATCACCGATCAATTTATTGGAAACTGACAGAATGAGGTAGTGTGGGGAGAATTTGTAAAAATAATCTGGAGTTTTTACGTCACAAACTTGGGACTAGTATCAATCTTCTTCATTTTATCCAAACGTCTCGATGCACTTATGCGGAATTAATTCGGATCGGCGGTTCTTTAGATATGCATTTCCGCGCCTTTTTCCAGGGTACGCAATTCACCGCGTGGCTTTGGCGTGGTATCTTCTGATTGGCTGATTCAATCCTGGATCGGTTGAAACTTTACCCATGACACTCCCATAATGACTCCAATTTAGGTGCGCGTTGGTACAGAATTTGTCCTTGAACTCGGCTTAACCGGTCGTCTTCAGGAATAACTACCAAGCTTGCTTCTGTTGTAAGCATTGCAACACACTACCTTGGCTCCCCCTTTGTCAATTTCAACATGTACTGCCTGGGCATCAGTAATAATAATAATAAAATCATGAAGACTTATTCATCGACTGATTAATAAGGGTTCATTTATCCTCAGCAAGGTTTTGAAATTCGAAGCAAGTGATCGATTTGGATTTTAAAAGCAATATCCGCAGAAGTATAGATAACATCTCTTAAGTACCTCACTCGTCTGCCTGAGTGTACATTCCACTGTCCCAATTAGTGTACGCGCTCCACGCTGCAATGTCATTCACACGTCTCGCCAGACCTCCCCTCTCACTCACACGATTACAACTCCTGCCGGACCAGCTGTCTTGTTTACAAACAAAGCTCGCTCTCCCCAGGTACTACATGGCCACGTACATTTGAGTGTAGGTTCTCAAATTAAAATTTGCAATAATGATTCTGCTTTCATAGACCTGATTATTCATCAAATGGTTCCCTTCTTCTTCTTCTTCCATCTTCTTCTTCTTCCGCTACCATATTTCCAGGCCCTTGCCCGAAACTTCGTCCCTCGAATTTCCTCTGCTATTTTTCCGCGTGCCCTCCTGTCTTGTCACCCTTTCTGCATCCTGGTGATTATCTGGACTTTTTCTGTTTTTCATGGCTCGTCCCCACTTCTCTTTCTCTGTTTCTTCAGCGTTTAATTCGTCTAAGTATTTCTGTGTCTCAATGTGACGCTTGTTCCATTCATCGCGATAATCTCCCTGATTATCTTGCCGATAATTCCTCTGGTCGTTCCATCTTCCTTCCCCGTTCCTTTGGTATGGCCTGCCCTGGTTCTGGTTTCCTTTCCAGTTATTATTATCTCGCTGGTATATCCTCTGATTGTGATTGTTCTGATTATTATTATTATAATTATCACGGCGATTCTGGAAGTTCCTATTGTTGTTATGGTGTTGGTTTCGGCCATCGAACTCCTGCCGTCTGGGCGTAAATTGTGTTCCGGTAGACTGTGTCTTCGTTTGATTATTCTGGTTGTGATTATTTTGATGCCCTTGAACAACTTCAGCCGTGTTTACGCACTCCATGTTCCGTCTCCCTGTCTGCGGACTGACCATACTCGTCTCATCCAAGTGGCGGAGTATCTCCTCGGCCTGAACTGCGGTCTTGATATTACCAGCCACTAAAAACTGCTGAATATTCATTGGAAGCTGCTTACCGATGGTTAAAACCATGTTTTCCTCTGAAGGGGGGTCGTCAAAATCCCGGAATTTAACCAGCTGTTGGCTAAAGAACTCGGAAAACCTTGTGGGGTGTGTGCTGTGATATTTCCTGGTGTATAAATCCATCCTCAACCCCTGCTGCAATGACGGACTCCGCTTGCCACGGTGGGTGAGTGGTTATAGTGTCGGACTACCAACCCCAAGATTGCAGGTTCGCCCCTGGCCATGGTAAGTGATTTTTGAAGGCGACAAAAATCACGATACTCATGTCATACGTTGTTGGCATGTTAAAGAACCCATTTGAATTCAGTAGGCCGTGTTCAATGGCAAAATTAATCTCGGGATTTTCCGCCAACACAAAGTTCCTCCATTCTCTACTTGAAAGCGCTGTAGTGTCAAGGAGTTTAGATATCTAACCTCCTTGACTTTCATAGCGTTCAAAGGAACGACGAAATTCGACATGCAAGCTACCCTCTGGGTGTCAATTAACAAAGCTTGCACCAGGCACCCGAGGCCATACGATATTATTATTATGACGGACTCCAGAACTTCCTCAAGAATGCCTCTTTAAATTGGGCCATGTCATTAAATGTGTACTTGAAACTCTGGAACCAAATTAAACTTGGGCCCTCCAAAAAATTTTCAACCAGTCGCAGCTGTTTTGCGGGACTGACGTGTTGGTCGTTAAAGTAATCGTCCAGCTGACGCAAAAATGCTTTAGGAGTAGATCCTGAATTCTCCCTGAATTTGTCGGGTTTAAAGTCGTTTCCCCTAATTACTTGTATCACTTGGGCAGGTGCCAAGCCGGGTTGTGGAGTTGATGTCTCCCCTCTGTAGTTTTGGAATGTGTCGCACGTTATCTTTGGACTCTGACCTCGGCTCGTATCCTCAGCCAGCTTCGAGCCCACCGGACTTCCAATACTTCCCTGTTTGCCTACTGTGTTTTCTGCAGAGAATAAAGTAGCATTTTCTAAGGACCTTATCTCGTTCTTAACTATGAAGTCGGCGTGTTCCTGGAACTTGGATTTCATGCCTTCCTCCAAAGCCTGCACTCTAGAATTGTACTCGCCTAGCCGCTTTAATATCGTCAGCCTACCTCCTTTAGTTTCATTCACCTGCTGTTCCCAATCTTTCCGGATCCTGTTCTTCAAACTACTATTTTTTTCTTCACTCCTTTCCTGATTCTTCTCAAGCTCTTCTCGTATTTGCTCTTGTATCACCTGCTGGGTTTTAATTAATTGTTCCCCTACCTCTTCTTGATTCTTACTGAGCTGTTCTCCTATTTCTTCTCGTATTTGCTCCTGGGTTTTTGTTAACTGGTCTTCCAGGTTTTCGCGCAAGTGCATCCGTTCTTTCTCCGTTTTTATTTCAAGCTTGTCGAGTTCCTTTATTAATTCTAGTACATTATTATCGACTGAATTAATCTGCTCCTGTATGTTCTCGTTCTTCGCCTCTATCCTGTCGAATTGCCCCTGTAATTCATCCTGCGTGCTTTTTATTCCAGCCGTGTTGTTTACGCATGCTGTCTCAATCTGTTTCAGTTTAGCAGCTACCATTTCACATAATTGTACAAGTTTATTGTCGAATTTAGATTCCAACTTCTTAATTTCTCCTAATTGCTTCGAGTTATTGTCCGCTACCTCTCCTGCCAGTTTCTCTAATTCTACCCTAGTACTTTGGTTTATGTCATGGGTGATCTTCTCTAACTGTACTGTTGTATTGTTGCCTGCTCTGATAATTTATGGTTTAATTCATTTAATTGTTTATAATTATGCTCTCGCAACTCGTGTAATTGTGTCGGTATTTTCACGCAACTGGTGTAATTGTTTGTCAGTATCCAATTTCTGGATCTGTAATTGGACCGTAATGTTACTGTTCACATCCTGTAATTGTTTATCACTGTCTAATTTCTGGGTTTGTAATTGCGTAGTTATGTCATTTAATTGTTTATCACTGTCTAATTTCTGGGTTTGCAATTGCACCGTAATGTTACTGTTCATGTCCTGTAACTGTTCTTCCGTTTTTACAGACAATTGCGCAGTCAACTGCACGGACATCTGCTCCATTAACACTTTGATCTCTTCGATGCTAGCCATCGCACAACACACAAATATATACTCAGAGAAACACAGGGTCATGCACTGGGATTTCAGTCATACACACGCACACATGTCTTGATATTTAAATACTACTTATTCTAATTTAATAAAAATTTCAGAAATCAAAGTTTTACTGAATAATGACTCTTATTTCCAAACAACAAAATAACTCCCTTGTGATCTGCTTTCAAATTCCTAACCAACAGAATTTACGAAGAACACCAATTAACCGAAGTTAATTAAATGTAAAAATAAGGCAACACCTTCCTGCTTTGACTGAGTTCACTAATATACAAATTTTCTAATTTTATGCCGGGCGCCAGGACAAGTTAACAACAAATACAATATCAACTTATAACCTTGTTCAATATTTCTAACGTTAAGAACTCAGTGATTTTACTAATGCACATGGCGGTACAACTTCGCCTCAATTTACTGAATTTACTCTTGCCCGCTTGACCTGGCATCATTTCTCAGCGAAATAAGTATGAGGTCAGTAAAGCAACAACAACAGTCCCCACTTGGGCAGCCATTTTTGATATATGAACCCTTGCAAAGAAGCTTATGAGACTCAGTTTCGGGGGGTGTAACAGTCCATTTCGTAAGTTGTTGTTAAAGCGCTTCTATAACATGCAGGGTAACACATAACAAAATAACATGCAGGAAGAAGTGAATACCAGGGTTAAAACAAATGAATTTAATAACAGATCAACTGTTTACAAAATAAAAATAAACAAACAAGATCTCCCAAATGACTCCCACTTGAATTAATTACTTGCCATAACTAGGCCTAATCTCAGGAGAGATTATAACCTGGACCAAATGTCCCATATACTTCAATGACATTGTGTACGTGTGCGGCTGTTCTGCATGCTTAACGATGAGTACAAATAAATGCGAGATTCGTCACCATCCGGTAAACCTTCAGAGGACGAATCTGCATTGTCTAGAGCTAGACAGACATGGGGAACCAACTATACACACTTAAATTAATCCGACACTTCCTACACTAAATAAAACAACAAATAATTTCCGCATGAAATTGGAATCAAGGAACTGCCGTAGCAAAAACATTAATGCCTAAAATTAGGACTTTGCAAAAATCAACACAAGTAAATTAACACGTGACCAACAAAAGAAGTACACATATGACCGCTTGCCATTTTTACAAGTAAATACAACTACACCACACAGGTGTCACAACAAACACACCAACATGAAATGAGTCATATAAAAATCACTAGGCTCAAAGCCAACATTTACATCATTAGAACAATATTCCATTCATACGATATGCGATAATTCGTAACAGACGTGGCGAACTCCCCAATTAATTATGGTCCAATGACCATCACAAAAGAACAGGTTTGCTAATGATAGCTTATAGGGTCAGTCGGTCAGCTGGACTGCCTAACAGATGAGTCACGAGACCTAG
Source organism: Meconema thalassinum (assembly GCA_946902985.2). Taxonomy (NCBI): domain Eukaryota; kingdom Metazoa; phylum Arthropoda; class Insecta; order Orthoptera; family Tettigoniidae; genus Meconema; species Meconema thalassinum. Next base: position 798,818,394 of record OX336388.2, on the reverse strand, counting down.
ACGGGCGCTAAGTGGAAATCTGCACATCTGGCAACCCACGTGTCAAAAACCTCGACCTGCCGTGGCATGGGTTCGAGTCTCGAAGAAGCGTACTCCAGAAGCACATAATACGTGTGTGTGTCAGAATAAAATATCTCAGCATTTCCCCTAGGGAATCCAAGAATCAGCACTGGACAAGGTACAGTAGCCTCCAAGAGCGCTCTGCCTTTCCATCAAAAATACAATAACAATATGAGGGCGGTAGCACCACCTACCCCTCATCACGAGGAATCAATACACACACCTGACACAAGAGCACACACAGAATCACACGTATGGGTTTGACAGAAACCTGAAATAAATGACATAAATATTTTCCACCAGCTTGCGCTTCCAATCTAGTCCGTGACTAAAGAACCTGAAAAGGGCTCAAAAAAATCTAAAAAATTAGAACTAAGGTGTTCTACAGTTACATCTTAATTTTGTTGCACTCGGCAACCCTAGTATGAATGAAAACCTGTTCATAAAACATCTTACAATAATTACCTCCCTTTCCTATAAAAAATGAACTTTAATAAAGCACCACTTATCGAATGTAACGAGTTTCGCATTCGCATGGATAAAATCAAATACACACGCCGTGTACACTAAATATGACTCCAAAGAAAAATACAACAAACGAATTTGGCCACGCACCAACGTACATTTACAGTTAATAGTGTCGGCACACAAAAAAAATTCTAAACACAAGAAAAACAATAATGAACTATTTACAACGTTCCCGCGCCTTATCTAACTACATATTGAGTAAATCAATTTTTGTACATCACCGTTTCAGCTTGCAGAACATTAACCTTCATCCCGGTTCATTTCCCTACGGGAAATCTAGCCCCTCATCGTCGACGTCGTTGTAGAGGCGATGCACATCATTCCGTCACACGACCATACATCAAACATCTTGGCGTAGTTTTCTTGGACAGAAATGTTCAATGTTAATAATATGTCTAGCTATAATCGCTGTGAGTTACTACTTGCACTCACAAATATGTCCTATGCGATTACTGATCGTAGACTTGCCCTATCTTAGCATTTGCTTTACACACGCACAAATATCACTCAAAAATATAATACAAAAATTTACATAAAATTACACTGTTCAAACTCATCGCCACTGACTTGAAAACAAGTCTTAAACATGTCTATCGTGCAGCACTTATCTCGCCTAGAGATCCCCACTGCTAAACGTGAACTCTGCTCCCTTGAGCACAAAGTGAAATGTTAGTCAAGTACGCTCATTAGAGCTTGAAAAATCGTGACGCAGACTGACGTGAACGTGGCTCACCAGAGCTCAATTAAGTTGTGTCCTAAACAGCTCATCACCGATCAATTTATTGGAAACTGACAGAATGAGGTAGGGTGGGGAGAATTTGTAAAAATAATCTGGAGTTTTTACGTCACAAACTTGGGACTAGTATCAATCTTCTTCATTTTATCCAAACGTCTCAATGCACTTATGCGGAATTAATTCGGATTGGCGGTTCTTTAGATATGCATTTCCGCGCCTTTTTCCAGGGTACGCAATTCACCGCGTGGCTTTGGCGTGGTCTCTTCTGATTGGCTGATTCAATCCTGGATCGGTTGAAACTTTACCCATGACACTCCCATAATGACTCCAATGTAGGTGCGCGTTGGTACAGAATTTGTCCTTGAACTCGGCTTAACCGGTCGTCTTCAGGAATAACTACCAAGCTTGCTTCTGTTGTAATCATTGCAACACACTACCTTGCCTCCCCTTTGTCAATTTCAACATGTACTGCCTGGGCATCAGTAATAATAATAATTAAATCATGAAGACTTATTCATCGACTGATTAATAAGGGTTCACTACCGTTATTAATTTTTACTCAGTCGAAAAATTACAAGTGTTAGGGGCGTGTATCGATACACTTTTTGATAGTGGCTGTCAGATTTTCTGCATCAGTGCAGCATTTTATAATAATAGGAAGGAACATGTATAAAAATATAGGAAATTCCAATTAGAACTACTTTTGTGTTAATTGCGGCGGGAAAGATATCCCTCATAATTTCTAAACAAGTGGTTTTAGAAATTTTAAAGGAAGGTAAGATTGGAACACATGTATGTTTATTGATTCCAAATCTGGTATATTCATTAATTAGGGGTTCTAATTGGATGTCGCAACATTCTGTCCAGCTGTGTTATAAGGGGGGTAATGTTAAATTCAGATGGATGGATGGAGATGTGATCATGTCATTTAATAACTCAAGTAATTTTTATGGTGGTTCTAAGAATATATGTACGCTTGAGGAGGTATTAACGACTCAAGGAGTCGATATTTGTAGTGAGGTTAGTGGTGAGATTGTTGGGGTATCTCTTGAGAGGGAACATTGTTTTTTTTTTATATTTTTAGGCAGTATGATGACGAAGGATTATCTAAAGGATTCCTTGCGTGAGGCTGCATTACAGAGTGCGTTAGAATGTGATCGTGTGGATCGATTGTTGAAGGTGTTGTAAGAGAATTAGTATATATTTGAGAACCGTATTGAATTAGCTAATTGCTACGAACATTCATTAAATGTACATGATCGCAGTATTTTTGTAGGTCATCGCTACCCCGTGCCTTACAAATTTCAGGAAGCTGTAAGTAGGCAGATTGAAAGCATGTTGAAGGATAAAATTATAGAACCCTATATTAGCCCATATATTAATTCGTTAAGGGTAGTTCCCAAGTCAGAAAGGAAAGTAAAGCTATATTTTGATGCCCGTAATTTAATTAGGTAGATTTTTGTGAACAGTTAATATTTCAGTAGCTAGGATGGTAATGCAAGGATTTAAAGGTAAGTCATTTTCTGTAGTGGAGAAATTAAATTTTATTGGTCATACGGATTCCGCGAATGAAAGGTAATCTGAAGTAGAAAGAAGTGTAATTTTGAAAAATAAGGTGAGTAATTACGGGTGATAAAGAAAGGTAATCTTAAGTAGAAAGAAGTGTAATTTTGAGAAATAAGGTGAGTAATTACGGGTGATAAAGAGGTGTAATATTGAATAGAAAGAAGTATAATTTTGAGAAATAAGGTGAGTATCTACAGGTGATTAAGATGTGTAATCTTAGGTAGAATGGAGTGTAATTGTGAGAAATAAGGGATCTTGAGTAGAATGGAGTGTATCATGAGTAATAGAAGTATAACTGATGGTAAGTAAGGAAAGTCGCTTAATATTAAGTGAATGATTGTGGTCTGAACGAGAGGGTAATGGAGAGGTGTTGCACCAATCTATGATATTGTGTGTCTTGGAGAGCACAGAGGAAATATAAAGCGTATTTTGTCGGCTATAAGCTTGTGTATTTGAGTGTGTTATATATACATATGTGGGGTAAATTAGCGCACTACATTTGCACTGAACGATGTTGCCTTAGGTAATATAAGCTAATAAAGTTTCATTTTTTCTATAATATGCCTGCGTTACTAGATACTTATAATTCCTGAGAGACTGGAGTAGATCTGGTTATTCGCATCACATACCAAGTGTTGTGAAGTGATTAAGTGAATTCATCAGTTGGCAGTCCCACAAACTGGCCATAGTGTATTCAGTTCGACACCAGGCTGAAAATTGAATTCTACGTCCTCAAGATATAAAAAGCAAAGGTGTAAGTCATCAAAATATATATAAGTGCAACGATGACATTTCGCGAGTGTTTTTGGCACTAAATTGTGTTGTTGCAATAGCTGCAGCAACTTCTTAGGTTATCACAGAACCGCCGATTGAAGTTACTGATTGTTATCAGGCAACTTCGACAATCCTTAGTGAATAAATGATTCAATTCGGCACACTATCAAATGAACTGAGTGCTGCACACGAATGATGAGCACTAGAGAATGAATTGGGCCCTTCTTTGTTTTACATAGTACCGTATGGGCGAGGTTGGTCAATTATTCATAAATAACTTTCAGTTCAATTTAATTGAAAAGTTGCAGCTACTATGCTCGACGACTGTATGGACGAAACCATTGGTTGCTACTAAGTTAGACCACTGTCTGGACATAAGTTACTGCTTGTACCATACTGCAATTAATACCAGATGGTGCAAAACCTCAGCTGCGCACACAGTGAATCTCTAATGTGAAACAGTCCATGTGCTTCTGCGTGATGGGGAAGGAGCGTTAACTTCACGCCTTCATACAGAAGTGTTCGCATCAGCACTTGGTATCTGTATTTGTATTGCAAGTTAAGATCTCCAGTGACGAAATGTCACACTCAAATGTTGGTGTGACGACAGCTGGTGATGAGGTTTTGTTTTGCTCCCAGTAGCACAGCAGCAGTGACACCCTTCAAGCCCTCGAGTTCGCGCAAGCCTGCGCCATCTGGGATTAATTGCTCTCTTCAAGCAAGAGGGTCTGGGGTGTAAGCCCCATGTTAGGTTTGGGTTTGTTATGTAAAGCTATTGTTACGTGCCACCCCCTAGTGGCACTTCCGTTAATTGTATTACGGAGGGTGAAAGCACAAACACAATTGTTCCTTTAAAGAAATATAATTAGCTTTATTGCGGGCCTGAAAGAAACACCACACAAATAGCAAATACAAGCAATCAGTACCTCACTCCAGTTTTCTCTCGTAGGGAAATCTTGCCCTTCCCTTGTCAACAAACCACAGAAGTTAATCCGTCCTAATGATTCCGGTGGCCTTGCCAGAACTACCTGCAACACTACAGTTATTTACGATAGCCGGTCACTCACCACTACACTCTGCTTCGCCTTCCGCTGGCTAGGAAAACAGCCCCGGGTGCTTTCACAATTCACCACACTAACCTCTGCCGCACTAGAAAACACACTCGTTCAAGACACAGTTCCTCTGTAGGCTTCACACTCCCTCGCTGTCAAGAGAATCAGCTTCACTAGGGTTTCGCAAGTCACGACGCCAACAACTGTCGCTCAAGGTAAACGCTCGCACTAGCTCGAAAAAAAAAACAGTTCACCCCGCTTGCCAGGTCGCCCTTATATAGCAGGCCGGTGACTCAATAAATGCTTCTATACCCATCCAGGATTCACGGCTTCTCGAGGTTTCCATCACTGGCTGGGTCACGAATATTCTGGACCATCCCTTTGTCCTAGTAGCCCTGTTGCGTAAGGCGCACGTAATACACTGAGGCAGAGCACAGCCCGGGCGGCTGTGACTCAACCGGCGAGGCGACGGAACAACTCACAGCCGTAACACCACCCCCTTCCTAAAAGGCTGATCGTCCCGATCAATCATTGGTCCGTCTGTGTCCCTCCGTAGGCTGCCAGGCGATCTCGATGCACGATCTTCATCTTCGCCCTCGGGCTCCGCTGGATCCTGTAGACGACATCGTTGATCCGTTTCACGACTCGGTACGGGCCCTCCCAGGACTTCTGCAGTTTGGGTGACAGGCCTTTCTTCCGTAATGGGTTGAAGAGCCAGACCAGGTCGTCCTCGTGGAATCCGCCGGCATCCGTCCGTTGTTCGTATCAGGTCTTCATTCGGTCGGTCTCGATCCGCAGTTTCCTCCTCGCGAACGCGTGCACGTTCTCCAGTTGGTCGACCAGTTCTTGACAATACTGGCTTACCGGGACCGGATCATTCCCAGGTCGGCCGAAGGCAAGATCGACAGGTAGACGGAGTTCCCTCCCAAACATGGCCCGGGCTGGTGTGCACACGGTGGCGCGGTAGCCAGGTGAAATAGTGGAAGATGTTTGTCCCAATCCCTCTGGTGCTCGCTGACGACTATTCGGAGATGGTTCTCGATGGTGCGATTGATTCGCTCTACCATCCCGTCGGACTGAGGGTGTAGCGGCGGCGTCCTTGTCTTCCGAATTCCCAGCAGCTGGCATAGGTTCTGGAACACCTGCGACTCGAAGTTTCTCCCTTGTGCATCTCCAGGGGTACTCCGTACCGGCTGACGAATTCCTTCACAAGGGTCTCGGCGATCGTCGCGGCTTCTTGGTTAGGGAGCGCATACGTCTCCGGCCATTTGGTGAATTAGTCGCTGACGACCAATATGTAGCGGTTCCCTGCCTCGCTTAACGGGAATGGCCCAGCAACATCGATGGCCACTCTCTCCATGGGGCCGCCCACGTTGTAGGTCTTCAGTGGACCCCGTCATCTTCGTCCTGGGCCCTTGCTGGCTGCGCAATCGTGGCACCTCGCGCAGTGGTTCTCCACGTCAGTTCGGCATCCGATCCAGTAAAACCGCTCTCTCAGCTTCTCCAGGGTCTTCTTTATCCCTAGGTGTCCACCAGATGATCCTCCATGGACTTCCTTCCGGACTTCCTCCGTCATAGCCTTTGGTACGACGACTTGTTCCCGAGATGTCTTCCCGTCGGTGCTCTCCCAGGTCCGGCAGATTAGGTCATCCCTAACAATCAGCGAGTCCCACTGCGCCCAGTAGGACTTGAACTTTGGACTGCAGTCGCTCACAATGTTCTACCCGGGTCTGGGAACACAGGCCCTCTTCCATTCGACTATCAGTCCCAGGTCATCATCTTCTGCTTGTGCCCGCGTGAAAGATTCGCGGCTCCAGCTCCCATGAAGTTCCACGGTAGTCCTTCGGCACTGTATCCCGGTGTTCTCCTCTCTTCTGGTACAGAAGGTGCAGTCTTCGGGGCACGGTCTTCGTGACAGGCCGTCGGCGTTAGAATGCAGTTGGCCTTTCCTGTGCTGGATCTCAAAGTTGTACTGTTGAAGCCTCTCTATCCACCACGCGAGTAGACCCTTGGGCTGTTTGAAGTTCAGGAGCCACCGCAGGGATGCATGGTCGGTCCTGATGAGAAATTCTTGCCCGTACAGGTACTTGTAGAAGTGTTCGATGGTCTTCACGATGGCGAGCAGTTCCTTCCTGGTGACGCAGTAGTTCCTCTCTGGCTTTGACAAGGCTTTGCTGAAGTAGGCCACTACTCTCTCCTAGCCGTCCACTATTTGCGACAGGATTCCCCCTATACCAAAGTCGCTGGCATCGGTATCGACGATGAACCTTGTTCCAGGTCTGGGGTAGGCCTGAATAGGCGCGGTGCACAGAGCCTGCTTGAGTTGTTCGAAGGGTGGACCCTCACCTGCCAGCAGCCACTCTTCAAATCCAAGGTGGAGAACCATCTTGACCCTAATATGGTGTCCAGGGTGTCGTCGATCCGGGGTAGAGGGTAGCTGTCCTTCTTCGTGACGTCATTCACCCGCCTGTAATCCACGCAGAACCTGGTGGAACCGTCCTTTTTCTTCACTAGCACGACCGGAGAACTCCAAGGACTATGTGATGGCTCGATTACCCCTTGCTGCTTCATCTCTTCTACCATCCGGTCGACTTCGGCATGCTTGGCGGGCGGAACACGTCGGAATGGGGCCCTAATCGGTGCGCTGTCCCCAACGTCGATTCTGTGCTCTACCAAGCTTGTCCTGCCGAAGGCTTTGCTCCCCACGGAGAAGACGTCCTGGAATTCGCGTAGCAGGTCCTGAAGTTGGCGTGATTGTTCCTCGTCTAAATGGTCCTGGGATCCTTGGTACAGCTTCTGTAGTTCTTCTGGCAGCGCGCGCCTTCTTCGGTTGTCCTTCTGCAGGTGGCCGTCCGTCGTATCTGTGATGCGGGCAATCCAGATAACGGGCTCGCAGACTCCTAGGTTGGTGTCCCGGTGAACCGTAATGTCGTAGTCGTTCAGGTCGGACAGGCGGACGTACGGCCGAGACGTCGTGTTGATGAGGGTCTTGGCAACTAGCAATCCTTTTGTCTGGATGTCATGTTTTGGCTCGATGACAGCCGCCACTCCCTCAGCAGTTCCGTCGACAATTACGGCGGCGCTGACCTCCGTCCTGGCGGGAACGATGACGTCCTCTCTCAGCCTCACTCGTCGTGCGGTGACGGCCTCGTGTGCTGGTTGCAAAGCAAGTTCCTCACCTCCGAAGTACAGAGTGTTGGTACTCAGGTCCAAGATGATGTTGTTCTGGTCCAGGAAGTCCAGTCCGATGATCACTTCGTTTGATACGTCAGCCACAAGCACTGGATGCTTCACCGCCCGTCGACCAATGATGAACTCCAGTGATACTTCGCCATGTACCGGTGCGGTCTCTCCGGTCGCGGTTATTAGCTGGAGGTTCCTTTGTGTGGGTTGTACTCTCCACTTCGGGATCACGGTGGGATTGACGATGGTCCTCGACGCTCCCGTGTCGATCAGCATGGGCCAGCTCACTCCGTTGACGACTCCGTCGACCATCAGGCTGCTATTGTCCCTCCGTAGCTTCGTCACACGCGCTTGGTCTGCCGGGGCTTGACGACTGTCACAAGCCAACCTTTGCCCCCCAAGGCTGGCTAATACTCGTTTCCCTGGGCCGCGCGGTTTTCAGACGACTGATTTCCCGTCGGATACCCTCGGCGGCGGCGATCACCGCAGTCCTTGCTCAGGTGGCCTTTCTTACCGCAGGCCCAGCAAGTCGGTAGTCCTCTTCCGGGCCGCCTCTCCGGTTGTCTTCCGGCTGTGTCGTTGCTGGTGGTGCCGCGACTATCGAAGAAACGGCTTAGCGCCTCCATCAATTCGTCGGCCAAGGGCTTGGTCTCGTTGGTTTTTGCTGGTTCGTCGACGTCCAGTTGACGCACCCGCGCGTGCATTCTAGATGCCTGTTTTGCCGTCTCGAACTCAAGTGCGTGGCTCAGCGCATCTGCCAGGGTCTTATTGCGCGCGAGTCGCAGCGCCTGTTGAGTGTCCGAGTCCCGTAGCCCGTCGGTGAAGGTCTGAGTCGCAATCTGTTCCAGAAAGTCGGCCCGCGCTGTTGGATAGGCGAGCCTTACGAGGCGTGCGATGTCCATCTCGAACTCCTGCAGGGTTTCCGCGTTCTTTTGTACCCGGGTCCGGAGCTGCATCTGGTAGGCCTGCTGAAGATGGCTATCTCCATATCGGGACTCCATATGGGCGATTAGTGAAGCGTAGTCCTGGGATCCAGTCGGGATGGCCTGAAGGACGTTAAGGGCGTCACCTCTCAGCGCTACAATGAGAACTGTAGCCTTTTCTGTGTTGTTCCAGTTATTTATGGAACAGGCCGCCTCGAACTGACGTAAGTATGTGCTCCACGGGACCTTTCCGTCGAAGGTTGGGGCCGTCACTCTTCTCTGTCCCGTTCCTGAGGTTCCCGATGTAACTGGGGGTGGGCGTCGGCGCAGCTCGGCAACTTCCTCTCGTAGAGCGTTGAATTTCTCCTCCACCCCCATCAGCGGGCGTCGGCGCAGCTCGGCAACTTCCACTTGTAAGGCTTCGAACTTCTTTTCCACTGCCGTGACTTCCTCACGTAGGCCCTGTTCCAATTTCCTTTGACTTTCCTGTAATTTCGTCAGCAGACACTCTTCCAGATTTTTCTGGCCATCCAGAAATTTGGCGGTTAGGTCCTCTGCTAGCTTATCCTGACCGTCTTCCATCTTCTTCAGGTCCTCTGCTAACTTATTTTGACAGTCTTCCATCTTCTTCAGGTCCTCTGCTAACTTATTTTGACCGTCTTCCATCTTCTTCTGGCTGTCTTCTAATTTGGCAGTTAAGTCCTTGCTTAAATTATTCTGGCCGTCTTCTAATTTGGTTTCCAAGCCACTTAACTTTTCTACCAATGCTGCCAATTGCGCTTCCATTTTGGTTGTTTGTCTTGTAAAGGGCATGCACTCACAGGAAAATTAGAGAAAAATGACCTGCTCGGGTTTTGAAACCAGGACCGTCAGGAGTTGTGCTTGTGTTTGAGTTCGTAATCCCACTTCTGACACCAGTTGTTACGTGCCACCCCCTAGTGGCACTTCCGTTAACTGGATTACGGTGGGTGAAAGCACAAACACAATTGTTCCTTTAAAGAAATATAATTAGCTTTATTGCGGGCCTGAAAGATACACCACACAAATAGCAAATACAAGCAATCAGGACCTCACTCCAGTTTCCTCTCGTAGGGAACTCTTGCCCTTCACTTGTCAACAAACCACAGAAGTTAATCCGTCCTAATGAGTCCGGTGGCCTTGACAGAACTAACTGCAACACTACAGTTATTTACGATAGCCGGTCACTCACCACTACACTCCGCTTCGCTGACCGCTGGCTAGGGAAACAGCTCCCGGTGCTTTCGCAATTCACCACACTAACCTCTGCCGCACTGGAAAACACACTCGTTCAAGACACAGTTCCTCTGTAGGCTTCACACTCCCTCGCTGTCAAGAGAATCAGCTTCACTAGGGTTTCGCAAGTCACGTCGCCAACAACTGTTGCTCAAGGTAAACGCTCGCGCTAGCTCGAAAAAACAGTTCGCCCAGCTTGCCTGGTCGCCCATATATAGCAGGCCGGTGATTCAATAAATGCTTCTAGACCCATCCAAGATTCACGGCTTCTCGAGGTTTCCATCACTTGCTGGGTCACGAATATTCTGGACCATCCCTTTGTCCTAGTAGCCCTGTTGCGTAAGGCGCACGTAATACACTGAGGCAGAGCACAGCCTGGGCTGCTGTGACTCAACCGGCGAGGCGACGAAACAACTCACAGCCGTAACACTATGTTAACATACAGAATTTAACATGTATGCGTCATTTAAACCTTTACTGTTATCCATGACATAGATGCTGCCAATTTGGGTCTTGCTTATTTGTCTGAGTGCTGCATTCAATTTATAGCTCCCCCGATTCTTTTTTCTCACAAAGTAATCGCATGCAAACTTTGAAACTTTTGTCACATCTTGAGGTAATCTCCCTGTAGCTGTAAACCTTTTTCATGACTACGCCATACTTCCATAGCTGCTGCGAAGGAGTCTGCTTTGACCACTGAAAAATCGCTGATGCATTAGCGGCTTGGCTAGTGAATTTGCGACCACGTCGCTAGGAGCCTAGGGAGCATGAGAGATCACTTCTAAGTTGTCTCATGCTGGTGCGTTGTCTGTGAAAGATCACACATGTGGCTTCGGTGGTGTAGTTGGTAGCATGCTGAGCTTCTATGCCCAAGGTCGTGGGTTCAAACCCGGCCAAAGTCGTCAGATTTTGTAAGAACGTTGAAAATTCCTCAGTATGCCTTCCTTTGGAGGGGAAGTATGGCCGGCGGGCCCATGTCCTAATTTATGTAAAAGAACATTCCACTAACTACATTTGTGTGAAGCAAAATTTGTAGGTTAGGTTTGATTAATGCTCTTAAGTTCGTCACCAGGCGCTGGTTACGATGGCATCTAGTAGTAGCCAAGTTCGCAGCTATGTGCCGTGGACGGTAGCATTTAGTAGCGAAAGTAGAAACTACTTGAAATTATCGTCTGCAGTCCTTAGCTTGAATTAAAAACAGTTAACACACACCCAGTCATCACAAACACTGGTTATCAGACAGATTCTACACACACCCAAAGTACACAGTGCTACATGACCGCGTTGTCGCAGCCCCTAAACTGAGGAACCAACCAGTCTCTTCCAGCTGTTTTACACGCAATGCTGGAATGAGCTTGTTCTTCAAAACTTCTCAGTAGGATGCACCTATCACCGTTGTGCCCTTTGGGATGCAAAGAGTGATGATTACTCCATTGCTATCCCAGAACATCCCCGGTTTTTTTTTCAGCACTAGCACTGACCAGGAATGCTTTTGGAGGCAGTGAGTTTGTGTGCTTTCATTGAGCTGACTGGCGCTGTGGGATTGTCTTGTCTCATACATCGTCGCAATCGATGAAAAGAAGTCCCATTCATGCCGTCATCTTGCGTGCACAGATCCCACGGAAATGCCAGTCATTCGGCGATCCTACAAAATAACTTCCTCAACTGGCTCTATCATGGCATCTGACAGGCTGGAGCGAGGCCGAGGTTGTCACACGACGTTCTGCGGTCTCTGAACTGTTCCACCCACAAATGCACATTGGACACATCCATGACAACATCACCGTATGTCTCACTCATCTGGCGATGAAGTTCAATCTGTGTCACAGCACGCAAGTAGAGGAAACGAATGATTACACTCTGTTCTTGCAATATAAACATCGCCTTTTTAAGTATACAAAACAATGCTAACTCTCGCCGCTGCCGCTATGTGTGCCGTAAACGGAGATGTTATAAATAACTTGAATACACCTCGTAAACAGGCGTTACATTTCTTTCTAAAACCCAATTGGCCCTACATTATTTTGGTTTATTTATGTATCCTTATATTGAAATATTCTATAATTATTATTCATCCATTACCCAGATGAGTGCAAGTTGCCACGTCAGGCAGTCCGTTTCTCAGCACTAGTTGGGAACACACATCACTCGACCTGGCTGTTATCAGTAGAAAGGTTGAGTAAGTTATTGTTATTATAGTATATCAACGCAAACACCCCAGCATTAATATTTGTATTTTACAGAGGAAACTATGAATGTAATACCCTATCCGTAGAGTATTTTGTGACATTTCAATAAGTATTGCTATTTAATCATCAAAGAAATATAGCTGTTCATGTTAGGGGCTTGAAACATTTGTCGTCAGCCCATGTACTTGGGCATTTCTTCTAATTTTCTGATAATCTGTGTTTCTGTGGTGACTAGTAATGTGTAAATATAATTATTAGGGTCTATAAGATGTCTATAGTTTAATTAAGGGGTGTCATATTTGCTCCAACCCGGCTTAGGGTGGAAAATGGTGAACATTTCTGTGTTGGCATTTGCCTGAAGGAAATGGACAAATCTGGGGGGAACCAGACGTGGGATTCAAACCTCTAATTTCCACGCTTGTTGAAACAGTCGTGGTGACTCAAAGCACCGAGTATAGCACTTGCACTACCACCATTGTACTTGAAATACTCCCTAACTTCAGTCATTTGTTAAATCAATTAAATTTGTGATGCGTATGTGGTTTTACTAATGGTGTCCACCAGACCTGATGTTGCTAGACCAATACTTAACAAATGAACAGTTACATTTCTTCATCTTGCATAAAAATGTGCATATTGCTCTGCGAAACTGATTCATTGCTATCATAATTATGGCAAAAAATTATCTTCAAATACTGCCAATTTTTTTCTTTTGTCTTCAAACCCATGGTTTCCTTATTTAAAGAAAACCCTCATAATCCAATCAATAGGTGTGTTTGCATTGACATACCCTATAATTATTACTAATTTAGTAAGAACTTATAATGGCAATTACTTTTAACTATGTGTAAGTAGTGAATGTGTCCTTTTCATAATGTGGTCTGGAATTTGGACAGCATTTGCCAGAATAATACAAAACTGTTCTCTATTACCTTCAGTTAATTTTTGATAAAATGCTAAATCTGAATATCACAGATGCTTTGAAAAAATACACAGGCACAACTCAGCATACTAACATTCCGATTTTTAACTGCACAAATACTTTCCATTGATAATCCATTTCCAACTATGCTCTTAATACTATGATCCAGCACCAGAATCAACATATAGCTAATATCTTACTTTATTTTTCAGGGAAACGTAAGGATTCTGACTTGGCAGAATTCTTACGAGACGAAGTAACCAACAATGAGCGGAGGCATAGGGAGCGAATGGAGGCCAACGAGAAGAGGTTGGAGGCCAAGGAGAAGAGGTCGGAGGCCAAGGAGAAAGCCAGGGAGAAGGAGCGCAAAGAGAAGATTGCGCACAAAGCGGCACTGCTAGAGAAGCTTAGTGATATATTTATGACACGTTAGGTATATTAGTCATGTGTATTATGCTATTAGATATTGTATTTTGATATATATTATTTCTTTAAAAAATTGTATATGTTGTGTATTTTGAAATGTATAAGTTTAGCTGCAAGAGTTTTGACATTTCTAAGTTTAGCTGTAAGAGTTTTGTATTTTGAAATTTGTAAGTTTAGCTGTAAGTGTTTTGTAACATGAAATTTATAAGTTTAGCTGTGAGTTGTGTATTTTGATATATACACACATCAAAAAAAGTTTTGCATCACCTCGGTTCCCAGATCTCCGGCATATAGACGTTGACTGTGTATATTGTATCCAAGATACAGTCCCTTTGACTGTTCATAGATGTCACTAAAACTGCTCAAAGATGTAAACAACCATGCATGAGCAGGGCCTATTAGACGGAGGGGGTACGACAGCCGATCAGTTCCAGTCATTCCACCAGGACGAAGGTACGCTGCTCATGTTGTCTGTAGTTCTACCATGCCTAGAAGGTCAATACCGCAGTTCGATCGCGTCCGCATTGTTACTTTGTGTCAAGAAGGGCTCTCAACAAGGGAAGTTTCCAGGCGTCTCAGAGTGAACCAAAGCGATGTTGTTCGGACATGGAGGAGGTACAGAGATACAGGAACTGTCGATGACAGGCCTCGCTCAGGCCGCCCAAGGGCTACTACTGTAGTGGATGACCGCTACTTACGGATTGCCGCTCGGAGGAACCCTGACAGCAATGCCACCATGTTGAATAATGCGTTTCGTTCAGCCACAGGACGTCGTGTTTCAACTCAAACTGTGCGCAATAGGCTGCATGATGCGCAACTTCACTCCCGACGTCCATGGCGAGGTCCAGCTTTGCAACCCCGACACCATGCAGCGCGGTACAGATGGGCCCAACAACATGCTGAATGGACCCCACGGAATTGGCATCACGTTCTCTTCACCGATGAGTGTCGCATATGCCTTCAACCAGACAATCGTCGGAGACGTGTTTGGAGGCACCCTGGTCAGGCTGAACGTCTTAGACACACTGTCCAGCGAGTGCAGCAAGGTGGTGGTTCCCTGATGTTTTGGGGTGGCATTATGTGGGGCCGACGTACGCCACTGGTGGTCATGGAAGGCTCCGAAACGGCTTTACGATACCTGAATGACATCCTCCGACCCATAGTGCAACCATATCGGCAGAATATTGGAGAGGCATTTGTCTTCATGGACGACAATTCTCGACCTCATCGTGCACATCTTGTGAATGCGTTCCTTCAAGATAACGACATCGCTCGACTACAGTGGCCAGCATGTTCGCCAGACATGAACCCTATCGAACATGCCTGGGATATGTTGAAAAGGGCTGTTTATGGACGTCTTGACCCACCAACCACTCTGAGAGATTTACGCCGAATTGTCGTTGAGGAGTGGGACAATTTGGACCAACAGTGTCTTGATGAACTTGTGGATAGTATGCCACGGCGAATACAGGCATGCATCAATGCAAGAGGACGTGCTACTGGGTATTAGAGGTAGTGGTGTGTACTGCAATCTGGACCACAAATGCTGAAAGTCTAGCTGTATGATGGTACAACATGCAATGTGTGGGTCTCATGAGCAATAAAACGAGCTGAAATGTTGTTTGTGTTGATCTCTATTCCCTTTGTATTTAACGGTTCCGGAACTCTTGGAACCGAGGTGTTGCAAAACTTTTTTTGATGTGTGTACTTGGATGTAAGTTTTGTATTTAGAAGCTTGGATGGGTGTAACTGGCATTGGGGGAATGTGGGTTTGAATCACACTAGACTGTCCTAAAAATGGTTTTCGTGGTTTCCCATTTTCACCTCCAGGCAAATGCCGGGACGGTTCCTTTAAATAGGTCCACGGCCGATTTCCTTCCTAAATCCCATCCTAAATATAAAATAAATTATGCATTAATAAAATAAGATATTGATTTATAGTTTATAATATGCAGGGTTGTGTGAGGTGTTTAGGGTGAAAGCCATCTGATGTTAAGCCTAGGAGTCAGCTCTCAATTCACAGAAAAATTCATGCACGATCTGAGAGGACAGGAAAGGCATTGTGGCTGGAGTCTATTTTCTGAAACACATGGACATGAACAGCCGTGAATGAGAACAGAATCTAAAGCAGTCTTAAAAGTGCATATATCACTGAATGGACTTTCTCTAGTCCACTCCATGTTAAATGCAATCTTAGGTATAGAAAGTGAACCAGTACGAATCTCGCACAACATGCAATGTTTGACCGTTTCATATCTCTTATAAATTGAATGTTGTAGCTTCGCAGCGACCTGGCAATGTGTACCGGAGTTCATCATGAGCTAATTAGCTCATTTGAGAAGTTTCAGCACAATAATATTGATAAAACATTGTTGATCATGATAATCACAACATTGTTACCTTTACCCGCCTTTGGACGAGAATAACCGCAAACAGCTGTCTTAAGGTTTATTGTTGTGAATTCTCGTTCCCCGTATTTTTTGTGGGCATTACTGTTAGTTTACGACATTTGTAATCGTACAGTGCAACAGGTTGGAGAACAGTACGATGGATTCCAGGTTTCGATAATTCCAAATTAGTGTTTGTCCACTGTTGTGATTGTCTTGATCAATAATGTTCATCAATTGGCTGATTATGAACAGAAGTGATCCAAGTAACGTTTTTACAAAAATTGAGCTAAGTTATGTCACTTTTCAGAATCCTGTCATCAGATTAGTTAGTGCATAAGTAATCAAAGTGCTATTGAGAACTGTTGTGGCAAAAGTTCGTTTTGTAACATTTTTGCAATGTCCTATAAGTATTAAATTATTAGCGCAGATATGGTCTAACAAGGAAAGGTCACCATGTGGTTTACTAGAAAAGTGTTCAAATGTGGTGGGTTTGCTCTTCATAAAAAATATTTTCCCCTGTTCGAGCGTTTTTGCCAATGGGCCTTAGTGTGTTCAAAATTGAGCGTTTAAAATCGATCCTCAAACTTTTTGTAGTCCTATTCCCGCACACGTTCCCGGCTCGTCTTCGTGGCGCTGTCGCCAGCGTGTTGGCGTTGGAAATGGAAGTTACCGTGATCGGAACCTACCTTGATCTTCTTTAAATTATTCTCTTTATTTTTGTTTATGTTTGTGGTACAACATTTAAGTTGGCAGATTACATCAAGTACTTAATTATTTGTTGTTACTTTTTCTATTTACAATATTAATAAATTAATATTTAAGTTATTGTTGACATACAGAAACTTAAGCTTGATGGTGGAGCAGAGGGAAGGGCTCTTGCGTTTCTGCATTAGACTCGGCGCAGTGCGAATGAACGTAGCGTTGCCGGCCACGCTGAATTTAAATTCTAACGAATAATGATGTTAATATATTGTACATAGCTCCAAAACCGAAGAGACCACAGCAAATACATTATAGAAAAAACAAATGACCATAAGGGATGTATCAGGAAAAGAAAAGCGGTGGCCAAGGTGTAACTCGAAACATTCAATTTCCTACGCCTCAGAGAAGAGCCGGGAACGTGTGAGGGAATAGGGCTACAAAAGTTTCAGGATTGATTTTAAACTTTCAATTTTGAACACACTAAGTCCCATTGGCAAAAAACACTCGAACAGGGGCAAAATATTTTTTTATGAAGAGCAAACCTCGAAATTTGAACGCTTTTCTAGTAAACCACATGGCGACTTACTTCCATGCTACTTTCAACGTAGTGCACGTGTGATATCGGTTACTTGAATGCTACAAAACACTGCTGCGGTAATGAAAAGATTACCATTTAAAGTAGCAAATTAAACTCAGTAATACAATAAAAGCCCAAAAGAAACTGCAGCACTTACACACTCCACAAGAATGGATGGACTGGTTCGAAATTGTAGAAAGAGAAAACCATTCATTGTGACGGATATGGTTGGGAAGTTCGTTGAATTTACAGGGTTAGAAAACATAATGAACAACAAAGGCAGCAGTGCTAACGGGAATCGTATCCTAATTTCTAAAAAAAAATGTAAAGGACAGTCGAATTTATTTCAATGCAGACTACTCGGAAGATTATGACGTTTTCGACTTAGACAGGGGGAGGAGGAGGAATAGAGAACTATTTTTAAATACCCTCAAGTCTTTTACCCCAACAGAATGAACAAGCTCGAAGCCACTCTCCTACCAAAAAATGTCGACTTAAAAGAAAATGCTACACTATGTGCCACCCTGTCCCCATCTTACCACACCTTAGTAGGAGAAACAATGCTGCTGAAAATGAAGTGGAGGATGTGCTTCCAAATGTATAACTGCCTAAGAACTAATTGACCCTTGTGAAAATCTAGTGGGAAACTCAAAAGAGTGTCTGCTTACCTCGGCCTGCTGGGTGGTGTCCGCTACGTCAGCCGTCAGGAGTACACTCTGTTCCCGCAGCAACTGTCACTCGCTCACACGATAACAACCATTATTTATTTCGCTTGTTATAAACTGTATTCGGGGTGATTAGAATAATTAAATGACACTAATGCGTGTAATGGAACAATATAGTAACGAAAATATTATGACTATATAGTTCAGCACTGTACTATTAATAGTCAAGCATTATTAGGGTGCGTGGTGGCATAGCGGTCAAGCTGTTGGCCGCTCCAAGGTGAAATGGATTCGATTCCCGGTCAATGCATGTGAGATTTTAGAAGTGAAATGCCGTGTCCTATGGTTCGGATTCCACGTAAAAAAGGACATCCCGTGGCTCATAATCACAATATTAATGGTCACGCAAAACTAAAAGCTTCCTTCCTATGAGCAATTATTTATAAATATTATAATTAATTAACCCAGCTTATCACGTAACAATGAAATTGAGCAACACAAAATTTTTCGATTGTCACAAGAGAGAGAATTCACAAAGACAAAGGAAGTCATCCCCAAAGTTTCTTTGACACAGAGAAGAAATGTTCATGGTTTGTGGTCCGATAACGAGAATTCTGCTATGAATTATGATTCCCCCATAAATTATATAAATGATGATTCAGACGCAAGTGGAGGGCGCTCTTAAACTACACCCGGGCAACTGGAGTAGAAGACATGATGCTGATTCAGTTTCCAGACGATGCCGGGGTGGGTTGCTGGTAGGCCTGAGTACAGTATCTAAAAAAATCCAAAAGTGGGTCTAAATCCTTAAATTTACAAAATAACCAGAGATGAATCTCCCAATGATAATAGATTAATAATATATTATAATATTATGGTGTGTATAACAGTGGCGGCCGGTAATAAGGTTGCAGTGTTGCACAACGACCAGATTAATCCATGAAAAACAATTATTTCCTTAATATTTTTAGTATAGAATTTGTATGTTTCCTTCTATATGTATAGGAATTCATAATTCTGTTCTTTAATAATTCAGAAATCTTATAGTAAGTTACTGTGAACTGACAGAGAAAGTGAGGCGCGCCAACCGTCTAGGAGCGCTCGTCCGTTTGGTCGTTGCCAGGTCCAAGCACCGACCAGATCTCAATAGTGAAGGATATGGCAGAGATGCTAGACCGGGTAAGCCCTATCCCAACAGTTAACACGGCTGGTCGTTGCTCGCTGACTGCAACCAGGAGCTGAGGCGTAGTCGCGGCCGAAAACATCCGAGATGCTTCGTCAATGTTGCGCGTGTACTTGTGACACTCACAGTTCTCGCCCTCATATATAACTTACGTTGTTTTTTTCTCGTGAAGGTTTTCATGTAGACTAACTTATATTCCAATTTTAATCCGATGAAATTGTGATGTCTCTGAACTGCGGCATTCGTTATGAATGAGGTACATCCGTTTTACCGCACAATTGAATACAGTTTTCTCCGATATCAAGCAGTCTTTTACCCTATCACCTCATGGGTGCCCGCAGGAGGTGTGGGTATGAGGGGGGGCAAGGAGCCCGAGAATATTTCGATTGTTCATTGTCACACCAGTTTATTTCATAAAGTGAAGTTGCTGATGGTTAACTGATTTAGATGTAAGGATAATTCCACAGTTTTATTTAACTTAATAATTTGGGATTATTTGAGAATATCTTCAGTTATTTAAAAAATCGCCAAACTGGATTAACATTACTATTGTAATGAACTGCTTGATTTTTATTTTTGTCGATACGTGGGTGATACAACTACTTTTTGCCTGTTTTTAAAGAATGAACATTATGACGATTATTCACAAAGAAAAGCGAACTCCTATGGACAAAAACTCTGAACTAAAAAAAAATCCTCCCATTTATGTCATAAAGACTGTACTGAATGAATAATGAAAGTCACTAAGCAAGTAAGAAATTAAACGAAAATTGCGGGGGGGGGGGGGGGGGGGGGTGTAAGTCACAATATCACCTAGTGACATAGGTAACAAAATAAAAAATAATACATGCCCCCCTCCCCTAGAAAAATTCTGCAGGTGCCCATGAACCACCTTAATGAAAATAGTGCAACACCCAGAACAATTATCCGCCAGCCGCTACTGGTGTATAATATAACCAGCCATGGTGGGCGAGAGCGCGAATGCGCTATTTTGTAGCTCGCTGTCATCGGGTGAGCGTGGGTTCGAATCCCATCTGGGTCGTCCTGAAACAAAATGATTATGCTGAACAATTATAATGTACATTGTGTGCAATATTATAATAATATTGTATGTCTACCCTTATTAATTCCGTTTCCAACGGGGTCGGGGATAAAATGCGATGAAATTCTGCGGAGGATGGTTTTACGGCGGGAGGCCCTTCCTGACGCCAACTACTTCAGAGGAGTTAATGAGAGATGAAATGAATGAAACTGGGCAAGTACAATTTCAAGTAGTTCCAACTTTTGCTACCAGACGCCGCTGTCACCCAGCGGCGAACGTTGGAACTTGATAGAGCGTTTCCAACCAAATAAGCTACACGCTACCACTTGTAGTGGTAGGTTCTTTTACGTGCCATAAATCTACGACATGGGCCCGCCGGCTTACTTCCCCTCCGAGGAAGCCATACTGAGGGATTTTAACGTTCTTAAAAAATCCAACGTCTTCGGCCAGGTTTGAACCCGCGATCTTGGGCATAGCAGTTTTGTCTTTTGTCTTTTCAACTTCGCCATGCTACCCTCTATTGTTCAAGCTCTTTAAGTACAAACTCTGTTTATGGCCGCTACAGTTCCTCAGGGTATTTTCTGATTTATCCTGAAAAAATCAGGGAATTGTCAGGAATTGTTAGTTGGTTTTGGTAGACATCCTGAAAAATGCAAGAGATGGTAAACAGGATTTGCACTATTACGTACTTGACTTTCCCATTTGGACAGTGGCGACTAGTTAGCTATTGAGGTTTTAAGGTCATCTGCCCCACAGTGGTGACCATGGTTTTTTAAATTTGTAATAGTACCCAATTAGTATTGAAAATTTGAAGTTTAAATATATACATCCTTAGTTTCCTATAGAAGTTTGACATGAACTTCACCCTTCCCCACAGTCAATCACATGGCCTTCTCGTTTGCAGCCTCCTTTGTATGGAATATTGACAATGCACACTATTGGTTTGTAGAATTATTTATCATGTGGGATCACATGACAAGTAATTTTTCTGATTGAAACTCTGAAATGGATAAGGTAGGAAAGTATTGTTACTCAAGTATGCTAAGGATTTAGGTATCTTGTTAATTAACATGTTTAAGGTTACTATACCATACTTAATAATCAGATAATACGCATACAGTATATGAATATTTTATTAATAATAATAATAATAATATTGTATGGCCTCGGGTGCCGGGTGCAAGCTTTGTAATGTCAAATTTCGTTGTTCCTTGAATCACTATGAAAGTCAAGGAGGATAGATATCTAATCTCCTTGAACACTATAGGGCTTTCTTGTAGAGAAATGAGGAACTTTGTGTTGGCGGAAACTCCCGAGATTAATTTTGCCATTATGAGCACAGCCTACGGAATTCAAATGGGTTCTTTGACATGCCAACATCGTATGACATGCGTATCGTATTTTTGCCGCCTTTCAAAAATCAATTACCACGGCCAGGAGCGAACCCGCAATCTTGGGGTAAGTAGACCGACACGCTAACCACTCACCCACCGTGAAGTATTAGAAGCCATTTCTGAGTTGGTGAACACCAAATTGTGCCCAATCACATGAGTTAGGAAAACAGAAATATTGCATCAGGTATTCAGCACAAAATTACATGCTTTTATTTACAGAAACAGGAGGGGATATTTAATGATATAATGCGAACATTCTTTGTACACAAAAGTGTTATTCTCTGATAAATATCTCATATTTCTTTCAGGTTGTCGTTTTAAGGGGCGGAATTACGAGGTTATCTGCCCCTCCTCCTAATGTATAATTTGTGTTGACCGACTGAAAAGCATTCTTAATAAAATACTTGGCAAGTGCTAACTTCATTAGTTCCATTTGGTATTTACGGACAACACATTGGAGCTCATGTAAACTGTCACAAGTACTGGCAGTGAAGTGTTTAAGTAATAATTTAGCTTCCGTTCAACGTAGACATATGCCAATATAAAATACTCTAGTGTGATTTATGTTAATTTCTTCTGCATAATGAATGAATGAACTTGTGATATTTGATCTAAACAATCCAGAATTTAAGGGGGCCAAACAAACAAGGTTTTACTGTAATTGTTTTACTTCTAAGCCTTCCAAACATTAAGTCTTAATTTATTGTTATGAAAGTTTTTAAATCTTTGGAAAAACCACCACTGAGATATAAAAAGGCCATGCTTTGAGGACATGGCATGCAGCAGTTAATGGAGAGAAGAGTACACTTCAACATTGAAGGCTGTTTGAAACAGACCCAAGTTTCTTTGTTTTTCTGAGGAAAAACTTTTCATTGTTTTTTTCCACAATTCTATTTCACCTACCCCCTGAGAAAAACTAAGCCTTATGTACTTTAAAAATAGCATCAATGCATAAAAAAAGGATGTGAAGTTAAGGTAGTATGCAAATATGGCTGATAAAATTGTGTTGGGTGTTGTTTTTAACTCCCCCCTTCCCACAGTATAGATGAGGCTAATCCGTTAAGGGCGAGTTTTCCTTGTTAGGCCACTACTGCGCTTGTATATTATCATTCTGGTTGAAATCGTATGCATTTTTATTCCCTAAGATTGCATACACTGTTGGGTTTGGAATTCTCTATCAATAAATGTGAACGCACGGATTATAGTATGCAGCAACGTAAGGTGGTCTTAGATAATTCCTTCTCAGATCAAACTTTCTTGGCTGAGAATGGAATCCAGAGGAAGACAGCATGGGTAGAAGGTTTCATATCCATGATTAACAGATATGAGGTCATTGGGATAGGATATTATTGCAGAAACTAACACCAGTGTCTCGGAGGCTCATTTTATTATCTCCATTGACAGTGTACTAATTACAAAATATTTGTGGCATGACAATGCAGGAATATTATATAATAAAATATGAAGTGTGAGAAAAGGAAATGAACACCTTATTTATAAAGGCCCTCCTCCTTTTTCCGGGCTTGAGACTGGCAATTGAAAGTACAGTAGAACTCCAATTATCCATATTAATTGGGCCGTACTCCATTCGGATGATCAAAAATCAGGATAATTGGATTTTCATATGTATTTTAAAGATAAGGAGCTTATTTCCGGTATTGTATGCATTTTTAATTATGTAGTTAAATGAAAAGCAACACTTGTACATGTTACATAGCGTACGTACTTACAAGTGTTGCACAATAGTAGCAAATGAAAGTAATTGTTTACATCTCGGTGAAAGTAAGCTCATCAACCCAATAAAGTTTGCGCAGCGCCTACACTAGCTTCGTGGAGGGAAGGACAATAGCGCACAGACAGAATCATTATTTTGAGAATCGCATTACGTTTCCGCCTTAAATTCTTTTTCTGAAAGTGATTCGGATAGTCGGAGTTCGGATAATTCGAGTTCTACTGTACAACCAAGAGGCGGAGTTACCTAACCTAAAACTAAACCTAATTATCCTAAATAAATATTGCAAATAAAAACTAAAGTATATGTACAATCTACAACTAAACCTGCACTTATTTGCTAGAAATAGAAAACAAAAGTATATGTACAACTAACAGCTAAACCTATGCATACGGTACTTGTTACAAATAGAAAAAAAAAATGTACAATTTACAAGTAAACCTACACTTTGCTACTAATAGAATGCAATATATGTACAATTTACAAGTAAACCTACACTTACAGTACTTGTTAGGCCTACAAATAGAAAACAAAAGTATATGCACAAGTCACAGTTAGTGAGTTTAAATGTTAAGTGATACTGATAACTCAATTCGTCAACATAAATTTGTGCCCAAATACAGTATATTGAGCGAGAAATATAAGATGGTACAGTATATGTCAAATGGTTCCGCACTTTCTCCATCTACTGTAGACCTATCCCAATCCTGCCAGTCCAGTTAAGCTGCCAACCAGTTCTGCTAGACCTACAAATATCACAGTTTAACCTACACTTATGGTAGCCAGTTTAAATGTTGAATGATAACGTTCAGTCCCTAAACATGAATTTGTCCCCAATTATATTGGGTGGGAAATACGAGTTCGTGTATGACACCACGTAACTTTCTCAATCTACTGTTGACCAAAATGAACTTGCTCCAACCCTAACTAGGGACTTCTGAAAGTTAGGGTTGGTTCCTCACTTTAGGGGCTGCGACAATGCGGTCATGTAGTTCCGTGTACTTTGTGTGTGTGTAGAATGTCTGATAACTGGTGTTAATTGTGATAGCTGTATTAGTGTGTGTTTCTGTAATTCAGGCAAGAACTGCAGACGATGAATTTCAAGTAGTTTCTACCTTTGCTACCAAATGCTACCATCAACACCTAGCTGTGAACTTGGCTGCTAGATGCCACCGCGACCGGTACCTGGCAACGGACAAACGTTGGAACTTGTAGAGCGTTAATCAAATCTAACTTTCTGAAAGTAACAGGTCTCATATTAAAATTTTCTCTTCGTGGATCTTGGCTCCAACCTAGCATTTTTGTTACACTCTATACCACAAATATTTTAATGAAAGAGAAAAAAAAACTTTCACTTACAAGAGTTTAATTATATAGTTTCAAGGAGCAGAACAGGAAGGTCATCTGCTGACTTACATGAGGGAAAAGGTTTAAGAAACTGACAACGCCTATGATAATTGCTCTAAGCGGTGGAACAGCAAGGCCATCTGCCACTCATAATTCAGTGTAAACAAATACAAATTTAGAGTGGATATTTAAATATGAAAACAGCCTAAGGAACTCTTGTAGTGTATGGGTTGAGTCGCCATGAAAATAGCAAAAATTCAGTACAGCAATCCGTAATTTGACAGAGACGAAGGAGTTAACTGGTGAACATCTGGCGTTAGATTCGCAGGACTTGCTCAGTTTTAAACATGGAGTTGCTTAGATCTGTCGTGTCACCATCAGTAAATTTTGGACAAGAACAAATCAGTTTATAAATGTCAAGGGTATAGGAAAAAGAGCAAGCATAACTACGGTAACTGCTCCAAAGTTAAAACGTTGATAATTTCCTTATTAAAGTGAGAATATGGTGTTTGCTGAATGCAATTAGCATCAATAACTGTGGCAAAGTAGAAATAACATTCCGTGTGATGCTTGCAGAATTACAAATGTTAAAACACTCGCCCGGTTTACTACAGGAGAGGCTAGCCTAATATTAATAAAACAAAACATTACATAAAACTAATACTTACAATATCAAACAAAAATATACAAGAACATAAATTTAAAAAAAACTTCTTTGAGTAAAAACTCCCCTGGCTACTTATATCAGAATACCAATCATACCTGCCGCATAAGCAGGACATCGCAGATATCATTCCGTTTCATTGCACCTGCCTCTACTATACAGGCTCATTCGGCTGCTGCTCGATTCCATGGTCTGCATCCACATACATCTCGTCTGCATTTAACCCATCTCCCCTCAACAAGCAGATGTTGTGATGTTGTGTAAAACACAACATGCCAGGATGAAATTCGGAACGGAATGTGAATTGGTCATGGCCAGAACCGTCAACAAACTTCTGAAGCGACCTTTCAAGAGGCCAAAAGCCCTTTCTCTGGCCATCCTGGCAGAGGACAAACAAAAGTTAAATTCCTCTGACATGCATTCAAGTGGCCATTATCCCTAAATGGCACCATCACATTGGGATGAAGTTTATATGCCGAGTCTCCAACAAGGTGGCTATCATGTGGAAACTTCATAGGATCGCCCAGCATCTCTTGAGCATGTGACAATCGAAAAACTCGTTGGTCATGCATTGACCCAACGTGGCCCACCAAACAGTATGTGAACCGGCCCATGTGATCACACACTCCCTGGAAACAAGAAGATGCCGTCATCACAGATTTTTAACAAAATCTTGATTGATATGGAATAAGAGCATATGCGAGTGGAATGTCGTCCTTTAAGGTTCACATACGCCTCGGGGTTAACTCGTGGGGCAATTACATTGATGTGAGTCCCGTCGATAGCTCCCACTTGCTGCCTCAAATTTTACTGCTCTCTCTGGTGTTGGCCACTGAATGCAATTTGGAGCCAGGTTCACGAGAGCACAAACGACGCAATGCGTCAGCCCTGCAAACGTCGAAACGCACTGTAATCGACCTGCATAAAGTAACAGCAAACCAGAATAAGAATTTTATACAGACTTCTCATGCAAATGTAAGGTCAGTTAGTATTTGGCAGCTACCGGTAGGAATCAGGTGTTGCCATCCGCCAGATACCCATAAGGAACTGCTTTTCAGGGGTTACTCCTTGGTGTCCACGGTAATTGGGCATCAACATAGGTGCAACTTGATTGAGCACAAATTCAAAAGTCTGAAGAGACATCCTGAAAAAATATGTAAATATAATAATCTAGTCTGCGAAAACATAGTAGGATTAATGTCGATAAACAACCCGTCTTTGTGTGGCTATTAACTTACTTGCAATAAATTCCTTAATAAGATATTGTGAAAAAGTCAGCTTGGCCTACCTGAAATGTGCTTGAAACTGATGATCTGTCAACGAGGGCACTATAAATTCAGCATAATTCTGACGAAAATTACGTCTCGCGTAAGGCCTGCGCCGACGTAATTCTGCTGCTGCTGCTTCCATGTTGTCGTCCGACGACGATGCCACCGATGCCGATGATGATGATGATGATGATGATGATGAACTAGAAAGTAATAATAATTCCACTGCTTCATATGCCAACATTCTTTCTTCCAAAGCCATCTCCGCCATATCAAGCGCCATTTTGGTATTAATATAAACATTTGCAGCATCCAATGGCTGGTAATTATTACCAGCCAATGACAAGCAAGGATGACGCGGATCAAAATTCGCGTTTCACTCTCATTGCGTTTTAACTTGAGGTGATGAATCAGCAGTTCGTTAACGCCACGGGGTGCCATTATTAAAATTTTGGGAGATAGAAACACACCCTCAGAGATATAGAATGCCTGTTAAATATTTCGCACAGCCGCCATCTTGAGGGTATGTAAACAATTTAACGAAGTTAGATGTCGGTGCATTACAATGTGTATAAACATATACTGTAGCAAGTTTCATTGCGTTTGGTTGGTTAAATCGCGAGAAACGTCTATTTAAAAGCCGCAACTTCGCTTGGCCGCCATGTTGGTTTTGTAGTTATGAGGTTTTCAAAAGTCACATAGGTGAACTTCTAGTAGTTCCCTTTATCACCGTAAAATATTCCAGGGTGATATCGGTAATAGTTTCGGAGATATTGAATGCTGGTGAAATATTTCGCACAGCCGCCATGTTGGATTGGTGAGACTTAACAAAATTTGAAGGGCACGGTCGGGGTGGTCCGGAATAGTGCTATGAACTTACCGAGTTTCATTGAGATCGCTCTAGCCGTTTAGAAGTTATTAGGGGGACACACACGCGCACACAGAGAGACACACGGACAAAAGGTGATCTCATAAGCCTATTTTTTCATAAATGAAAATAGGCTAATAATGAACAGGCACTACCTCGTTATAATAACTTGGTTACCATAGTAACTAAATGAAAAAAAAATCCACAGCCTGCTTCCAGTCTCCGACCGGGTCAGGAATGGTATGAATGAAGCCCCCATCTAGCGGCGAGGATATGAACTGTGCCGGCTGCCGAGGCCTGACGCACTCCTCTGGGGCAATGATTAAATGAATGTCAGATGAAATGAAATGATAGTGGAGAGTGTTGCTGGAATGATATTTTGACAGGGAAAACCGGAGTACCCGGAGAAAAACCTGTCTGCCTCCGTTTTGTCCAGCACAGATCTCACATGGAGTGACCGGGATTTGAACCACAGACCCAGCGGTGAGAGGCCGGCGTGCTGCCGCCTAAGCCACGGAGGCTTTTTACCATAGTAACTAAATATGGTATAATATTCCTAGTTTCGGAGTTCCAACAGGAATTTTTTTAAATGGCTCCAATAAATCACTTTTTTGTGAAATAACTGCTGTTGAAGAATCTGTCCTTATTTTCTTTCAGTACTGTGTTGTAGTTACTTACTTATTTAATGTGATAAAACAGAAAATGCACTTCATTTTCCAATTAAATGAATGATGAAAAGAAAGCCTGGTAGCGCTGAATGAACATAGAACGCGTGATAACTTTCTCTACAATACATGAATTAGCCACAATACTTTATGAAGCGATGATAAATAAATCAGGAAGCAATGATTTAATAGATATTTCCTCCTCCGCCTTCTGTGACCCACCCAGCCATCCCAAATAGGATCACGAATTATATAGCGAAAATTACAGCTGTGTGCGCCATTGTTCAAATCAATCGTCTTCAAAACCGTACCATGACAGTACTGCCAACCTTGCCCTTACGGTACTATGAAAAACAAAGAAGCGCCCAGTTCAATCTCTAGTGCGCATCACTCAGTTCATTGCACAGTGTGCCGAATTTGTGTGGTTTTGACAATGGTTACAGCCTAATGCGCCCAGATCAATGGTTTTGTGTCAACGGTGCCCCGCTAGCTGCGCGGGGTCAAGGCCGCACCTACCCCCGACCTTCTAACCTTCGTTTTGTCCAATCCAATGTTTTTTGACAATGGTTACAGCCAAACGCGCCCAGATCATTGAGTTTTGACAATGGTTACAACCTAACGCGCCCAGATCATTGAGTTTTGTGTCAAGGGTGCCCCGCTACCTGCGCGGGGCCAAGGCCGCACCTACACCTGACCTTCTAACCTTCGTTTTGTCCAATCCAATGGTTTTTTACAATTGTTACAGCCTAACGAGCCCAGATCATTGAGTTTTGTGTCAACCGTGCCCCGCTAGCTGCGCGCGGCCAAGGCCGCACCTACCCCCGACCTTCTAACCTTCGTTTTGTCCAATCCAATGGTTTTTGACAATGGTTACAGCCAAACGCGCCCAGATCATTGAGTTTTGACAATGGTTACAATCTAACGCGTCCCGATGAATATTTTTTTTGATCAACAGTGATTTTGTATTCCACTTCTTTTTATCAACAGTGATTTTGTATCTCACATATTGGCAACAATGTGTGCGCCTTAGTATGTGCTGCTAGAGTGCACCTTGTTGACAGTTGAACGAGATGCAAGCGCTGTCGAAACATGGCAGCCGTTATTAAAAGAGCATAATATCAGTAATTGAGGTCCGTATTGACTAACTATATATTAGAAAGAAATAAAGGGAATGTCTGCCTTTTCAATACATATATTAAACCTACTCACAGGTACCGTACATGTTTCGAGGGTTGTCAACTCCTACTTCTTCCGCCTCTACAATAAGTTAAATATCAAAGGAAAGGAAATCAATCTTTAATATTTATTGTACAGGCTCAGGAAGAGGGAGTTAACAACCCTCAAAACATGTACCTGCGAGTAGGTTTAATATATGTATTGAGGGTAGACATTCCATTTCTTTCTTTCTAATATTAAAAGAGCAATAAATAAAAACGCATATTTGCGTGCTTTAGCACATATATGAGGTGCAATGATGACCAGGGTTCCTAATTTCAATATGTAATATCGCCCAGAAGATGAAACAAGGACACAGGTATGTAAAAGTCACATTCATGTCTGGTGCAAGAGTATAAGCCGAGTTCTACTTTCATTCAGAATTAATAGAAAACCTGACTCAAGGTTCACAGAAGAGAAGCACGACCACTATTTGAAACCTGGCTCAAGGTTTGTTGACAGCACAGCAATCGCTAGACCTCTGGGAACTGGTCGTTCACACGAGCTTTATGAACATTACATTCTTTTTTTTTATAAGGAATTCCAGGAATTATTTATATATATATTCCACAATTATCTCCAAATACAAAAATTATCGAACGCAACATAACCCTCAATTTACGCTCGCGCACTTCCATTAAGGCGTTGTTTTCAAAATTCAGCTATTTGATATACACATCGCTCGTCCTCGAACTTCTCACAAATTTTATATGCTCCTCAGCAACGTAATTGGATTCTCGTCCAGTTTCCTTCACTGTAATTGTCATTTTACCATCAGCTGTAGGTCTATATCATATTTTTCAAATGACTAGTTCCGTTGAACATTAATACTCCATTCTATTACAAAGAATTCTTAGCTCGCAAGTGTTGGAACCAGATAAGATCAAAGAATACGGACAAAGATATGCCCTGCAGAACATTCTTTCGAGAACTGCACGGCTACACAATCTAACCAATGGGAAGGGCGTATGAAACGCCCGCTCTGTGGCTTCTAGCTTTTCCAAATACGCGTACCCTTATGCTCGAAGCGCGTACCGAATCACCCTTGCGTCCACCATTTTGTCGCGACCGATCTGTCACCTACATTCGATTGAGTTCGCGAATAGGTCTTGGAGCTAGGCGATCTACTCCCCAATTTCAACACAGCGAAACCGGAACTGTATTGGATAGCCTGTGGCTGACATTTAGTCAATTTTGTCTAGTAATCATCAAATGTGATACGAGAGATCTTTTACGAGTGCTGCTGGGAATCAAACTACCACTGAGCTATAGCAGTATGCACTGTTTACACCAGGGGGACGACAGTTCATAGGGAGCGCGTGGGTCGGGGTAAGGCCCTGTACTGTTTGTTCTGCCAACCAATGAAGAATTAATTTTAGCACTAAGGTTCCGTAGTTGGCACTCATGAGCGTTCACATCAAACCGAATGGCGGAAGCGGGAATAGTCTGTTTTGATTGATTTTCCTCGTGGTGTTGTTGGTTGTTTTGATTTGTTCAGTATTTTCATTGTTTATTTGAATTGAATTGAGAGTCAATCATGCCACTGCAAGGGAGGAAAAATTGCCAAGCACCGGGATGTAAGAATTATAATGATAGTAAGAACAATACGGCAATTTTCATCTTCCTGGTGTTGACTATGTGAAAAACTAGTGGGCAATATGGACTACTCACGAATAAAAATATATAGAGAATAAATGTGTGCATTTCATCTCTTGTTTGTTTCCTTACCCATTCTCCTTTGCATTGCAATAAAATTTGTGATTTAGGGCTACGGGGAGGGGTGGGTGGTTGCGGGGGTAGCGCTGCACACCGTGAGAACATGTGTATAAAAAAATAGAGTAATGAAATTAGCCAAAGTACCTGTAGTAATGGTATCTGGAAATGATAAATTAATAGATGTTGACTCGTCCGCTGTCATAGACCCGCCCAGCCCAAATAGCAACACTACTTATCTAGTTGAAATGAAGTCTCTAGAAGACATCTTTCTCACGAAGTCACGCATTTGATACTATCTCGCACCGGGTATACAAAGAAACAAAAGAGCGTCGATAATGTAATATACTATTGCGCCAAATCCAACTCGTCAGTCGTACTTTAACCATGGATTGTGTGGCATGTGAAATTACTTCATAAATTCTATCTTATTAATGTTCTACATACAAAAACAAACCTAACCTGGGGCTTACGCCCCAGACCCCCTTGCTTGTGGTACTAGCAGTAATTTTCGGCCAGGCAGTACCTAACCTAGTAGCGGACATAAATTCTATCTTATTAATGTTTTACATACAAAAACAAACCTAACCTGGGGCTTACGCCCCAGACCCCCTTGCTTGTGGTACTAGCAGTAATTTTTGGCCAGGCAGTACTTTACGTCTTTACGTGTGAAATGGTGAATTTTGTATGCGACATGTTGGTAACGTAGTCACGTTTCCGTCTGTCGAGTGTCCAAGATGGCGTCCGTAGTGAAACGAACACGATAAAAATTCTTTATTTTCGTAAAAAAAAAACCATTATTGAGGTGCGGCAGTTGTATTTGAGATTGTGAAACGACTCCCAACAACTCCAAGAAAGGTATGTAAATCATAAATCCTATATTTTCAATAATATACCTCGTTAAAAGTTACGAAAAGGCATGTTCTCACGGCGTGCAGAATTACCGTTGCGGGCATGCTAGGCAAAAAGTGAGGTTATGGCAATGTAGTGTGTGCATTTGGACGATTTTCTTTATATTTATCGAATATCCCAACTATTCTGTAGAGTATGAGAGCATTTTTTTAATTAGCCTAGAGGTGAATTAAGCTCTAGAACGGCATAACTGTGTCTTTCGTGACAAATCCATTGCCAACATTGATATATATCAAAATGTATTCTTTTCCTATCTGGACGTATATTTCAGCTCCTAGCGAAAGGCGCAGTTATGTTTGAGTTATATTCATCAATAATCAATAACTCGTCGCAGAACATACTATTCATTTACGTGTAATAAAGGCTACATTCATATGGCTTTTTACTTTTTATGTTGCCAGACTTGGCAGTACAATCCATAGCCTCAGGAGGTGTTCTCTCTCGGAAATTCTATAACCAAAAGTGACGAATCTCTTATACTTACATGATCCTTGGTTTACACAGGGTGTAACCCTTGACAGAACGCTATCATCTAAGAAGGACTGCTGCCAAACTCAAGACACGGAACCTTTGTGGAACCACTTAGTGTCCAGCACCAATGCTCTCTTATATCGCTGAATAAAGTTCCTCAGGTTGGTAAATAGTTTGATGTTGTTGTTGATTCAATTAGGAAATTTGCGACTTGTAGCCACATTTACTTGGGTGTGTAGAGATAACTTCTTTTATTGCGGTATGTTGGCTGTATTGGAATATTAGTAGCCATTCTTCAGGGTTGTCTAGTTATTAAAAGGTTTATGTCGGCCAACACGCATGCGCCCAAATTAGAGTGGACGGGGAGTTACAATGAAGTGCCTGAGATAAATTACCGTATTATTTGTGCCCTTGATAAAACACTTGTCACATAAAATGGGGGCTAGTATCGTCAAGCACACTTCACTACTTCTGCTCAGTTAGTTATTGTTGTTTTATGGGGCGGAACAGCGAGGTCATCGGCCCCTCTATGCTCACTTAGTTATCTACAGACGTGAGTAAATTTAATAATCAAGATAAATCTTGCAACCAGAGTTCTGCTGAGACATGTTCTCGCCCCGTATACATTAATTTACAATATTTAATTGTCTAGGATAGGCTACACAGATTAAAAACTGTAACTAGGAACTTATTCATAACGACTATGATACAAGCTAGCCGCTAACAGTATTTATAAGTTTGTAAGGGTAAATACAACTTCTAGTCCCTTCCATTCAATGTTGGTTCTATGAGGGAGAATTGTTGTATCTCTTTTGAAGTGGGTCCCTTGTAGCACGATGCGGAAGTATTGTCTTGTATATTCCGAGATTCACTGTATCCAGTTACTGCCCATTTCTTATTACTCGTGCAGTAACTTGTGTTTACTTCCACTTTGATAGGTTTGTAATGTAATCTAGCGTCGGACAATCCCGCCTGCCCCATCAAATTGTGTTGAGGTTTGTGTGTAGCCTACTTAGGAACAGAGGAACCAATTATAAGACGCTTCATTTCACTGGCACCAGTAATTCCTCATTGCATCGCAATTATAGTCACTAATATTTTGCTCGATATTCTGCCCTAGGTTAGATCGTATAAAGTCGAGCGTCATTGTCGAATAAGTGTTACCGTTAGCCTCTTCTTCTCACTCTGCACTTGGAGGGATATATTCACATTAACTTACCAGCGGCCTAACTTGCATTCGGAGTTCTGAAAATATCTCACTTGATGTGTTATATATGATAATTATGCGGCGTACTTGTATACGTACGGCTCCTAATAATTCTCGAGTGCACTTTTTGTGTTCTAGTTTCCTGGACATCATGGAGCAACAACCAATCATTAAGAGAGAGCCTCAATGGTTGTCTGATACTGACCAAGTCCCTAATATTGTAAGTTGTATTTAATTTGCATATTGTTTAACATAACATGTGAATGACAAGGAACTTAATACTTGCTACCAAAGAGTAGGCTTGCTACTGTTATTCTGTCTGTATGTTTTACATTTGTTCATACTTTTATGATACCTTCTAGGATTCTAGGACTACATATAACAATCTGCTGGATGAGTCTGGTGGCCTATTTGAAGACGACAGTGAGGTCATCAAAGTGGAGAACCAAATAGAGGTGATCATTGGATCTTATAGTAATCTGCATGATTTTATCATAATTTGAACATTTTGATTATTCAGTGTTCCTTATTTTACTGGCTAACTGCTGATGTTATTGTATTGATAATGCAGGTTCACTCTGCTGGCTCCCTGGGTATTATTGTAGGCAAAGTCGGTGCTAACAGTTGGTAATTCATTGGTAATGCAGGTTCACTCTGCTGGCTCCCTGGGTATTATAGTAGGCGAAGTGCGTGCTAACAGTTGGTAATTTATTGATAATGCAGGTTCACTCTGCTGGCTCCCTGGGTATTATTGTAGGCAAAGTCGGTGCTAACAGTAGGTAATTTATTGATAATGCAGGTTCACTCTACTGGCTCCCTGGGTATTATTGTCGGCGAAGTGGGTGCTAAAAGTAGGTAATTTATTGATAATGCAGGTTCACTCTGCTGGCTCCCTGGGTATTATTGTAGGTGAAGTGGGTGCTAACAGTAGGTAATTTATTGATAATGCAGGTTCACTCTACTGGCTCCCTGGGTATTATTGTAGGTGAAGTGGGTGCTAACAGTAGGTAATTTATTGGTAATGCATGTTCACTCTACTGGCTCCCTGGGTATTATTGTAGGCGAAGTCGGCGCTAAAAGTAGGTAATTTATTGGTAATGCAGGTTCACTCTACTGGCTCCCTGGGTATTATTGTAGGGGAAGGTGGTGCTAACAGTAATTGATAATGCAGGTTCACGCTACTGGCTCCCTGGGTATTATTGTAGGCGAAGTCAGTGCTAACAGTTTTAATTTATTGATAATGCAGGTCCACTCTACTGGCTCCCTGGGTATTATTGTAGGTGAAGTCGGTCCTTACAGTAGGTAATTTATTGATAATGCAGGTTCACTCTACTGGCTCCCTGGGTATTATTGTAGGCGAAGTCGGTCCTAACAGTAGGTAATTTATTGATAATGCAGGTTCACTCTACTGGCCCCCTGGGTATTATTGTAGGCGAAGTCGGTGCTAACAGTAGGTCTTTCTTTCTCTTTGCATCATTCCCACTCCTATGTGGGGTCGATGTTTCTGACAGCTCTCCTCCATTTAACCCAATCATGCACATCCTCTTCTGACAACTGTTTTTCTCTGAGGTCCTCCCGTGCACAATCCATCCATCTTCGTTTTGGTCTGCCTCGCATTCTCACTCCCTGTATTTGCATGTCTAGCATCTTCCTCCTCACGTAGGTTTCCTTCCTTCTTCTCACATGCCCATACCATTGAAGTCGCTTTTCTTGTATCTTCTTAGATATTTCCACAACCTTCAATGTTCCTCTTATTTTGACATTTTCCACTCGATCGCGCTTAGTCACTCCACTCATCCACCTGAGCATTTTCATTTCCGTGATGTCAAGTCTGTTTGTGTGCGTTTTGCGTGCAGGCCATGTTTCAGAGCCATACAGCAATGCAGGTCTTACAACAGTTTTATATATTTTCCCCTTAACCTTAGACTTGATCCTGCGGTCACAGAGCACTCCTGACATTTTCTTCCAGTTCATCCATCCTACCTGAATCCTGTGTGACACTTCCACATCCAGATTTCCATCTCCAGTCACCACTGAACCCAGGTATTTGAACTCTTCCACTCTATTTAACGTTTCCCCTTGCATTCTGATCTCACAGTCTTGATCTGTAATGAACCTCATGTACTCTGTCTTCTTCCTGCTAATCCTGAGTCCTCTGTCTTCCACGGCTGCCCTCCTCTGTTCCAGCTTTTCCTCTATGACATCTTTGGTGGTACTACACAACACAATGCCGTCCGCAAACATCATGCACTAGGGGGCTTGGTCTCTTAATCCACAAGTTATTTCGTCCAGAATTAGGTCAAACAGATATGGACTTAAAGCCGAACCTTGGTGTAAACCTACTCGAACCAGAATCCAATCTGTAATTTGTCCAACGCTGCTTCTAACCTGTGTTCTTGCTTCTTTGTACATTTCATGAACCAACTGCACGTACTTCTCTGGGACTCCCTTCACTTGTAAACATCTCCAGACTTCTCCCCGGGCACCCAGTCATACGCTTTCTCTAGGTCCATTAATGCGAAGTGTAATCCCTTCTGTATTTCACGATACTTTTCCATTAATTGTCTCGGGGCAAACACTGCGTCTGTGGTCCCTTTTCCTGGCATGAAGCCAAATTGTTCCTCGCCAATGCCAGTCTCATCCCGGATCCTCTTGTCTATCACTCTTTCCCAGATTTTCATGATATGGGACATTAACTTAATGCCCCTGTATAGTTAGCTCAGTCCTGAATATCCCCCTTCTCTTTGTATATAGGCACTAAAATAATTTCTCTCCATTCATCAGGTATTATTTCCTGAGAGTACATTTTTTGCATTAAATCCAGCTACATGTTGATCCCATCTTTCTCCAGATACCTCCACACTTCAACTGGAATTTCATCTGGCCCTGTTGCCTTTCCGTTTTTCATTTTCCTAAGTGCTAATGTTACTTCTTCTCTTCTAATATCTATTGTCAAACCCTGGTGTTGTTCCCCCTCTCCTAAATATACCCTTGGGTTCTCTTCATTGAGAAGTTTTCCATAGTAGTTTCTCCATCTGCAGTTGATGTCGGAATGGTCCGTTAATACTAGACCATTTTCATCTTTGATCTGCTTTATTTGGGTGTAGTCCTTCTTGTCTTTATCTCTCGCCTGCGCTATTCTGAAAATT
Source organism: Meconema thalassinum (assembly GCA_946902985.2). Taxonomy (NCBI): domain Eukaryota; kingdom Metazoa; phylum Arthropoda; class Insecta; order Orthoptera; family Tettigoniidae; genus Meconema; species Meconema thalassinum. The sequence goes on along the minus strand of OX336388.2, from coordinate 798,781,617 downwards.
TTTCTTTCACCTTCTGTAGTTTCCAATTCTTCGTACAGCCGATCTATCATTTGTGCCTTTGACTGTTCTACTACCTTCTTTGCTTCCTTATTACATCTTGTGTAGTTCTCTTTTTCCCCTTGTCTCCCTGACTTATCCCATAACTTCTTTACATCACTTTTGGCTTTCACGATCTTCTGTACCTCCTCATTCAACCACCATGTTTTTTTGTCAGCTAGTGGTTTCTTGCCAGAAGTTCTCCCTAGCACTTCAGTTCCTACCCTCCTTATCAAACTACTGTTGTGCGCCCACCACTCCTGCACATCATTGCAAAGAACCACTCGATTGAGTACTTGCTCTTTAAACTGGTCCTTTAACGCCTCTTCATTTAATCTCCACCACTTAATTTTTGTTAAGACTCGCACAGGTCTGCCTTTCTTCCTAATCCTCATTTTCCTGTCCATGACTACCGTCCTATGCTGTGCTGCCAGTGCTTCACCATTAAAAACTTTACAGTTTTGGATTTCCCTTAATTGAGACCTTTTACACATTAAGAAGTCAATCTGGCTTTCTCTGGTCCTACTTTTGTAAGTCATATATTGACCTGTGTTTTTCTCGAACCATGTATTTACAATCGCCAAATCATATGCCATCGCACAATCGACGATTCTATGTCCTTCATCAATCCTCACTCCTACTCCCCAGCCTCCATGTACTCTTTCGATTGTATCTCGACTCCTTCCGACATGTCCATTTAAGTCACCACCCACTATCAATCTTTCATTCGCTGGTATATCTGCTGCTAACAGTATCTCCCCAGAAGGATATTTTCTCTACCTGATCGCAACCCACTTGTGGAGCATAAACACACACAATGTTTACCAATTCTCCATCAAGACACAGTTTGATGCTCATTATCCTGTCGCTCCTTCTCTTGACTTGAACTAAGGTCTCCTTTATGTCTTGGGAGAGGATTATTCCCACTCCATTCCTCCCATCCTTGTCTGCTCCACTGTATAGTAGCTTATAGCCACTACCGAACTCTGTAGCCCTATTTCCCTTCCATCTAGTCTCTTGCACACACAATATTTTCACCTTTCTCCTTTCCATGAGATCCACTAACTCCCTTCCTTTCCCAGTCATTGTTCCTACATTCAGTGTGCCTATTCTTCGTAACTCACAGTAACAGTAGGTAATTTATTGATAATGCAGGTTCACTCTATGGGCTCCCTGGGTTTTATTGTAGGCGAAGTCGGTGCTAACAGTAGGTAATTTATTGATAATGCAGGTTCACTCTACTGGCTCCCTGGGTATTATTGTAGGTGAAGTGGGTGCTAACAGTAGGTAATTTATTGATAATGCAGGTTCACTCTACTGGCTCCCTGGGTATTATTGTAGGTGAAGTGTACACCTCAGGCTGTGCTAACAGTAGGTAATTTATTGATAATGCAGGTTCACTCTACTGGCTCCCTGGGTATTATTGTAGGCGAAGTCGGTGCTAACAGTAGGAAATTTATTGATAATGCAGCTTCACTCTACTGGCTCCATGGGTATTATTGTAGGCGAAGTGTACACCACAGGCTGTGCTAACAGTAGGTAATTTATTGGTAACTAGCAGAAGTACCCGTTCTTCGAACGGTGTTCGGTGTTAACACCAGACATTATATATTGAGCTAATGTGAATATCTATGACTTTAGTCATGTTTCCAAGTTTTCCCGTATTGATTTTGATATGTTAAGCAAGTGTCCACTTTACAATACAAAATTATCTTTTTATATATCACTTGATGTCAATATACATTTTGAGGCATGTTTCGGCTCTGTAAGCCATCTTCAGTCAAAATCACTAAAATATTCTACTAAAACAGTCTAATGTTTGGTCTCTCAATAAAAATTTGTAAAACATTTTTACATCGTCAAGATGATTAAAACACCTGAATATAAAATACTTAAAGTTTTTTTTTTTTTTTTTAAATGTACACAATTTCAAAACGTGGGCCACATTCTTGTTGATCCATTTTCAAACAGGGGACCTGGAACAATAAAAAATTACCTGCCAATCTACGGTTCTTATTTGGAAACATGTAATGATGACTCTAGTTGGGTAAAAACTTTCCCCATTGTACGAGCGTCTTGAAAAATGGATCGTGTCTAAATATGTCATGTATAAACAGGTGATCGGAAGTTTTTTATTTAGTGCTTTGCAAATGTTTTCAACAACCAGTAAAGCGGAAAACTAAATGATATATGAAATAGTAAACAATAACAAAACCCACGTATAAATGACCAATGTTTACATACCGCAGTTTCGAGACCATGAACTGTCACCTCACTTTGAAAGAGATACCACAAAATGTGTCCGTCTTGTTGTTCTGCCTTTAATCACTGGTTGACTTGCTACAGCAAGTATGAGGTCAACGGTCGCGGAAGTGGAGGCATAGCGTACGCCAGACCCTTACGTTATGGAGGAGGGAGGGCCGCTTCCTGCTTATGTCTGTCTCTTCGCCTTAATTTCGAGATCGTGTTAAATAAAATGTGGGGCCGATAACCTAGATGTTAGGCCCCTTAAAACTACAACTATCATCATCATTATTAAATAAAATGTTGTCGTTGCTAGTTAATTCGTTCAAGTTAATTACAGGGTCTGTTTTTTGGGCGATATGAATTTCTATGTTCTCTAACACATTAAATTTTTTACTTTTATTAACAATGTGTACAATTTCCAAATCATTATCTATCGAACTGAAATTGTTTTTTCTCGTCCATGTGGTTCGCCATGGCCGAGAACTTATTATATTTCAACGCGCTGGTATGTTCCCCGTATCTTACGTTGAACGCTCTCTCTACCCGTTTGTCCAAAATAGGTAGAATCGCAATCCTTGCATTTTAGTTTGTACACTCCCGATTTGCTGAATTTATTGGTCTTATTTACACTATTGTGATTAAAAAGGATGTTGCTGTTATTATTTTGTGTTTTGTATGCAATGTTAATATTGAGCTTTCTAATTGAGTTTGTTATAGTATGTACTTTTGGGTTTACATACGTGAAAGTAGCGAAATTTTGTTTCTTTTTGCGATCTTTTTCTAAAGTTGTTTCAAATTTGTTAACAATCTTATTTTTGATTCTGTTGACGTAATTTTGTGAATATCCATTTTTCTTTGCGATGTTGGCTATGATTTTTAGTTTCTTGCTTAAACTTTCTTCACTGATTGGAATATTTAGCGCCCTATTAATTAAGCTGTAAAAAGCGGCTTTCTTATGGCTCTTATGGCTCTTCTTGATTGTTATGTCTGTTTGGGTTGGCTTGCGATATATTTCAAAATGTAACTTATTCTGTATTTTCTTTATTTTTAGATCTAAGTAATTTAAGCAATTTTCTTTTTGGGATTCTAGAAGTCGGTGCTTTCAGTATTGGTAATGCAGATTCACTCTACTGGCACCCTGCGTATTATTGTAGGCGTGATCTTTATTAATAAAGTATTGATCAGGCGGAACTTTTATCCTGTTTAGCCTAACGAGACTTTTGAACACAACATTATTCAACTTTGCTTGTTATTATTATCATTATATTCTAACTCTAAAAAACTGCATCTTCGCCGCAATGTGGCAACACACACAATATGCTAGTCCTACGTTTTGCGAGTGTATAACAACAGAAATATTTTCGGTTGTAAACTCCACAAAAACTGTCACTATTGACGTAAGAGAACTATTAATGGGAGGCGGATTCACCCTCAGTTTGTTATTTTATTCCTTGAATCTTTCAATGCAAGTTGTCACGGCATCTGTAAGATATAATTCCATCTACGGAAAGGAACATATTTGTGAAACACGTCATTTCATTGCAGGACGATACAGACCATCAAAATGATATAAAAATTGAGGAATCTTCTATTCCGGAGATAGTTCCTTGTCGCAAGACAGAAACACCATCTTTAGATCCAATAGAGGTAAGTATCTTCATGCCTCTTTACAAGACATCTCCTTATCACGTAATAGTATTTAGCTATTAAGATTGGTGTTATCGCAATTGTGCTGATGACAAACAGAAGCGTTTGGTTGTTAGGTTGTGTTTTGTACAGCAAGCTCAATCCTTGTAGATGGAAAGGCGGCGAATTAAATTAGCTGTCCCATGCGATACTTCCACCCGCGGCTGCCGGCTTTTAGCGATGTTCTGGACTGAGCTGCTGGGAGATGCATTATAATGTCATTGAGAAATAGTATATTGCGTGAAGCTAACAGATGTTTGGCCTAATCACCTTGTATTAGTTGCCCGCTGTGGTCTTGAAGTCTAGATTATGGACATTATTTAGGATATCTTATATTCTGGTCAGAGGTCTGCCCATGAATGCTGCAGAGAGGAGGTGGGTTTGACGCCTCTCATGAGTGGTCATCTATTCTTTTTCACGTGAACTCCGGGCAATTGCTGGTATGGTTCTAAATGATGACAGTGAGAACATCCTTCCCAATCCTGTAGTTACATGTAGTTGACTGTAAGCATGAAGGTAATAAATCATTGAAGATAAGACTTGAAAGTAATGGAATGTTCTTGAACCATCCGAAGGAAGTTATTGCTAATACCTAACTCTTCTTACTTTTACTTGTAAGTACTAAGAAATCTTTCCTTCTACCATATTTCTTATAGTTTTTAAGTTATGTTTTCTTTAACCCTCAGTATTCCCATTTGTAAGGTGTCATGGAGTAAGTGAAATGTGTGTGTATGTGGCAGGGATTTTTGCAGCCGAATGACCTTTTGTCCAGCCCAGAGGTGTTAATAAGCTCTTAAATATAGTAATGAGGTACCGTCCCAGCATTATCCTGCATGTAAGAAGGTTGGACCGTGAAGAGCCAGTGAAACATGGGGATCATACCCACTCGTTCTCTGAGACGGATCACATAATCTGGCGCTTTTAAGTTTTGTAATGTGCTCAGCTCATAATCTGTTCTATACAGGAGCTATAAAGATTAGATTCAGTCCCGGTATGCAGCAATCTCTTCTACCACAAACTGTGAGTTCCCTTACAGTAGCAGGCCTATAATTAATAGCAGTGGTATTGATGTTACATACTCTACAAAGTCTTGTATACTATTCTAGAGGCTGATTGATTTATGCCTGTATTCTCAAAACTTATACTGGTGCAAGTATTGGCAGTCTAGTTGCTTGTTACTGAATGATGCGTGCTCGTGATGGATCCTAGGACCTCTTATAGTCTTAAGGCTAAAAATTTAAACATAAATGTTTACTTGGGAATATTTGGTGTTTACTTGTCCTCAATTCTTATATCTATTACGTCTTCTATAAAGGTACTGATGTCAGCATTTTCCTTCGCTTCAAGATTCACTTAAAAGGGGATGGTTTATTATAAGTTACAGAATTTGAATAATAATAATAATAATGTTATTGGTTTTACGTCCCTTTTAACTACACTGGCTTTTAGAGACGCCGGGGTGCCGGAATTTTGCCCCGAAGGGGATCTTTAACGTGCCAGTAAATCTACTGACACGGCTCCCTCGCATTTGCGCACCCTCAAATGCCAGCTGACTGCGCCAGGTTTCGAACCTGCAACCTTGGGCTCAGCAAGCGAGAACGTTACCCCTGAGCCACGCAGCCAGACTTACAGAATTTGAGGTTATAACCACTAATCTGTATAATGTTCATCTAGCAGTAGGTTGTGAATGACAGTACGCAAGTCGTTCAGCGAATATATATCCCCTTCAGCGGACCAATGCAGTAAAAGTACACGGTGTGTTATGTAAAAGTATAAGCATAGAAATCAATTATTTCATCTTATCCCTAGGGTGTGGAAGAAGAAATCCAAGAAGGTGCAAGTGTCGGAAGGGGAAATCACTCACATGGGTAAGTACGCGATTTATCGATTTAAATGAGCATAATTGTGAGTTTTGTATTTGAATATGATTTGTTTGCAATGTAAGATGTGTCTCTCACTGTATTTGTCTCATGAAGTAGATACTGATATTAACTTTCTATTTAGCAGCCCACAAATTATCCATTCTCGTTCAGTGTTCTCACTGCTGGGGTATATTTAAGAAACGTATGACAGTCTGTTGTTGGGAGCTATTTCTGTCTACTGTAAATTTATCTGGAAGATATTTATTTATTTATTTATTTATTTATTTATGCTGGTTTACAACAGGGTCGTTAACCCCAATAACAGTAAACCTACAAAATTTTAACAGTAATTCTAATTTTTTCATAACTTAAATCTAATCTTAAATCTAATATTAGCATCTAAATTAATTACATAATTATATTATTTATAGCTTAACCTTAATGCTGTTACATATTCTACCTTTTTGTTAATTAATTACACTCATGGCAATGTGGTCATAAATACCTTTACAAATTTTTGGAGACTAAGATCGAAGTCTAGACTTTTATTACACACTACAGCTTTATTGTAATTACTGCAGAGTCTATAAAGCGGTGAATGTTTGTGTGACATGGTGCATGTTTTCTTATTCCTAAAAGTTGTCCACGTTCTTGAAGATAGACGTGGAACATTGACATTCAGCAACGATAAAAAATAAGAGTTATCTACCGTAGAATTTACAATCTTGTGTAAGATCTTGGAATCATTTATTTTCCTACGATCTTCCAAAGCAATAATTTTTAGATTATTCGATAAGATTTTATATGGGACCATATATGGGTAATTTCCGCTCATTTTATAATGTATAAATCTGGCGAATCGCTTCTGTACTCCTTCTAGTAATCTTATGTATTTTTTACGCCACGGATTCCACACTACGCTTGCATATTCTAATTTCGCCCTTACGTAAGCATTAAAGAGTGTAATGGCCGTTTTCACCTGCCGAAAAGGTCTTACATTTCTAATGACGAAGCCTAGTGCTCGGTACGCCTCACTTGTTACCTTGTTGATGTGAGGAGCGAAAGTCAAACCTTTATCCAGTTCCATACCAAGGTCACTTACACCATTAACCTCCCGCAGCGTATTCAACCCCAGCTTATACTGGAAACTAACTTTATTCTTCCTTCGGGTAAATGACATTGTGACACATTTCGTTAGATTAAAATTAAGTTTATTTTTCCTACTCCATTCAAAGATGTTGTCCAAGTCATTTTGTAGAAGATAGCAATCATGAGCAGAGGATACAGGACGGAATATCTTAAAATCATCAGCGTATAGAAGACATTTAGAGTGATTAATACATTCAGAAATGTCATTGATTGCTATCAGAAACATAATTGGTCCAAGGTTCGATCCCTGGGGAATTCCGGAATTTACGGTATATTCCATTGATGAATTTCCGAGAAAGTATACATATTGCTGTCTACCAGACAGATACGAGCTAAAAAATCGTAAATTTGCTTGTGAAAAACCGAAATTGTTTAATTTTGTCAAAAGAATATCATGATCTATACTATCGAATGCCTTTTCAAAATCCGTGAAAATAGCATCCATCTGTCCTCCGATATCCAACTCAGATGAAACATCGTGGGAGAAATTCATCAGATTTGTGACTGTGGATCTCCGTTGCATGAATCCATGTTGTTGTTCTGATATGGCTGGCGCTACATGAGTAACAATTCTGTCATGTAAGATAAATTCAAATATCTTTGCAACAGCTGATACTATACTCACGGGTCGATAGTTCTTTATTAATGTTTGGTTACCTGATTTTAAAATAGGACAGACGCGAGTTTTTTTCCAAATATCTGGGAATGTATTTGTACTAATTGCTAGGTTATAAAGGAAATGAAGGGGATCTTTTAAAATCTGTGAGCAACCCTTAATTACGTAAGGGGGTATTTGGTCCGGGCCCGCTGATGTTTTTGGTCTCAGTTTTTTTAACGCTCTATCAATTTCCGCCATTGTTACTTCGCTTATGTGCAGGGTTACTGGCGTATTTGCCTCATCTTGCGGTATTCTGTAGGAAGAAGGGTGTTGTGAGTACACCGACTGGAAGTATTTTGCAAAACCCTGAACAACCGCTTCCCCGCTTTTTAGCTCTTCCTCATTGTATTGCATTATAGTACATGTACCATTGGCCCTTCTCCTGCTTTTCACGTACGTCCAAAAATTTTTACAATCACTATTAATGTTATTTTCAACTGTTGTTATATATTCTTTATGAGCTAGTTTGATGTCTGTTTTGGTCTTGTTTCTTAATTGTTTGTATCTCAATTTGCTATATTCAGAGTAGTCTTTTCTTTTTCTGTGGAAGTCTTTATCTTTCAAATCATTAATTATTTGTTTTGTGAACCAAACAGGGTATTTACTGGTTTTAAAAGGCATTAATACCGGGATGGTATTTTGGAAAACTTCGTAAACTTTATCATAAAAAAAATTAACTGCTGAATTTATTTCCATAATTTTGTAGAGATCGTCCCAATTTGTGTCTCTTAAACCGAGGTACAGTTCATCAAATTTAGCTTTTTTAAAATTAAATTTAGTTTGCTCTTTAATTCTGAAGGTGTTTTTGGCTCCATTGAGAGGTACAGTTAAATCCAGTGCGGGATGGTGGGCATCTTCGGCTAAAAGAGGAGTATTATGTCTTACAAGATTTAGGTTTGTGTAGTTAGTGAGTATTAGGTCAAGAGTTCTTCCATTCGAATTCTGAATGTTGTTGTCTTAAGTTGAAGTAGGTTCATGAAGTTATACAGTAACTGTGAATGGCTATTTTTATCTACATCATTAATTTCTGTACACGTTATTGTAGGAATGTTAAAATCTCCCGCTATAATGATGTTATTATTGTACATTTCATAATGGTTCTCTATCCACCCTAGCATTTCACGGTAAAATTCAAGGTCCGAGCTAGGAGGAATGTACAGGGAACAGACATACCAGACTCTTCCTTTTGTTTCCAGCTTTAACAGCAAGACTTCTGAGTTCTGAGACCTTCCTTCAGCCTTGAGTACGGTAATCTCCTCTTTTACCGCTATTAGTACCCCACCACCAGTCCTGCTTGAACCTCTCTCTTGCCTGTATACTCTGTATCCAGTGTTAATGACCTCAGTGTCATAAACACTGGAGTCTAACCAAGTTTCTGTTAAAATACATATATCTATATCATTACACAATAGGTTCTCGTTAAACACATACAATTTAGATTTCATACCACGTACATTCTGATAGTAAATTGACAATTTATCTATTTTAAATTCCGTTCAGATCGTCCATACTATTAACTACTATGATACGGGAACCCTCATTTTTCTTCATTTTTATGACTCCGTTTCTTACCCAAAGATACGCAAACTCCTTTTGTCTCCGCTTCTGACGAGCCGCTGCCAGTAGTCTTCTCTTTTCCGGGGCGAGACTCTCGTTCACATACACCATGCTGTCCCCAGGGAGTCCCATATGTCTAGTAGATAAATTCCTCTTTACACATGGCGCAGTGATAATAATGTGAATATGTTTTAGTGAGGAGCTTCCATTGCTTCAAACTTCCCCACTGTCCTGAACACTGTATGATTCTTCTGTAATCCGAAACGAAAATTGTAAACAGATTCCCCGTTACTCGAAATTGCAACTAGAAATACACATTACAATTAATACATCTAGTGTTAAAACCAAGGAGAATTTTAGATATTTGCCATGTATGAACATAATACAAAAAGTTGATGCTGGGTTTTTGTTGGATAACATTTCATAGCATGTGAGAAGCCGGAATGATATCCGAGGGTTTAGTAAGCACCTTGAAATTTCCCAGTGGTGGTTATTGGGTATCTTCTTCAGGTAGAACAGTACACATTGATTAGGGATGTAGACATTGGGTAGGTAGGACTTGTGGAGAATTACACATTGGGTACAAAGGTCTTGTAAATGCATACATATTTGGTAGACAGGACTTCTAGAGTAGTTGACAAGACTTATGGAGAAGATGTTCAACTATTTATCATTCCTCAGTAGAGCGGATACGACACCCAGGGGCCAGGGGCTAACGCTGGTATTACTCGCCTCTATTCCTTTGCTATTTAATCCTTGGTTACTACCCCTGCTTCACGATTTGGGGGCGTTTTCTCTCTGTGCAAACAGTGACAGAGTTGCTGCGTTCTCTCTCTGTATAAGTAGTGACAGATTTGCTACGTCAACCTTGTGGTTCTAACCTACTTATTTTAGCCCGGATAATATGTACTGTTTCCCTCTCCTTGCCATTCACGTCAGGATTTCGGTTCCTCCGACTGGTTTATTGTGCTGCAAGTGAGAGAAACACGGTCTTGACCACTGTGGTTGTTTTCGAGGCAAGGTTTTCGCTTGGTTGACTGAACACCTGCCCATTTCAAAACTGCACGCAGCCTCATCCCGCCGAGGAGAAAGTTGTATGCTTGCGTTCGCAGTGCTGAGGTGTGTGAACTGCAAAGCTGATATCAGAACTCGAGTTGGTCGAGCACGGACAGTGTACTTATTACATTTGTTATAAAAATAGTAACAGCTCTGGTGTTTACTACTTCGGATACATGCAAATAAATTACAGGGATTGCCTCAACAATGTCTGTAGTATGTCTGGATTGTACACTTAATAACATCACAGATATTACGTGAACAATGTAGTCTGTCTGGATTGTACACTTAATAACATCACAGATATTGCGTGAACAATGTGTGTAGTCTGTTTGAATCCTATACTTAATAACATCACAGATATTGCGTGAACAATGTCTGTAGTCTGTCTGGATCGTACACTTAATAAAATCACAGATATTGCGTGAACAATGTCTGTAGTCTGTCTGGATCGTACACTTAATAACATCACAGATATTGCCTGAACAATGTCTGTATTCTGTTTGGATCGTACACTTAATACAATCACAGATATTGCGTGAACAATGTCTGTAGTCTGTTTGGATCGTCCACTTAATAACATCACAGATATTGCGTGAACAATGTCTGTAGTCCGTTTGTATCGTATACTTAATAACATCACAGATATTGCGTGAACAATGTCTGTAGTCTGTTTGGATCGTACACTTAATAAAATCACAGATATTTCGTGAACAATGTCTGTAGTCTGTTTGGATCGTCCACTTAATAACATCACAGATATTACCTGAACAATGGCTGTTGTCTGTTTGGATCGTACACTTAATAACATCACAGATATTGCGTGAACAATGTCTGTAGTCTGTTTGGATCGTACACTTAATAACATCACAGATATTGCGTGAACAATGTATGTAGTCTGCCTGGATCGTACACTTAATAACATCACAGATATTGCCTGAACAATGTCTGTAGTCTGAGTGGATCGTACTGCATTCGAATTCAGTTTGACTCAAGTCATTGTATGAGGCGAGGATCGAACTGACGTGCACACCAAATTTAGACAAGAAGTTGAAATTAAGAATAGAACAAGATTTTATTCACATAACTGTTTTATGATGTGAATGGTATAGATTGAGGTGTTTTTGGAGAAATTTGGAGCATTTTGAGAGAAATATTTCAATGAATACTATTTTAACCAAGGGAGAGTCCCAGTTTACAGACACTGGAAAATGACCAAGGCTTCAAGTTAGCAAGTTGAGGACCGGTTTTTGTCAGCCGAGTCGACAACAACAAAATCTTGCACACGACACTTTTATATGAGGCTAGATCATTGAGTTTTGGTGATAATTCAGTAGCCAATCAGAAAGAACCACAAAATTATAGAGGGAAATGCTATTTTAATTTATTTTATGATATAAAGCAAGAAAAGCACTTCTATAGGTAGCGAAGACGAAATAACATTTTCTTATCAGAACATACTTATGTATTTTTTGAACAGGAGCGAATTACTGATATTTGGACTGTGTTTGAGGCCGAGCGCAGAGAATCATTCCTTTGATACGACAGGTTGAGTGAAGACCTGTGCTACTGAACGTCCACGAGCAGCATACATGTATTAGAAGAGGTACGGCTAGGAGATAGAACTTGACCGAGGGAGACGCCATACTTGCCGAGGAACAATAGGAGATGCCGGCAAAGTAATAAACGCATAGATTGGAAAGAGAAACGACGTTTTATAATTCGCTGCTTACAAGAAGCAACTTTCAATTTTTAACGAAAGCTTCTACAACATTACAAAGAATAGTTCTTTGTTCATCATATACTACAGTATAGAATTCGTCAAAAGTATATTCATCGCTCAACAATGACAATATCGAAGCCAGGTCAGAGGGGAACTTCAAATTCTGACAATTCTTTGAAAGACGTTATGAATCACTAAACATCTACGGAATGGAAATCAGAGTGGACCAGACAACATTTGAGTTCATCATTCTGCAAATGCAAGTCTATCAAGCAGTAATCAGAATTTCCCTACAATGACAATACGCAGATTTCCATTACCAACTTGGAAGAGTTCAACAATATACATTCAATCTACGATGATGAAGAAATACGACCAGAAACCAGCCGTCAGAAGAGTTCGTTCGACCCGGTTACGAGTTTCCAGATTGTTAATCGAGAAGCATGAAGACTCGTTGGCGAGGTGCGAGGCTACGCAGCCAGGTGTTAACGCGGGGAGGAGAGCCGCCCAGCTGACTTCTCTCATACAAGAGGGATCCCGTTTCCGAGCGCACGATCGACGCGTGCCGAGCCAGGAGAGGATCATCTTACATATCAAGCCAGGTACCGCAACAGCTGATCATCACGAAGGTAGAGGAATGAATGTACTAATATTTCAGTAGTTTGTTGTAGTTTGGGGTAGTTCAGATGTGACCAACTTATATGTAGATTTTTCTTACTATTAACTCATGTAATTCTGTTGTCATTTTCGTAAATTTACTTGTAATTTTCCTTATTCGTCAGCGTGTGTCATTTTTGACGTAATTTTCATGTTCATTCGTTTTTAATGTTTCTTATAAATGCTTCGATAAAATGCGTAAAACATTTATAATACACGTCAATACTGTAAAACCGCATCTAGAAATAGAGAAAGCATAACTGAAATATGCTGAATAAATTATTATAAATAATTTAATATGTCATAAAACTTTTGTAACATTTTTTAAAAATACTTTGAGGTATAATATTTCCTATATCGGAATATTAACGCAACTTGATATTGTGACTAACATACTAGAGAAATGAATAATAATAGGATCATATCGTTGACAGATGAAGTCAAGATGATGCCTAATGAGATAAACAATTTTATTGAAAGTATAGTTATTACGGAACTATAGACCAGATGATGTGTAGATCAACCTGAGGGTCATATGTTAATGAAACACACTTGTATATGAATAATTAATTCATTTAAAAGAATACCAGTAAGGGAGGAAATGTTTTATTTTAATTTAATTCGAAGACGAGCGGACTAATGTTTGATAATCTTGATATTCTATTGTAACGTGGATAATATTATATGTGAAGATTATTAATGGAATTTGGTCAGTTAAAGTAATGTGTGGAAAAAAGTACAACACTGTAATTATATGAACAACGTTTTTATTGAAGTTTTAAAGAGCACGAAGACAATTGTTTGTGGAGCAGTACTGTGAGAGTGTACCGTGAATGATATTGCACAAGCTAGTGATTATCTAGTAGGGTCACTGATTTTTGTGGAATGTAATAAGTTGGATGGTTTTTATGGAAGGAATACCGTGCATGTTTTATATTGACGAAAGGGAAGGAATGTGTTGAGATATGTATGCGTGTAGCTAACGAACTTTTGAGAAGTTGTTCACCAGGAATTAAAGGTGATAAGTCATTGCTAGTGAGAGCAAATTCGTTTGATACAGTATGTTGAAAAAGTAAACTGACATTTGAGCATGTATTTGAGTTGTACACGTTAATGAAGATTAATTCCGCATCCTCAAGTTTATTGAGGTAACAGATTAGTCCCGCATCGTACTTCAAGTGTATCGAACATATTATTTGATAATGGCAGTGCAGAACCTTAATTAACTTAATTGATCGTTACGAAGTTTCTATGGATTTGACTAAAACAAGTAAATACAGGTAAAATATATCTTGTTGTGAAGTGTGAATGTTTCAATGTAATGAAACAGCATGAGAGTGACAGATCACGTAGGATCATGTGCATAGTTTGTTAGAATATCATGCTGGACGCGAACCCTGGAAATATTTAAATATTTTAAATAATTTAATAAATTTTTAAATTCAGTGTAAATAAATATTAGGGTCGTTATATGTATAAATTAGGGCAATGTATGTTAGTAATTACGTTTGTATTAGTAACAGCTGACGATTTCAGACTGTAAGATGAAACCAAGTCACTTTGCATATTTTGAAAGTGGTGTTAAATAATTTATATTGGAAAATAATAATTTGTTTGACGAATTCTTTCGCTTAGAAAGGAAATTCAGCCAGTAGAAGTGTCTACTGAGGTCTTAATAATTTTATTTTTAATTTTAAATAGTTTTATTTTGTGTCAAGGACAATTTTTATGAAATGAAATCCACAGCCTGCTTCCAGTCTCCGACCGGGTCAGGAATGGAATGAATGAAGTCCCCATCTAGCGGCGAGGATATGAACTGTGCCGGCTGCCGAGGCCTGACGCACTCCTCTGGGGCAATGATTAAATGAATGACAGATGAAATGAAATGATAGTGGAGAGTGTTGCTGGAATGAAATTTTGACAGGGAAAACCGGAGTACCCGGAGAAAAACCTGTCTGCCTCCGTTTTGTCCAGCACAGATCTCACATGGAGTGACCGGGATTTGAACCACGGACCCAGCGGTGAGAGGCCGGCGTGCTGCCGCCTAAGCCACGGAGGCTTGACAATTTTTATATGTGTCACAAATTTAATTAATAATTTTCCAGGCACAAGTTTGTATGCCTGTTCCTTTTATAGAAACTGATCACCTTTTCATTTCGCAATCGACATGCGGTAGTACTAGTCCCAATTTCACCGTTCACACTCGAGATTCGAGATTCTCGTTCTACCCTTTTTGTTATATTATTTGTTTGCTTGTAAATGTGTAACTAGTTAGTAGTGCTATTGCATGACCGGTATGTGCCATGGATTTCCTAGTTACCCGCCTAGTAGGGAAATGTTGGTGCATTTCGCTGGGTATCAACGTCCTTACAATCCCTTCCATCTCAGCGGATATAGGGGGTGGCTATGTGAGATTCGGGCACAGTACACTTAATAACATCACAGATATTGCGTGAACAATGTCTGTAGTCTCCATGGATCGTACACTTAATAACATCACATATATTGCGTGAACAATGTCTGTAGTCTCTCTGGATGGTACACTTAATAACATCACAGATATTGCCTGAACAATGTCTGTAGTCTCTATGGATCGTACACTTAATAACATCACAGATATTGCGTGAACAGTGTCTGTAGTCTCTCTGGATCGTACACTTAATAACATCACAGATATTGCCTGAACAATGTCTGTAGTCTGTCTGGATCGTACATTAAATAAAATTAAATACTGTACAGGGTTGATTACTGAGAATCCATGCAAATAAGAATCAAATACTTAAGAGCCAATCGGATGTTTTAATGATACTGGGAGGAAATGTTAGTCGCGACTGGGGCAGATGACCTCGTACTTCCGCCCCTTAAAACAACAATAACTAACCAAGTATCTTACTCGCGTCTGACTTGATGAGCAAAGGCTGGTTTTAATGTGATCACTATAGCTTTAGCACAGTGAAAATTCCTTGTTTTAACTGTTTTTTAACATACTCTTTTTGTTTTGTTTTGGAGAGAGAATATTATAAATATCTGCAATAATTTGTTTTTTATAATTTTCTCAAGACTGTAATTTTCATAACCTTTACCGTTGTAACTTCCAAAGTATTACAATGCGTTTTTCTCATGAGTTCTTAGTGATAGGGTCTAAAATTGACACAAGATCCTGAGTCTTGATAGCACCATGAATTGACCAAAGGAGTGGGAATAATGGAGTTTTGAAATAATATTAATACATTCCTTAATAAGCACAAAGTCAAATCCGTTTTAAATAGTCGATACTTACCTAAAATTTACCTAAATCGTCAGTCTGAAAGGTTTTATGATATGACCGACCCTTACACCAAGAGATGAGCAAAGTATGTTTGGACTTGCTGTATAGGAGCTTGCTTGTTTGCTTAACATGTACAACCTTTGTAGGTACACAATTGGCAAATCTAGTGCGTTTGAAATATTTTTGTTTGCCCGGTGAAATATACCACCGCCTTCCGGCAGCTGAGAGAGATATTTTATATCCTTTATTTTACGTGGAGATGACTTGTATATTTTAGGTAGATTTAATTAGAAAGCTAACTATTGCAATGTGTACTGAACTCGAATTTTGAGAGTCAATAAATTGCACCAGGCAAGATTCGAAGTTTGTCGTGTGAAAATTTTATGCATGGATTCGAAGTCACTATATGGGTTACTTTTCTCAGACACTAGTATTCTGTTGTGTATGAGAAAGCATTTAATGAGTTGTGAGAGAATATAAAAGCTTTTATTTGAAGCCAGAATGGAAAATTTCATGTCGAAATTATTTTATCCAAGGGAAGAGGACTTGAGTATGATACTGGATTATGACCATTTCTGAGTTTTAGACGGTCAGAAACCGGTTCTATACAGCGAACTCGCGACCGCGAGAGACTTGCGCTCGGCACGTGACCGTGTGAAAGAGAGAGAAATAGACGGCACAAGTCACTATTTGACCGCAGATAACAATGGATTTGCCATAACAACCAACAGCCAAGAATAAATTATCATTATAATTTGAAATGATTATTATAAACAATTATCATACATCAGAAAACAGAGAATAAGAAATTAAATTTTTCTGTCGAAACTAAATTTATGATTAATCGCCGATATAGACTATATTAGCATAATACTGATATTACGAAAGGAGGGAGGCTAGGAACGCCATTTTTTATTTAGCGCGAGCTAAGACCAGAAGGCCGCAGCGAGATAGCAAGCGGGATCACTCTTCATTGTTATTTGGTCGAGGCAAGACGTCTCCAGAGATACACTTCTACAGAAGATTGCCTAGATTTGTCAGTGAAGGGAGATAGTTTGACCGGAGGAGACCCATCGTTAGTAGCCAACTTGAGGTTGAGCCCCGTGAAACATTATACTGCAGAATATAACAGAGAAGACTCCGAATAGCTGCAACTTTAATAAGCAGTTTATTTTAACGCTAATAGTACAGCAATATATAAAGAACATTACTACAAGCTACTGAAACACAACGTCATATATACAATTACGACAGTATGGATATACAACGAAGACTTTGATATACAATTCAGATATCATTTAGTATTTAATTGGCGTCTCTCAGATGCAATAACATTTGTATGTGTAATCGGAAAATTCAATTCATATCAACTACAGTCTTCAAATTAACAAGAAGGGAAGATTATGTGACTACGTAAGCATTGTAGTAATTTCTTAAATTAGGATAGTGAAGATCCTGTACTCAAAATCATAAATATTCATGCTTAGAAATGCATGTTTCCAAATAATACAATATCGCCATTTAGTTCTGTTGCTGTAATGCTATAATCAGCATAAGTCACACTTGACTATATAAAGACCGTCCATTCAACAATGGATTTCATTAATACCACTTCATAATTATTTAATTATAACATATTTTACTGGTGCCACCAATTGGTCTTATCCATATTATAAATCTGCCCCACTGAGCATTTAATACCATATTATATTTCATTATTAACTAGCATGCGTTGCAATGTCAATCAAAGATATTGTTGGCGTTGTAATTTTGTGTCTTGAAGTGCTTTTGGAAACAATCTTTTTTCAATTTCCGTCGACTGCCTCTAAACTATCGTAAATTTGTTTAACTAATTTATAAACATTCGTGGGAGCGTGCACAGCAATTCACCAAAATGTCATCGCAATCGGATGAATGGGATATGAACGCATACGGATTTTTGTTAAAATGATTCGTGCACTGTCACTCATTTTAAAAATGTACTCTTGCGCTACCTACTGTGAATGTATATACTAAGTTAGAAACCTTCACGTAAGAATACACAACAACTCAACAAAGGTTAATTGCAATCTATGAATGGTATATGAACGCATACGGGATTTCGTGGAAACGCTTCACGTGTAGTCAATCATTTGTTGCATCTACTCGTACACTACCTGTTGTAAAATGGATTTACTAAGTCGAAAACCTTCCCAGGCATATACACAACAACTCATCAAAGTTTCATCGCAATCAGATGAATGGCATATGAACGCATACGGGATTTTGTTTAAACGATACGCGTGCCATCACTCATTTGTTGAATCAACTCGTACGCTACCTATTGTAAAATAGATTTTCTAAACCTGAAACTTTTCCTGGGGTGTACTCAACGATTCAACAAAGTCTCATCGCTATCGGATGAATGGTATATGAACGCGTATGGGACTCTTTTGAAACGATTCGCGTGCCGTCGCTCATTTCTTGAATCTACTCGTGCGCTACCTATTGTAAAATGGACTTACTAAGCCAGAAAACTTTCCTGGAGTGCATATAACAATTCACCAAAGTTTCATCGCAATCGGATGAATGGTATATGAACGCATACGGTATTTGGTTGAAACATTCACGTGCTGTCGCTCATTTGTTGAATAAACTCGTGCGCTACCTATTGTAAAATGCATGCACTAAGCCAGAAACCTTCCCTGGAGTGTACACAAAAACTCGCCCAAGTTTCATCGCTTTCGCACGAATGGTATATGAACGCATATGGGACTTTGTTGAAACCCTTCGCCCGTTGTCGCTCATTTGTTGAATCTATTCGTGCGCTACCTATTGAAAAGTGGATACTCTAAGCCAGAAACCTTCCCTGATGTATACACAACATCTCACTCAAGTTTCATCGCTATCGGACGAATGGTATATGAACGCATACGGCACTTTATTGAAACGCTTCGCACGTCGTCGCTCTTTTGTTGAATCTACTCGTTCGCCACCTATTGTAAAATGGATTTACAAAGTCAGACACCTTCCCTAAAGTGTGCACAACATCTCATCCAAGTTTCATCGCTATCGGTCGAATGATATATGAATGTATATGGGACATTGTTGAAACGTTTCACGCGTCGTCGCTCATTTGTTGAATCTCCTCGTGTGCTACCTATTGTAAAATGGATTTACTAAGCCAGATACCTTCCCTGGAGTGTACACAATACTCATGCAAGTTTAATCGCAATGGGATGAATGGTATATGAACGCATGTGGTCTTTGTTGAAACTAATTGCACGCCATTTTGTTGAAGCTACTCGCGCGCCATCTATTGTAAATTGGATTAACTATACCTATAACTTTCCTGGATATGTGCACAACTCACCAAAATTTGATCGCAATCGGATGAATTATATATGAACGTATAGCCAACACTCATTTGTTTAAACTACTCGCGCGCTATCTATTGTAAAATGGATCAACTATGCCTATAACCATCCCGCAAGTGTGCTAAATAACCCACCAAAATTTGGTCGCAATCGGATGAATTGTAAGCTATATGAACGCATCGCCAACACTCATTTGTTTAAACTACTCGCGCGCTCTCTATTGTAAATTCGATTAACTACGCCTATAACCATCCCGGAAGTGTCTACAACAACTCACCAAAATTTGATCGCAATTGGATGAATGGTTTATGAACGCATAAAAGACGAACAGACGAACATAATTTTTTTTAAATATATATAAGATATACTTGTCATTTCTAGTCACCCACAGTGGTGAGCGATGCATTTCATAGCTAATATACATTATAGTTACAGTTGCGAATGAATTTGTGTTACTAGAATTATACCGAATCGTAACAATTCATATAGAATGTTGAAAAACGTTATCATGGATTTCTCCAAAATATCATTAGAATTATTAATTATGCTGTACATTAGTTTTGTAATAATCACACAGCTATTGAAAGATATGCCTCCACATTCAGTAATCGGGGATTTTCGTTGATAAAAAGAATATGAATGTTTCTCAGACTACTGTCCGTTAGTAGACTATGCGTTTCAGAATGCCTGAAAATACCATTAAAAATGGATTTCAATAAGCTCAATAGTAAATTGACAATATTGTGTCAAAACATGAAGTTTAATAAAGGATCAAGATTTATCAAGCAAAATCGGAAATAATCCTGCTCGAATGGATTCTTAGTTTTATATTAATCACATATCTATTGAAAGATATGCCTCCACATTCAGTAATCGGGGATTTTCGTTGATAAAAAGAATATGAATGTTTCTCAGACTACTGTCCGTTAGTAGACTATGCGTTTCAGAATGCCTGAAAATACCATTAAGAATGGATTTCAATAAGCTCAATAGTAAATTGACAATCGTGTGTCAAAACATGAAGTTTAATAAAGGATCAAGATTTATCAATCAAAATCGGAAATAATCCTGCTCGAATGGATTCTAGAAAATAATATAAGGTTTCTACACCATCGAAAAGGGTGATCATAATGATTAGCACCGACATAGTCGATTAGAAAACCTTACAGTTTCTATAGTCCACTAAAACAAGAAATATCTCTTAGCAAAAGAGGAAAGATCCTAATATCACTCTAGGTGTGTTTTCAGTAAAGTTGAAAGTGTCTATATCGTCGTAGTGAATGTTCAAAAAGACAACTCTCCAGCTAAAGCCAATCGGGAAGATGTCTATTAATGTAGATCTAGCAATAAATGAGAATGTGAAAAATTATGTCATAAATAGACAACAATAAGTGATCAAAGCACTATCCAGAATAATGAAGAATTAATAAAATCTTCTCCTATGATGAGTCTCTTCTCTACGACAAAGAAGTTCCCACATAAATTATTATAAGTTAATTTTAATCGTGTAAAAACACACTAAGAAAAGGATGCATTCCTTATTGGAATCTAAATCCAGTCGAGAATAAAATCAGACACGGGTAAAACGTCATGCCTAAATTCTAACCAACGACTATGCGAATGAAAAGAAAAATGACAGCTAATAAAACATTACAATATCTATGCATTAATACTAGTAATAGAGCTTGATGTTCTGTACCTTCTCGCCCGTTGTAGATGGAATAGAATGCAATGATATGCCTCCCATATCATTTCTCCTCCACACATGGAAAAGTCCTGGACCGATGAGATCGAACCCCAGGTCCCCAGTCTCCAATGCACGTGTTCCAGATGGACATCTGAACAACACCGGCTGTGCTGCCATTCCACGTATAGTACATCGCGATGCAAAGAAAGCGCTCGTCATTCTGTAGTAATTCGCGTTCGACCGATACGAAAGTTGAATTTCAGTGCAATAGTTTCACAAAGTGCGAACATGCTTAACCGAAGTTAGCTGTTACAATGACACTCGATTCCAAGCTAGGAAATGGCAGTGTCCGTTCCACAGAATGTACATTGTGCCGCTCACAGCGCAGCATTCATGTTTGTAGTGTCTAGCCTACCATCGTTACAAAGTAAGAAGACATACGAACTGTTCCTCCCGACATCTGATTCCCAATCATGTCGTAAAGATAAGAGGACTTTATGTTCATGAAACGATGAAGTATAACTATACTTGTGTCCATATATAAGGCACTGTTACACAGTCAATGTTATACTGCGTGTATTACAGTACACTCGCCATGCAAATGTTGCTTGTTATACAAAGCATGCCTGAATTCATATTTGAACTTCAGTAGCATAAGCTTGTCTGAATATTACAAGATACATGTCTCATAGTGTTATAAGTAATCACTACTGAGAGAAAATACTCCCGAGTTCTTCGACACTGGACTCTGCTTAAAGTTACAAGTCCTTGCGCACGTTCGAAATAGACAAGTACTTTCGATACGTATTGTGCTGCGAAACACGTTATATTCTGATACTTGTTATGTTCTGTTCTGAGACATATTATAATCTGCTCTCTTCATGCAGTCGACAGTTTCACGAAGGGCGAACTACCCGCTCTCCTGCGCTGCGTAGATCGATAAACCATGTCATTTGCGCATGACCAAAATGGCTTACATATTTGATATTCGATGAAAATATCTTTTCAGAAACGTTATACATTATTGACACATCTTGTAAAATGCTAAAAAGCACAAATGAAGTTCTCTTTCTTCTTATAATCCATAAAATAATCTTTTGTTGGTCAATCAATACTGTGAATCAATACGTAACATATGTTCGTGACGTCAGACCTGAAATAAGCTTCGGTCGTCTTCGGCATGACTTGGAAATAGCCTAGCGGTTCTTCGATCAGCTGCAGTGACGGTCCCCGCTTGCTAAACGCCGCGCTGTGTTTCAAACAAATCACATGCTGCAATGTACTACAATTTGAGCCTGAGAATAATGGTACAGTATGAGGCCTAAAACAAGTCTACTCGGTCTCGAGTGGTCCAAATACGTAGAGAGGGTTTGATTCACACCTCAACTATAGAGCACCATGTTTTTTTAATTTAAAAAATGACGATAGCCATTTGTTCATTTTCTTCTTCATTTTTACATTTTACACATTACAATTTGTCAATTTTCCATTTGTATTTTTCAAAAATGTCAGTTTAAAGTTTTTGAATTTCATGACATGGAAACATGGATTTTCCAATTTTGTTGTTTACAATTTATTTTTTTACATTTTGTGTATGTCAAAAGTTCATATTTACGAAACATGATGTTTTGATATTAAGTTATTGTAAACGGTGTTGAAGTGAGTGCTTGACCGTGGCAATGGTACGGTCTGTCTATGTGTTTGCAAAACATACAGGTCCACTACTACTACTGCAGGTAAGACTGTTTTAAAAAATAACGACTATCTACCGCTGCATTTCAAAGAAATAAAACTATTGAAAAAACAAAATTACTATTTACCATTTATATATGTGTTGATTCCCCACCCACCCTACCTCACCGTGTTTGCTCTGGTTAAACAATCAATGCTACCCACACACACATACACACAAGCTTTCTCTCTCACTCTCTCTTTCTCTTTCGATGTAGTAATACATTTACACAACCATGCCTGTCTTTGAGAACAAACACAACCACTCTATTTATATTAAAAAAACATCCTTGACATGCACACTTATCCCAAAGAACTTTTAGTTAAACCTTTACCATTTACTATTATAAAAAATGGTTTCCACTATTTATAAAAAATAACTAGTTACAATTACAAAAATAAATTGTTACATACTACTAAATCTACTTAATCTACTGGTTACAAAAAGCCATGCCTCTAAACATTAAAATATAAAAATCACACCTCCTCCTCGTGGTTATAACCCCATGGGAGGCTAATGCATAGGTCATTCGTCTGCCCACATTTGTTATCCATCAAGGCAAAAGTGTATTTTCTCTGTTCCACAAGATGGTTGCTGGATTGTATCCTGCACTGTTTATGCGATATAGCTTTGCCAGTTCATAAAACCTCTAGGTAGTTCTCTACACGTAGCGATTTTACCACTGCTCTACCTACGCCTTTTGCTCTTTTGGCTTTCTTACAGTCTAGTGTGCGACAGGCAGCACTAACTGTATATCAAACCCAATCCACCTTTGTATTTGTAATCCAAGTAATAATTTAAAAAGAGACGAGTGTAATCAGTTTTAAACATTATCTCTGCTTTTTTATATGTTTATGACATGCATATTAACCTGAAATCAAACCCTAGTCGACTTTAGTGAAAGGCTAACAGCTTAACCACTGCGCCACCATGCCCTTCTTTCTTAGTTTGATTCGTTCTAGGCCTTGGAGCTGGAAATCGATTTAGGATCTCCAGTGCAAGAGGCACAAAATGGTTAGCTGGTAACATTAGACAACCGGAAATGATTGTAAATCTGTTAGCCAAGCATTTCTCTCATCTGCCTACTGTGTGAGCACTGCCAGCAAGACAGTTTAGTTTAGAACAACCGAGTGTGTGTGTGTGTGTATAGATTATTAGCCAGCTTTATGTTTGTAGCGACCATCTTGTCCCAGCAACCACTGAGCAAGTTTTAACAGTTAACCCATAAAAATAGCATAGGATAGTTGTGTGTGGTTCATGTACTTGGGTGTGTGCATTAGCATCATGCACTAGCTTTACCTTACCCTCTATAGGTAGAGCGTTATCCCTCTCCTTTTTCAACATCACCAATGACCCCATCCACCCACAAGTTTTACACTGAAACCCTTGGCTTGTTTTCGATTAGTTTTGGTTTGTTTTATTTCGGTTTAGTTGGGTTTGGTTCAGCTCGGTTCAGTTTAGTTCGATGTTGTCACCATTTTGCTTTCTTAGCTATCCTCTTGAACCAATCAATTAAAGATAGTCTACTCTTAATTCTTGAATCGATAAATCAGATTGTGTGTACACCGTTTGTCATTTATTAAACCAAGTCTGCAACCTATACTCTCTCTGTACTGCAGTCTGATCTGAAAACAAGTTCCTGTGGTGAAAGACTTGTCAGTCACCATACATGTAGCCTACAATAATTCTTTCTCTACCTAGCTATGTTTCATCACTCACGGTAAACATCTCACATGTCCGTATCCGATTATTAGTTGATAAATACTCAGGTGGATGACCTTGCTGTTTTCGGTCTTTTGGGTAAATTCGTTGGCCATGGGAAAGGGTTGACCATTCTAAGTCCTATTACAACTCACATGTCGATATCCGATTATAAAATCTCAGGTCAATGACCTTGCTGTTTTGGATGTTTGGGGTAAATTCATTGGTCATGGGAAAGGGTTAACCATTCTAAGCCGTATGACACCTCACTTGAACCTCTCCGATAATAAGTTTATAAAATCATAGGTCGTTGACCTTGCTGTTTTGGGTCTTTTGGGTAAATTCGTTGGCCATGGGAAAGGGTTGACCATCCTGAGTCCTATGACACCTCACTTACCCTCTCTGATTATTAGCTAGCGAGATATTAACAAAAGTGCTGTTAGGCCCTTTTTCTCAAAAATGAATAATACATTAAAAAACAGGGCGTCACCCCAAGTCCAACGATCTCTCATGCAAGTCCCTAGCCTTATTGGTTCATGAGATATTAAAAAGCCGATGACCTCTTAGTTTTGGATCTTTTGATTTTAATTCATCTATAAATCATTATTCAAATTATACAAAAACCCCAATTGCGCATGCGTAAAAACAAAAACAAAAAATGCTAAATCATAGTGGCATCCAGTTGTACGTATGCGTTTCATGTGGAACAACATTTAATTTCATCATAGCATTGAACCGAATACTTGTTGCACATGGAAAGCCATATTTAATGAGAAAATACTATTTCACCCCCTAGTAGGGGTAGGTTTCATTTAGGGGTAAAAATAAGTTGTCCAGAGGAAAGAGGGCTTCACCCCTAGCCCTACGATACTTCATTCGTAAAAATTCGATCAAGGGTTCGCTAGCTATTAATTATTTAACATTCGCTTGGCCGCCATGTTTGTTTTCTGGGCACAGCGGCGTCGAGTGAAGCAGAACTCTCACTGCTCACCTACTATGCATGCAGGAAGAATGGGACTTCTGGCCAGGAGACTAGAGGATATTTAGCTCTAAATCAAATAACGGTTATGGGGAATAAGTCTCATATTGACTGGGGAACTTGTCCAGTGGGTAGAACATTTATGAGCAGTATAGGCTTATTGTAGTTAAAATTAGAACGAAAACTACGTGCATTAGAGTAGTATAAG
The DNA here is from genome assembly GCA_946902985.2 of Meconema thalassinum. Taxonomy (NCBI): domain Eukaryota; kingdom Metazoa; phylum Arthropoda; class Insecta; order Orthoptera; family Tettigoniidae; genus Meconema; species Meconema thalassinum. The sequence goes on along the minus strand of OX336388.2, from coordinate 798,756,055 downwards.
TCTAGCAGGCTACCAATCAAACAGATAACAAAGAAGTTATAAATTCTACTAAAAATACAGAAGGTGTAATTCTGCAGATTGTAAATGTTGAAAAGTGAGCTTGAAATGCCGTGTTAAGAAGCGGAAGAGAAGAAAAGATAGCGGCGGAATGTAGAATGCATGAAATATACGAACGATTGAGCAGGCTGGTAGAATTCTGCACCGATCACTAATAAGGCATAGCTAACACGTTTTTAACAAACACAACAGAACTATAAACACTGGAATGAGACCAGGAGGTAAAGGACGTTTATAAATTGATTTCATTATGATCGAGTAGAGATTCCGAAATCTGAATTGGGATTACAAAACGTACTCTGTGGCCATCACAAATTCTGACTACAATCTGATTGTTATGAAGTAGATGAGAATTTTTGAAACAGGAATCTGTAGAAGAAAATATTGTCAGGAAAGAAGATAGAGAACGAGTAGAAGGTACAGATTTTGGTTCACTCAGGATATACTACAATAGGAATGAAAGATGGATCAACAAGAGCGAATGACATGAAATAGTGAAAGCAGAGAACAGACGTCTGAAAATTGAGGAAACGATGAAGTACAATAAAGCTAAAGAGAATGGTTCGTATAAATGTGAGCAATGACTATCTCATGGTGTTGTGGACAGCATAGTTGGCTGTCGATCTGGAGGTTTGGATTTGGTTGTTGGCCCTGCCAAGGATTTTAATTCTGGTCTGAGGACTGGGACTGGGTACATTCAGCCTCATGAGGCCAAATTGAGAAGAGGTGGGCTCGATTTCCTCACCAGCCATCCTCGAACTGTTCTTTTTGGATTTCCTACTTTTACTCCAGGCAAACACGGGGATTGTTTCTAACTTCAGGCGACAGCCACCTCCTTCCCAATCCTAGACTTGATTCCAAATACATAATTTAATTCAGACATCAGAATACACAGGTTATCAGAAATATTAATAATAAAGAGTTATTGCAGCCAAGGGGCCATACATTTTTTTAAAATACATTTGATTGTTTGAGATGTATCTATGTATTAACTCTTCAGAACTAAGTTCCATTAGTGATCTTGTATTGTTCTTGCATAAGAGGATGTGGTATTTGTCACACTTTTCGTTGCACTGTATGCACACGCATTTCTCAGAGATGCTGTGGTATGATGTTATGCGGCATGTCTTGTGATGGAAGCCATGGACCGCCAGCCTGTTGACTGCGCTTCTCATCTGCTGGTTAGCTTTTGCCCAGCTTCGGTCGATCATGGCGCTCATGCCGTAGAATTCTTCTTCTACTTTTTCCTTCTTTTGCTGCCTTTCTGTTAGGAGATTGCTGTATGCTTTCGTGGTTGGTAGTAGTAGTGTATATTTTAGTTCCTCTATCAGGAAAGATTCTCTTGCCAGTAAATATGTATACCTGGAGGGTGTATATTTTGAGATGCCTAGTGTTTTCTTTAGATACAGTGCTTTTACATTCTCTATTGTTCTTAGATCTCTTGTTTTCAAGTAGTCCCATATTATTTGAAGTCCATATGTCAGGATTGGTACTATTTTGACTCTGAAAATCTTCATTGCGGTGTCTAATGATAGTGATTGAATTTTTCTGATGTCCCTCATTGCAGCGATGGCGGTTATTGTCTTTTGTTTTATGTGTTTGTTGAAGGATTTTTCTGATGTTTGGAAGGTGATTCCTAGATATTTGTACTCGTTTACTATATTTTCTTTACTTTATGGCTTAGCTTGTCTTTTTCTGCAACCCTTCCCCCTTTTCTAAACCCCACTAAGGAGCTCTTCTGTGTGTTGATTTTCAATGCATTCTCCTCAGCCCATATGGTCAGGTTGTTAAGGCTGTTTAGCAGATCTTCGGCATTTGTGGAGGCGAGAGCCATGTCATCAGCATAGAGGTAGACTCTGGTATTTTCAGTTGCTGTCATTTTTATTACATCAGCAGTGGCAATGTTGAACAGTAGTGGGCTCAAAGGGTCACCTTGAAGGATACCATTTGTCTGTACTATAGGGCTGGATCTCTCTATGTTGTTGTCAATGTTGAGGATGTTATATTCTAGAATATTTGCTGTGGTTGTTGTCAAGTAGTTGTCTTTGCCAAGCATATCTTCCATTTTTTCTTTTATGTTTTTACGTAGTAAGGAGTCAAATGCCTTACTAAAGTCGATGAAAGCTGTGTATAGTTTTCCATTTTTCCGCCTTATTGCATCTTGTATGTCTTCGTGGAGGTTTGCTATTGCTTGAAGGGTTGATCTACCTTTCCGAAATCCGTACTGTTCCTCTGGAATAAGGTGGTTTGCTTTTTCTGTCATTCTATTATTGATTATTTTTGTGAATAGTTTGGCAGTGGCGTTTCCCAGAGCTGTGCCTCGATATGAGTCTGGGCATTGTACATCTTTCCCTTTGTAGATCAGCTTAATGATGGAGTCTCTCCAGCTCGTAGGAATTTGATTGGTCTCTATGTATTTGTTGAAAAGGTCTACCCATATGTCTGCTAGTGGTTGTATGGAGTCTATTAGGTGTTCGTTATAGATTTCGTCTGGTCCTGAGGCTTTCCTAGTTTTTAAATCTTGTAGTGTTTTGATTATCTCATCCTTCGTGACTGGTACAAAGTCTTCATTTTCGATGTCGGTGTGGTCATATGCTTGGAAGGAGTTTTCCGTGTTTAATATGGCTTTGAAATGCGTTTCCCACTCCTTCATTTGTATGGCATGCGTAAATTTCTGTTTCCTAGGTTGTAGGGCTGTAAATGGGGTGGCTTCTGCTAGTTCAATAATTTTCTGTCCCTCTTGTTCCGTGAAATTTTCTTGCTTTTTCTTCAAGAGCGCTTTGTAGTCTCGTCTTGCCTGAGCATATGCTTCAGTGTCCAAGAGTGTTTTTGTGGACCTTAGTTTATGAAGATGGTTCAGAACCCGTTGTCTTTCTTTATAGCATTCCACATCGAACCAGCGTTTCGCTCTCCTTTCGCCTCGAATGTTTTGCATTTGTGCGGATTTTATTATCTTTTCTATGCATATTGATGCTTTATCTACCATCACTTCTTTAATGTGTTCTTTTATCTTATCTATTTCCTCAGTTCCTGTTGTTAATTTTGTCATATCTAAGTGAAGTTCTGTGGCTCTTCGTTGTTGTCGTTGTCGCTGGTTGGCATCTGTGTTTGTTTCTATTGCTGTGATTATTGGTAAATGTTTTCTGAACACTGATGATATAATTGTTGGTTGTTTCGTTCTGGCCATTGTTATTGCTCTCGAGTTAAGGAAAATTAGATCTATTGTGCTTTTTCCGTTGTGACATATGTAGGTAGGTTGTTTGGATCATTGAGTAATTCGAAGCCCTCTGTTTGTAGGAATTCTAACAGTAGTTTTGTTTTATAGCAAGATATATCTGTGCGACAAATGAAGTCTCCCGCTAGTAGTATCGGGTCGTTTTCTGCTTTCGTTAGCGCTTCGCTTATCTCTTCTACAATGGTTTCGAGAGACATGTATGGTTGAAAATATGCAGCTATCACTGTGAGGAGTTCCGTTTTTGTTGTTATGATATTATCTGTCTTTAGTAGTAATTTTATTGGTGTGAGTGATGGTTTGAAGTAGCAGGATAAGCCACCACTGGACCTTCCTGCTTCCCCTTGTTTAGCTAATGAGTGTGTGCCATAATATCCTTGCAGTTCTATTTCATTGAGAATGTTTCTGTTAAGATTAATATGTCTTGCGTTAGAATGTTAATTGGTGAATTTCTTTTTAAGCTTTCTAATCCTTCTACGTTCCATAGGAGTATGTTGCACAGTTCTGTCCTGTTATAATCTTCCGCCTTCTGTTCTGTTTCTGCGAAAAATATACTTCTTCACAAGGACGCCGGCTGGCCATGCTTCTGCTTTATTGATTACCTCTAGCGAATCATGTGGGATTCCAAGTTTAAACGCTTTAAGTCGTCCAGGTATGTCCATCTCTTCACATTGAGCCATTTTTATGAGATATATAAGTTACTCCTTTGTGCCATTTTTATCTGACGTGATCAATGCACGCCTTTGTGAAACTTTGGCTGTGAAGCTATTAATAGCCCTCTGATGTCTTAATACCATATATGGACATATCTGCATCTTGTCCCCTTATTGGCCAGTGATTTATATTTTGGAAGGGGTCGTGACCAATCAAATTTTAGCACGCAGTTACCTTTGTGTTGCGTCGTCATTTGCTTTGTTTCGAGGCATTTCTTCCTTGCAGCCAAGTAGGCTAGACGTATTCCGATATTCTAGGGAAAGTGCCCGCGTTCAAGGTGAAACCATGGCGAGGTGTCTGTATGTCGTAATCAGTAATTGCTTTACTGTAGTTCTGTTTCATATTTCGGCAATTTAAAACTCTTATTCTGTGCTATTTTTCTTTTGGTCGCGTGTACTTGTCCCCTCCCGATATTTTCCCTCCGCCCTTTGTGTGCGTGTAATTGCTGGTAAGTTTTTGTTTTGTATGATAGTGTTATTTTCATTTATTTTGATAACGTAGTTTTTGTACTTTAAGGGTTGAAAGTCATGTATGCGGGCTTGTCTTCGCTTTACTCTGGTGTGCTTGACGGTTGGTTTGCCTACCTTGTAGGGGGCATCTTTGGGTCTGTCATCCAGAGTGTATCTTATCGTAGAACAACATAACGGGATTGGAGATTATTTTTCTTGCTTCCCGTAATGCTTTGTTCTTTATCTTAAAGAGTTCACAAAAGGAGGTCTCGCCTTTGCTATTTTGCTGGTGACCTAACCTGTGATATTCTTGTGTCTGTGAATGCCCATATTTTGCGCATCACATATTTTCGTCGTCTTTGTGTGCCCTTATCTCCTACGCATACTTTCAATTTTTAAAGTATATTTTTGGCTTTGCCGATAATTTAATGTAATTTTCCCTTTTGTCTAAATTCCTATTTTTCTCGTAACTCACTAGATCTTGCATGTGCCTCCGCGTCTTTCTTCCTCATTCCTCCCCTCCCTCTCACCCCTCTCCACCCCTTTCTGAACCATTGTACCCCCCTCCTATTTTGTTCATCCCTTTTGACACGCTTTGTCTAAATTGGTAGAACGTATCTTGACTTCGTAGAGTGTAGTCGTTTCTGAGTTTTGTCTTTTTTATCTAATTGCGACATGCTTACATTTAGTCATCGTTTCATCTTGCCTTGAACACGTTACCTTAACTTATCTTATTTTATTTCATTTTAATATAATTTAATTTAGTATATTTTCGATTTTCTTCCTAATTTGTATTTTTTCTTGCGGTAAATTAATTTTGTGTTTAATTTGTTGGTCATTTCTCTTCTTGCTTTTAATATCTCTGGGATCGTTGTACATTGTGGTTCTTATTTAAATACATTTTATCTTTGCCTAAGTATCTCTGCTTTTGCGTCTCGCCTTATTTTAATTTTAGTTACCTTCTTCGAGTTTTGTCTGGTTTTTACTACATTTTGGTTTGTCGGTCTTATTAGCGTACTTGTGACGTTAATACGACCTACACGGCCTCTGATTTAAATTTGTTCATCTTTGGATTTTACTGTAGTTTAATTTTAATTAGCTTCCCCCCTTTCTTTTGGGATTGCTTTCTGGTTTGCCTTTTAAAATTTGGGCCCAGCGAAAGCCAAACAAGACTGCGATCTCCCCGTTTTTCTTTCTTCTATTTTATTTTTATTTTATATTTCTTCGGGGATAGGGGAAGAGCTTCAGCTACGTTTCCACTGACGTCTGCTGCGTACGTAAGTATATGTTTATTTCTATTACTTCATCTTAAGTAGCGTACAACATTCAATATCTCCATTAATTCCTTTCTTCTGAACATGTGCTCTTAGATTCTCTATGGTGGTGATTTCATTTAGTCTGCCGACATATAACCAGGCCATACGCAGGCCTGCTTTTAGTTCCGATGATTCCGTCATGTTTCCAATAATGTGTGGTGGTTTTTGTCCTGTTCTGTTTTCTGTAAAAGCGGTTTCCTTTCCTGTTGTGAAATTTGTCATTTGAATTTCAAGTTGATCTGTGTTTTCTGAATCTTAGTTTACTTCTTCTCTTTGAATGTTTTGACTTACTTCCTCTTGGTTCACATGTTGTTCTTCTTGATGTTCTTGTCTTGTTTGTTGTATTACTGTTAGTCGAGGGTGTTGTAATGTTGCCAATAACTCCGCCTGCTGTAGTTGGGTATCTAGTAGAAGTGTCATTTTCTGCATTAGGGTTTCGCTGAGGTGATCCATTTTCCTGTTTAGTTCCTCAGTAGTTTGCTTAATGTCTTTTGCTACAAGTTGTAAAATTTCTTTTGGGACTTCTTGAGTATTTTTCTTTTTACGGATGATTTGTTGTTTACATTCTGTGCATAGCCTTGTCAATTTGCATCTATTTCTTTGGAACATTTGGAATTCTCCGACTGTTAAGTCGGCACATTTGTTGTGCTGCCAACTACCACAGTGTTCGCATTCTACAGCATCGTTGTTTTCTGCAAACGTTAAGTTGCACAGATTACTTGTCTCGTTATCATCTCTGCCGTCCTTGTTTCCATTGGTTTCAACGTACTCTGCATTTTTCTTCGATGTCATCTTTGTAGTATTCTATGAAGTAACGATATATTTGTCCTAATCGATAATAACTAACACTTCCGTAGACGAAGATATAATCAACGACTGGTCAGGCCGAGCTTAACCTCAAAGTCCGTAGACGAAGATATAATCAACGACTGGTCAGACCGAGCTTAACCTCATAGTTGATTTGATTGGTCTCGTTTATGTGATTATATTATCTCTTATTGACAGTTTATTGTAAATATTATATTACCTGACGAAAGAGTAGTCCTTGTTGCAACTGGTAATTCACTCCAAGTAATATTATATGCAAGGTTTACTTGGTTCGGGAGGCGATGGGTGGAAAAAAAATTACAGTTATGTTAGGAAAAGAAAGGGTAATTCAAATAATGTGTCGATGATAATGTCCGGTGACGGTAAATTAATTACTGAGAAGCAAGCCATTGCTAATGAATTAAATGCATTTTATTGTAGTGTGTTCAATAAATCCAATAGCTGTGTGTTGGACCTTAACAGTGAATCAGGGGCTCCACTTCTCCAAATAAACCAGTCAGCAATTGTAAAGCTAATACCAAAATTACGTTACAATATATCGAAGGGTCCTGATAATATTGTTAGTGAAGTACTTAAACTAGGAGGTAGGGCCGTGGCACGATACTTAGAGGTGATGTTTAATGTGTCCATAAACAATGCGCATGTCCCGGATGACTGGAAAAGAGCTACGGTAGTCTCAATATTTAAGGGAGGGAGCAGACTTGAATTGGGCAACTACAGGCCGGTTAGTCTTACGTCCATCGTTAGTAAACAGATGGAGCATATCATTTGCGACTACTTGAGGGAACAGTGGGAAACATTATCATGGTTTAATGATAGGCAACATGGATTTCGGAAAGGTTACTCATGCGAGAGTCAGATGCTATCACTTTTTCAAGATATTAGCGAATCGTTAGACGATGGTGTTTCAGTCGACGCCGTAGTTATAGATTTTGCGAAGGCATTTGATGTCGTGCCGCATGACATGCTACTCCATAAATTAGCTTCGACGAAGATTGATAGAAGAGTAATTTTATGGATCCAAGAATATTTGACGGGTCGTTCCCAGAAAGTGAAAGTTGAAGGCCGATTCTCGGATGAAATTACCGTAACGTCGGGTATCCCTCAGGGCAGCGTAATCGGAACTTTGTTATTTTTGGCGTTTGTAAATGACTTACCAAATGGGATTCGCAGTGACTGTCGATTGTTTGCGGATGATTGTGTAATATATCGAAAGATACATGACTCACAAGACCAGATGACCTGAACCTGGTCTATAAGTGGGCGATTGAAAATAAAATGAAAATTAACACAAGAAAATGTAGTCTAATAAAAATAGGGAAAGTGCGAAGGCAAGATTTTCAGTATAACATTGGCTCGGAAATACTTGTAGAAGAAGATTCTTGCAAATATTTGGGCGTTCACGTAAGAAATGATATGAAATCGAGTAGTCATATAGGATGTGTAGTTTCTAAAGCATACAAATCCCTGCACTTTGTAATGAGGGTATTAAAAGGAAATAGTACCTCTGCTAAAGAATTAGGATATTTGTCACTTGTAAGACCTATTCTGGAATACGCCTCGGCGGTTTGGGATCCATATCAAGTAGGGCTCATCAATGAGTTGGAAATGGTACAAAGAAAGGCCGCTAGATTTGTGCTCAGTGACTTTAATCCCAGGAGCAGTGTGAGCCGTATGTTAAAGAAACTTAAGTGGGAATCACTTGAGGCTAGGAGGATGAAATCTAGACTCTGCGCTATGTACAACGCGTATACAAATCAACCAGCTTGGGGTGAGCTTAGCAATCGTATGGAAAAGCCTACTTACATGGGTAGGAGCGATCACCCTTTCAAAGTTAAGGGCCGACCACAGCGAACAAATTATGGTAAATATTCTTTCGTAAACCGTGCCATTGATAATTGGAACGCTCTACCTGCCGCAGTCTTAGAGCCTTTTCCCAAACATATAGGTGTGTTTGAGAAAAGACTGACTATTTGTGTAAATACTCCAGTTTAATTGTTAGTGAATTGTTATGTACAATTATTTATTTGTTATGTATATCTAATTTGCCACCGGGGGACACACCCCCAATTGCAAATAAACGAATGAATGAATGAATATACAGTATCCCTTAAATGTTTGATATTAATTTATACACTAGTGTGATGCAGAGCTCTCGAACATACAAAATGCAACCAAAGTACTCGGGGCTAAATGTCAAAGATGTACATGCTCCTTAAATGAAACTACAGAAATATCCAAATGTACATTATTGTTTTAAGTAGGAATTGTTTATGCAGCTTATCGAAAGGTTAATAATTCTTTCGGGTAAAGATGGCTTAAGTGCTCTAATATTAGTGAATGAGGTGAAAACCTTTAATAGATATAGAGTAGAAGGTAAACTCATAGAATGAACACATACAGAGTTTGTATAGGGCTAAGAATATCAAGGATAATGAAGTGAAAGAGGAGGGGAAACCGCTGAGCATAAAATAGGAGATTTAATCTTTGAATCAGATTAGGTTGGCCGCTAGAAGACCTACGTAGTTAGGGACCACCAGACATTGGTTATGTACCAACTGAGCTGCTACGCTGCATAGGGGCTGAAGATCTGGTCAGTTTATTTCGCTTATTTATACTTTGGATCTTTGACAGGTATGTGAAGGGTTATAAAATCTGTTATGAACAGTATGCCATTGTCTCTATACTGAAGAAAGCAGGAGCTGACAGATGGGAAGGTTCTCCTACAATGAGTGTGATGACTAACGGTTCAATGTTTTTATTAGAAGGATAAACAAATGCTGATGAAGAAATTGAAGAAATGTATGATCAAATAGAAGCATTGTTTGACATAGTAAAGGTGAATTGAAACATTATTTTAATGGGGTATTTTAATGCTTCCGTTCGCTCTCATAATGATGTTAAGTATGCTGGTAAGTTTGGCATGGGTGATGTCAATGTGGGAGGAGAAAGTTTACTCGAATTCTGTGAGCAACATGACATGGTAATAACTTATACCAGTTTCGAAAATCCCCAGAGATGACGTTACACCTGTATAGCACCTGAGTATAGAAGAAGGTTGCAAATTGACTACATCATAGTTAAACAAAGATATAGAAACCAAGTGAAAGCCAGCCATAGTTATCCTGGGGCGGAAATTGATAGTGATCACATCCTGGTTGCAGCTAAATGTGACATAAGGTTCAAGAGGAATGAAACATTTGGACAAAAGAGATGGTGTTTATATAAGCTGCAGGATCCTAATGCAGTACAGAAATTTAGAGATGTTAGATAATTGGTTAAGGATGAGACTTTAGGATGGGATGATATAAGAAATGGCTTAGAAACAGCTGCAACGGAAGTATTAGGACAAACGAAATTGGAACCGAAAAGAAACGGATGACCCAGGAAATCCTAGAGCATCTTGAATAAAGGAACAAATTTAGAAATATAGACACTCAAGCGTATTCGTCTCTAAAGAATCAAATAACAAGGAAATGCCGCAAGGAGAAAGAAAATTGGATGAAGCGGGTACGCGGGGTATTGAGGATGACCTGAAGAATGGGAAACCTGACAAAGCTTATTTTAAAGTGAAATTTTTGAGCTATCAACAACGCATCACAAGCAACGTAGTTAAGGATTCCAAAGGGAAGCTATTGTTTGAAAATGAAAAGATATGTGAGCGATGGAAGGAATACCTTGAAGATTTGTATGATGGACCCGATATTACTGACAATAGTATTTATATAGAAGATGAAGAACTAATTGAAGAAGATGATAAAGGTCCAACTATAACTAAAGCATCACTCACTAAACTGAAAGGAATAAGAGCAACTGGTGTAGATAACATTCCTGCAGAGCTCTTCAAATGTTGTGATGTAAGCATTGAGGAATGCCTTTTTCAAATAATTTCTAAATGGTATAAGAACGGAATTGTACCTCCTGATTTTACTCAAAATTCGAACAATCACACTACCCAAGAAAGGAAATGCTTGTGAATGTTCTAATTATAGAACTTTAGCCATTCTTACACATGCATCAAAGATTGTATTGATCATCATCAAATATAGACTAAGCAAGACAATTGAACAACATCCGGATAGTGATCAGTATAGATTTAGAACAAGGAACGGGACTAGGGAGGCTATGCTAGCATTACGTCAGATTTTAGAAAGAAGACTGGAATGTTAATCAAAAAACCTATATAGTATTCAATGATATAGAAAAGGCATTTGATAATGTCAATTGGAAAACCTTATCTAATATATAAAAGTGAAAGTCTGTATGTATGTTTGCATGTTCCGCATACAAATCTACACCGTTCCACCAATCTCAACCAAATTTTGCATACACATAGCTTAGGACACAGACGAAACCGCTGGCTACATGAATTTTCGATAGTCTTTCTCATTCTCCTGATATCGGCCTATTTGCACTCGAGCAAAGGCTAATAAAGTCAGAAAATTAACTTATGAAACAACGGCAAGGCCGGCCATCTCCATGGCAACAGTAGCACAACATGGGTCTCCAAGGTACCATCTATCTCGGTAAGAGGCCATGCCACTCAATTTTCTCAACGGTAACACTACCTCAAGAAGTGTTCACCAAGTTTCCACCTGTCTCTGTAAGGGGCCATGCTACTCCATTTTCTCCATGACTACAGTCAAGACGTAAACACCAGGCCATGGGCCGCCATTTTCTATCCACACCACAATAAGAACATTAGGAATCTGAATGCCATAAAAATCGGAATATGTAATAAAAAAATAACAAGGGTCGATGTAGGGAATTCAAATTAAGGTGAAATAAAACATCGGCTAACCCTGCACGCGGCCTAACGTAACAACGGCTATATATATCATCACGAAACTTAGTATTAAGATTAAATTAGCTTAAATCATTCTGTTATTGATCGATTTAGAGGCTTGGCGACATGGCCATGTAGGCCCATGAAATTAAGTGTGTATTCTTTTTTCTGATAACCTGCGTTACTGTGATGGTTGGTGTATTTGTAATCCTGCTAAGGATTACCTTGCCTTCAGTCAGAAACTATCCCGGTATTTGCTTCGAGTAGAAGTGGGAAACCGCGGAAAACATCTTCCAAGTTTTGCCACGGGAGGCGCAGTGTACCCCCTTCCAGCTCTCAGACCAGAATAAAAATTTCTTGGCAGAGCCGGACTCAAACTCGGACCTTCAAGGCGACAGCTGAGAATGTTAGCCGCTAATCCTTGTGGTCGTCTAAATGTGACATTTTGGGTCTAATTTCATACTCTTGATGCCGCTGCTGTTACGGGAGATTTTGAATCTTTACCTTATGACGGAAGGTATCACGCACAATATATTGTATTGCATTGTTATACTCTCCAGTAAGGTGTGTTCTACAGGTCTGACGTTTAATTTTGGCCGGTGGCCGTGAAACCCGCGCATTGAAGCGAGTCTTCTACTACTACGCAGCTGATTCAGGGAGCACCAGCTAGCTGGCTGGCTAAGGTACTTGATTTCACAGACTACATAATATAATCTTCTTCATGCTAACTCACAGAGTAGCCTATTTAACACTCAGATTATCGAACTGCAATCAATTCAGGAAAGGTTGTTTTACATAACAGTAGTAATAGTAATCACAATTCCGGGTACGGTGTTTAACATTAAGAAACATTAACTTACCTCTGGCGGATGAAGAGCAGTCTTAAAGCTGTCAGCATGTCAATAAACATGTCAACTCAGCACTGCAGATGTCACGCAGTCTATTAATAACACTCAGACACTGTTCCATTACATAGGTACATAATTTGCCACTCTACAGTATATATTAATACACAGCACAAACCCACAACTGTTCACGAGTTATTTAATCTTGTATTAAATCTTTCCTGACAATCCACTACTCTCAGATGATTCATCGTCGGAGCTGCTGTCACTGCTACTGCTACTGTCGCCGTTGACCTGAATAACAAGCTGTTCGATTGCGTTCTCTATTATTCCCTCCTGTTCGAAATAATTATTTTCAATGCCTTCTGTGTGCTTGCATACTTTCTCCCACTGTTCGGTATTGATTTCTCTCACTCGCTGTTCACAGAGTTTCATTACATCGTCCAATTTAAAAGTAACATTTCTTAAAGCAACCCATTGTTTTATATCCCCCCATATTAGTTCAATTGGATTGAGGTCTGGATGGTACGCCGGGAGACGCAAAACTGAATGCCCATGTTTTGCCATTATAGAGTCAATAAGATACGACTTGTATTGTGGCTTATGTGCTTTTATTAAAGTGTACAACTGCACTTTCAGCATACTGTTATGGAAGGGAACATTATTGCTGGAAAGCCATTCTTGCATCTCGGCCTTAGAGCTAGAGCTTGTTGGCGCCCTGTTGATCTGAGTGTTGTGGTAAGGGGCATTATCCACTACGAGAACAGAATTAGGAGGGAGGTTCGGAATTAATTTCTCTTGAAGCCACTTTTGATAATTTGCCGTGTTCATTTCATCGTGATAATCGCCGGTCTTTTGACGCGATTTAAACATAAGCAATGCTCCTGGAACGAAACCTGTTCGACCCCCTGCATGGACATTTATAATTCTTTGGCCTTTCGAAATGGGCGACAGCAATCCTGAGTTGGTGTCATCTGTCCAGTTTTTTGGTCTAGTGTGGCTACTATGATGGAAAGTCTCGTCTTCATAAAAAATAGGCCGCTCTTCTTCTCTATATTTCCGAATAGTTAGCAAGTAGGCAACACGCTGAGACCTATGTCCTCTCTCTCAATCAGAGCCGCTCTGTTATTTCGCGTTTTCTTCCATTTATACCCCATGTTTCCTAATATTATTTTCAGACTAGTACTGCCACCCTTGTAGTTAATGGTATCCCTAAGTTTCAGGAGAAGTCTACCAACAGTAGGTACAATTTTCTCCTGAGTGTAGAAGTTATAAATTGTTCTTCTAATTACAGCCACATCGAAATTGTCTATGTTTGTTATTCGCTTTGGAAGGTGATGGTGTTTGCCAGGAGTACCGAACGAGGTGCCTTGTTCTTCACATTCAGCAGCTTCTTTTAAGATTCTCCTAAGTCTCCTCTCCGAAATTCCCGTTGCCTCAACTACCCTTTGCTGAACTCTTTTTAGCGGTATTGTTACAGTGCCTGCAGTGCCTTCCCGTTTCATAAACGAATGAACGTTGTTGACAACCTCCCGAGCCTGGCTATGTAATGTTTTGGAGCGCAGTTTGGAGATTATAGGCGGCATTTCTAAGTGCTCGTCAACTTACAAAACTGCTCGATGAATGAATGAATATTTGTGAAGTACCACCACTTTATTACACCACAGTAAACTCACAGAAGAAGCTTAAAAGACACAAGGGAACGTATGTTAGTACGACAAACCTCTCGCAGCACTGCGCTAACCATTGAACCTCCTTCCTTCCTCCGTTCCTACTGAGCGTGCGTGCGTGCATGCAGTTGTTACAGCGCATGCTCACAATAAGGAGGCTTGCTGGCTGGCCAGAATTTACTGCGCAGGCAGCAAGCACCGGCCAAAATTAAACGTCAGACCTGTACTACTGATATGTTGACGTTAACGTTTTATTATTCCGAATGGTTTTATGCTGCATTGTTTTAATTGTTGACAGTGTTAACCTGTACCGGCTATCTTTTGTATTACAAATCAGGAATACAGTAACTGAGATAAGACATGACTAAGACTAACAAAACCAGAATAATTCGTAGCATCCAAAATGAAACAGTAACCTAAAATGATTAACCATGCCATGAACACGTCCTCTTTGCTACTTAAGACGTTGTGTTCAGTTTAGAGGTGCTACGGCAGCTCCCTGTACATTCAATGAGTCAAAAAGATGACTATAAGAGTAAATGATTTGTACAGAACATTACCTCCTTCACTGCCCTCAACAGATACAGTACACTTACAGGTAACTGACGTCACCAATAATTCTCATAGTAATCTTTCGAAGCCATGACCAGGCTCCTTCTGTACTTAAACATGGGTACTTTCAAATAACTAAGTAAATAATATCGTACGTTTTTCTTACATCAAGAAACTACATCTATACTAATATATAAAAATGATATGGTATGTGTCTGTGTGTCTGTGTATTACTCGATCACCAAAGAACCACTGGTGCGATTTACATTAAATTTTACATGGAAGTAGCTAATTTACCTGGTTAATATATAAGCTACTTTTGATTTCAATACTTAGCACTATTTAGAGATGGCGACCATTTTAGTGACGTCGCTACACCCTTTGGTTTCAAACATTCATATTACAATTTCAAATAAAAAAGAGAACGCTAAGAAATAGCAAACATTTGATGGCGTATACTAGGTTTAAAATTTAAATTTCTATCAGAATGGTCCTTATCACTTTTCATGTATCTCAAACTGTTAGCGAGTAAATCCTATTTTGTGCTATAAAGCATGGTCAATGCCAAGTGGTATAGCTGGAAAAAATGTTCCATCCTAACTCTCCCTCCGCGCAGCACCTCGCCTATCCCCTGTTTTAACTGTCACCTTCACATTTCAATTTATTTATGACCAGTAGCGAAGCACGGGTACTTCAGCTAGTTTCTTATATTTGCTAACGTCGGGATTGACCTGAAAGACAGGCACCTTATTCTGAACTTATATAAAAATCAAACTACCGAAATAACAGTTAATGGCAATATAAGAGAAGCAAAAATAAGAAGAGGTGTAAGGCAGGGTTGTACTCTTACCACCATATCTCTTTAGCCTATTTTCGTTTATGAAACAAGTAGTTCCGTGAAGAACTAAATTGCCTATTTTCATATATCCTACTAATATTAATTGTCTCTATCAACATACAAATTGTCAGTTTGATTGCTGTAATACATTCGTAGATATTGAGAACCGTCTAAATATTATGGATGGTCATCTCGTTGGATTTTTATATTTTAGGCCTTAGATTTATGTACTATTACATGAAGATTATTGTGTAGGTGTTTTATTCAAACTTCGCTCGCATGATTAGGACACAAGAAATGAAAACGGGATTTTAAAATTTTGCTCAGCCGCCATCTTGTGGTTATGATAATAATTTAAATGAATTAGATGCCATTCGATTAAAATTTGTATAAGCATATACCGTATCACAATTCACTGCGCTCGGATGGTTAAAACGCATGAAACGTCCATTTGAAAATTTAAATTTCGCGCCGCCGCCATGTTGGATTTGTGCTTGCCAGGTTATTGAACGTCCAATAGGTGAACTTATGCATATAGCCTCTATACACTTACAAAATTTAAGTTTGATTGCTGTAGTAGATTAGTAGGAATAAAAGAGCGGTTGTGGCACAGGGGCTAATGGGCAATATGGCGCCGCGCGCAACCAGCCCTATGTTATTCTTATGGAGGGGACAGGCATAGCTGGCGCAAGGGCTAATGGGCAACATGGCCGCCATACTCTGAGACCGTGGATGACGTCACAGGGAGAGGTCGGCCGTGTAGTTGCTAAATGGAATATTTATTATTATTATTATTATTAGGTAATTATTAATTAATCATGTACAATTAAGACCAGCCTTATATTGTGCACTTTATGGTGAAGTGGCTAGCATATTTGGATGTCACTGCGGAGCTCCGGGTGTGAGTCCTGGATCTGCCAAGAAATTTAATTTTCGGTCTGATGGTTGCAATGGGGTACACTCAGTCTTGTGAAGCAAAAGTGAGAAAAGGCGGGTTTAATTCAAACCTCAGCCATTTTTCCTAACCCAACTTTACTTAACCTAACTTAACCTCACCTAACCTAACCTAACATAACCTAACATAACTTTACCTAACCTAACTTAACCTAACATAACTTTACCTAACCTAATTCTCCGTCTCCCACAAATCCAACCCCTCGTCCTCGTCGTGGGAGATGGGCAACGTAATTAAGTAGGGGATTGCCTGTAGGGGTGAAGTACAGTGGGGACTTTGTGTGCCTCAAGACCGCTACGGTAGCTGTGAAGGCCCTATAGGAACCCTGAAGAAATTACGGCTAACGGGGCTCTGGTGAAACAACTGCTGCCTTGTCGTTTGGAGTTGGTTCTTCAAAGGCTAAGGGAAGAAACCTTGACAGAAAATCAGCCTGGTGCCTCAGGCTTAAGGTGTCAGCCCCTCCAAGGCACTCGGAGGCAGTGGGTTAATCACTCGCTCCTCTTAAATAGACTGATTACGGAAACTGAAGCGAAATTACAAAACCGGACGGATAACCTGATGACGACTTTTGGCATGAAGAGGACTACGAAAATCGGTTTCTGGAATGTGAGGACCTTGATGGAGAAAACCAGACTGAAACAAGTGACACGGGAGATGTAGAACTATGGGCTGGATATCCTAGGATTGAGTGAAGTGAGGTGGCCAGGATTTGGTGAAATACAGACAACAGATGGAATTACATTTCTCTATTCTGGGGGCGATGATGAAGAACTCAGGGATGGAGTGGGGTTGCTGCTCAACAGAAATGCAAAGAGAAGCCTTAAGGAGTGGAAACCAATTTCTAGTAGGCTCATGTTTGCTAGGTTCAAGACAAAGATCAGGAATGTGATCATCATCCAATGCTATGCGCCTACAGAACAATCGGAGCCAGAAAAGAAGGAAGAATTCTACCAAATGCTGCGAGATGTCACAAGACAAACAAGTAAGAAGGACATTCTCATTGTTATGGGAGACTTCAACGCGAAGGTGGGCTCAAACAATGAGGGGTTGGAGCAGATCATGGGTAATCATGGCCTTGGTGAGATGAATGACAATGGGGAGAAATTTACGTAATATTGCGCCAGTCAGGATTTGGTGATGGGTGGCACGGTATTTCCTCATAGGTGGTGCCACAAGGTCACCTGGGTGTCTCCTGATCAAGTCACAGAAAATCAAATTTATCACATCGAGGTGACCAGGAGGTTCAGAAGAAGCTTGGAAGATGTTAGGAACAAGAGAGGAGCGGACGTTGGTAGTGACCATCATCTTGTGGTTGCCAACTTCCGCATGAAGATCGTCGCAGTCCGCCGAAAGTTTAACACTCGGCACAACAAGTTTGATGTGGGCAAGCTTAAGAACCAGCAGAGATTGGACCAATTTAAACTGGAGCTCAGGAATAAATTCCAGGTGTTGGACTCCGAGACAGAGAAGGACGTGGAGACTGTGTGGAGCGAGGTAAAGAATATCTTCGTGGAAACCAGTGAGATGCAGCTCGGGTACAAGAACTACCTGCGGAAGGAATGGATATCCGATCAGACCTGGGACAAGATAAATTATAGGAAGGAGATTAAGGCCAAGCTCAACACCTGCAAGACTAGGCAGCAGAAGGCTCTCACACAAGCAAAGTATTCAACAGCAAACAGGGAGATAAAGAGGAGTGTACGGAAGGATCATAGGAGGTGGATTGATGAGCAGGCGGAGAAAGCAGAAGAAGCGGCAAGAAGGGGGGACGTTAAGGAGCTCTATGGCATCACAAAGATGCTTTCGAAGAAAGGTTTTAATAAAACTAGGCCTGTGAAGAGCAAGACGGGCGAGATCCTCACGACGTGTGAACAGCAGCTGACAAGATGGAGAGAACACTTTGCGGAGGTTCTTAATAGAGATAGAGGACCAGAAAGTAAGCAGCGAGGAGAAGATGAAGAGGAAGCAGAAAGTGACCCAAGCATCAGCCTCGACTCCCCAACTCGGGGCGAAATACGGACAGCGTTGAAGCAGAAGAAATGCGGGAAGGCACCAGGTCTGGATAATATCCCAGCGGAAGTACTGAAAGCAGACCTGGATATTACGATCGATCTGCTGCACCCGCTGTTGGAGAAGATCTGGAAGGAGGAGAAAATACCAACCGACTGGAAGAAGGGGTTGATAGTCAAGTTGCCGAAGAAAGGGGACACCACAAACTGTAACAACTGGAGGGGTATCACCTTGCTGTCCATTCCAAGTTAAGTGCTGGCGAGAGTCACCCTGAATCGTATAAAGGACTGCGTAGAAAAAAGGCTTCGGAAGGAACAGGCTGGATTTCGACAACATCGCAGCTGTGTGGATCTCATCAACACCCTACGAATCATCCTGGAGCAGAGTGTGGAGTGGCGGAATACCCTTTTCCTCACATTTGTTGACGTCGAGAAAGCCTTCGACTCCGTAAATCAAAGAATCGTGTGGAAGACCCTCGAGGAATATAAAATTCCAACAAAGATCATCTTAATCGTGGAAGAGATGTACGAAGGGTATGAGTGCCAGGTTCTTCACGAAGACAAATTAACAGAAAAGATAAAGGTCAGTTCCGGAGTGAGACAGGGGTGTGTCCTTTCCCCCACTCTGTTCCTGTTGGTCCTGGATAGTGTGATGCAGAAGGTAATGGGAGGACGGAAGAGGGGTATTCAATGGGGTTTAAATGACAGGCTTGTAGATCTGGATTTCGCAGACGACATTTGTCTTATGGCACAACGGTACCGAGACATAGAAGATAAGCTGGGGAGGTTGCAGAGAGAAGCAGAACGTGCAGGACTGATGATCAACACCAACAAGACCAAAGAGATGAGGATAAATTCTGACATCACGACTAGTTTGACAGTCAACGGAAAGGACATTGAGCGAGTTGAGTCCTTCCTCTACCTTGGAAGTATAGTCACAAATGATGGGGGAGCAGAGGAAGATGTTCGAAGCCGTATCAGGAAGGCAAATGGTGCCTTTGTCCAGCTCTACCCCATCTGGAGAAATAGAAACATTTCCAGGAAGACCAAGCTCCGCCTTTTCAATAGCAACGTAAAGTCGATTCTTCTCTACGGCTGTGAAACATGGAAAGTCACAAAACCGATCAACAACCAGCTACAGGTGTTCATTAACAGAGGTCTGCGTCGCATCATGAATGTGAGGTGGCCGGACATAATCTCAAATGAAGATCTTTGGACCATCACCAATCAACAACCGATTAGCATCCAGATCAAGGAGAGAAAATGGCGCTGGATTGGTCACACACTAAGGAAGCCGGATGGAGCTATTGAGAGGGCGGCGCTAGACTGGAATCCTCAAGGCGCCAGGAAGCGAGGTTGGCCTAAGAAGACCTGGAAGAGGACGATCGAAAATGAAATTGCAGAGGTGGACAAGAACTGGAGTCAAGTGAAGAGAATGGCCAGGAACCGTACTGCGTGGAGAAATTTCGCCAAGGCCCTATGCTCCGGAAGGAGCGGCAGGAATTAAGTAAGTAAGTACCTAACCTAATTTAACCTAACCTAACCTAACATATCTTTACCTAACCTCACCTAACCTCACCTAACCTAACCTAACATAACTTTACCTAACTTTACCTAACATAACTTTACCTAACTTTACCTAACCTCACCTAACCTAACCTAACATAACTTTACCTAACTTTACCTAACCTAACCTAACCTAACATAACTTTACCTAACCTAATCTAACCTAACCTAACCTCACCTAACCTTACCTAACTTAACCTA
Organism: Meconema thalassinum; assembly: GCA_946902985.2. Lineage (NCBI taxonomy): Eukaryota > Metazoa > Arthropoda > Insecta > Orthoptera > Tettigoniidae > Meconema > Meconema thalassinum. Next base: position 798,736,037 of record OX336388.2, on the reverse strand, counting down.
ACCTAACCTTACTTTACCTGACCTAACCTTAACTAACCTAACCTAACCAAACCTAACCTAACCATACCTAACCCACACAAACCTCATTTAAATATTTAAATTAATGCATGTAACATTTTCTATTTTTTCATTTTATATTTTACATTTTTAATTTTTAAACTTTTCCAAAAACATTGTGTGGTTTGAAGCCAATTTTTCAGTGTTGCCATAGTAAACAAGAGTTTAGTGCTTTTCAGTCGGTCAACACGAATGTACCCAAAAAAGCCGGGTTATACCCTAATTCTGAAATAAATTACATGAGATTAATAAATACACTAGGATGACCAGTTTCGATCGTCAAGCGATCATCATCAGATCCATTACACTTAGGCTATAAAATCTATGTATGAAAATACAGGTGAAAATATTTACAATATGTAACTTACAATAATTTAGTTGCAGTATTTGTACTGCAAATGTCGGTGTATGCCAAATGCAGTATATATGATGTTAGGTGAAATGCTAAATGGTGATAGATATCCGGAGTTTGTAATTTGGAGTGATTATATGGTTGTAAAAATCAACTATGATTCAACTACTTATCTGGCTGTCTTCCTTGCTAGAGCTGCGCGCAGTTTTCGTGTTCACTGTAACTCCAGGTGTGGTTGACTGAGATGGTCTGTTATCTCAACGACACGGGTTTTCCCCTTTTCTTCCCCCCTGTTCGTATATGCTGTGCGGAGTCAATGCGATGTGTTTATGTGGGCTGTTGCCAACCTAGATAAGATGTATGTTATTGAATGAGGTGGGTCTACAACTATCAAAGACCGTGGAACATTCCCCGCCACGCGTGGGCCATAAGCCATTCAAACTAAGCGCTGCCCGGTCTTATGAGGATGTCCCGGCACCTTTAATACTGCCGCGAATACGGACCTATTAAAACCCCCTAATTCCCCCCCCCACCCCTTTTATCTAGCTTGGCTATATCGCTAAGTGGTGTCTTGTTTCCGACAGGGTGTGTTTTTTAGTAGCGTGAAGAGGAGTGAGCTCTCCATGAACGTGTGTTCATTTAAGTTGTTGGGATTGTTGTATTTGGCTAGGTGTATCTCGATTTCTTCCTCTATGTCAAGAGCTCTGCCTTTCGATTCGTGATGAATTATTTTTAGGTCCGTCTCGATGTTAGTAAAACTTTGCCCCGCATCACACATATGTTCGCATACGGCTGAATGTGTTCCGTATCTTATCGCATTCCTATGTTCATTATAACGTGTGTCGACCCGTCTTCCACTCTGTCCGATGTAATTAGCTTGACAACCGGTGTCTTGGCACGTTATAGAATATACCCCTGACTTTGAGTACGGGTCATGTTTATTTAGATTACTATTTTGTAGGTGCCTACCGGTGGTGTTTTTCGATGTGAAATCTATTTTTATGCATTGCTTTTTGAATAGATTAGTGATTTTATATGTATTCGCATTCACATAAACGCGCAAATTGTTTCTCATTACTGTCTGGTTTGGGAATCGTTTTATCTTTATTTTTATGTTTGGCTATAATTTGGTTTACTTTGCTTGGCGGGAAATTGTTTTCCTTTGCTATTTGCTTAATGGTTCTTTTTTCTTATTATAGTTGTCTTCTGACATGGGTATGTTTAAAGCCCTGTGCACCATTGAATTGAACCCCGCTAATTTGTGCGTAATGGGGTGATTAGACGGATTGTCGATTGCATGCGAGGTTTGTGTGGCTTTCCGGAATATGGAATATGAGAGCTCGTTGTATTAACATTCAATAGTTATGTCGAGATAATTTATTTTTCGGTCTGTTTTGGATTCCTTAGTGAATTTGATTGAGTGGTGTAGGCTATTAATGGATTGGAGAATTGTTTCTTCGCTTGTTAGTTCATTATCGAAGATGCAAATTACATCATCTACGTATCTTTTCCATATTACTATTCCCTTTGCTGAAGTCTTTTCTAAGAACGCATTTGCTAGTGCATTAATGAATATGTCAGTGATTGACCCGCTTAGTGCCGATCCCATCGCTAGGCCTTCTCTCTGTGTGTACATTTTGTTGTTGAATTGAAACACGTTTTGGCTGAGAAAGACCCTCAGTAATTTCACAATCTCTTCAGTTTCTTTTGCCGAATTGTTGGATTTTAAGTTGTTTTCGATAGTGTTGATTGCTTCAATCATCGGAATATTGGTGTACATGTTAGTTACATCGAAGGATACTAGCCTGAAGCTAGGTTTTATTTGCAGGATGTTCAATGCTGTTACTAGTTCTGTTGTTTTCTTTACAGAGTTGTTTTTGTCGTTGGAAAGACGGCATTTTTAGCCTACTTTTCACATTTTGCAAAAGTGAGGAAAAAGTAGTCTTATGAGATCGATCCGGGAAAATGTGTGTCTGTCTGTCTGTCCTTCTGTCTGTCTGTCTGGCTGTGTGTGTGTCCCCCCTATCAACTCCTAAACGGCTGGAGCAATCGAAATAAAATTTGGTAGGAGTAAAGATCTATACCTGAATATCTCACGGCCATATTTGAAAATGATGTCGGTGCTACCAACTGCTGAAAAATCGCAATTGAAATTTGAGCTCCATGTTGGATATCTTGGAAGGTATGAATGGGAGCTATTTCAAAATCGGCACACATATAGATAATAATATTGCAGTTTAATTTCCAGAAGGCCATACATGGCAGTGTTGCCAAAATGATTATAAGCCTGCTGATAGGTCCAATATTTAAATGCATATAACTTCTACACTATCAATTGGAATTCAACCAAATTTCGTATGTTGTATGTGTACATAACCAGATATGACTGAACGTATTCTTATGAACCACCAATGCTGCCAACTGTTAAAAATGCTCTTAATTTATTTTATCCAAATACCCATATATATGAGAAAGTATGCAAGCCAAAAGCTTTAAACTATGCACACGTATAGTACATGACATTCTATATTAATTTGGAGTAACTTATATACGTCAGTGCTACCAACATGATTCTAAGCCTGCTGAGAGGTCCAACTTTAAATACATGTAACTTCCATACTATCATTTGGATTTCAACCAAATTTCGTATGTGCTATGTGTACCATAACAGCTATGACTATGCGTATTCTTAAGAGCAACCAGGGCTGCCAACTGTTAATAAATGCTGTCTCTATTTTTGTTACCCTAATATCAATATATCAGAAAGAATGCAAGCCAATATCTCTAAACTTTGCACACGTGTAGTACCTGGCATTCTAGATTACTTTGGAGTAACTAATATACGTCAGTGCTGCCAACATGATTCTAAGCCTGCTGATAGGTCCAATTTTAAAATGCATGTAACTTCTATACTAACAAATGGATTTCATTCAAAATTGGCACAACAATAGATCATATTATTTCTGATTATTTCTGACCAATACATGCATGACACTGTTGCCAACATGATTTTACGCGCGCTGTTAGATCCAATGTTTAACTGCATGTAACGTCCATGCTATTCATTGTACTTCAACCAAATTTTGTATTCTGTACCTTAAGAGATGGAACTAAGAATATATTCAGTCACCAGGGCTGCCAACTGTAGTGCTCTTTTAGGCTACATTATGCCAGGTATACAGTATTTCGAACTAATTAGAAATTTCGATATTACCAACTTAATTTCGTCATTATTCTAGATAGATCCATATCGATTAATCATTGGCATGAATCTTAAATTTTAAGAAAAGTAGGCTCTTTAGTTCGTCACGGAACTTCTTGTTAAGATTTTTAATAACTCTTTGCTGATTTTGTAATTAGGGTTATTCCTACAATTGACTATTGGTCTCATTGGACCCTCCTTTTTGTGTATTTTTGGTTGTCCCCTCAATGACGGTATTTTCGGGTTCATGTTTATTAGTTTTGATTTTTCGGCTTTGGTCAGTATGTATTCTGTTTCTTTTAGCGCAGTTTTTATTTGTTTTTGGTATTTATTGGCGGGCTCTTTTGTTAATTCCTTTATTTCATTGTTGTTTAGGAATTCGACTGTTTTTTCCAATGTATTCTGTTTTGTTCAACATTACTGTAGTGTTTCCCTTGTCTGCTTTTGTGATGATTAAGTCATGTTCTCTTATTTTTGTTTCAATGACTTTATTTCTTTGAGTTGTTTGTTGTTTTGAATGTTATTGCTTTCGCCCTCTCGTTTGAGGATTTTTTTGGCTTCGTTGGTGGCTAGATTTTTGGTTAATTCCCTGTTTTCTGCTGGGAGCTTGTGACTGGCTATCTCAATATCTGTGATTAACTGTTTTATATTGCGGTTCGTGTCTGCGTCTGTGTAGTTGTATTTCAAACCTTTGTCTAACATAATCATTTCATCTTGAGAAAAGATCACGTTCGTTCTGTTGTTTACTCTGCTGTGGAAATTGAATTCATTGTTATTCGTGTGTTCATTAGATTGAATGTTCTGTGTTTCTCCTAGTTTTCTTAATTTATTCTCTAGCGCTTCGTGCTTCCTCGTTGGTCTGATTTTGATGGTGTCATGTAGGTGCTCGGTGAAGCTGTCCCATTGGAATGCGTGCCAGAAGTTACTTAGTTGCAATTGAATGTCGTATAATTGCTGGTTAAATTTTTGCTTTCTTATGTATGCAAATCTTAATTCGGTTTTTATCCAAACTGCTTTGGCTTGTTTAGTTGATATGATCGAGTCTGGTGTGTTCGGTACGGTTTTAATTGGTACGTATTTAGGGGTGATATTTAGTTCTATGCATTTTTTGTTGAACCAAATTGACTTTTCTCTAAGCCAATATTTCAGTGTTGCATTAGTAAACAAGAGTTTAGTGCTTTTCAGTCGGTCTACACGAATGTACCCAAAAGAGCTGGGTTATACCCTAATTCTGAAATAAATTACATGAGATTAATAAATACACTAGGATGACCAGTTTCGATCGTCAAGCGATCATCATCAGATCCATTACACTTAGGCTATAAAATCTATGTTTGAAAATACAGGTGAAAATATTTACAATATGTAACGTACAATTATTTAGTTGCCGTATTGGTACTGCAACTGTCGGTGTATGCTAAATGCAGTATACATGATGTTAGGTGAAATGCTAAATGTTGATAGATATCCAGAGTTTGTAATTTGGAGTGATTATATATGGTTGTAAAAATCAACTATGGTTCAACTACTTATCTGGTTGTCTTCCTTGCTAGAGCTGCGCGCAGTTTTCGTGTCCACTGTAACTCCAGGCGTGGTCGACTGAGATGGTCTGTTATCTCAACGACACGGGTTTTTCCCTTTTCTTCTCCCTGTTCATATGTGCTGTGCGGAGTCAATGCGATGTGTTTATGTGGGGTGTTGCCAACCTAGATAAGCTTTATGTTATTGAATGGGGTGTGTCTACAACTATCAAAGACCGTGGAACATTCCCCGCCACGCGTGAACCATAAGCCTTTCAACTAAGCGCTGCCCGGTCTTATGAGGACGTCCCGGCATCTTTAATACTGCCGCGAATACGGGCCTTGCTTTATTGCAGAAGAAAAGTACATCGTACTCCTGATCCAGATAACATTTACCTATTAAAACCCCCTAAATCCCCCCTTTTATTAATTTCTTTACGTATCTCATGTAATTTACTTCAGGATTAGGGTATAACCCAGGTCTCTTGGGTACATTCGCGTTGACCGACTAAAAAGCACTAAACTCTTGTTTCCAAAAACAGTGAACTACAAAGTCACATACTTAACCTCAGTTCACCTAACCTAGCCTAACCTAACCTAACTTCAAAGTGCGAGCAAATACGAGAGCAAAAATTGGTAGCAAAATGAGCGAGCAAAAAAGTGTAAGCAAAGAGAGGGAGCAAAAATTGGTAGCAAAAAAACTGGGGATCAAATGTGGAAAGCAATAAGTTATAACCTAACCTAACCTAATCTAACTTTACCTTACCTATCCTAACCTAACCCATACAAACCTCATTTCAAGATTATAGATTTTACATTTTAACATTTTACATTTTAAAAATTTAGTTTTTTTATTTTACATTTTAGATTTTTTTTACATTTTATATTTAACATTTATAATTTTTATATTTTCCAAAAACAGTAAACTACAAGGTCACATACCTAACCTCAGTTCACCTAAACTCACCCAACATAACCTTAGTTCACCTAACCAAACATGTCCTCACCTAACTTTACCTAACCTAACTTAAGTTAAGCCAAAGGCTAATGCACAAACATAGAGTTTTGTTGTGCACACATTTGTGAATTCCTCAATTGCCACTTAGCATTATTTTATTTTTTTAAATTTCAGTTTAAAGTTTTTGAATTTTTGTCAATATGGAAACATGGATGTTTACTCATTTGTCAATTTCAAAATTTCCCATTTACAGTTTTTAAAATGTCAGTTTTAACTTTTTCAATTTCATGATATAGAAACATGGATTTTCCAATTTGTTGTTTACACATTTGTCAATTTCACAATTTCCCATATTTACAGTTTTTAAAATTTCGGTTTAACGTTTTTCAATTTTTGTCAATATGGAAATATGGATTTTCCAATTTTGTTGTTGTTTACATGTTTTTGATTTAGTCCATGTACAAGCAGTGTCCATACAATATTTTTAATCATTTTTATATACATATACAATATATACACATAATACATTGTTTTTGTTACAAATTATACAGTTGTTTTATTTTTTATTTTTTTTATTCTTAAGTATGAATACCTATTTTTTCTTTTCCTTGTTGCTTGATTGGTGCTGTTTTTATTTTTAGTGTTATTTATTTATTTATTCGTGTCAGAAGCAAACAAAATACTGGATTACACTAAAATTACATACATATTTACAAAGTAAACCATACAACACACAATGTCTTTTCAAACCACGGTCAACCAAAAATGTGCAACCTGTATAGCATTGGAAGTTGCTAGTAAAAGATCTTCTGCTGTACAAGTGGCAGGGCACAGCGGACAATTCAGTAGATGCTCCATGGTATGGGGCATACCGCAGTCGCAGTTGGTGGAGTCGACGGGGAAGTGCCATTTCTGCAAGTTATCCTTAGATCTTCCAACAGCAGAACGGAGACGATTAAGTGCCCTCCACACGATCCATTTCTGATCATGTCCAGGTGGGAGGCTTTCCGAAGGGTGATCCCATAGAGAGTTATTCCCAAGCCGAGAAGTCCACAATTGTTTTCTAGCTGTAGCTGGTGTAGTTAGCAAGACTGCAGTGGTGTTGAGGAAACTTTTCCTGGACTTCAACCTACGGGTGGCTGGTACATAACCGTACAACGGATGGGAAAACTGATTAACCTGTTTAGCTCTCTCTTCATTGGCTGCTACCTCACGACGTATATCCGGTGGTGCTATCCCTGCAAGCTGGTAAAGTTTTGCAAGAGGTGTAGGCTTCAAACAACCTGTAATAAGCCTACATGTTTCATTAAGCGCCTTGTTAACATTATTTGCATGGGTGGATTTGTACCACACTGGACATGCATATTCTGCAACACTGTAACATGTTGCAAGCGCTGTCGTTCTCAAGGTTGATGGTTGAGAGCCCCAGGTGCTACCAGTGATCTTACGTAGGATGTTATTTCTAGCTTCCACCTTTAGTCTGGTATTCCGGCAATGCTGTTTGTAGGTCAGAGTACGATCGAGGGTAACTCCCAGATATTTTGGATGAGGAGTGTTAACTAAGCGTGTTCCTTGCCAAGAGACGTTAAGTTCACGACGAGCCTGCTTGTGCTTCAGATGAAATGCACACAACTGAGTTTTTGATGGATTTGGACGAAGTTGATTATCATAGTAATAGACATCCAACTCAGTCAATGCTTGTGTTAAATGAGCTTCAACATCTTCGAAGGATTTCCCCTGACAAGCTAATGCTAGATCGTCGGCATAAAGAAAACTTCTAGTGTTCCTTGGAAGTGGTTGGTCGTTAGTGTAGACGTTAAACAACAATGGTGATAGAACACTACCTTGAGGTAAGCCATTTCTTTGACGTCTCCATCGACTGCGCTGTCCTTGGAATTCCACATAAAATCTCCTGTTTTGAAGGAAACTTTCAATAAGTTTTGTGAAACTGTAATCCTTCGTGATTCCATAAATCTTCTGTAACAAAGCACGATGATTGACAGTGTCATAGGCAGCGGTCAAATCGATAAAAGCTACTCCCGTGATATTCCGTGTTTCAAAGCCATCCTCAATGAATTGAGTGAGGTTAAGGATCTGGGATGTACAACTTTTCCCTGGTCTGAAGCCTGCTTGTTGTTGTATGAGAGCAGGCTCTACGACATGAACTAGGCGGTTCAGTAACATTCGTTCAAAGATTTTAAGCAGGTGACACAACAAGGATATTGGCCTGTAGTTTTGAGGTTCAGTTGACATTTTTCCAGGTTTCAGAATCGGTATGACTCGTGATTTCCTCCAGGTTTTTGGGAAATTGCAGGATTTCAAACAGTTGTTGAAGAAAGCTAGGACCCATTCTCTTGCTCGTTCCCCAAAGTGTTTGATCTGCTCTAATCTGATATCATCTACTCCTGCTGCCTTGCCGATCTTACAACTATCAATGGCTGCCGTCAGTTCTGCCATGCAAAAAGGTTGCATAAGTTGACTAGTCTCGAGTTCTTCTGACCGAGCAATTTTATGATCTGACCTGCGTAATGGATGGTCAGATTTACCATTTTCCACGAGCTGACGAGCAATCTGATTAGCTGTTATATTTTTGTGTCCCTCTTTTGTTGTTGGATCACAACTCAGGTACTTAAGGAGTCTCCAGGCTTTCTGACTACTCTTACTTAGATCCGTCTCCTCCATCAATTGGCACCATGCATCGTTCCTGTTCTTGGAAATCGCTGTTAAAAGATCTTCCCCAGCTTGAAGGGTATCGTTACCAAATGGGTCATTATCAAAGAGGTCAAGATAGTTTTTCAAAAGTTCCTCAGTTTCCGAAGTCAGACCTTTTATATATTGTGCTCTGCAGCCTCGGGGAATTGAAACACGGGAACAATACTTCACGATATTTACAAAGTCGTCATATAATTCAGGAACTGGCTCAATATTTAGAATATTCTCTTCTAGAGAAATGGTAAATTTCTCCCAATCAGCCTTCTTAAAATTGTATCTACGTCGGAAAGGAACTGACTGTGGTCGAATGGCAGCATAAATTTGGCATATAATAGGCCGGTGTTGCGTGTGAGGAATAGCTTGACCCACTGATTTTATTGATAAATGAGATATGTTTTCACTCACAAATATCATATCGGGATTATATCCACGCCTCCATCTTGCACTGTTGAAAGATGCTGGAAGTTTGTTATCATGCAATAAGTTGAGATCATATGAGTCTGCCCATTCAGCCACGGCCTCACCACTTTCATCGGTAGTTGAGTAACCCCATATTGTGTTACGGCTGTTGAAATCACCAACAACAAACTTCACAGATTGAAGCTGATTCCTGCCCGTGGTGCCCCTGCTAAGGTAGTTGGAATTATATTTCCATTACCGAACTGAACGTCAGCAATCCAGAAGCAAATCAAAGAATGGTGAAAATTAATATAAACCGGCCCTTTTCAGCGCCAAAACTGACAATCATCTCTGTCAATATTGAAGGTCTTTAGTGTTATTGTTTTAATTTTTTAAATTGTTTGGTTTATGTATTTGCTATATGCAGGTAAAGCATTTTCATATTCATAACTTAACTCTTTAAGCATGGTCAATGATTGAGTAATGACCATAGGCATGTGTACCTATACCATTCAAATCAATTACTCTTTTATCATCACCAGGACACAAAGCAATATGATATTTCATGTTGTTTAGAAGCGATAATGTTCATTGATATTCTTTTTACCTCGTTTTTCATGACACAATCCTTATAATCTTGAAGACTTATACAATTATTGACAACACCTCTGCTAATACCTTTAATCTTTTTAATTTCTTTACCATGTATGTCTAAAGCATACATTTTAGCTCTAAGTCCAACAAATGCTTTAATAATTTGTCCACAGGCCTCGTCTTTAAATTTTCCCAACGTTTTCTTCTTTGATGTTGAGTAACATATGTGATTACTAGGATAATCAGATGTGTCCTGGTGTTCTAGGAAATCCAACTTGTCTTGATATACATCTTGGGTGTTAATCAAATATATAGACGAGTCGGTATCCATATACATCAGTTTAAGATTATCCATACCTTAATAGGGTAGCACGACATCACACTGGTGGGAATACATTAGAGTTTTTGAAATATCCAGTATACATATTCCAATATATATAGGCTTATTGAATACAATGTTACGTTTATCCATGTGGAAAGCGGCTAGTTTAGGGCCATAAATTGTTCTGTCAATAAATGTCGACTTTGCTACTAGCTTTTCAGCCTTTTCGCTGTCAGTCACAAGACGTATGTCTATTCTTTTACGAATATTTATCATTGTTTTCCAAAAATGGCATTGTTAAATAATTTGTACAGATTTTTCTCAAAATCATTTTTGGCTTGTTTTCGAAGGTTGTTATTAAAATCAACGTATGCCTTTAGCCAAGGGCTTTGTTTAAACTTTAACCATCGATGAATGTTTACCAATTTTAGTTCATGATCAAGAGCCTGTTTAAGTGCCATGTAGTGAACAACGTATCGCCTTCGATTTCCAAGATGTGGAATTAGTTTTTTCAGTGACGAATACTTAGATTGTGTACACTCTGGTAGGAAAGATAAATCGTTGTGTAGATCATGAAGGTCAGATGTGTAATAAACATGAACGTCTAAAATGTATCACACAGGGTCGTCTTTCTTTAGTTTTTCTAAATAAACAGTATCTGGAGAAACCCACTGGAATTCACCATAAGGAAGGGGGTGGCACATAGCCCACCCGTATTGGTTGTTGGCATCATCATAGGTAATAAACTGCGACGGTTTCTCTGAATCATTGGTTTCCATATATTTATTGTTAGCTTCAGCATACCGATGAGACACTTGGCATATGCCTCCACGTATTCCAGACTCTATTAAAAGAATCTGTCCATAATCCTGTAGCAATGCCAGTTCAATACCAGTGTAATGGAGCATTTCCTCAAAACTTAAACCAGGTGAAGTATGGAAGTGAGCAGCATCCACTGGTGTGTTTCTAATGTTTTGTTTCGAAAAGTTTCAAAGCTGTCTGCAAGAAGGTGTACATCTGAAGTTAGGTAAAGGTCACTATATTCCCCTCAAGTTTTAATGTTAAACTGATTCCAGACATTTTTGGCATGTTTATAGACTCCTTTGCTAACATCTTCTTGGCATAATTTGTTAATGAATGCCTCTTTTGGAGGTAAACACTTTTCACTTAACTTTTCCCATGAATCAATGTAGTCATAACAAAATACTTCTTTACAAGTCATGAGCGTTGCATTTTCTTTTCCTAAGTACTTATCTGTTTCAGGGTATGATGTTAAGTTGACAACTAAGTTTTCCAAACTACTCGGCATTAACCGAAACGTGTCCACAAATCTAAGCTTAACATTTCCTACATGTTTGGTGAAGGAAATTTACTTTCCTTTGGAGTTAGCGATAACATCCACTCTCTCAGTAGTACATCTCAATTGCCTTACAATGAAATTTGCGGCGTAGCCACTCATATTATGTAGAAATACAGGAACGGGGTTACGTGTTTTGCACCTCAAATTACAGTTATTGTGAGCACTTCCACGGTATTCCCCTATAATATGGCAATGGTCTCGAACTTTCCAGTTCTCTTTGGTAAATGGTTTATGACACAAATAACAGGTTTCTGAAGATTGGAACTCGGCTTGTTGATCCTCAGTTAAAGCCTTTGGAAGATTTAATCTGTAAAGGCGATCAATTTAATTTGCTGTTGATATCAAGCAGTCCATAAACTTTTCTGCAGCGTCAGGTCCACGATAAATGACAGGTTGGCTAGGAAGGTTTGTCTTTATGTGTTCCACAGCAGGTGAGGGTTTAACATATATACCAAAGCTCATAGGAACGTGCCTCTTGTATGGGGCTGTATAACTTGCCTCAGGATTAGGTAGACATGTTTGATAGGGTAACAGTATACTTTCAAATTCTGCATAGATAACGTAAGGTATTCTCAGCATATTTTCCACATTTAAGAATTTGGCAATGCGTTTTTTAATAGGCATTTCAACCCTATTAATGTCATGCTGGACACACAAAGCTCTATGCTCTTTCAATGTTTCCATTCCATGTTGACCATATCGATTATCGAAGTGAGTAAAACACCGTTTACACGTATATATCTTATGTTCATAGCGGGTAATCTGATGTCCTACTAGTTTAACAAAATCTTTGATCAAGACGTAGTGGTTCTGGCCGGATGATGAACTTAGCAATAGGAGGTCGCGATGGTCTTGCAGCTCTTGATCCACAACCTTTGGGGGGATATGTTGTTGTTTGAGTCTTCAGTCTTTTGACCGGTTTGATGCAGCGCTCCATGCCTCCCTGTCCTGTGCTAATCGTTTCATCTCTACATAGCTACCACACCCTACGTCCGAGGCAATCTGTTGAACATATTATAACCTTGGTCTACCGCTACAGTTCTTGTCCTCAACACTTCCTTCCATCCCTAAGCTTGCTATTCCTGGGTGTCTTAGTATGTGTCCTACTAACCTATCTCTTCTCTTCATTATTAGTCGCCGGAAACATCTCTCCTCTCCCACTCGTCCTAATACCTCTTCGTTTGTAACCCTATCGCCCATCTGATTTTCATCATTCTCCTGTAACACCACATTTCAAATGCTTCAATTCTCCTCTTTTCTGCTGCACCAATAGTCCAAGTTTCACTTCCATAGAGGCCACGCTCCAGACAAAGGCTTTCAAAAATGACTTGCCAATAACTAAATCTATATTCCATGTCAACAGATTCCTTTTTTGTAGAAATGCTTTCCTTGCCTGAGCCAACCTACTTTTTATATTCTCTTTGCTTCGTCCATCACTGGTTATTCTGCTTCCTAAGTAACAGAAGTCTCCTACTTCCTTCAGCTTTTCACCTGCCAATTTGATGTCCTTAGAGGTTTCTGATTTATTTCGGCTGCATTCCAGTACTTTTGTTTTACATTTATTAATTTTCATCATGAATTCTTCCGTAAGACGGAATCCATACCTTTCAAAAACTCATTCAAATCCTCAGGCTTGTCGGCCAAGAAGACGATGTCATCAGCAAATCTCAGAGTTGAAATTATTTCTCCTTGAATCTTCATTCCTACTTAAATTTATAGTTAACTTTGTAAATTGTGTTTCCAAGAAACTACTTAAGTCTGTTTCCAAAAATAGCACCTGATTTCGTGTTTAAAAGCCCGATCAGTAATTTCGTTTGTGGACGTATGAATAAATCGACACTCAGCCACAATATTAACTTTTATCGACTTGTGCATTGCTAGTTCTTTCTGCATAGCTTGTATTATTTGCTGATTGGACTCTTTAAGGTATGAATTAAAATCCTTACACGAATCATAACGTATGCAATAGGATTTAAGTCGACCTTGAAAAGATGTCTCATATTCAATAAATCCATTTTTGTCGGGAATCATTGACAACACATAATGTGTTGTCGGCTCGGATTTTTGTCTTTTAGATGAAGACACAACATTACAACATTCTTCGTGACGACGTCCGTTGTAGGCAATGTTGAATGTACTACCACATGTCTTACAATCATGGAATTCACCACACGATACTTCATGTCGCTTCCTGTGATAGTCTCGAAGAAAAGTTTTTCCACACTCATTGCACATATAGCTAGGAATGTTTTCTTCCATCATGGATGTTGATTTCTTCAAACAGCTGCTTACTTTGTAGTACAAGGCTGTACAATGGTTGTTTCAACAGTCTTTCACGATGTGAACACCGTGAGAGTTAATAGTCAACTGGTGATATTCTTGCTAAGGGTCCCCTAATATACCCCTAGTTAAGGGTAACAGCTGCTTACTGCTTATGACAAGGCTGTGCAGTTGTTGGTGAGACAGTCTTTCACAATGTGAACACTGTAACAAGTAGTAGTAAACTGATTATATACTTCCTGTGTGTTCTCTAATATACCATAGTCAAGACCAACAGCTACTTACTCAGTAGTACAAGGCTGTACAATGGTTGTTTTGACAGCTTTTCACGATCTGGTCACTGTGAGAGGTAGTAGTCAGCTGACGATATTCTTGCTAAGGGTCCTCTAATATACCCCTAGTTAAGGGTAACAGCTGCTTACTGCTTATCACAAGGCTGTCGGTGAGACAGTCTTTCACAATGTGAACAATGTAAAAGGTCGTAGTCAACTGAAAATATTCTTACACACTACTCAAGGTTATCAGGTACTTACTACATATCAAAAGGCTGTACGCTCATGTGTTAGGCAGTCTTTTTTTTGTGCTAAAGACCCTCTATATTCCCTACACAAGGCTATACGTGTTAGTTCTAAACACTTCGTGGTTAATTGTATATTCAATTTATAAACAAAGCGTATATAAGCACGTTTTTCACGCGGTCAAACTTTGTCAAATAGCCACATGCGACTCGAAAAGTATGTTGCCGCTATCTAGCGGTCACTATAAGAACTACCTTAACGACCAGCATGCTGCCTAGCGCTCCATATCAACATTCACTGAACGACCAGCATGCTATCTAGCGGTCGATATCAACACTTACTCAACTACCAGCATGCTACCTAGCGGTCAATATAACAACTCACTCAACTACCGGCATGTTACATGGCTTTATGTAGTTGTTTTTTGCTTTTTGTTGGCTTTTGTTGGCGTTTGTTGGCTTTTTGTTGGCTTTTCTTTGACTTTTGTTGGCTTTTTGTATTAGCTTATTTCATAAGTTACTATTGTCAATGTATTTAGAGTTTTTGCTTTGTTTTGGAAAGTATTTCAGCCCTTTTATGACAGAATTATGATTACCACTATATTTTTAAGCAACAACAACACACTACATTTCCAAAAATCCAAAGTACTCGAAGGTTGTGATTCACTCTTAACTTTTACTCTTACCTCTATTCCACACCTAGTCAAAAAGAATATAATTTTTTCCTAAAAAGTTCAATTGGAAAAATAGGCTATATGTTTAAACTAAAAATCCTAAAAAGTCATATCTTAACTCTTACAATTACCTCTATACCACTCTCAGTCCAAAAATAGTGTATTTTTTATATTAAAACATATTGGGAATGTAGGCTCTATGTTTAAAACTAAAAATTCTGAAAAGTCTTACGTTAACACTTACACCTACCTCTATACCACTCTCAGTCAAAAATTAGAGTATTTTTCAAATTTTTCCTAATCAAGATTGGAAAGTAGGCTATATGTTTAAAATAAAAATCCTAAAAATCATATGTTAACTCCTACACCCACCTCTACCCCACTCTCAGTCCAAAAATACTGTATTTTTCAAATTTTCCGAAAAAGTATATTTGAAAAGTAGGCTATATTTCCAAAATTAGTAATTTTACAAAAAAGTTTATCTCTATATATATAAAAATGAAAGTTTGTCTGTTTTTTCTGAATTTCCACGAAAATTTGCGATATTTGCGCGTTTCAGACTGTTTTATGATGGATGCGCGCAAAATTAAAATTTTTGTCTGTCTGTTTGTTTGTCTGTCGGTCTGTCTGTCTGTCTGTGGACATTTTTTTTTGTCCTTATAACTCGAGAACGGCTGAGTGGATCAACGTAACATTTGATACAGATATCCTTCAGAGGCACGACACTAATCATTGATGTAACTCTTCTCCGTACCTCTCATAAAAGGGGCCCTACCCCCTTAAAATACATGCTGAAATAGGCGTAGAAGGGTGAAACAAAGCTCATTTTCAGCCCCTCAATTGGGGCCCCCGAAAACCACATTTTAAGGCCCTAAAGCCAACAGTTTTTGAGATATTCCCAGAAAACTAATATCACTTAATAAAATAAAGGAATGAATGCATGCCGGTAACCATGGCAACTGAATCTCAGAGGTCCATCTATTTCTGTGAGACGCAATGCAATTCCATTTATTGCATTAATGTGAAGGTTTTCAAACGGCTATAAGGTTATAACGGATCCAAATTAAGCTGAAATATTCATCAATACATACAATGCGCTTAAGGGGTCAAGGGGTACTCTAGAAATTTTTCACACGATTTACACGTGCGGGTGTGGTACGGAAGGTATATTATATCCCTTCTCTATTATATAAAATGAATGTTTGTCTGTTTTTTCTGCATTTCCACGGAAATTTGACATATTTGCCCGTTTCAGACTGTTTTGTGACGGATGCACGCAAAAATATTTTTTGTCTGTCTGTCTGTTTGTCTGTGGACAATATTTTGTGTCCTTATAACTCGAGAACGGCTGGGTGGATTAACGTGATATTTGATACAGATATCCATCAGAGGTACGACACTAATCATTGATGTAACTCTTCTCAGTACCTCTCTTAACAAGGGGCCTACCCCCTTAAAATACATGCTGAAATAAGCGTAGAAGGGTAAGATAAAGCTCATTTTCAGCCCCTCAATGTGAGAAACGAAACTCGGGGGCCCTATAACAACCCCGAAAACCACATTTTAAGGCCCTAAAACCAACAATTTTTGAGATATTCCCTAAAAACTAATTTCACTTAATAAATTAATGAAGGAATGCATGCCGGTAACAATGGCAACAGAATCTCAGAGGTCCATCTATTTCTGTGAGACGCAATGCAATTCCATTTATTGCATTAATGTGAAGGTTTTCAAACGGCTATAAGGTTATAACGGATCCAAATTAAGCTGAAATATTCATCAATACATACAATGCGCTTAAGGGGTCAAGGGGTACTCTAGAAATTTTTCACACGATTTACACGTGCGGGTGTGGTACGGAAGGTATATTATATCCCTTCTCTATTATATAAAATGAATGTTTGTCTGTTTTTTCTGCATTTCCACGGAAATTTGACATATTTGCCCGTTTCAGACTGTTTTGTGACGGATGCACGCAAAAATATTTTTTGTCTGTCTGTCTGTTTGTCTGTGGACAATATTTTGTGTCCTTATAACTCGAGAACGGCTGGGTGGATTAACGTGATATTTGATACAGATATCCATCAGAGGTACGACACTAATCATTGATGTAACTCTTCTCAGTACCTCTCTTAACAAGGGGCCTACCCCCTTAAAATACATGCTGAAATAAGCGTAGAAGGGTAAGATAAAGCTCATTTTCAGCCCCTCAATGTGAGAAACGAAACTCGGGGGCCCTATAACAACCCCGAAAACCACATTTTAAGGCCCTAAAACCAACAATTTTTGAGATATTCCCTAAAAACTAATTTCACTTAATAAATTAATGAAGGAATGCATGCCGGTAACAATGGCAACATAATCTCAAGAGGTCCATCTATTTCTGTAAGACGCAATGCAATTCCATTTATTACATTCCTGTGAAGGTTTGCAAACGGCAATAAGGTTATAACGGATCCAAATTAATCTGAAATATTCATCAATACATATAATGCGCTTAAGGGGTAAGGGGTACTCTGTATTTTTTTTAACGCGGTTTACACGTGCGGGTATAGTACGGATGGTCTTTTATATCCCTATCCCTATATTGTTATATTATTATTATTACTATTCTTTTAATTATTATCATTATTATGGCGTACAACTACGAGACAAAGCTCATTTTCAAACCCTTGGTGTCAGAAACAAAACTCGGGGTCCCACAAGAGCCGTAAAGAGTCCCCGAAAACTATATTTTCAGGGTCTAACCCAATAGTTTATTAGATATTCCCAGAAAACTAATTTAATTTAATAAACTAAAGAAGGAATGCAAGCCTCTAACCATGACAACAGTATCTCAAGAGGTGGCATCCAACTTTCCATCTATTTCTGGAATAAGTAATGCCACTACATTTTTTACATTTCTGTGAATGGTTGCAAAGGGCTATAAGGTTATCACGGAACCAACTAAAACTGTAAAATTCATCAATGCGCTTAAGGGGTTCAAGGAGTACCCTAGATTATTTTCACACGACTTACACGTGCGATATGTCGTATAGAAGGTGTATTATATCTCCAAACAGCAACATTATTTTCAAAAATTCCTGATTTGAAATAGTAGACTGTTTTTTGCTGATTTTAGGAATTTGGGCCATTGGAGGCCAAAAGAAACTGAATTTTCATGTACCACAAGCCTTTATAATTTATAAAAGGGGTCTTCCTGTAGTTGGGCACTTGACACAACGGTTAGGGTCAGTTCGTATGTGACGTGTATTGCGATTCGTCTACGAAGTTTTCAAATTTATTTTCACGCCAGGAAGAACACGTTAGGTAAATTTGGTTTGAGAGCACATTTTAACTAATCATTTTTCTTTGCCGAGAAACAGGTTCCAAGCCCCTAAACATTGCAACAGTAGATCAATTGATCACATCTGGTTATTAATACCGAAGACCGTTCGAAGAATGGGTACTTCTGCTAGTTTGACATAAATTGCTGGCCCTTATGCCCTCTACCTGTAAACCAAGTCCCAAATCTGTAGGACAAAAATCAAAATTTCAATTGGGAAAGTAGGTGATTTTTTTAAATAAAACTCTGAAAAGTGTTATATAGGCTTAAAAGAGTGGTCCCTATGTAAAAAAGTTAATACACACTTTTTGCTTATTCATATCTCGCAAACCCATGGTTGGATTTTGACATGTGACATGTCAAATTGCTCAGGCTGACGCCCTCTCGATAATGGGTTCGCAGAGATATCCGAAAAGTCAGCGTAGCCGTGCACCTTGTGAGTTAGAATGCTCCTTATCCCCCTTCTGCACAGTTTTAGTCCTAGAGACTTGAAATTTATTTTGGGGGTAGAGGGGGGTAAAGACCATTCATTTATATCAAACGAATTTTTTGTTAACGCTTTAGTGTCCAAAATAGAAAAATAAAAAATAGATTATTTAAAAAAACTATTTTTTTAAATAAAAATTAAGGACATAGAGACCATTCTTTTAAGCCTAAAGAACACTTTTTAGAGTGTTTGGTTTTTTAAAAAATCGCTTCTTTCCCAATTGAAATTTTGATTTCTGTTCTACAGATTTGGGACTTGGCTTACAGGTAGAGGGCGGAATGACCAACAATTTATGTCAAATAAATGTTTTTGTAAAGTCACTAATTTTGTAAATATAGCTTACACTCCAAAATTTTTTTAGAAAAATTTGTAAAGTACAGTATTTTTGGACTGACATTGGGGTAGAGATGGGTGTAGGAGTGAAAACATGACTTTTTAGGATATTTAGTTCAAACATATAGCCTACTTTCGCAATATTGATTTTGAAAAAATTGAAAAATACATCAATTTTCGACTGAGAGTGGTATAGAGTTAGGCGTCAGTGTTAACGTATGACTTTTTAGGATTTTTAGTTTTAAATATATAGCCTACATACCCAATATGTTTTTTAATATGAAATATACATACTTTTTGGACAGAGAGTGGTATAGAGGTAAATTAAGTTAAGATATGACTACTTAGTATTTTTAGTTTAAACATATAGCCTATTTTTGCAATTGAACTTTTTAGGGAAAAAAATATTGTTTTTGACACGGTGTGGATAGAGGGAAGAGTAAAAGTTTAGAGTGAATCATAACCTTAGAGTACTTTGGATTTTTGGAAATTTAGTGTTGTTGTTGCCTACAAATATAGTGGTAAACATTATACTGTCATAAAAAGGGCTGCAATACTTTCCAAAACCAAGAAAAAACTAAATACGTTGACAATAGTAACTTATGAAATAAACCAACACAAAAAAGCCAACAAAAGTCACAAAAAGCCAACAAAAAGCCAACTAAAGCCAACAACAGCCAACAAAAAGCCGAAAAAAGCCATGTATTATGCTGGTAGTTGAGTGAGTTGTTATATTGACTGCTAGGTAGCATTCTGGTAGTTGAGTGAGTATTGATATCGACAGCTAGATAGCATGCTGGTCGTTCAGTGAGTGTTGATATGGAGCGCTAGGTAGAATGCTGGTTGTTCAGGTAGTTCTTATAGTGACCGCTAGATAGTGGCAATCTACTTTGCGTGTCGCATGTGGCTATTTGACAAAGTTTTACCGCGTGAAAAACGTGCTTGTATGAGCTTTGTATATACATTTATTATACAATTAACCACTAAGTGTTTAGAACTAACATGTATAGCCTTGTGTAGGAAATATAGAGGGTCTTAAGCAAAAAAAATGCCTAACACATGAGCGTATAACCTTTTGATAAACTGTAAGTACCTGATAACCTTGAGTAGGGTGTAAGAATATTTTCAGTTGACTAAGACCTTTTACAGTGTTCACCATGAGAAATACTCTCACCGACAAGTGTACAGCCTTGTCATAAGCAGTAAGCAGCTGTTACCCTTAACTAGGGGTTATTAGAAGACCCTTAGCAAGAATATCGTCAGTTGACTACTACCTCTCACAGTGACCACATCGTGAAAGACTGTCAAAACAACCATTGTTCAGCCTTGTCGTACTCAGTAAGTAGCTTTTGGTCTTGACTATGGTATATTAGAGAACCCTTAGCAAGTTTAAAATCAGTTTACTACTACTTGTTACAGTGTTCACATTGTGAAAGACTGTCTCACCAACAACTGCACAGCCTTGTCATAAGCAGTAAGCAGCTGTTACCCTTAACTAGGGGTATATTAGGGGACCCTTAGCAAGAATATCACCAGTTGACTATTATCTCTCACGGTGTTCACATCGTGAAAGACTGTTAAAACAACCATTGCACAGCCTTGTATTACACAGTAAGTAGCTGTTTGAAGAAATCAACATTCATGATGGAAGAAATCTTTCCTAGCTATATGTGCAAAGAGTGTTGAAAAATTTTCTTCGAGACTATCATAGGAAGCGACATGAAGTATCGTGTGGTGAATTCAATGAGTGCAAGATCTTTGGTAGTACATTCAACAATGCCTACAACGGACGTCGTCAAGACGAATGTTGTAATGTTGTGTGATCATCTAAAAGACAAAAATCTGAGCCGACAAAACATTAACTGTTTTCAATGATTCCAGACAAAAATGGACTTATTGAATATGAGACATCTTTTGAAAGTCGACTTAAATCCTATTTCATACGTTGTGATACGTGTAAGGATTTAAATTCATACCTTAAAGAGTCCAAACAGCAAGTAATAGAAGCTATGCAGAAAGAACTAGTAATGCACAAGTCGATAAAAGTTATTCGTATGGCTGAGTGTCGATTTATTCATACGTCCACCAACAAAATTACTGATCGGGCTTTTAAAACACGAAATCAGGTCATATTTTTGGGAATTGACTCAAGTAGTTTCTTGGAAACACAATTCACAAAGTTAGATACTGAAATGGAAGAATCAATGCTAAAAGGCAGTGTTTGGGCTTTGTTAGCAGTGGAAGGAGTATGATTGAAAATAAATAAGTACAATCCTTTGCGTGGTAGCACATATATTCCATTACCAGCAGCTGTAAAAGCACGAAAAGCCTGCATTAATCCTGAAAACTTGAAAGATGAAAAGCGTTTTATGTATGCTATTTTAGCAAAACTGGTTAAAAGAATGCTCAATGCATTAGTAAATATAAGGACCTGGAAAACAAGTATGATTTTTCAATAATATCGTTTCCCACATCGCTAGCTGACATTGCCCAATTTGAAAGAGCCAACAATATATCCATTAATGTATTTGGATTGGAACAAGACAACAAATTGTTCCCTCTAAAGGTTGTGGATCAAGAGCTGCAAGACCATCGCGACCTCCTTTTGCTACGTTCATCATCCGGACAGAACCACTACGTCTTTATCAAAGATTTTGATAAACTAGTAAGACATCAGAATACCCGCTATGAACATAAGATATATACGTGTAAACGGTGTTTTACTCACTCTGATAATCGATGTGGACAACAAGGAATGGATACACTAAAAGAACATAGAGCTTTGTGTGTCCATCATGTCATTGCTAGGGTTGAAATGCCTATTAAAATCCCCAGTGTTAAATTCTTAAATGTGTAAAAAATGCTGAGAATACCTTACTTTATCTATGCAGATTTCGAAACTATACTGTTACCCTAACAAACATGTCTACCTAATCCTGAGGCAAGTTATATAGCCCCATACCAGAGTCATGTTAATATGAGCTTTGGTATATATGTTAAGCCCTCACCTTCTGTGGAACACATAAAGACAAACCTTCCAAGCCAACCTGTTATTTGTTGTGGACCTGACGCTGCAGAAAAGTTTAAGGACCGTTTGATCTCAATTGCTAATGAAATTGATTGCCTTTACAGCTTAAATCTTCCAAAGGCTTTAACTAAGGATCAAGAAGCAGAGTTCCAATCTTTTGAAACCTGTTATTTGTGTTATAAACCATTTACCAAAGAGGACTGGAAAGTTCGAGACCCTTGCCATATTGCAGGGGAATACCGTGGAAGTGCTGATAATAACTGTAATTTGAGGTGTAAAACACGTAACTCAGCTCCTGTATTTTAACATAATATGAGTTGCTACGACGCAAATTTCATTGTAAAGCAATTGGGATGTACTACTGAGAGAGTGGATGTTATCGCTAACTCTAAAGAAAAGTACATTTCCTTCACCAAATATGTAGGAAATGTTAAGCTTAGATTTGTGGACACGTATCGATTAATTCCGAGTAGTTTGGAAAACTTAGTTTCCAACTTAACATCATACCCTGAAACAGATAAGTAGTTTGGAAAAGAAAATGCAACGCTCATGACTCGTAAAGGGGTATTTTGTTATCGCTACATTGATTCATGGGGAAAAGTTAAGTGAAAAGTGTTTACCTCCAAAAGAGGCATTCTTTAACAAATTATGCCAAGAAGATGTTAGCAAAGGAGACTATGAACATGCCAAAAATGTCTGGAATCAGTTTAACATTAAAACTCTAGGGGAATATAGTGACCTTGACCTAACTTCAGATGTACTCCTTCTTGCATACAGCTTTGAAACTTTTCGAAACAAAACATTAGAAACACACCAGTGGATGCTGCTCACTTCCTTACTTCACCTGGTTTAAGTTTTGAGGCAATGCTCCATTACACTGGTATTGAACTGGTATTGCTACAGGAATATGAACAGATTCTTTTAATAGAGTCTGGAATACGTGGAGGCATATGCCAGGTGTCTCATCGGTATGCTGAAGCTAACAATAAATATATGGAAACCAATGATTCAGAGAAACCGTCGCAGTTTATTACCTATGATGATGCCAACAACCAATACGGGTGGGCTATGTGCCACCCCCTTCCTTATGGTGAATTCCAGTGGGTTTCTCCAGATACTGTTTATTTAGAAAAACTAAAGAAAGACGACCCTGTGGGATACATTTTAGACGTTCATGTTTATTACACATCTGACCTTCATGATCTACACAACGATTTATCTTTCCTACCAGAGTGTACACAATCTAAGTATTCGTCACTGAAAAAACTAATTCCACATCTTGGAAATCGAAGGCGATACGTTGTTCACTACATGGCACTTAAACAGGCTCTTGATCATGAACTAAAATTGGTAAACATTCATCGATGGTTAAAGTTTAAACAAAGCCCTTGGCTAAAGGCATACGTTGATTTTAATAACAACCTTCGAAAACAAGCCAAAAATGATTTTGAGAAAAATCTGTACAAATTATTTAACAATGCCATTTTTGGAAAACAATGATAAATATTCGTAAAAGAATAGACATACGTCTTGTGACTGACAGCGAAAAGGCTGAAAAGCTAGTAGCAAAGTCGGCATTTATTGACAGAACAATTTATGGCCGTAACCTAGCCGCTTTCCACATGGATAAACGTAACATTTTGTATTCAATAAGCCTATATATATATATTGGAATATGTATACTGGATATTTCAAAAACTCGAATGTATTCCCACCACTGCGATGTCCTTCTACCCTATTATGGCATGGATAATCTTAAACTGATGTATATGGATACCGACTCGTTTATTTATTTGGTTTACACCCAAGATGTATATCAAGACAAGTTGGATTTCCTAGAACACCTGGACACATCTGATTATCCCAGTAATCACATATGTTACTCAACATCAAAGAAGAAAACGTTGGGAAAATTTAAAGACGAGGCCTGTGGACAAAATTATTAAAGCATTTGTTGGACTTAGAGGTAAAATGTATGCTTTAGACATAAATGGTAAAGAAATTAAAAGGATTAAAGGTGTTAGCAGAGGTGTTGTCAAAAATTGTATAAGCTTTCAAGATTATAAGGATTGTGTCATGAAAAACGAGGTAAAAAGAATATCAATGAACATTATCGCTTCTAAACAACACGAAATATCATATTGCTTTGTGTCCTGGTGATGATAGAGTAATTGATTTGAATGGTATAGGTACACATGCCTATGGTCATTACTCAATCATTGACCATGCTTAAAGAGTTAAGTTATGAATGTGAAAATGCTTTACCTGCATATAGCAAATACATAAACCAAACAATTTAAAAAATTAAAACAATAACACTAAAAATAAAAAAACAGCACCAATCAAGCAACAAGGAAAAGAAAAAATAGGTATTCATACTTAAGAATAAAAATAAATAAAAAAATAAAACAACTGTACAATTTGTAACAAAACAATGTATTATGTGTAAATATTGTATATGTGTTTTGAAAATGAAGAAAATATTGTATGGACACTGCTTGTACATTTTAATTACTACCCACCCCTCCCCACTCCTAATGCAAAATGAACTTTGTACATAGACTAAATAAAAACATGTAAACAACAACAAAATTGGAAAATCCATGTTTCCATATTGACAAAAATTTAAAAACGATACACTGAAATTTTAAAAACTGTAAATGGGAAATTGTGAAATTGACAAATGTGTTAACAACAAATTGGAAAATCCATGTTTCTATATCATGAAATTGAAAAACTTTAAACTGACATTTTAAAAACTGTAAATAGGAAATTGTGAAATTGACAAATGTGTTTACAACAAAATGCAAAATCCATGTTTCCATATTGACAAAAATTCAAAAACTTTAAACTGAAATTTAAAAAAATAAGATATTGCTAAGTGGCAATTCAGGAATTGACAAATGTGTGAACAACAAAACTCTATGTTTGTGCATTAGCCTTTGGCTTAACTTAAGTTAGGTTAGGTAAAGTTAGGTGAGGACATGTTTGGTTAGGTGAACTAAGGTTATGTTGGTTGAGGTTAGGTGAACTGAGGTTAGGTATGTGACCTTGTAGTTTACTGTTTTTGGAAAATATTAAAATTAAAGATGTAAAATATAAAATGTAAAAACTAAAATCTAAATTGTTAAAATGTAAAATCAAAAATAACTGAAATGTTAAAATGTAAAATCTAAAATCTTGAAATGAGGTTTGTGTGGGTTAGGTAAAGTTAGGTAAAGTAATGTTTGGTTAGGTTAGGTAAAGTTACGTAAAGTTATGTTAGGTTAAGTTAGGTTAGGTAAAGTTATGCTAGGTTAGGTTAGGTGAGGTTAGGTTAAGTGAAGTTGGGTTAGGCAGAATGGCTGAGGTATGAATTAAACCCGCCTTTTCTCACTTTTGCTTCACAAGACTGAATGTACCCCATTCCAACCATCAGACCAGAAATTAAATTCCTTGGCAGAGCCAGGTCTCAAACCTGGGGCTCCACAGTGACATCCAAGAATGCTAGCCACTTCACCGTAAAGTGCACAAATTAAGGCTGGTCATAGTTGTACATGATTAATTAATAATTACCTAATAATGTAAATAATAATAATAATAAATATTCCATTTAGCAACTACGCGGCCGACCTCTCCCTGTGACGTCATCCACGGTCTCAGAGTATGGCGATCATGTTGCCCATTAGCCATTGCGCCAGCTATGCCTGTCCCCTCCATAAGAATAACATAGGGCTGGTTGCGCGCGGCGTCCATCTGCCATTAGCTCCTGTGCCAGAACCGCTCTTTTATTCCTACTTACAGTAGATTAATAAATATTGAGAACCGTCCAAATATATCGGATGGTTGCCATGTTGGATTTTGATATATGTAGGCCATATAATTATGTACTATTAGAAGATGATTATTGTGTACGTTCGTTTTGCAAATGTTGATTTCGATCGCATCATTAGAACACGAAATGAAAACTTAATTTTCGAAATTTGCACTGCCCCCTTCTTGAGGTTACGTAAACAATTGAACTAAATTAGATACCAGTGCATTACATGCGTATAAACATTTGCTGTACAATGTTGCATTGCGTTTGGATTATTAAATCGCGAGAAAAGTCTATTTTAAACGTTCAAGTTCGCTTGGCCGCCATGTTCGTTTTGTAGTTAACCGGATTTTGAAAGTCCCATATATGAGCTTCTAGTAGTGCCCTTTATCTCCGTTCGAAATGTCATGGTGATACCGGTAATAGTTATGTAAACGATTGAACGAAGTTAGGTGTCGGTGCATTACAATACATATACTGTACCAAGTTTCATTGCGTTTGGTTGGTTAAATCGCGAGAAACGTCTATTTAACAGTCGCAACTTCGCTTGGCAGCCATGTTGCTTTTGTAGCTACCAGGTTTTCAAAAGCCACATAGTTGAACTTCTAGTAGTTACCTTTATCACCGTACAAAATTCCAGGGTGATATCGGTGATATTGAATGCTGGTGAAATATTTCGCTCGGCCGCCATGTTGGATTGGTGAGCCGTAAAAAAATTTGAGGGACACGGTCGTGGTCGCCCGGAATAGTGCTATGAACTTACCGAGTTTCATTGAAATCGTTCCAGCCGTTTAGAAGTTAATAGGGGTGACACACAAAAATCCTCACACACACACACACTCACGCACGCACACACTGGCAGACACACGGATAAAAGGCGATCTCATAAGCCTAATTTTTCATAAATGAAAATAGGCTAACAATAGGCTTGTGTCTGCCTGTGTGTGCGTGTGTGTGATGGTGTGTGTGTCCCCCCTAATAACTTCCAAACGGCTGGAGTGATTTCAATGAAAGTCGGTACGTTCATAGCAGTATTCCAGATGACCCCGACCGTACCCTTCAAATTTTGTTACGTCTCATCCATCCAGCATGGTGGTTGTGCAAAATATTTCACCAGCATTCATTATCTCCGAAACTATTACCGATATCAAAATGGAATATTTTACGGTGATACAGGGAACTACTAGATGTTCACCTATGTGACTTTTGCAAACCTGGTTACTACAAAACTAACATGGCGGCCAAGCGAAGTTGCGACTTTTAAATAGACGTTTCTCGGGATTTAACCAACCAAACGCAATTAAACTAGGTACAGTATATGTTTATGCACATTGTAATGCACCGACATCTAACTTCGTTCTATTGTTTACATAACCTCAAGATGGCGGCTGTGCGAAATATTTCACCGGCATTCTATATATCTGATACTATTACCCTCAAATTAGGCTGAAATTGTGTACGGAGATAAAGGGCACTACTAGAAGTTCATCTTTAAGACTTTCAAAAAGCGGTTAACTACAAAACGAATATGGTGGCCAAGCGAATTAGAAAATTTTAATTTTAATATTTCTCTGAAACTATTACCGGTATCACCCTCAAATTTTGTACGGATATAAAGGGAACTACTGGAATTTCATCTATAAGACTTTCAAAAACCGTTTAACTACAAAACGAACATGGCGGCCAAGCGAAGTTGAAAGTTTTAAATAGACCTTTCTCGCGATTTAATGATCCAAACGCAATTAAACTTGGTACAGAAAATGTTTATACACATCGTAATGCACTGGTAACTAATTTAGATCAATTGTTTACATAACCTCAAGATGGCTGTGCAAATTTTAAAATTTAGTTTTTATTTCTTGTGTCGTAATCATGCGATCGAAGTGAAAATTTGAATAATGAACCTACGCAATAATTTTCCTTTTATGGTACGACTCTATGGCCTATACATATCCAACATGGCGACCATCCAAAATATTTAGTCGGTTCTCAATATTTACGAATCTATTACAGCAATCAGACTGAAATATTGTCTGTTGATAGAGGCAATTAACATAAGTAGGATATATGAAAATAGGCTGTAAAGTCTTCACGGAACTACTTGTTAATATCTCTATAGAAGCTGCAGTAAATACATTAAAAGAGAAAACAAAAGGATTAAAATTGAATGGATTACAGGTTCATAGCCTTCGCTTTCAGATGATATTGCACATTTAGCACACTCTGCATGTGAAATGAATAGAATGTCAAAGTTTTTCAGAAATAATTAGGAAAATTCGGGATAAGAGTTAATTCTTGGAAAAGAAAATTAATGGTGGTTGATTAAAAAAAAAACCCCAATTTTAGCTAATATAATGTTAAATGACAGCGCCATTGGACAAGTCACGGAATTTTGCTATTTGGGAGGTGTGATTAGTTATGACAACAGATACATCACAGAAATTAAGAAAAGAATAGTGTAGGCGAAGAAAGACTTTCAAAATAAGAATTTGCTGCTCAATGGGCACCTCAACTTGAAGATAAGGAAGTCATTTCTCAAGACCTTCGTTTGGAGTGATTTGACCTATGGTTGTGAAACATGGACACTAGGGAAAAGAGAAGAATCAAATCTTGAGGCAGCTGAAATGTGGTTTTGGAGACGAATGACCCGAACAAGCTGGATGGAAAGAAATACAAATTAGCTTGTTCTGAACCAAATTCTGGAGAATCGATGCCTGTTGAACACCATCAAGAAAAGGAAAGCAAAATCCATGGGACACAACTCAGACATGAAACACTCTTCCAGGTATTTTTTTAAGGAAAAACTTTGGGGAAAGACCAAGGGGACGACCAAGACAATCGTACCTCAAGAACATTGTCGAGGAGATGGAATGTGACTCGTATGCCAATATGAAGAGGACTGCTGAAGACCGTAAGAAATTGCTGCAACGACAAGGCTTTTAGCCTTTAGAAGATGATGATGATGATGAAACAAATGGATGGGATGACAGCCGAGTTAGGTAAAGACAAGTTCAGTGAACAAGAATCTGAGGAACAAGGGTAGTTGTATTAAGTATCAGACTGTAGAATAAATGTCGAGAGGAAAACGTTCGTGGCATATTTAGTATAAATAAAGCTGTGTATAATGTTGATTGGAGATTTGTTTGACAGTTTGAAAAGTTTCGGAATACAATTCAGGATTCTGAGTGTGTCTACAACCAGCTGGTGTTTATTAGATTCGACAAAGATGAGAGAGAGACTGGTATTTAGAATGATATAAGGTAAGACTGCATTTTATCATTCGTACTTTTGAATCTATAGTTATGGCAAGTAACGAAGGAAATGCCAATGGAATTTAAAGTAGAATTGAGGACGAAGATAAATAATTACGACTCGGTGACTTACTAACGACAATGTCATCTTAGCCTCATCACCAGAGGATTTGATCATGTTTCTAAACGGTGTGTACTAGGTGTTCCGGAAAGATTTCATAATAAAATCATTGTATTTGAAACATAATAAACGGAATGCAGCAGGAAGATTTAAAATAAATATATTGAAATCGATTGGCTGTTGAAACACTAATCGTAAGAGCCGTTGGTGACTCCAACTTGGGCACAGAATGGACAAAGCAAATAAGATATAAAGATTGGGTTGACATCTGTTTAAATGAAATATAGATCTAGGTTTTAGAAGTCATTTTTGAAGCCATTGCCTGGAGCCTGGCGCTATATGGAGGCGAAACTTGGATTGATTTTGCTACAGAATATATAAAAATAGATTTTTTTTATTGTGGTGTTGTAGGAAAATAGTGATGATAAAGATTAAATATAGTTAAAACTCAGCAATTCTTCTAGGTTTGTGCCGTGTCTTGTGTGGGGTTTCGCCTAGGACACCAAGCTGGCTCATCGGTGGGCTCAAAATCTGCTCGTTCTTCCTCTTGAAGTCAGACGATAATGTTGCGAATGGCTTCTTGCTCCTGGAAGACCTCACTGAAGAATTTTAGGTTCCCAATCGATGGCCAGTTTTCACCGAAATACAGCTCTAAAAGCCGTCTGATGTCTTGTAGTTAAGTTTTTTAGAGTGCAACACTTACTTGAATTGGTGAGGGACCCGGATGTTTGTTAATATTCGTTCCAATTTTCATGCTGCTATTTCGCTCATGCTGCTCTTTCCCTCACGAACCTCAAAATAGTAGAACGGCTCCCTTCGGACCAGTCATGTTATTTTTTTTTTTGCCAATTCTGAACACGATTTTCTTCGCTTTTTGGAATTGGAATTGTTCACTACCCGGATTTTTTTTACCGTGCCATCCACATACGCTTTCTAATCACTAACAGGACATTCACCTTGTTCCAGGCGAACTACTGTTGCAAATTTCTCAATATGCTTGATGTATCCGGAAGGATTTTCAAAGACACTCACTTTGCGAAGTTGCCGTTCAATATTTCCAAAATCTCTGTCAGGTGAGATAAATGAGCGGCCCACAATTGGGAACCATAGCTGTATTTCTTCTAGACATGCGGGAGCTGCTAGTAGTAACCAGAGAGATAGCATGCTGATCATATTCTTGTTTTTGTTCTGACCCCCACAGCCAACAGAGAATAACCGAAATATTTTGAACCTTAAACATTTATGCTGGCTAGTTTGTGAAGAAGTGTGGACGCTTTTTGGTTTGATCCTTTGGTATGTTGATGTTCTAACCAGACGTAAGACGTTGTTCTCAACTCCAATATCAGCGGGTTAAACTACTTCAACTTACACTATTTCTCCCACTACTGGTACTTATGCCGTTTCTGTTCTTCCCTCCGTATTTGGAACATCCACAATAGTATTACAGTCCACAAATGCAACAACTGCTTCACTTAAATCAACAAGATCACTCATTTTTCTGGCATGAAGTGCCCACAACCAAGAAACAATCTGTCAATCAAATGTGCATTTAAACGGTGTATTTCGACAAGGCAGCATGTCATTGTTGCGTACGCTTCCTCGATAGTGCAGCCAACTCAAATCTGAAACACGAAACTATCCTTCCCGATCGAAATAAATAATTATTTATTGTAATGAAATTCTGTGGGAGGAATATTGGCAGTTCTTGTACCAGTTAGCGGGATTTGCAGCCGAATGTGGCAAGGCAGACGCCATACATACGGAACTTAGCGGTCTTTGGACACGTGGAACATTAAACTGGCTTTGCAACCGTAGCCAACATGCATTTAGCGGTTTATGCAAACGAATGCGATTTTTGTTGGCCATTTTCAACGGTTCTGAGCGGGATATGCACCCTGAAACTTATTCCATCGTGTAGCCAGTTAAAAGACGAACGTGACGGTATGCTCAACTCAAAATCGACAAAAAGTGCACTTAGCGGCCTTTGCGTCTGGGCTACTCATATATAGTATCTGATATTTTCTTGGACCTAAAGCTAATCACTCAACTCGACATAATTTATGTAGCCCTAAATAACCATTCATCCGCGATGTATTCAAGAGTGAAGCATAATAGCCCATCTGGTTTCGAAATCACATGATTTGCATATCCAAAATTCCCACCTTAATCCAAATGCCAGCATGGCTATTCTGTAGGGAATATAATATGGATTATTCTGTCACCTGTACGAGCACGCACTTCCTAATTATGATGGATTTCAGCTAGCCAGATTCTATTAAATAGTCATATCCCCGTACATCCATGTTGTTAAAGCGGCCAATGTAGTGTAAAATAAGTTGAACACTTTCACTGCTAATATGAATGAGCACACAATTTCCGTAAACATCCAATAATTTCAATTATTTAACTGATCAAGGACGAAGATGACTTTTGGCAAACAGAATGTGTCTGGAAATAATTTGCCATTTCAATGTTTAATCAGTACTTTTGAAATAGATACGGATTTTATATTTATCAAGGAAACCTATGACTCCAAATACTCCAATGTGACGCACCATTTTGTTTGCAGAGTATATAAGTAATTTGAAAATATTCAGACTAAATGAAAAACATAGCATTGAATATTAAAAATGAGTTCAGTTCCAGGTAATAGATAAGGACAGTATTCCTGGTATTGATAATAATGAATGTTGGTCCAGTTATTTCATAAATTAGTTTTCTGGATTTTGAATTGAACATAATTTAGAGCACACTGCAATGATTTCAGGCTGGGATGTCCTGATACTTCGGATCCTGCTGTAAGGAAAATATACGCATTATCTACTACTAGAGGACAGACTACCAGCACTGTATCTGAAAGAAATATTACAAATCAAGAACTTTTTAAGACTAACCCTTTAACCAATACTGGGGAGAAGCGTTACCCATGTAGCACATGCGAAGCCAAATTTAGTCAGAAAGGTCATTTGAGTACACACATGGTAACTCATACTGGGGAGAAGCGTTACACATGTAACACATGCGAAGCCAAATTTGCCCGCAAAGATTATTTGAAGACACACATGTTATTCCATACTGGGGAAAAGAATTACTCGTGTAGAACATGCGATGCCCAGTTCAGTCTGAAAGGGTCTTTGAAGTCACACATGTTAACCCATAGCGGTGAGAAGCCACATTCGTGTAGCACATGCGGAGCCAACTTTAGTTGGAAATCTAGCTTGAAGACCCACATGTTAACCCATACTGGAGAGAAACGTTATTCTTGTAGCACATGCGAAGCCAAATTTGCTCGGAAAGAATATCTGAAGGCACACATGTTAACCCATACTGGTCAGAAGCTTTACTCGTGTAGCACGTGCGGAACCAAATTTACTCAGAGAGGTCATTTGATAAAGCACATGGTAACTCATACTGTGGAGAAGCCATTCTCGTGTAGCACATGCCGAACCAGTTTTGCCCACAAGGGTTATTTGAAGACACACATGTTAACCCATACAGGTGGGAAGCTTTACTCGTGTAGCACATGCGGAGCCAAATTTAAATGGGAAAGTAGTATGAAGACACACATGTTAACCCATACTGGGCAGAAGCCGTTCTCGTGTAGCACTTGCGGAGACAAATTTAGTCTGAAAGGACATTTTAAGACACACATGTTAAAACATAGTGGTGAGAAGCGTTATTCGTGTAGCACATGCGGAGCCAAATTTAGTGTGAAAGGTAGTTTGAAGACACACATGATAACCCATACTGGCCAGAAGCCATTCTCATGTAGCACATGCGGACACAAATATAATCGGAAAGGTAATTTGAAGGCACACATGTTAACCCATACTGGTGAGAAGCGATATTCGTGTAGCACATGCGAAGCCAAATTTGCCCACAAGAATGTTTTGAAGAAACACATGTTAACCCATAGTCGTGAGAAGACCAAGTAGCATATGCCAAACCAAATTCGTTGGGATATTTGAAGGGAAGGTATTGTTTTACCCTTTGGGGAGGGTAGAACTGAGGGCTGGGGGGGGGGGGGGGGGTGCGTGAGGGGTGAATTAAGCTGTCGGCCTCTCCGCGAGAGATAGAGTGTCTAAAGGTGTCGGGGAAGTAACTTTTATCGCGCAGGGAGCAATGACTCGCGGGTCGGGCGAAGTAAGCCAACTGCTGATAACGCAGTATAACGGAGTCTACGCAAGTGGCCCGCGTGGAGGACAATGTCAATTACTGTAAAATATTGATAGCGCCTACGCAGCGATTTATAGGCGGGCCAGTAAATTATAATGTGGGGAAAGGGGATCAGGCTGTGTGCAATAAAATAATAAACAAACGGGCAAATTATATTAAATGTGATGGTTTACTCCCTAAATGTAGAGATAGCTCAACAATGAGACTGTAGTTTTCTACAAAACGAACAGGTATGGTAATATGGTAGGATGTAACAATATGGGACACCTGAGATGCGCTCACCTGGTACTCTAGAAGTCGGTTGTCAGTCGGGCAGCACCTCGGGGTAAAC
Organism: Meconema thalassinum; assembly: GCA_946902985.2. NCBI lineage: Eukaryota > Metazoa > Arthropoda > Insecta > Orthoptera > Tettigoniidae > Meconema > Meconema thalassinum. The sequence goes on along the minus strand of OX336388.2, from coordinate 798,702,242 downwards.
AGACAAATTCCCTCTCAGTGGAGGATCTATTTACATGTTCTAGTGTGCTGACTGTTGCCACACTGCTGTTCTAGTAAGCAGATTCTGTGTTCCTGTTGATGGATGTAGCAAGCGCTTAGGCAAGAGCTGTAGTAGGTCTCTGCCAGCGTGGGGTAAAAAGGAAGTGTGTTGGTGTTGTTGTTGCTTGCAACTTTGGGGTGGCTTTAAGGGTGAAATAGTGTAGAGTCTTGGACGGATAAGTGTATGTGGCGTAGATGATGGGGGTGTAATTGTGGATGTTTGTAGACAGTTATTTAGATGTCCGGAGTGTAGATTTATTTGTAGATTAGCTGTATCTTTGTAGGTATATGTGACTGTAACTCTTAAGGACATTATATGTCCTTAAAGGTACAACACCACCTTCTTCCGGTTTAACCTGTGACCTCGTAGGCTGTAGACTGTTGTCTGTATTTAGTCCTAAGGGTGGTTTCCTTCCTCCTCGATCCTCTTCCTTCTTCTTCATCTGGTGGCGTGGATGATTCGTCGTGTGGGAAGTACGGCTGTGTATGTGTAGCTTTGTGTAGTGTATTCTCAGGTAGGGTAGGTTTCAAGGGTGGAACTGATGTACTGATGGAGATGAAAATGTTGACAATGTGTTTTAAAAACATTGGTGAGTATGTGACAAGGAAAAATACAGTCATTGTGATAAAGAAAATAATTACAGTATGTGCAAGGTTTTACAATGTTAGTATATAATGTTGAACAAATAGCAAGGTTTCTATAAAATAATAATACTAATAAAAACTGGCATGTGGTATGTGTGATGGTTTTTTTTTTGGTCAGTAACAATTTATAACTCGCTAGTGTGCATTGGTGCATGCCATATATGTATATAGTATAGAGAAGATAAGAGAAAAGTAAAATGTACACTCCATCAGGGTTGCGTTTGGAAAGGTCTAAAAAATGTTTTATAATAATTTTATTAATACAGCCAATGGCCATGTACATTTTATGTCTTATTAGGGAGTGTGGAAAGTGTTGCAGTGTCCGTACATTGTGTAGTTATGAAGGTGGATATGAAATGTGTTTACTAGTAGTATTGTACAAAAAATACATAAACTATATAAAATGCATACAAACATGTAATGTTGACAAGATGTGTATATGTAAAAAAACCTCAAGTAACAATGTCCATTGGTGGTTAGTAAGCATTGTATTCATGGTAATAATATACATCATAATAATAATTGCATTAAGAATAATAATAATCATAGTAATAATAATAATAATGAGCTGATAACATACATGATACTGGTGTCTGCACCTTTGGTGTAATACAAATGTGTAGAGCTCTCTCTCTCTTGGCCAAATTCATATTCTTATGCGCGCTAAACACTTTAGGGCCCAACCTATAATCTACCTTGCTGACTAACCTTAACTTTATTTGGCCGTTCTACATTACCTTATAGTATGTAAGCCATTCCCTGTGGGCAAATAAGCTTTACCGTGGCAGTAAGGGTCGCTATATACAAATCATGGCGACTCTTAACCACCGTAGTGTGACACCGCATGGTAGATGTAATTTTGTATCTGTTAGTGATCGCCTGGTAGCCCACAGGTACCTGCCATTACTGCACGGATTTGTCTTCCTGTTTCTAGTCTAAATTAGTGTGTGATGTGGGAAGAAACGAAGGGTAGTGTGTATGCTGTAAGAAGAAGATATGTTTGTTTTCTGGCGTTGAAAGCGTATATAAAATACCTATTTACATAGTTTCGCACTCTGTAAATTAATAGAGAGGGTACATAAAAATTATGTGAATAGTGTTGATGACGCCTTGTTCTACATCTGAAAATAAAATGCATGATTATTAACACTCGTCAGTCGTCATGTCATTCATTCATACCGCGCTGTTTATGTCCATGTTACGATCGGTCGTCGCCGCCTGCTGGGCCGTGCTGCATGCTATCTTTTTCCATGCTATTAGTAGTCTTAAACTACCTGCTTATATCTGTAATCCCTGAGTGTCTAGGTGAGAGTGTGAATTGTTGCGGTGTAGTTCAGTGTAACAAGTGTGTTTTATCGTGTTATTGGGATGTAAGGGAGGGGGTGGCGCCTTGAGGCATTTACATTACCTGTTGTAATGATCATTCTCTTTTCGCGGTGGAGCTCGTGGCTGGAATAGAATGTACAATGATTATTAAAATACTCTGGCCATAACTACGCTCGTTGTATCCGTCGCGCAGCGCTGTTGTGGCAGGTCAGCCCTCGATGCGGCTGTGACGTAGACGTCTGTTTCGGGCGCCTTATCTATTAAACTTAACTACTAATTACTATCTTATGTATTTGTCTTCTATCGGCTTAGCCTTGCTGTAGTTCGTAGTGCACCGTTTTCAGCTGAGGTCTCCACCTAGTTGTTCCCGGGATTCTAACCACGGTTTCCGTGTGAGAGCCGAGCAGCTAGTGCCTTACGTCCATCTTTTACCTTGTGTGTGATCATCTTAAGTGTAACCTATAATCTTGTTTGTCGTGACCTTCCTATAGCTATATCTCCTATCGATTGGACATGTCCTCCCTACTTATTTGACATGCCTTCCCCGGGGTTTTCGCAGTTATGATCATATAGGCCGTTTCGCTCGTTCGTCATTCGTTTATCGCATTCAATTCGCTTTCTCGGACTTACAATGCCGGTTAATCACTTATATTTGTCGCACGTCACTAGACTTACATTGGTCACTGGTCTTACCGCCGAGGATCAGTCGGTCTTACGGCCAGGAAATCATTGGTCATTGGTCTTACCGCCCTGGATCAGACGGTCTTACGGCCAAGAAATCATTTATCATCGCGGAAAAATGCATTTATATTCTTCTTTCTTCATCTGCTCGCATACAGGTCTTGGCTACCTCGCAATGGTGCCTAATTACGTATGCTTATAGACTAACTAACTAACTTACGAGCTTATGGGTCGTCTGGGTGGGTCATCGGCCTATCTGGCTAACCTGCAAAGGTGTCATCACGCAGTATGGCCGATGTCACCTTATGCTAGGGTGGAACGTCGCGTTGGAAACTGAGTTGACTATGCTCCTTTCCGTCGTTGGTTCGTTCCTAACCTGGCTGTGGTCTGTTGTCTTCCTACGTTGTACTACCCTTCTGACTTTATACCTAAGTACCTTGTGTATCCTCAGCTTTTCTTTTAGGGGTGAAATTCTTGTGGTAGGGTGTGAGTAATGTTTTATGTCTTGAATAATGTGGGATTATGGGCGTTATAGTCGCATGCGCTGCTTTGCACATTTAGCTGAATGAATTTCCACGCTAGGGCGTAGGTAGGTCACTTTTGGATACATGAATGGGTTTATTACTGGGTTGCGAAGTTCTGTTATTATTTGTGTTAATTGAAGGTATTACCGTATAAGGTAGGATGGTGTAGCATTATGCATTATGTCACCTTATGCTAGGGTGGAACGTCGCGTTGGAAACTGAGTTGACTATGCTCCTTTCCGTCGTTGGTTCGTTTACGTGTGGTGGCTCTGGGGAATTCGGATATGGCGCTTGTTGTGATGCGACTGAATCGTTTCTCCTCTCTTGCTCCTAGATTTCTGCGCTGAGTGTTAGTGCTATGCGAATCGGGGTTTTCTGGGCGACTGAGCTTAACGCCGTTGCATTATGGATGAAACTAATAATTAAAGACCGATAATCTAGTGTTTTTTCTCTTTTTTCTGGCCCTTGTTTGCTTGAGGATGTATGCTATTTGTTGGGGATATATGCTTGTTGAAGGAGTTTGAGTATGTGTTATTTAGTGCTCGGGGTGGGGATAAAGGTTTGTTAAAATGGACTTTCCATGCGGGATGTATTAATTAAAATATAGGTGTTTTAGTTATGTTAATAGGGTGTTTTTGTTAATGTTTCTTCAGCCATTATGTATAAATCAAGCGTTTTTGTTAATTCCGTGCGCCTGTCGTTGGACGCTAGCCTTGTGCGTCTGAGGTAAGGTGCAGCTACCCCTGTGTTCGTTGATGAAATGCCCTTTTTGTTGTTGGTATGATTATTGTAAGATTGGCGTGATGTGAAATGTTTTGCGATCTTGTTTACGTGTGGTGGCTCTGGGGAATTCGGATATGGCGCTTGTTGTGATGCGACTGAATCGTTTCTCCTCTCTTGCTCCTAGATTTCTGCGCTGAGTGTTAGTGCTATGCGAATCGGGGTTTTCTGGGCGACTGAGCTTAACGCCGTTGCATTATGGATGAAACTAATAATTAAAGACCGATAATCTAGTGTTGCTGCCCTATGGCCAGCCCTAAATGTCGATATGCTGCTATTTAAAAATAGTATACATAATAGTGATTTTCCATGTCTCTTTTTGCAATGGTACGTGTCTCAGTTCAGCGTTTATGATCGCTCTTACCTTTCGCTAATCTAATATCGCCTCCTCATATTTATCCCTTTTGATATTTTGGTACTGATACGGATATTATTTAAAGTATGAGCTACGTGTGACGTCATTGTGCGCGCCTCGTCTATGGCACGAGCCGTATGCGCCTAGTATTGCAGCATGTTATTCGCTTGTATTCATTGACGTGGGAGTGCGTTTACATGCGTGACGTAAATCTTATGATGTCACGAATAGTAGGGACAAACATGGCTGCCTGTCGGGTTTCACTGTCGTTATCAATGACGTGTACTGCTCGCGCATATCATCTCCTAGGTAACCGGTGTGGGTTTGGCTTCTGATAAACCTTATTCTGCGTCACGCCTGGGCGGAGACTTGTGATGTGATTCTTTCTGTATCGCAGACTCAAATAAAATGGCGACCTCTAATAATAACTAAGAATCTGTTTTTCCAATGCGCTTTATTCTGACTGGGCTAATTTTAGCCATCCCTCGCCTATATGTATCTTCTGTTTTAATATTCTTGTGTTTATTGACTATCTGCCTATACTATGTGGCTACTGATTATTCATTTAACCATGCTAATATGCCCGTAATTGGTGTACAAAAATCCCTGGGGCAGATTAGCGTACCTATGGCCATAATAGGGGTTGTAGTTTTAGCTGCTAATACAATATAGCTTCTTCCGTTGATTAACTGCGGGCATAATAGTTGGAATCTGTTAGGAAAATGGATGTGCCGTATGTCATCTGCCTCCTATTGGGGACCGTGGATATTTCTATGAATGGCTGCCAATTTATATAATTGTTGGAATTCATTAATTGATTCTCTCCTTTTAGTAATTAATTGGGGTGAGTGTTGGATAGTATCCCCGTGTCATGGCTAAATGCGTTTGTGTTTTGTGCACATTTAGTGATGGTCAATGTCGCATAGTGTTCATCGTGGCACTTCTCTTTCCCTATGTAAGACGTAAACTGTATGTGGGTATGCCGTGGCCTAATCTTTGTCGTTCTTACTACCGGGCGTGCCGAGTGTGGCCCTCCTGTCTTGGATTGTAGGCTACGTGCTTACTAAGTCCTATTGCTTGGCCGCGTGTGCAATTTTCGCCATCCGCTGTTGTTATGTGTAATACTGCTGACAAGTGTTTATACCCGTGACTTCCTCGTTCCTTCTTGGCACCCGCGCAACAAAATCTGGAATGTTGTTTATATGCCTCATGTTGGTGCTTGGTAATGTCTTGTTGGTCAATTTCCTATGTGTACTGTAAACCATATATTATTTTTGTGCTCCTGCGCTGTTTGCGCCATTGTCTGGAGTCAAAATGTAGCTTCGCGCGCGTGGTTACATCTTTAGAAATGTGGTGTTCCCAGCCGTGGTTACTGCTTTTAGAAAATGTTACTTTTGCTCACCAACCGTGGATGCCCTGTTCTCCATTCATTCTTTTTGTTTTCCAACATATGTTATTGTGTTGTCTATGTTCATTTTCGGTTGTAATGCTGGCGGTCCTGTTATGTTAATTATTTAAATATTTAACCGTGTATGTCTTAACGATAATCGTGCATGTTTTCTCGCAATTTGTCTGTGATTGTAAATGTGTTTTCCAAAGGTGTGCAATGTTGTTTAGTTCTTCCGCTTTTTGGGTTTCTGGCTCCTGGTCATGGGAATGACCGTCCGTGTGTGATATGGTTTCATTCGACGAACGTGAATTGTATCTTTGATAATTTTGTGATTGTGTCTAATGTTGACGATATAATTGAAGTTTGACACCTTTATATGGACTTTGAACGGTCCGGTCCTCTTAGGGCTGAGTAATTCACATACGTTTTTCGTTCGCGTGGGCGTCCAAATCATGACAAACAGCCCCACCCTGTATTCTTGATGTTAGTGATTCCTATCGTAGATTTTGTTGTTTCTTTTGTGTGATTATAATGTTTGTCGGGCGTTGATCCTGCATTTTGAGTGTGTTTGGGACCGCTATTGGTGCAGTGTCATGTGTAGCTGTCGGTTTGTGCCTTAACACCCCCGTGTTGTCTAGAAAAAATTGCCTTGATAAACGTGCCGTCCTGTTATCCATGCTATCTAAATTCTCTAATGCTGTTCTTATTTGCCTTAAGTGTGGGTCGTCCATTTGCTCCTGTTTCATATCTACCTGTGTAATTGTGTATGTAGGCATCGTGTCCCATTCATAATCTTTTTCGTCATCTGGTGCTTCGAGGACGGGTAGCCTTGATAATCCATTGGCGTCCAGATGTATCGGTCCCTTCTTGTGTTTGACTGCAAAATCGTAATCATAAAGTTTAAAGATAAATCGTATGAGTCGCGAGTTAGGATTCTTAAACTTATCCCAATATAACAGACTGGCAAGATCTGTCACCACTGTGAAATGTTCCTATATACATAAGTTTGAAATTAATTTACTTTTTTTAAATTAAGTTTGATTATAGTCGCTTTAACTTAGATGTCTTATCGCGACTCCTAAATCTAGTCTACATTAAATATTGTAGATACATTAGCAATAACATGATAGGAACATTAACCCAGAGGAATATGAAAAAATACAAGAACTGTGAATTGAACTGTCATATTTTTGAATATAAACCAGTGTCTTTGAAGAAATCGATGATTTGGTTACACAGTGCAGGAGATGTGAGGGCTTCGTTAATCTTACCACGAATGCCATGATACTGGCGCCATTTGCTGTACTGCAGATAATTAGTGATGACGTGCTTCACAGTCAGCACGCTGTTACATGTTGTGCAGATGGGAGGCTGTTTCTTCTCAAGACGGTAGCTATGAGATATCTTGGAGTGACCTATCCTTATTCAGGATAGTAAGATTTGGTCTTGTCTGCGAAGATGACGGACATCATAAGGTATTACAGAATCCGTATATATTTCACGAAGCTTACTGTTGAAGGTTTTAATCCAATTCGTCTTCCACTGTTGGTACAATTTAGTTTTAATGTAAGTAATAATGTCAGCATGTGGTGTAGCTGTTGTAGGATGCGTAGCTTCTTTAGCTGCCTGATCATTGCCCTGAATACCTCTGTGTGAGGGTATCCAAACAAAGATCACTTGTTTACCTGCATTCATCATTTTGTTGAACAACTGTTGAATTTCTTGCACGAAAATGTGGGTCAGTATCGGACTTGCTAGTGCACTTAGTGCACTTCTTGAATTAGTTATTGCCGGTACTTATTTTCAAAATGTATAGCTTAAGGGCAAAGAGTTCATTAGAAAAGACAGTGCAGAAGTCAGGTAGACGAAATAGCATAGTGTGATCTGGATATATTATCCCACAGCCGTTTCTTTCCTCACATTTCGATCCATCAGTATAAATTGCACTGTGCCTTGGATATCTGTTGGAAAGTTCAAGAAAAAGTTGATGGTGTTGGGATTTAACCATTTGGTTTTTGCCATTGATGTTCAGATCAAAATTAATGGTTGGTAGGGAGATTGTGGGACATCAAGGGAATGGCGAGAGAGTAAAATTGGAGGGATAGTTAGATTTAGTTCTTCAAGGAACTTAGTTATTCTGACATTGAAGGGGAGTGGTTGCAATCTTGACTCGGCTTTTCTTTTTTTGTGTCGATTTGAAAAAACATACGATTTAATGCGAGGTGTATTCGTAGTTGGAACTTTGAGTGCGTATGTTAAACTCAGTTGCTGACGTCTGAATGTAAGTGGTGGTTCATTTGCTTCCATTTGGAGACTGGCTACTGGACTGGTGTGAAAAACTCCCAAAGCGATTCGAAGGGCGGAGGATTGGACGGAATCAAAGATCTTGAGTGATGATTGGCTTGCAGAATTGTAGACAATACAGCCATAATCTAGTTTAGCCCTGATAATGGCTCGGTACGTGTTCATTAGTACTTTGTAGTCTGCTCCCCAGTTCTTTGCTGCCAAGATCTTTGTTATAGTCAAACGTCGGAGACACTCGTCTTTAAGGTTCTTCAGGGGGGGAATCTAACTTAGCTTAGTATCAAACAGAACTCCTATGATTTTCAGAGTGGTTACTGTTTCAATTTTATGATTGTCCATGTACAGTTCGGGATCGGGCACTGTTTGTTTATTTTTGGAGAAGAGAATGCATATAGTTTTAGTTTTGGAAAACTTGAATCCTGTAACATTTGCCCATTTTTGGATATTCTCGATCGACTCCTGAAGTAGATGTTGAATAGTGGAAATATTTCTCCCTGAACTGAGTAGAGTCAAATCATCGGCAAAAAGGCAAACCTTTACTGGTAAGTGAATGTTACAGACAATACCATGGATTGCGACAAGGAATAATGTGACACTGATGACTGAGCCTTGAGGAACTCCATTGTTAATTGTTTCTTCTTGTGACAAAATTCCATTTGTTCTGACCTGAATTCGACGATCTTGAAGGAAATTATAAATGAAGTGGATCATGTTTCCTGAAATATCATGTTTCATCAATGTTTCAATTACATTGTCTTTCCATATCATATCACATGCTTTTTCGATATCTAAACTAACTGCTATGAGGCGGTGGTTATTGAGGAAAGCTTCTCCGATTTCAGATTCAAAACTTATCAGAGTATCTGTTGTTGAACGTGCTTTACGAAAACTATTTTGTGCATCACTGAAAAAGTTTGTGTTCGAGATACCAACGTAATCTTTTATTAACAATTTTCTCCATTAACTTGCACATTGTGTTTGTCAAAGCGATGGGTCGATAATTATCGGGAAATGAGTTGTCTTTTCCTGGTTTAAGTATAGCCACTTGCGCCGCTATAGGTCTGGTAATAATAATAATAATAATAATAATACGCGTCAGAGTAGCAGTGGAAGATAAAATCAACAAGGTCGCAAATGGATGGGGGAAAAGACGTCTTGCTCGACCCGGTGCTGGGCCCAAGGTTTTCGGAGCGAGCAAAAGATGATTTCCAAAAAACCAAATGGAAACAAATCATTGCTTAATTCAATGATCAAAAGTGCAAAAAGGAATCTCATGAAATTAATTAAAGAAAGCCCAGAGGCGTGTTAATCGTGCCTTTGTTACATCACAAAGACAAGATTGACGAAATCGAGATAAGGATAAGGGAGGGGTACTTAAATATAAGAAATGAAAAAACAAGGGAGCTATATTACTTAAAATATAAAAATGTATTAAAGACAAAAGAAAGAGCGTGTACACGAAATGAACAAATTACTTAAAACAAAGAAAAAGGCTAGCTAAGACAAGATCAATAATACAAAAGGAACCCAATACCAAGAATAAAGACTTAAAAAAACTAAAAAGCACGACAGAACCTGAGTACAGCTCAATAACATGAATCTAACGAAAAGATACGAACATGGAATAAAATAAAATAAAACTTACAAAAGCCAGAGAGAAACGCCAAACTTGCAAAAATTCAAATATCGAACATTAACGAGACGCGAAGCTTTTCATGATGTTATGTAAACATACCGGAGGGAAGGGGGAGGAGTGAGGGGGAGTAAAACAAAGGGGAGAGAGCTCTCATGGAGATAGGAGGAAGGAGAAGACAAGGGGGATTATTATTAAGTTAAGTAATACGGCGAAAATCAAAAGAGAAAAACAAAACAAAAGGAAAATGAAATATACAGAGATACATTACATTACAATTGACTCGGGATGAAAGAGACCGGTAAAAATCGAAAGCACGCTATAAAAAATTGGCATATACTCCCAACATAATGCCGCACCAACGCGACTTATAAAAAAGAATAATATGACATCGGAGCTGGAGAAATCCCAGTTAACCACCGTCACATATATTCTATAAACAAAAGGGACATGTATTAGTGGGAGACGTTGGACATAAGTCCCGTTACCTCACATATACTGTCCGCAAACAAAGGTCCAATTGCTACCAATCAAACGAAACGTTTGTGGTACAAAAGAGACACCGACGCAAAAGACGAGCATCAAGGCCCGACAGGAAACATACATAAGCCAAGACGTAGAAACGCAATGCTTTCGAATCTTACAGGTATTAACCAAAAGAACAAAACTATGAGGAGGGTACATAACAAAAGCAACCAAAAGGACTCCGCCGTATGACATTACGCAAGGTCCCGGAGATCTGGTTCAAGGATTAAAATACTAACAGTAGCATCTTGGAAAGGAAAGAGAATTAAGCAAAAGAAGAAACATTGAACAAAAACAATTACAATGCGTTAGATAGAAATACATTGAGCCGTACTCACATTCCGCTGCGCCATGAGGGCGGGCCTCTGCCCGAATACACACGTTCGCCCTACATCTCGGCACGTCCAAGACTGAATAAGCTTCTCTCCCCCAGAGAGGAGAGAAGCCTCTCAGATATATAAAGTGCGTAGTTTGGGAGTGGCTCCAAACTCGCGTCAAATATTGGCAGAGCCAATAGCAGAATAAATTGCACAACAAAATGCAAGGTAAGCAACAACACTAGCCAATACGAGAGAACTAGGTAGTATGTAGCTAGGGGTTGCACAACGTTAGACAGAGTGATACATACAGACAATCTGCGCACATTTAAACACACGAGACGTAATATAGAGATGTCACAACACATGCCAATAATAATAATAATAACTATAAATTCATGAAAAGTGGTTCACACTACAATGGCACTACGCCATTGATCAGGAAATGTTTTAGAACTCCATATGTAGTTAAGAATTGCAAGAAGATAATTCAATGCTCTGTGTGGAGGCTTTTCTAAGAACTCATAGGGAATATTATCTGGACCAGGATTAGATTTTCCACACTTGTTGAGCTCGGTGACAATTTCTTGAAACTGTAAGGTATCATTATATACATAGATTGGGCCAGGTAAAGTTTCTGTTAGTTCTACGGGAGCTCCGGTTGCCTTCATGTGAACATAGTTGGTATCACTAGAGGTGTTTTCTAGTTTATCAGCGATATTCTGAGGTTCATCTATAATTAATCCCTCAGCTGGTTCTCTAAGAGAAACAATACCGAAATCTTTGTATTTACCACTTATTCCTTGGGTTTTATTCCACGTAACTTTTTGTGGAGTGTGAGAGGTAATGGAGGAAACAAAAGTTAACCAAGAGGTTTTCTTGCTTGATTTTATTGTTTTTCTTGCTATGGCACGATATTTCTGAAAATTGATTTTGTTTTCGGGTGTAGGATTTCTTTTGTAGAGATAGAAGGCATGGTTCTTGTTTTCTATGGACTCTTTGCATGAGTCATTCCACCAGGGTACCGTTTTCTTCGAGGGTTTCATAGTTAGTTTAGGGATACTCTCTTCTGCAGATGTAATTATTACTTCAGTGAAGTCTTGGACAGTATCATTGATGAGTTTAGAGGAAATTTATATGTTGGGATTAAGTTATTTAAATGATTATTTACAGTCGCTTTAAATTTTTCCCAATCTGCCTTATTTACATTCCATTGAGAGCACAGAGGGTTTGAGGCGTTGCCTGAAGAATTTTCACAATCGTTTTTTTAGTGTATTGCTTTTAGTGCCGGGAGTGTCCGAGGACATGTTCGGCTCGCCAGTTTTGTAGCTGCTTCGGGACGGACACACAATGGGTGAGCTACACGTTCCGTCGTGTTGTCTGGGGAGGAAAGTTTGAATGTAATGACGAGGAGTTGGAAGTTAGCGGCTGTGGCCTATAGTTAGGGACCAACCCCGGCATTTGCCTGGAAGGAAGATGGGAAACCACAGAAGACCATCTTCAAGGTTGCCGGCGGGGAAATTCGAACCTCCTCGCCTCTCGGATGTGAGTGACTGCCAGCAGTCATGCCGTAACGACCACGGCTAATTTACCCGGTACAATCGTTAACGATAATGGGGAAGTGATCACTTCCTTGTAGAGTGGAATAAACAGACCAGTTGAAACATGCAGCTATATCTGGCGTGCAAATAGTTAAATCTATGTTACTAAATGTTCCATGGGCTGCATCAAAACGGGTTGGAGCAGTTGAGTTTAGCAAAACAAGGTCGAATTCTTCCAGTAGCTTCCCTATTTTCTTTCCTCTTGCATCACTGTTTCTACTACCCCATAAACTGGTGTGGCTATTAAAATCACCCTTCAAGAAAAGGGTTTTTGGAGTTGATGTAAAAGATGTTTCAAGTCATCAATGTGAAATGTACTGCTGGTAGGAAGATATATATTACACACACACAGCTTGTGGTAAATGCAATAGGAGTGCACCTGCTTCTAAATCAGTATCTAAAGGAACTTCTTGGTGATTTAGATTACTTTTAACATAGGTAGCAACGCCTCCACTTGCATGGTTGGCATTAACTCTGTTTTTATGGTATACACTGAACTGTCTTAAATTGGTAACAAAGTTGTCCCGGAAATTTGTTTCTTGAAGACACACCACTGAAGGCTGATGTTTATGAAGTAGAAGCTGTAAGTACTCGAACTGGGATCGGAAACTGTTGAGGTTCCATTGAAATAATGTGAGTGCCATAAGAATGACTGATAGCTGCAGAAGAATTATTTTCATCATTAGTCTATACAATAGTAGTTGAGTCATCGCTGGAGAAATCGAGAATTGAACTGGTAGTTTCATCTCGGTCTTGATTGACGGCCTTAAGTAGTTTCTTCACTATTCGGGTACTTCTGTTCTTTACGGATTTTTCGGTGTAGTGAGGGTACAGCTTCTGAAGAGCTAGAGCTAAACCCTCTAGGTCTTGAGTGTAATTAGAAGCAATTGTTGTTATGTCACTAACTCCAGCGCTATTTTCAAGAAAGGATTGGAGCTGTGAGAAACTAAGGGGAAAAGACTGCGGGTCAGCTTCGAAAACCTGTTTAACTGGTTTGAGCATGTTACTAATTGTACCTATATCCTCTGTCTTTGGTTTTTAGAAGTTTGTTTTGACGTGTGGTTCCCAATATGTTCAGACGTACGAGGCTGAGTCGGTAGTGTAAGTATTATACTATCAGGGTCTTTGGGATCAGTGGTTTCACTGCCGGAGAGCGATATTGGCCTCTTTGATCCAGTATGAGGCACTGCTGACGATGTTTGTGCAGATGCCGGTTCAATTGAGGAAGGAGAATGAATCTTATGATCTAAGGAATACTAAGGGGTTGTAGATGTGGCAGCTGGCTGAAGGATAACTTGTGAGGAGATACTGTTGACATTTTTTGACAGGCTGTTTCCAACTTTTGTGTATCCTTTCTGAGTTCCGGGAATGCCATGGGAGTGCGCTTGTAATGGGAGTGGTTGTTTTGATTAAGTGAGTGGTAATCGTTTATTTCTGCATTATTATGAGGACAGCGTCTAACTAGGTGCCCCTCAGCTTTACAATGAAAGCAGTTGGGGGAGTCAGAAGATAAATAAATCCAGTAATTTGTACTTTCATCTTCGACTTGGAGTGATTCTGGAAGTTTAGGAAAGTCTTCGTTTTGGACATAAATCTTCCTCCGAAAACTGGGTATGTGAGAAAATCCGGGGATTGATAGCCCTGCTCTTATGGGAGATATCTTAGACATTAGTTTAATGCCAAGCTTGAGAAACTCTTCTTCAATGACGATGTTAGGGAATACAGGGCAAACATTAGATATAATGACTCGTTTGTTTTGGGTGAGGAGTGGTCTTATTTCCAGAGACACACTATTTATAAGAACCTTTGGGTGTTTTGAAATTAATTCTTCAACACACTTCTTACTGGCAAGAAAAATACAGATTCTTCCGTTAGATATCCGTGAGACGAATCGAATATTGTTAGGGTTAGTCAGTTTTCCAATTGCTAGTACATAATCTGTAATACTAATGCCATCACAGGATTCAATAACAATAGCTTGGTTTTTGGTAGGATAGGATTGTGCTGCAGGTGAATAACTTAACCTTGATTTGTTAGGGATTCGAGGTTCTGTAGTAGAGGTTGTCATTAGGTTACCTGGTTCGTCAGTACTGGAGAGAACAGTGATTTCTTTAATGGGTTGATTTATTTGGTTACTTGAAACTTGATGATTTTCATTATTTTCATTCAGTAGGTTGGAGAAATTTTGCCGACCTCCATCAAAAGAGGTGGCCATTGTGGGTGAAGCAACAGGTATTAAGGTTAGTTAGTGCGGAATCCGCCACAAAACAGATTTCTGTTGTACTCACTTATTCCCGGGGATATTGGTTTGTTAGATGTGATGTTTTAAACGTTATAATAGAGCTTGAAAACACTAATATATATATAATTTTAAGCAACAATATAACTCGCGAACGTCACAGAAGTCACAGCCATCTCGATCTCGAGTAATTTACTGCCCACGCGAAAGCTAGCATTTCCCTCTCTGTGGCAGAGTACCTTCTTTCGGTTGAGCACTTTTCTACTCGCGAAGGCTACGGGATGCCGGTTTTTATTACTGGGGGGGAGTGTGCGTGAAGGGTGAATTCATTTGTCAGCCTCTCCGCGCGGGAGATAGTGAGTCTGAAGTTGTCGGGGAAGTAACGTTTATCGAACAGGGAGCAATGACGCGCGGGACGGGCGAAGTTAGCAGACTGCTGATACCGCAGTATAACGGAGTCTAAGCAAGTGGCCCGCGAGGAGGACAATGTCAATTACTGTAAACAATTGATAGCGCCTACGCAGCGATTTATAGGCGGGCCAGTAAATTATAATGTGTGGAAAGGGGATCAGGCTGTGTGCAATAAAATAATAAACAAACGGGCAAATTATAATAAATGTGATGGTTTACTGCAGGGCTTGCAAGTTAGTGTATTAGCTTCCCTAAATGTAGGGATAGCTCAACAATGAGAATGTAGTGTTCTACAAAATGAACAGGTATGGTAATAGGGTAAGATGTAACAAAGTATGGGGCACCTGAGATTCGCTCACCTGGTAATCTTGAAGTCGGTTGTCAGTCGGGCAGCACCTCGGGGTAAACAGACAATGTCCCTCTGAGTGGAGGATCTATTTAAATGTTTTATTGTGCTGACTGTTGCCACACTGATGTTCTAGTAAGCAGTTTCTGTGTTCTTGTTGATGGATGTAGTAAGCGCTTAGGCAAGAGCTGTAGTAGGTCTCTGCCAGCGTGGTATAAAAGGAAGTGTGTTGCTGTTGTTGTTGCTTGCAACTTTGGGGGTGGATTTAAGGGTGAAATAGTGTAGAGACTTGGACAGATAAGTGTATGTGGCGTAGATGATGGGGGTGTAATTGTAGATGTTTGTAGACAGTTATAGATGTCCGGAGTATAGAGTTATTTGTAGATTAGCTGTAGCTTTGTAGGAATATGTAAATGTATCTCTTAAGGACATTATATGTCCTTAAAGGTAAAACGATAATTGTAAGCACATGTGTTAATGCATAGCTGCAAAAGGCACATTTGTTAACAGAAAACCTTTGAAGACACAAGTGCGAACCCATAGCGATAGGTACTATTCGAATATAGCATATGCGAAGCCAATTTTGCTATCAAAGGGGTTCTCAAGGCGCACATATTAACCCTTAGCGGTGAAAAACCTTCTTCATGTACCATGTGCGTAGCAAAATGTATTGAGAAGGGGCATTAATTAATTGCTTGGCATGAAAAGTGTTAAGATTTGATGAGAGACTTCTTATCCCATTTGATGCCCAGCAATTAATAAGTGAATATGCTAAAATACCAAGCCAAGTTTAGTGAAATTTCAAGTGTTACAAATTATCTCCCACCTATATTTTTCAAGATAGTGTGTTGGTATTTTTTTCTCTAGCAGGTAAACAAATTATTCACGAACTAAAAGCTAACTGATTACAATGTCCTTCATTTGTGTATTAATAAAATCTGTAAAAATAATCCTATGAGAAATAAATTAATCGGAAATCTTAATATAAATTTGACAGCCTACTCAATCTAAATAGTATATTTTGTGATTAAAATGTTAATATTTATTTAATTGTTTATACTGTAATATCCAAGCATAGAGTAATTCTATCAAATAGGTATTGAGTACGATCCATTTCTACAATGCTATGCGTTTACAGTCCTCCGGCATTAGGCGGATTTTCGTCAGTAAAATCAAAGCCGTCGCCATCAGTAGAAAATTCACACACTTCACTTAGTACTAAAACCGTGTTTACATCCCCTTCGCGCTAGACATATTTATGACTACGTATATTAATAAGCTCCAGCCAAGATCATATACTTCAAACGGGAAGTGAGTTGACTGCAGCATATTCAGAGAATTCCTATTATAAATGCAGTTATTCATGGAGCTCAAACTTATCGAGATAATCTGAGAAGGAATGGTTCCCGCGTTGTCTTCGTTACAATAGTTAAATCGCTGTGTGTCTGGAAATAAAACAAAAAAAATTGCATAAATCGGCCAGTGGCATTTTTATCGGATGCCTCCTTGGCCGATATATCGGCACCATAAGGGCTAATCCATAGCGGCGATAATCTGTAATCTACGAAGATAGATTAGTTTGGGGCAACAATACTATATTTGTTGATGGTATAGTCATATCTAAGTTTTGCGACATTAAAATTAATAGTTCTTTTTCCAGCTTAATGCCTTAATATGTTTCAGTAATAGTTACCTCACTCACTGGTATTCTTGTATTTTGTTTTCAGAGGACAGTCACTGTAGGAGTTTTGTAGAGCTATTTGTTGTGTATATTTGGATCTGATGATACTTAATGCCTTAATATGTTTCAGTAATAGTTACCTCACTCACTGGTATTCTTGTTTGTTGTATTCAGAGGACAGTCACTGTAGGAGTTTTGTAGAGCTATTTGTTGTGTATATTTGAATCTGGTGATGCTTAATGCCTTAATATGTTTCAGTAATAGTTATCTCACTCACTGGTATTCTTTTATTTTGTTTTCAGAGCACAGTCACTGTAGGTGTTTTGTAGAGCTATTTGTTGTGTATATTTGGATCTGATGATGCTTAATGCCTTAATAAGTTTCAGTAATAGTTACCACACTCACTGGTATTCTTGTATTTTGTTTTCAGAGGACATTCACTGTAGGAGTTTTGTAGAGCTATTTGGATCTGATGTTGCTTAAAGCCTTAATATGTTTCAGTTATAGTTACCACACTCACTGGTATTCTTGTATTTTATTTTCAGAGGACAGTCACTGTAGGAGTTTTGTAGAGCTATTTGTTGTGTATATTTGGACCTGATGATGCTTAATGCCTTAATATGTTTCAGCTATAGTTACCTCACTCACTGGTATTCTTGTATTTTGTTTTCAGAGGACAGTCACTGTAGGAGTTTTGTAGAGCTATTTGTTGTGTATATTTGGATCTGATGATGCTAATTGCCTTAATATGTTTCAGTAATAGTTACCTGACTCACTGGTATTCTTGTATTTTGTTTTCATAGGACAGTCACTGTAGGAGTTTTGTAGAACTATTTGTTGTGTATATTTGGATCTGATGATGCTTAATGTCTTAATATGTTTCAGTAATAGTTACCTCACTCACTGGTATTCTTTTATTTTGTTTTCAGAGGACAGTCACTGTAGGAGTTTTGTAGAGCTATTTGTTGTGTATATTTGGATCTGATGATGCTTAATGCCTTAATATGTTTCAGTAATATTCACCACACTCACTGGTATTCTTGTATTTTGTTTTCAGAGGACAGTCACTGTAGGAGTTTGGTAGAGCTATTTGTTGTGAATATTTGGATCTGATGATGCTTACTGCCTTAATATGTTCACTCACTGGTATTCTTGTATTTTGTTTTCAGAGGACAGTCATTGTAGGTGTTTTGTAGAGCTATTTGTTGTGTATATTTGGATCTGATGATGCTCACTAAATGAGGAAAACATGTCATCCCTGAGTATTCTTCGTCAATAGTCCTCAATAATATATATAAATCATAATCCTTTTTAATTTATATCAGTTTCTTTTCACATATTCCAGTAATTGGAATGATTCTTTTGTTGACTGACTGGAAAGTACAATATTAATTGTTAATATGGCAACACTGAAGAATGGCTTCAAGGTTGTCTTTATTTTTATACTTACAACTGAATTCGGGACAAACACATTAGCATATTATCCGACATATCGTACCAAGAAACTCGGTTTTATGATTGACAAATGAAAAGCCGATTTTAGATCAGTGTAGGATATCTTTCTATTTTGAAGCGTCTCTGTACAGGTAGAGTATGGTTAGGAAATACGTTTTTGACTAGAAATGTGCAGGCAACTGTGTCATAATTCAAATACTACTGGTAGCGTGTCCATACTAGCGCATTCTAGTGGCGGTGAAAGTTGTCTAAGAATACGAAAGACAACTGAAAGGTTGAGCAATCTTAGTACAGACTTGCATCATAAGTAGTTGCAAGTGCGGTGTTAACCCCGCATAGGCGAGCTCCCGAGGGATACAGTAGTACGTGCTTTTACCATCACCTTGACACAGGGCACGACTTTAATGCCCTCAGGATCGCCCACAGAGTGCCTTTATATTAATATGTGTTAGTCATGTTGGAAAGTAAGGTGAGCTAGCCTGGATATTTTCGACCAATATCCACCAACTCATGGGCAGAGTGTATTTAACACACATTCACATTTCTATACGTTCGGAAGAAAGGCAAAAGGACGGCCGGGTCCTTTCTCGACGCATGCTCAGCAGATAGGGGTTCAGTTGGACAAACTACCGCTGATGCTGATATCCCGACAGAGGATGAGGTAGACGTGCATCTAAAATTTGAAGCCATTCCTTCAGTGTTGTCTTTGCAAATATCTGATACAGTGGGTGGAGGGTTGTATGGAGTAATTGAGCAATTTGTCACACATTGAGAAATGTTTGCTATTATTAACCTTGTTGAATGAATGACTTGTTAGAATGTTTCGTACGTGGATTTGTTCTGGAAACCACAGAATAATAATCGTACTACTTTCAACGGTGGCATCTTCTGTGTCTGGATACCAGGCTCCATAGTCTAAAGCAGGCGGACGACAGCTAATAGGGAGTGTGACGAGCCCTGTAAAGGCGAGGCTTTATACCAACAAACGAAAACTAAATTTCCTCTAACCGAGTTAATTTAGTAGTTAGCTTGTAGGCACTAACCAAAGCGTTTGTGTCGGGATTTTGATGATTTGTTTGTGCTACGAATCAAAGAACTCAAATTTATCATTATCATTATCGATATTATTATATCTAATTAGCCTACTTGTCATAGCGGAAAGGTGAATTGTTAAGCATACATGCATAATGTGACGACAAATGCGGCATTCAATAGATTTACCATCGATCCCGCAAGGTAAGTGGCAAAATGATATAATATTCAATACCAGTACATTCTCATATTTAGCAAGGAATATTTCCTGTTCTTTTTTCTTTCCTTCATTTGGTATCGCATTCCTCAACGATTTGATATAATATATTATATATAGCCGACCATATTAACGAATAACTTGTAATAACTTACAGGTAGGGATCAAGGATTTATGGATGTGTGCATATCTTTCATACTTATTATTTTTAATTTTCGTAGGTGTCAGATATTGGTCCAGAATTGTGGTACTCCTGATCTGCTTTAACTCCCTCAGAGAAGCTATCTCAGCTGCGTTACCTATGCCATGCCCTTTGTGAGCCACAGTATTTATGGGACAAATATAACTTGAATTTTCATTTATTGATTTGTTATTTGTTTAACTTCTGCTGCGGTCCTAGTCCCGTTTCATGTAATTTTGTTGTGCTCGGACAGATTCTGCCAAGCTCTTGGGGGACCTTTCTACGTACGAACCCTAATGCCAAATAATCTAACCTAAAAATTGTTCGATCCACAAATCTCATAATAATGTTCTTAAATTTATTGTCATAGTATTTCTTGGCCTTCTGAAGGTCGTAACTCTCGTTTATGAAGGTTTTGTTTCCATTTTATTGTTCGTTTCTAGGCGACGGTCGTCATTAGAGAATTCGCAATGATAATTTGAGTTAGATGAAAATTGTCAGACGAGCAGGATCTTGATCCGTGTCATTGCGT
Source organism: Meconema thalassinum (assembly GCA_946902985.2). Classification (NCBI taxonomy): domain Eukaryota; kingdom Metazoa; phylum Arthropoda; class Insecta; order Orthoptera; family Tettigoniidae; genus Meconema; species Meconema thalassinum. Next base: position 798,682,008 of record OX336388.2, on the reverse strand, counting down.
ATATGATTTAATATTTTGAGCGGATAAACCTTAATTCATTTATTGTCATAGTATTTCTTGGCCTTCTGAAGGTCGTAACTCTCGTTTATGAAGGTTTTGTTTCCATTTTATTGTTCGTTTCTAGGCGACGGTCGCCATTAGAGAATTCGCAATGATAATTTGAGTTAGATGAAAGTTGTCAGACGAGCAGTATCTTGATCCGTGTCATTGCGTATATGATTTAATATTTTGAGCGGATAAACCTTAATTCATTTCGTTTTCTTCATTGTGTTATGCCGTTTCCTTAACAGGTTTAATCTAGTTTGATTTCTGAATTATCTAATACTTATCCATTTACGTCTTTTCATTTTCGTGATTTGAGTACGATCTCGTATGCGAGGTTTCCTATTTGGTAACTTATCATCTGTCATTTCTGCTTAAACTTTTACCGTTTGGTGTTTAAAACTTAATTAATGGAATCGTGAGATCATATGCGACCTCTTAAACGAAGTTTTGTTATGCATATTGTTCCCCTGTCATTTCGGCATTTTCTTGAATGATTGCAAAATGAATCTCACGGAGTGTAATAACTATATTTTTGATGATGCTCGAGATATTAATTTGGAGAACCAAGTAATAACTTCGACTAGTTCAAGTTATGTTGCTAATGTGGGTCCGATGAACGTAGTGTGATCTAATGTTTACGAAACCATTAATCCTAATGTTGGTAGTGACTGTGTTAATGTGCCGAATATGTATAACGTTACTGTTCGAACATCCGGTAGTCTGCCTCTTCGGAATTTTGTAACCTCCTCTGTTTATATTCAAAATTCTGTAGTTACTACTTCTAATTTTTCTGCTATTTATAGTAGCCTTAGAGTGAGCCGTAGGCTTAGTTCTAGTGTAGATGCAAAATGTAGGCTCGAGTGTGAATAATATATGTGTTAGACATGACATTCCTCTATAAGGGGGAGATTCCAGAAACTTATCTCTATCTTCTGAGCCTTGGATTGTCCCATGTGCCAGTCATGTTACTGGATTGAATAATAATGTTGATATGCCTGCGCCGAGGGAGAATGTACCTGTTGGTAGGCCAATTACCTCAGTAGGTAATGAATGCTATGCCTGTTTTGGGCACGAATAATTCTAACTCGATTGTTACCTGCGCTTATGCTCGTGCTGGTTCTCGACCAGTGTGTGATTGATCTCCTCCGATATCTAGAATGAACATTACTTTTGGTTGTAGACAACACGTCGTGCTGGTTCTCGACCAGTGTGTGATTGTTCTTCTCCGGTATATAGAATGAACATTACTTTTGGTTGTAGACAACACGTCGTGCTGGTTCTCGACTAGTGTGTGATTTTTCTCCTCCGGTATTTAGAATGAACATTACTTTTGGTTGTAGACAGCACGTCGTGCTGGTTCTCGACCAGTGTGTGATTGTTCTCCTCCGGTATCTCGAATGAACATTACTTTTGGTTGTAGACAACACGTCGTGCTGGTTCTCGACCAGTGTGTGATTGTTCTCCTCCGGTACCTAGAATGATCATTACTTTTGGTTGTAGACAACACGTCGTGCTGGTTCTCGACCAGTGTGTGATTGTTTTCCTCCGGTATCTAGAATGAACATTACTTTTGGTTGTAGACAACACGTCGTTCTGGTTCTCGACCAGTGTGTGATTGTTCTCCTCCGGTATCTAGAATGATCATTACTTTTGGTTGTAGACAACACGTCGTGCTGGTTCTCGACCAGTGTGTGATTGTTCTCCTCCGGTACCTAGAATGAACATTACTTTTGGTTGTAGACAACACGTCGTGCTGGTTCTCGACCAGTGTGTGATTGTTCTCCTCCGGTACCTAGAATGAACATTATTTTTGGTTGTAGACAACATGTCCTGCTGGTTCTCGACCAGTGTGTGATTGTTCTCCTCCGGTACCTAGAATGAACATTACTTTTGGTTGTAGACATCACGTCGTGCTGGTTCTCGACCAGTGTGTGATTGTTCTTCTCCGGTACCTAGAATGATGATGATAATTGTTGTTTTAAGGGGCCTAACATCTAGGTTATCGGCCCACCTAGAATGAACATTACTTTTGGTTATAGACATCACGTCGTGCTGGTTCTCGACCAGTGTGTGATTGTTCTCCGGTATATAGAATGAATGTTAATTTTGGTTGTAGACATCACGTCGTGCTGGTTCTCGACCAGTGTGTGATTGTTCTCCTCCGGTATTTAGAATGAACAATACTTTTGGTTGTAGACAACACGTCGTGCTGGTTCTCACCAGTGTGTGATTGTTCTCCTCTGGTATCTAGAGTGATCATTACTTTTGTTTGTAGACAACACGTCCTGCTGGTTCTCGACCAGTGTGTGATTGTTCTCCTCCGGTACCTAGAATGATAATTACTTTTGGTTGTAGACAACACGTCGCGCTGGTTCTCGACCAGTGTGTGATTGTTCTCCTCCGGTATCTAGAATGAACACTACTTTTGGTTGTAGACAACACGTCGTGCTGGTTCTCGACCAGTGTGTGATTGTTCTCCTCCGGTATCTAGAATGAACATTACTTTTGGTTGTAGACAACACGTCCTGCTGGTTCTCGACGAGTGTGTGATTGTTCTCCTCCGGTATTTAGAATGATCATTACTTTTGGTTGTAGACATCACGTCGTGCTGGTTCTCGACCAGTGTGTGATTGTTCTCCTCCGGTACCTAGAATGATGATGATAATTGTTGTTTTAAGGGGCCTAACATCTAGGTTATCGGCCCACCTAGAATGAACATTACTTTTGGTTGTAGACATCACGTCGTGCTGGTTCTCGACCAGTGTGTGATTGTTCTCCGGTATCTAGAATGAATGTTACTTTTGGTTGTAGACATCACGTCGTGCTGGTTCTCGACCAGTGTGTGATTGTTCTCCTCCGGTATTTAGAATGAACATTACTTTTGTTTGTAGACAACACGTCGTGCTGGTTCTCACCAGTGTGTGATTGTTCTCCTCTGGTATCTAGAATGATCATTACCTTTGTTTGTAGACAACACGTCCTGCTGGTTCTCAATTTATGAACACTATTCGTAAAGCAAACGTGATTGCAGCACAAGACTAGGTCATCTGCTCTTGATATGCAAAATGGTACCGTAGTATTGCAAGAGGATCAAAATGACTAAATAGTAATAACAATAAGGTTTTATGCCTATAAAACCATTGCGGCTTCCCCAGTTTTTGAAACTAACAGTGAATGGACATTGCTATAAAAAGATCTACAACAAGCCTTGTGTTTAGAAACTATAACAGACTATTGTAAAGAGAGAAGGACTTGTATTAAGTGTGCATTTATTGTCATAATCATGTATACTCTGCAATGTTAAATATTCTAATTTTGTACAAAATAAAACAACATTTTAACATCATTTTGCATTTATTTACAAACTTTATATACATTTTTTTGTTTCATGATAATATTTTTTAAGACAATACTAAAAACTAAAACATTATTATTCTATAACATTTTTTTCTTTCTGTCCATTGTCATTACTTATATTTTCCATTATTATTTCACTTTTTTTTTCATTTAATTAAAACGGCCGATGCACCTATTGTTTTTAAAACCTTCATAAATTAAGTGTACAGGTTGCACAGCATTATTGACTTCATCAAAAACACTCTCCGACATATCATTAAACCGTGTAGGCAGAAATTTCTCAAAGTTTTCACATACACAAAGTACACGATCACCATATGCTGTTTTCAATTTCCGAATCTTGATAATGCGCAATGGAATATGCGTTGGCAATTCGCTGAGCTTCTTTGAACCTAAGCCACATGGTTGACCCACTGCATTCAAAACATTCATTGTAGTAGTCTATAAACAAAAGAAGAGCATATCTATTACACTCTATAACAGGTTTAATAATATTGTGCAATTAGGGATTTTGCACTATGCATGGCTAATAAATTATAATATTCATGCAAGAAATGCCCTAACTGTATCAGATACTGCTTTTCTGCATATAGCACAAGTGTTGAGTTCTAATGCACACTTGACACAGGCTATCATGTGTCCACAAGGCAAAAATACAACACCTAGTTCATCTTGATAACAAATTTTACATAATTGTTGGCCACACTTTTGTCTCTGTTCGTGAGACAAGTCTTTTTTTTTCAGCCTCATGTATTTGCTCTGCGTGTTCTAACCCTACAGGCACTTTTATGTCTTGTGCTGCAATCACGTTTTCTTTACGAATAGTGTTCATAAATTCCTGACCTTTAAGCAACACCATGTATGTACAGTTAGGTAACCAACGAGCGTGTTCCACAAAAGGGTCATCAGTCATTTGCCAATCCTTTAAAGCAAATCCACAATAAAAACATATTGTTTTATCCCCTTCACCAGTATAAAAAAAATCCAGCTTCACTTAGCTGTTTGGTAAGGTGTTTTAATATTAATGGCAGCACATTTTTATAAGATTCTAAACGTTTTCAACAGAGCTGTACTCTGGGTGTGCTAGTGCTTTAGTCTTGCAAACTCCCAATTTTTCAAAAGCACATGCCAATTCAACACTGTCTATGGCATATGGACCACATATATCGACACTACCGTTGTTGGCTGGTAATACATCATTATTATTATTATTTATTTGTGATTCAGCAACGTAAGTAGCGGCCAATGGTTTAGTGCTTCTGTAAAATGGATACACGGGTATGTTACCCACTTGTTTTCCAAGCATGTAAGGACAACAAGGAGACCATCGCAAATGGTCTCTAAAGGGATCATCCCCTTCTTCCCAGCGTGAAAGTTCAATACGACAAAACACACAGCGCACCACACCTTCCCGGTTCAAGTAAAAAAAAACGGCTTTTGCAAGTTCATGTGTCGACAAAAAGCCTACAGGCCAGGATTCAAATGTTAACCAACGATCATGTTCTGATTTTAAATTTAACCCACGTGGTAAACCAACTTGCTCACTTGTTGTATTTGGTATTAACACCATGTGTTATAATAAAACTTTTTCTTATTGTAAGTTATTAACGCTGCACAGAGTACTTTAAAGCACAATGTATGCTTGTTCACTGTCTGTTCATTAAGTTAATGGCGCATGACGACACCTAAAAGCAAACAAAATAACCAATCACTCAATCCATCAATCAATCAATCAATCAATACTTGTAAATAAAACTTTAACTTTAATTGGCATTAATATATCAAAACACCATAACAATTATAATAAACTGTATGTCGGCACTAACAGTAACCCATGTACTTTTTTTTATAAAGCTGCAGTCATTTACATTTCCTTTTAACCAATACATAAACAAAAAATAATAATGTCCTGTCATTTTGTTCAGATTATCATGTTCAAACCTGTGAATATTCGTTGAGTTCATAGGGTAAAAAGTTCCTCATTTTTCTACTAGAAAGCGCTATAGAGTTTAAGGAGATTAGAAATCTAACATCTAACCTCCTTGACTTTCATAGTCAATGAACAACTAAATTCGACATGCAAGCTACCCTCTGTGTGTCAAATAACAAAGCTTGCACCCGGCACTAGAGGCCATACGATATTAATATTATTATTAATATTATATAATAATAATAATAATAATAATAATTATTATTATTATTATTATAGGGAACGACATGTCAGTTAAATTAAATTTTTTTTTTTACAAAATCCAATATGGTCTTGTACCGGTTGTCAATACATAGTCATTAATCAAGAAAAGAATCATCGTCCTAGTCATGTACAGGTAATGAATTTTTTGTCTACGAGTTTTCAGTAGTGGTAAAATGGAATAGCATTTTATGTTAGGCTTACCTGAGTTTTAAATAGTTCACTGCCTGGAAACAATGGTTGCACTTTACTGCGTCTCGGGCTTTCAGCGACTGCTATGGCGGTAAGGCTTTTCTTTCCAAGTTTTTAAAAGTAAATAAAATAATCCGTTATAAATACCTAAATTCAGGTTAGTACATGCATTTCATAAAATGAAATATGAAACAAAATTGAAACAAGTTAGATTAAAAAAATAATCCCACCTTCACTTGCAGTGGCTTGTTGCTGTTTCCTTCTAGTGGGCTCAAAAGTAAACTGGTTTCTTGTATCTCAGACATGTAAGGTATACCGGTTATCTGCAAACAAATAAATTAAAAAATCAATAATTACCTAATAAATAACTACAAATTTAAGGTTCATTAGCATGACATTATTAAAATAATCATTCATTGGTACTTACCAAAAACTAAAAGGATTTTTCTTCCACAGCTCTACTGTATACGTCCGTGTGCTAAAATGGCAAGTGCATGACTAACGCAATCGTTATCAGTTAGCCTAGCAACAAAAAAAAAGCTGTATTTTCTCAGCGTTTTGACCTTGAATGGTTCTCTGTTTCTCTCTCGCACGTGTTCCCACGCCTCTTCACATTCCTCAATCTGAATAAGATTCGTGTACCTTATACTAGTTTCATGTTTTTAATAAGGAACCAAAATGGCTACCTCTTATACATCGGTAGTCCTACTGTCTCAGAACCAAAAATGGTGGTCTCTGCTTAAACAGCACACCTGCTAGCCACCACGAGGCAAGTAAACTGATATCACACTTCCTGCTGACGTAGACTTCCTGCCTCGTCAGCACCAGCAACAGCTCTCACGAGTCCTCTAGCTAGGTACAATATTCAGTCACCAGTGAGCTGGACTGTGTGCGTGTTAGCATTCAAAACATGTGTGTGTGTCTTATTATTATTATTATTATTACTATTAAACATTTTACTGTAATAATAATTACTAGCAAACGGCCATCCTCAATACATGATCATGTTTACCACATACTTTCATCCTATAACACATGACTTGACCCAGTTCAATATTTAGTTTATAACATTTCAGGCCAATGACCTTACCGTTTTGGCTCTTTGCGTACATGCATATGACTTGGTCGAGCAAATGTTATAGGTTTCCATATTCTAAAACCATTTACTGTGCCAGACAGCAGTCTCGCTTATCACCGATTACTAGCATGTTAAAGATCCCCTTCAGGGGTAAAGAAAAATCCTAGCACACTTAACAAATTTTCAAATATTCGCCTCTGTCATAGTAAATATCACAAATCCAACCGTCATAAGCTGTCCCCGCCATCCCACCAAAATAGCTATTCATTTCTTCCGGGCACGGTCACCGAGATCGCCAACGTCTAAGAATCACTTGGTCATATCCTACAACCGTCTGTTGTGTCAGAGAGCGATCTCGCTCATCACCGTTAACTAAAACGTTAAAGATCCCCTTCAGGGCAGAAATCTTAGCATGCTTGTCACATTTCAAAATATTCGCCTTCATTCATTCGTCATAGGAAAAAATAGCGCAATACATTTCCCCCATCGAAATAGCCATTTCCAGTACCCACCATGGCCAATCATAGCCTCGTTGTAACATACGTCAAGCGCTCCCGGCTCTCTGTCTTCAAACACGCTTTTATTTAAAAAAAAAAATAAAAAAAAATTAAAATGCCTAGTTTTTGTCCTAGAGACTTGACATTTATTTTTATGGTAGAGGGGGTAGGGACCTTTCATTTATGTCAAACAAACTTATTTGTCAACTTGTTGGTTTCCAAAATAGTAAAAATTCAAAATTTAAGTGTTTTCAAAAAATCTCAAAATATAAAAGTTTTATTATAAAAAATAAAGTTCATAGGGACCATTCGTTTCAACTATGGCGTGACATTCTATCATGATTGGTTTTCAAAATATCGCCTACTTTCGAAAACAAAAATTTTCAAAAAAAAATTGAAAAATATAACGAGTAGTCTATAGGAAGGAGGACGTCAGCTCGAGTCCAACCACACCTCATTTATTAAAATCCGACCATCCGTTCGCCAATGATCACCAATGTTCGCTAGAAAGTAGGCTATCATTTTTTTCCCTCCTACCCTTTTGAAACTTGCTGCCAGCCTATAGGGCATGCCCCCCTTTCATTAACGTCAAACAAACTTTTTTCCAACATTCACCGTTTTCAAAATAGCGCCAATCCAAAAAAAACAAGAATTTTCAAAATTAAAAAAATCAACACACATTCTTAGCCAAGAGAACGTCACCCCATTCCTAAACAGCACATCGTTCTAGCCTTACAAGCTCATTAAATATCACCAAAATGTCAAAAACGCACGTTTACTTCAAATTGCTTTTCCAAATTCCACCCATTGTAAAAAATAACCTCACCATCAAATAGAGCGGAAAAAATACCATCTAAAAAACTCCTCACTCGACCCTAGTCCTCCCCCACCACCAACTCTTTTCCAAGATAGCGATACGTATTCAAGCACACGCGCGATTATGGGTAGAACCGGCCTTACCCCACTAGTGCACAGTTTTAGTCCTAGAGGCTTGAAATTTATTTTGCGTGTAGAGGGGGTCAGGGCCATTCATTTATGTCAAACAATTTTTTTGTAAACTCTTTAGTTTCAAAAATATAAGAATTTCAAAATTACACTTTTTTTTCTTAAAAAAAAAAAACATAAAAAATTAAAAAGTTTTATTATAAAAAATAAAGGACATAAAGATCGTTCGTTTAAGCTATGGCATAACTTTCTATCATGTTTGGTTTTTAACTATCGTCTATTTTCAAAAAGAAAAATTTTCAATTAAAAAAAAAATATAACGAGTGGTCCATAGCAAAGCCCCCGTCAGCTCTAGTCCAACGACACCTCATTCGTGAATCTCCGACCACGGGTTCGGGAGTTATCGGCTCGCATTGGGAGTAGTGGTGGTGGTGGGGGCAGAACTCTCACTACTCCCCTACTTTTCTGGATTGTGCATATTCTCCCATTGTGTGACCCCATCACGTTGCTACATTCCTGCGCAAGTAGATCTTTCACATCTTATTTCATTTCGATAATATTTGAGGTCGCAGAGTTAGTTGGGACACCCTGATTTCATTTGGCTGCATTCCATGATTTCGGATTACATTATTTGATTTTCATCATGAATTATGTTCTATATACTATGCCCGTCTGTTCACCTGGGATGGACAGGCGATCACATGCGAGGCAACATTAACGCAGTGTGAGCACGAGTCTCAGGGTATTCTCCACACACTGCCATCCTGTTCCCCGCAAAGGATTCAAGGAAAATGTGTATCACACTACAACACTGTGTGAAAAAACCTTATTTAAAAGAAATTCACTTCACATATTTATTCACAAAAGGCAATGTTTATAAGCAACAAACGAAATATTATGCACTTCACTCCGATGAAAATTAATCTGCTACGGCAAAACAAATAGTGATTTGTGCATCTCAAAATAAACAAATTGTTAGTCCTTATCTTCTTAATAGTCCATTTGTTATGACTATGGTCATAATATACAATTTAATGATGTTACGTAGGTAAAGAAGAGAATTCACTATCATCTATATAAATAACAATTGTGGAAGTTAATGCATTAAATGATGCCGCACTTCTTGGCCTTATTCTCTACTATTTACATTATTAAGGAGCTTCGAAATTGTTTCACAATTCATCATTGAATAAGTAACCATATTTACAAGTCACATTCGTTTCAAAATTGGATCAAACAAAGCTTGGATAGCTGTTGGAAAAATCCACTATCTAAGCAAGGCTCTGTCAAAAAGTTATAGTTCTCAACATTAGAATACATTCTGCAGTTGACAATATGATTTACAAGAAAAGCCTTAAAAAATATTTATAATTATAGACAATTTCATTGCTGACACTCATGTCATTTCCTCACTGCCTTTCTATTCTGATCAACACATTGAGTTCAAATTAATTCATTGAACACTTCCAGTTTAATTTCTATTCATGTTACCATGAAGAAATCGTAACATCTTCCTTCAATTCCGATTTCATTTCTGAGAATGGGGAATGTATTATAAATATTGAAGGACTACTCGGTCTTCATCAATCAAGCTTATCTGTTCTATACCCAAAGTCATTTGTGTACTATCTGAGCCATCGTTGGTAAGCCTCCTTGGACAGATACCCCTGCGTCAGGAAGACTGAGTATCTAGAGTGTGGGGTATGAATACGCTTCCGGATGTTCAAAGCATATTGAACGCTGCCTTGATAAAGTGGCACAAGCCACAGGAGTCATTTTCAACCGCAGGGTGCCAATGTATCTGTATAGAGCCTTCATTAGATGCTGTGTGTTGGCCAGTCACAAAGAGACAGGATGGTATGGAAATTTAAGATGCTTCACCGACCAATAGGACTCACTAGAATGGACCACATCAGAGATGAGAATGTCCCAATCCCTGAGAAAATGGTGGAGAATCGTTTGCGATGGTTTGGCGACATGCTACAGTGAGACGGTTTTTCACTTGCGAGAAGGGCTTTAAACTTTAGTCCTGAAGGCCGCAGACCACGGGGGCGACCGAAGAAGCGCTGGGTTGACACTCTGCGGGAGGATATAATATGGCGAAAGTCTCTTCTAAAGATGCAGAAGATCGCAATAAGTAGAAAGGGAAGTGTAGAACAGCAGACTGTGCAATAAATAAGTTTTCGAACTGACTATGGTCCGGGTTAGCGACTGGAGGGAGGTAACGTCCTCTCAGGGGCAATAATATGAACACTAAGGATCAATTGTTCTTACATGGTAAGACGGGGAATTGAATTGGAAGCTAGAAATTATTGCATGAACAAAATGGAATGAAAGCATCCCAGGCCCTCGCCTGTCTGTCGCGATGGGTGCAAGTTACGTACCCAAGTGCGTAATAGGGGAGAAACTTACCGTAGAAACTTCTAGAAGGTTGAGGAAAACTCCAGGTGGTCACAGCGGAAACGAAATGAGTTGGTTGTTCTTCCTGAGGCCGGAGAATATGAATACGGCTAATAAAATTTAAGCTACTTGAGGGGAGTCTTCATGAATAACCAGCATAAGTACGGGCCTGTTCGTGCTCTGAGCGGGAACCAAACCAGGCCTACCTGTTTAGCTTCATGAGTCTGAGTGGACCCCGTTCCAGCTTTCAGACCAGAACTTAATTTCTTGACAGAACTGGGAATCAAACCCTGACCTCCGGGGCGACAGCCAAGAATGCTAGCTGATACACCAGCAGGTCATTTGAATACGTATCTGCTCTATATCTCTGATGTGATTGAATCCTCCCCTGTGGCTCTGTTGTTATTCAGTTCAGTGAAAGTTGCATCATAGTTCGGTGGTACTGAGTGTATGTTAGCTTCTTGTGGAAAATTCCTTGGCCATTTGTGTATGGGTTCTTCACAGTTCAGCAGTACGCTAGGATCTCACAGTTTTCTTCTCACTTCCAATGTCCCATCACTTCTATTCTTATTATTATTATTATTATTATTATTATTATTCGCAAGTGCTGTTCCTTGTGCTTGGGTGTGAATTTCTTGGCGTTGAATTGTGTACAATGAGAATCCTGGCGATCAATTATCTCTGGTGTTGTGTGGGTTTTCTTATCATGGGCGCAATACATGGCAATAGCGGTAATACCCACTGTACCTTGAGATACGTTTTTAAACAGGCTGATGCATTTGTAGAGATCGGAGTAGCATTAGCCCTGTCCTTTCTTTTAAACGAAACGAATCCGACCAATTTGTAATAGGCTATTTGCAACATACACTCACTCACTCACTCACTCCGTTGGCTTTTCTGGGACGTGACGATCCCGTGCCGCTCTCACTATCTGCCTCCATTTCCTCCTATCCAGCGCAGTATTCTCCCATACAGTAATACCCATTTGTCTGCAGTCAGCGGTCACCTCATCTTGCCATCTACTCCTAGGTCTTCCAGGGGGTCACGAGCCTTCGATCTTCTTCTCATACACCTGGCGAACTATTCTGGCAGCGTCCATTCTGATAACATGCCCCGCCCATTGCAGCCGTTTCGCTTTCATGACGTCCACTACTCTGGGTTGATTGGCCAACTTGTACAGCTCATGATTTGATCTGAGAACCCATCTTTGTGTTTCCTGGTCAAAGATGGGGCCGAAAATTTTTCTATATATCTTGTTTTCGAAGACTGTAAGTTGGCGTTCCTCCCTTTTGGTCACACTCCATGTTTCAGCTCCGTATAGCAGTACCGGCCTGATGATCGTGTTGTATAGTTTTAGTTTTGTTTTCCTGGTCAAAAGTTTGGAGGAAAGTAATTTATGCAGGGAAAAGTAAACTTTGTTTGCATTCCGCAATCTAATTTGGTGTTCAACTTGTCTTCTATTGCAGTCATTTATATTTACCCCAAGGTATTTGAAGTTTGGCGTGTTCTTAAAGGTAAAATTGCCTATATGAAGGTTGTTGCGTTGGTCTGTAGTCATGTTTTCTCTCTGTATGATCATGTATTCTGTCTTCTCTTCATTAATCTTTAGACCTATTTTTGCAGCAGTTTCATTTAATTTCCTGAATAAAGCTTCAATTTCTCCTCCATTATTTCCTATTAATACAATGTCATCTGCATATGCCAGGATGTTGTGTTTGTTATCTGCTAGGTCTCCAGTTGCAGCTTCTTTGGTTTCCCGAATTACTTTTTCCAGAACGATGTTGAAGAGAAGTGGGGAGAGCGCATCACCTTGTTTTAGTCCTGTTCTGTTTTCAAAACCGTCTGATACGGATCCACAGTGTGTCACTTTGCTCACTGTCTCCTCCATACACATTTTGACCAGGCTGATAAGTTTCTGTGGGATTCCGTACTCTGCCATAATTTCCCACACCGTTTCTCTGTGGACTGAGTCATAGGCCTTTTGGAAGTCAATAAATAGGTAATGGACGTTTTTGTTATATTCTCAAACTTTTTCATTGATTGTCTTAATACAAAATATATTGTCTGTTGTTGATCTGTTTTTACGGAAACCATTCTGATAGTCTCCTATTATATCTTCGGTGTATGGAATTAGACGTAATATTATGTGCGACAGTAATTTGTAAGCTGTGACAAGTAGGGATATTCCTCTGTAATTTCCGCAGTTATGTTTATCTCCTTTCTTATGTATTGGAACAATAATTGCTTCCTTCCATTCATCCGGTATTTGTTCCTCGCGCCATATTTTCAGGATAAGTTTATGCAGTTTTTCATGAAGCTTCTCACCCCCATATTTCAGCAATTCAACTGGTATACCGTCAGATCCAGCAGCTTTGTGGTTTTTCAGTTTCTTCAGACTGCTGGTTACCCCTTCATATGAAGGATCATTTATGAAAGGTTCTACCGTTGAAAGAGTGGTTCTCTCCAATTTGTTGTCTGGTTCAGGGCAGTTCAGTAAGTGGTCAAAGTACTCTTTCCAAGCCTGTAATATGTGGGTTGTTCCTGCAATGATGTTACCATTGTTGTCGTGGAGAACTGCTGATCGCGGTTGGTATCCTTTCTTAATGTTATTCACCGTCCCATATACTTTACGGATGTTGTTCTCCTTCTGGTCATTCTCAATACTCTCTAACATATGTTTAAGGTAAAGCTTCTTTTCTTTTCGTAAGGTTATGCTTGTTTCTCTTCGTGTTTCCCTGTAGTGCTGTTCCAATTCTTCATTTCTCCTGTCCTGTAGCCATGCTTTCCTTGCTGAGATGCTAGCTGCTACTGCTGTTTTGCATGTACCATTAAACCATGTCTTCTTTCGTTCCACTTTAGGTAATGCGTTTTTAGCTGATTCTTGAATCACCTTCTTGATATCCTTCCACAATCTATTAATATCTGTAGTTCCACTTTCATCCACTTCTTCTCCTACTTCATCAAGTACGCCAAACCTGTTGCTCACTTCCACTTGGTACTGACAAGTTTGAGGAGTTTCCTTTAATGCTTGTAGATCATATTGTATTGCACGCCCTTGTTGTTGTTTGTGGTAAGTTTTCAGTTTCACCTCCATGGATGCAACCAGCAAGTTGTGGTCAGAGCCTATGTCAGCTCCCCGGTAAGCACGAATATCAGTGATGGCGCTTCTGTGTCGATTCGAAATTAGTATATGGTCAATTTGGTTTGCCGTCTTTCCATCTGCTGAATACCATGTTTCCTTATGTATATCCTTGTGTGGGAACGTCGTACTCCTGACATTCATGCTTTCTGATTCTGCAAATGAGATCATTCTAAGCCCATTTTCAGAGGTTTCCTCATGAAGGCTTTCATTACCTATCGTTGGTTGTAGGTGCTTTTCTTTTCCTACCTTGGCATTAAAGTCTCTTAGTACTATCTTGATGTCATGTTGTGGTAGGCCTTCATACACCCTCTCCAGCTGTTCATAAAAGCTGTCTTTCACCACATCTTCTTTATCATTTGTAGGTGCATGCACATTGATAATGGATATATTAAACCATCGGCCTTTCACTCGTATGTAGCACATTCTTTCATTGATTGCCTCAAACCGGATTACTGTTTCAACACATTCCTTTGATATGAGGAATGCTGTTCCAAATTCATGCTTTCCGGATTGAGTTCCACTGTTAAACATAGTGTACTCTCCGAAGTTCTGTATGTCTTCCCCTGGAAATCTTGTTTCTTGAATAGCAGCAAATTGTATTTTATACTTCTCGAGCTCGTCTTTCAATCTTTGAATGTGTCCAGCCTTATATAAGCTCCGTGCATTCCATGTACCAATTCGTAAGTCCTCATTTCCTTTGCCATGTCTTCGTAGGGTATCCATTCTTAAATCGTTCCGAGGCTTAAGTGAGAGATTCGTAACAATTCTCTTTTTACATGAGAGGGTTGTTAACCCTAAGCACAACCCCCAACCTGGAGGACCAGGGACTTTTCTGTTAGGGTTACCATACCTTAGTCAAGCAGGCCATATTCAAACGTTGATTGCAATCTGGGTTAGATCTATCACCATATAAAGCGTACGGGTATATTTCGTTATTCATTACAGTCGTTATATAGGCGGCTTTGGGATTTCCAAGACGTGCCCCCGTTGAAGCAAGGAACTACAAAAATATCCAATCAAGGCTATATAAACAACATGGCAGCTATCTAGGATAACGAAACACAGTTCAAAAATTGATGATTCATTCCAACAAGAAAGTTCCCATCCAGAAGACAATATGCACTCGCACTGGGAAAACCTTACTAATTAATGAATTCACCTCATGATCCCTAAAAAAGAGCATACATACCACTATAAAAACAGATATGATGCACCACATCGCAATCTAGGTCTAATCATGGCCACTTAACAATGACAATGTCATACGAAAAAGGAAACTTGTGAGGTCACCCTTCGTGTGTGAGTAACTTTTAATCGACAAAATTTCTGTAAATACAATTAGTAAAAAGTTCCACTTACTTAACCCTGTCGTAAATATTTCCACAATCAGCATGAATCCACAATGTGGCTTAGTAGAAAGTAGCTTGCGCGGAGTTGGAAATGGTAAACTGTTTTAAGGACGATGGCCCCTCGCACGTCACATGGTGGTGATAATAATAAGCATCAATTTCTGTGTTCCAGCCTGGGCCGGGTCGGAGATAATGTGACACCCCTGTGTCTGTCCACCGTCCTTCCTCAACCACTGAACTCCACTCCACACTCGCACTGTCTTCCACCATACTCTAAGTCTTCCTCAACCACTGAACTCCACTCCACACTCGTACAGTCTTCCACCGTACTCTGGATCTTCCTCAACCACTGAACTCCACACTCACACTGTCTCCCACCGTACTCTAGGTCTTCCTCAACCCCTGAACTCCACTCCACACTCGCACTGTCTTCCACCGTACTCTGGATCTTCCTCAACCCCTGAACTCCACTCCATACTCTCACTGTCTTCCACCGTACTGTAGGGGTCCTAAGTGTGAGCCCTCTACAATGTAGTGTTAAAGGGGAGGAGATGTAGGAATCTGGGATTCGAGTGTAGGGTGTGTAGGCGATTGAGCTGTCCGGGGGCGTGGACGTAGCTCTATGGATGAGCTTCCCGATTGTCCAGATTGACGGGATAGCCCGGGGGTGCGTTTATGGGGGAAAGGTTGAGTTTGCTGGATAGGGGCTTAAAGTGCCACGGCGCTGCTCAACTTGCAGACGGCGCGTAAAACTGGGAATGGCGGAGCGAGCCCGCTGACGTGAGCTCTCGAGCAGAGCGCTAATCGGTGACTCAGCTCGAGCCTTAAAACAATTAAACAATCAACACATTCAGATCCTACTTGGATAAGGTTATATGGGTAGGGTCTAATTAGCTAACCAAATAATCTAAAGACCAGTGCTAGTTAATAATTATTTTAATGAATACTTCTATGAAGAGGTGTGAATGTTTCTCAGAGCAGCTTTGTGCAAACAGATGTGTCACAGTACAAGTTAAGGGGTGGTAAGTGTGGAGATGTCTGTATGAGGTGTGATACTCGCTAATACACTCACCGGAATGGCAGCACGATGAGAGGTCCCACCTTCAGAGCTTCAGCACTACAGTCGTTCTGTTCGTATCGTCATGCTGGTTCTTATATGTTTCCGAGGTGCTACGTTTGCGTAATTGCAAATTCCAGTCGGTCGTCACACCTAGGGGATCAACGGGGGTCGACAGGAAGCTCACCGAGTTCTATGTAGCTCTTAGGCTGTGTAGAATGTGTTTGGGGAATATGTGAATACTTGGTCGTGAATAATGGGATGGTGGTTGTTTCCACCCCTGGGGTTGTAGATAGGGGATGTATTCTACGGATACAACAACTCCCCTCACGGAGTTAGTCATCGTCCTCGATGACTGGACTAAGACTGAGGGGTGTTTTTTTAGATATAGATAGGAAACGTCATCTTTTATCTTCAAAATCTTCTATATTCTGTTCTCTTCTTTTCTTGGTTACGGCGTCCTTGGTCATGAAGTCGAAGGGGATGAGTGGTAGAAAGGGTGTATTTGACCTCGGGGTAGGTGAGTTCCCTGTAGAAGAATGTGTCCCCGAAGAGATGGGGTGTGGAAAGGAGTGATTATGAGGATTGGTGGCCGCCGGCTGGTTGAAGATAGCTTGTGGGTGGTCGTAGTTGCTGCTGCCGGGTTCGTGTATAGCGAGTTCGTGTAAAGGTGTGGGGGGAACAATATTTCATTCACATGTAATTTATGCTTTTTCACAGTTTTGGTGCCCAGGGCACATAACAATTAATACAATGTAAAACATGGTAGAGCACCAAAAATGTCACATCTTGACATTAACATTCTCAAAGATATATGAAGGTAATTGGAACAAAATATAAACAACAACAATGGGTGACCATCCCGAGGGGAAAAATCTTGAAGGGTGTGACTTACCCTTCGTCCGCTCATTAAGGACGGCATGAAAAACTGCCCTCGTGTAGCCAAAATATAAATGTTCATACAAAATGTAAAAATGTAAAATAGGAGATAGAAGAGAGAAAGGAAAACAAATACCTTGGTGTGTAATTTTAGGGGAAGATAAAAATGTGTTTATTGTGCGGGGGAGAAAGAAGGCATTTTTACAAGTTGGATTTTAGAAGAATAGAAAGGAAAAATAAAATAATGTGTGACAGTGACAATCGTGGTGTGTGTGACATGGAAACAGTGTAGATACATGAATCATTTGACTGGTGTCGGCCTTATGGCATGGCCGTAAGCGCATGAAAATTCTTCGTGTCTTAGCACCAATATATATATATATATATATATATGACCATAATTGTCGCATTATCCATACCACTCATTTGGCAGACCTTACAATAGGAACCTGTGTTCCGGAACTTAAGCGCGCTAGACTCTAAAATTATCTTATCCACTATCTAAACTATGGCCATTGTAAATCATCTATACCTTCATGGATCGTCCCCTGTGGGCGGACGTTCCATCTTGGCAAGGAAGATCGTCCCTTACAATCTGTGGGGACGAGCCTCGCTGCCGTATGTCACCTCTCATGATAGGTGCATTTGTGGATCCGTCCATCGGGAGTGGATATCACACAGGTATCCCTTACCGTGGTTTGGATATTATGTGAAAAATGTAGATATATATATGTGGGGGAAAAAGTGTAAGAACTGGGGGTGTGATAGCTCTGTGTGTGTAAGAGAGTGCGACGGGTGCGTGTTAGGGCGTTGGCAAAATATATACAAGGAACTATATACAATATCGCCACCTGTAGGGAAAGACAGAAATGTGGGTAAGTATGTAATTATGGTTGCCGACTGCAGCGTGGGCCTGTGAAAGAGAATGTCATACCATCTCGTAGAATATACCGTAGTACTAGTGCACCTGTATATCGAGGATTAGTGTGACCTTCAACCATTGGTTGAGGTCAATAATTACACAATGGTTATTTGTACCCTGCCCCATGGGCAATACTGAATACCATGGTGAGTCGCTGGTGAAGTATGTGTACCTGTGGATGTGTATAAAATCAAAACAGAGAAATATGTAAAACATACTGTAAATAAACACATTCGTGTATTATCATCTGTGAACAATTAGATTACACATAATGGCGCTGCTATCACCATATACATGGGTAGTACCCCTGGGTACCATGTGTTCGCAGCTGGCGTCCCATGTTGGAGCTCTCCTGGAAAAATAAAGCATGGGGAAATATTATTGGACTTACACGGTTGACATGAAGTCAAAGGCCGACGCCGTTCGATTATCAATCGATTGCTCCTGTGTAATCGCATTATTGTGTGTCGCAATATCGAATTATCATACCATCGGTCTTACACGGCCAACATGATGTCGAAGGCCGATGCCGATCGATTATTAATCGATCGCATTTGTCATTGCAATGACCATTTATACTGAGGGCTTACAAGAAACAAATGACCTTCCAATACGCAGGGTGGCATCGGGATTACAGGCGCCATTAAGGGCTTACACGTGAACCTTTGACTGGCGAAATACGTAACATGGTGTGGGCATTACAAAGACCTTGAATGACGTACAGTAACCTAGTGACCTTCGTCCAATGTACAATGTGGTATCGGAATGACTGTGACTAGGACCGAGTGACCTACTAATGCACATTGTGGTATGGGATACTTCCAGTGTCTCAAAGGAATGACATAACCTAGTAGACCCATAGGTATAGTAGATTGGACTTATCTTTATGCCTTGAAGGAGTTACCCCTACCGAGTGACCTCCCAAGCGCATTGGTAACGTTGAAATGTAAACGTTGGAACGCTTGTGACTTATAGTGCAGTGTTCCTTAGGTGCAATTTGAATTCCTGCCTCGTCTATCGCAACGTCGAATGATCGTGTATCGTCGCAACGAATCGGGTGTCCCCGAAAATCATCAGGGATCGATGATCATTATGTTGTCTGCCCAGGCCCTCACGGCGCGCCTTGCCGACATGGAAATGTATAGATCCGCTGATCAAGTATTACATGGGCTATTCGTTATATTTGTGCACCATCGGGGGTGTGGCCTGGAAAAACATCTGCGCGCACTACCTCGGCCCGGAAAAATGCATGTATTCACCTATAATGATAGGACTTTATATATATTCATTCATCATCGGGGGTATAACCAAAAGGGGTCTCCTGGTGGTCGATACCTCGGCCCGGAAAAAATTCATGTCATCACGTATAATGATAGGACTTTATATGTATATGCATCATCGGGGGCGCGGCCAGGAAACTCATCTGCGCTCGCCACCTCGGCCCGGAAAAAATGCATGTCTTCACCTAATATGCAAAGAGGACTTTGGATTTCACCTTCCGCGTAAAAGGACTTGTGTAGACATCACCTACGATGCATATTAGGACTGGCGTTGCCTGTGTTCGCGAACAGGTCTGACTCCCAAGCATCAGGAGTGCCCTACTTAAAATTAGCTAACTTAAGACTAGTAGTCGTGTCAGGCGTCCTGAATCTCCCAAGCTACTGGCTGGGCTGTGAAAAGTCGTCGTCACACAGCGAGCAGGGCATTCTGGCCTTGTCAGACTCCACTCTGTTGTCGGAAACGGGGTGGCTATGCCCTACCCTAAATTCGGTATCGTCTGACTGGTCGGGTTTCGTAGTTCGTCATGTCTAAGATCAAAATAGTAATGTCTATTCATATGTATCTGTCTATGTCAAATTTTACAATTTTCCCATTTTCCCTCTATATTAATAATGCCTGGCTCCAAATGATACCTCGTATACTCACCATCCAAGTGGAGTGTACGTGCGAGATTGTGTTGGCTTTTAGGGAGGGGGGGGGGATGTAATTATTTTGGGGGAGATAGTCGGCACAGTGCGCACTCATTGCGCCTAGCTTTCGGACTCCCAGCTAATTCAGTGATTTTTTGTTTATACATGTGTTAGTAGGTGAAGATGGAATTGGCAAGGTATGTCCCATGTTATTGGGTAAGTGTCAGACATGTTATGTTTTGTAATCAATAGGTAAGGGTATGGCGAGTAAGGCATGGGGTCCTGCGGTACTATGGGGATGCCGGAGATCTTTAATGGTGAGGAGTATTTTACTGGTCGGGTGTTAGAGATCCCCATGCTGGTAAAAATACAACATGCGGGGTAAAAATATAAATAATGTAATAATAATAATAATAATAATGTTAGTAGGGGGAGAGTTTTTATACTTCACTGTTAGCTCTCAACTCCGAAGTGTTCTGTCTAACACTTAGCTATGAGCGATATTGCTTGGGGCGCACCTTGGTGTAGCATGGTCACCAAGTGCCTTGCATTAAGGGTAATGTGTGGGGGAGGAGAAAATGTGTTACTGTGTTATCGTGTAAGCTGTGTGGCAATAATTAAGGACTTGTACTCTCCTCGAGAGACATCGGGCAACTGTACCCTGGTAAGCTAATGCACTGCTCTCTGGATTTGCTAGTCCGGAACTCCACCATCTATATATATCATATCGTGCTCCTTGTCATCTTATGATATATATCCATTAACCTCTATGGGATGGTCACTGGGGTGTATAAGGAAACCCTGTGAACCATACATTACCTATTAGAAATACTGATGGTAATATACCCTGAGGTATATTCAATGCTCGGTCCTAGCTAGGACTATATATAGATATATGTATATCCGACGATTATCCATAATCATAATTATAGTGTACGCTCTATCGAATTGCGCGCTCCATGGCTGCCAATTCCTGTAAGTATTATATACTATCGCTGTTTAACGGCAGGCTGCTATCCCAACTGGGAGGATGCAACTCTGTATTTTTGCCTTATCTTATAAAAATCGTTCCCTCTGTATATATGGGGATTAGAGTTAATTACCTGTGTGCTCAGTTTTATATAATCGTAATGATTATATCCTATCCATTGTGGGGAATCTGTCTCCAAGAGACGCAATCTGTTGTGCGGACGCTGGGGCTGTAAAACATGTGTCCTACCAACCTATGTCTGTGAAATTCAGAGTCGTAAGGAGTACGTCCTCTGTACTACAGGTGCAACTGGGGGTGTGTGGGGAATAATAATATAACAATAAAAATAATATGCAAGTGTGGACCATTGTATGGGTTCTGTGAGAAGAGCGGTGTGTGATTACCGTGATAGACCCTCCTGGTTGGTAATCGGAATGGAGTGATTCTTCAACAATGTGTCATATTGTTGGTAAAGATTAGCAAAAAACAATGGGTGTATACATATATAGTGGACTGTTAACATGTCCCCTGTCGTAAACAATTACCTATATCGGGACCAATCTACGTGTGGATATTCTGTTCAGATTTCCTCATGGGTGAATATTATAGCACAAGTAAGAAAAGGTGTGGAAGTGCCATAAAGGACAATCACAATGTGGTATGGAGCGTCATGTGCGCTCCTCGCATAATAATGGTAATATGAGTGGCCTTGTGTTATATGTTCACTATCTGTGCTGGGCAAGGAATGTACTATGCCCCTATAATCATTGAAAATGCTAGTACGGCGGTACGTTGAGTGTAGATAATATCAAACATCCGTTTCTATAGCAACCTTTTTCAAATGTAGCGGGCTAGTGTGTGAATGATTGCTGTGGAAATTAATGGCTGCCCTGTTGGGTCACGTGCTATGATAACTGACTAAAGAAGTAGTGTCATATGTCGGGTGGGCGGTTAGAGCAATGCGCGGTTAGAGCAATGCGTACTGTTAACATGAGCGAAAGGCGCTGCGGTGACTGGCTGTATGGTACTGTAAGGGGCGGGTTGATTAGTCCGCGCGTGTGATTGGACCGTAGCGACTAGCGCTATGGCGTCCTATGTTTACATCGTGCGAACGCGTGGTCTTTTGTGTCAGTCTGATGACATTAGTGTATATGCTGTATGTACTGCTGGTATAAGGAATATTGTGTTAATTCTAGAGTGTAAGTAGAAAATCCTATCGGCTTCAGTATGTAATAGTGGGAATCTGTATGTTTTTTTCTCTTATACGACTGAAAGTAGTGTAGCCCTGGTGTTTCCTCCTCTGTAAGACGGAAAATAATGTCATCCTGATGTCGTCACCTCTGTAAGGCGGAAAATGGTATAATGCCGATGTAATTCCCACCGTAAGGGGGAAAATAATGTAGTTCTGATGTCGGCGCCTCTGTACGACGGCAAATAATGTGTGCTCTGGTGTCCTCTGTATGGGTTCTGTATCCGCTGTGAGAGGAAGATTGAAGTGGGTACTGTCTCCTCTGTAAGACGGAAAACTGGATGTATGTATATGTGCCTTGACCTGTTTAAGGCGAAAAGTGTGGTCTATGTATGCAATTGTACGTTGAATTGCCCGCTTGCAGTATATTAGTATAATTATATGTCTAGGCATGGGTAAAATATGTCTAATGAACAAATTACTATCTGAAATTGTGAAGTGTGCTGGTACAAGTCTGAAATTGGATGTGAGAAAAAGGGAAGTGTGGTTTCTAAATACGTGTGTTATGATTATGCTTACAATTGCATATTTAATGAGTGAATTAATAGAACCATTGGGCCATTGTCTATGAATACCTCGTGATTATCACACAGGGATGGTGTGGGATGTCTTTTGTTGTTTGTTCAGCCGTGACTCCTTAGTATATCAAAGTATAAACATTAAACTGGAAAACATAAGAAATTCCACTTCCCTCTGCATAAATGGCTTGATATATATTTTACATTGTTTTCGTGGGGAGATTCTTTGACGTAGGAGCTACGATGCTCCCCCTCAAAACGTAAAATAATTATGAGCCTCGTTGTTAATAATACACACATATATATATAATTAAAACTACGTCTAAAATAATGAAAAAAAAAAAATTTGTTGTCCATCATTTTATATATATATATATTGAACCCATGTGCCATAGGGTCCAAGGAGGTCGAATCCATGTATTTGGGGAAGAAATGAAAGAAACGTACAGTTTCTAATGTAACATAGAGAAAGATCAAGCCAGGATTCTAGCCTAACATTGTGCAAGCAGCGCGAGCCAGGTGTTCGAGAGATGAGATCATGCCTCTTGACATTCAGAAGGAGCTGGTCATGAGTATTAATAACCGAGTGGAAAATTTCGGCTGTTAGACAAGGAAGCCTGACTCGGAAATCGAGCTGAGCTTGCTTAAAAACGACAACACCGCCTATGCGCCAGAAGAGGAATAATTAAATTTAACCCGTTTACGAGTATAAAAATAAGTAAACAATTACAGTACGTGAATCATTTCGAATAAGAGATTTTTGTGTAAATAAAAACCCTTTAATAATTGCACAGGAGAAAACTGCAAACGCAAGTAGACGTCATAGGGGATTTACCAAGGCCTGTGGAGAGGGGAGAATGCAAATGAACAGCAACACCCACACAGTTGAGGACGAGAAATTAATTAATATCTCCGAATTGCACGATCGATTCTTATGCGCAATGAGATTATTTAACATTGAGAAGACGAGCTTTTTGAAGGTATAATTTTTATAATGGTGCGACCATTGGGCACGGAAAGGGCTAGAGTCTTATCTTTTTGTAGCGAAAGAGTATAAAGCTCCTGGCATCACCAAGCCAAACATGCAGTTATTGTCAGCCTGCGGGCGTGACACTGTGTCACTATCATCAATGCAGTTTCAAACAGTCCAGGGGACGTGACGCTGGAGCATCAGTACAAACAGCCCGAGGGGGGCGTTGCTACGCATCAGTATTCAGACAGCCGTGTGGGGCGTTACTCTGCTTCACACCGAAGACAGTTTACCAGTACTCCTTGAGGGGAGAAACGCTGTATTACACCGCTGAATTAATATCCGATAGCCACGGGCGTCGCAGTATTAATAACTTGCGTGCCTCCATAAGGAGTTTTAAAGAAGAAATATTAAAGTATCGCCGTGTTGAAAAATTAGGAAAATCCTAGTTACAGGATTTAGGTCCGACAGTACACAAATTTACAGTGAAAAGTTCGTAAAATATAGTCAGAGCAGGCTGCGAACGTTGGACTTAAGGCGATAGGTCTTTAAATAAACGACCGAAAATATCATAACGTACGGTAGTACCGTAATAGAAAGATAAACAGTTATCTAATTTAAAGAACCCAAATAGGGAAAAACAGAGTAAGGTTCGCAACGTATTTCAGAAAAGTAGGAGTGCGAGAACCGAATAAACAAAGAAGAACGGAGACTATAGACATTATCTCCAGAAAGCAGACGAACTATTCTAAAGTACTAGACTCGAGAAGTACTAGCTGCTATAAAATAAATCCATCGATCATCGATAGGTTATCGAGGGGGCCTCGATCCGAACAGACTTTCACTAGGATCGATAAACTAGATCTAAAAAAAGAAGCCGTTCAAGCTAGAGAAATAGCCGGTCATCCAGAATAGGATTCGAAGAATTAGGATTCCAGGGAAAAGTAGATGATTCGAGACTTTCGTATTCTGCAGGATAGGAAGCCGACATTGAATAAATTTCACCCTTGGAAACGGGAGATTAAGAGGTCACGTGTGATAGGCTAGGAAAATCCGGCCTAGTGATCAAAAGTTGTGAAGTGTAAATCTATCAAGATTGTGTGTTAAAATAATATTTTTTAGTGTTTATTGTGTGTTCTAAATGGATACACCAGTGTATTAAAAATGTTGTCAATGTTAAGTGTATTGAATATGTGTCGAGAAGTGTTTATACATGAGATGAATTTCTACAATATGGAGTAAGTTAAAAAGTGGGCCAAAATGAAACACCGCACAAGGATAAAGGTCATGAGACGACCTTAAAACATGTGAGTAATGAATTTCATTATATTTTGGTGTCGGGAAATGATTGTGTACAAATCCACCGGAGTTTTTGAGTAAAAGGGATGTGTATAAATAAATAAATACTGAATAAGAAAAACAAAACAAAAACGCGGTCTGAACAATAATAGAAATTTGAGAAACTATAAATAAGTATGTAAAAGAATAAATCCAGTAGAGGAAATATCTGAATAAAATATCAGTGTATTTGACGAATGTCATAAGAGCAAGCGAAATATTAATAATTATCATGAAAGATATTTAAATAAAAGTAAATTTGAGTTATATGAAAGAAATAGCTTTTGAGCTTTTTGTAAAGAATGAAGATATGAAATGAATAATAATAATAACCAAGTAAGGAAATATTAAATAAAGATCAAATTAATTGATGTGAACATAAGAGCGTTAGAGCCTTAATAAAAAGTATAGACATGATGTTCAAATGCATGTTCTTAAAAAGAGAGAAAGTTATTGTCAAAGGAAAAGAATAATATAAAAATTGAGATGTGTATCAATTGTTAATATGATATTATCAGTTCTTTGGATGACGCTAGGCTTAAAATAAAGAATAGCGCAAAAAGAGCGCAATTAAAATAAAATGTCACGCTAGGAACGCGTAAAAGTTAATGTACTTGGTAAATTACTTATGAGAGGTAGTTGATTGTAATGAATTGAGAATTGGTGTAAGTCCTCTAATTGTGACGTAGTATCACGAGGCCATTGTGTATGTTGTATTGAAAGGGAGCAAATGTATGGTATTGAGCGTAGGTCTTATAAGCTATAGGCTGACCCTAAATCGCATTTTGTATAGTCCTCTATATGGGAATGGTTCCCGAGGCATGTGAAGAGATTCGAACTCAGAATCCTCTTATTGTGAAAGCCCCTTTATTATTCGTCGTAGAATGTGTATTACTCTTCCCCAATCAATGAGGACCTTTCATAATTAATAAATGCCAAGATTACGAATGTGGTTTATGAGCCCAATAATATTGTTGAATTTAAACGAGGAGTAGAATGCCAGGTCTCCCCAAAGAATTGAGAATGAACGAAAAGCTGTGTGTGAAAGCATTAAAGAGAGCTCTAGCTTAGACTAGACGGGAGGGTTCCCGCATAGTCATAAATAACTCTCAAGTATCACGGTCAGACCCTTGGAGCAGGAGGGGTGTCTGAAGGCCGTCTTGTAAGGAGTAATGAATACACCAGGAGTGTTTAAAGTTGTTAACGACCCGGGCGTTGAACCGAGGTCCTTGTAGATTGATATTTCCGCTTGCCTGTTCAGATCGTAGTTTTTTATGTGATAATGGTCTTATAAGACATATGAGATAAATAACAATCCCTATTGTGATGTTGTATGGAAGTAGGATTCCATGAGTTAATTGAAGGCAACTAGGTTTCGGGAGTGACCATAGTTTTTTTTTCTGGAGTACACAAGTAATTTCCTGATTATCTTGATGTATTTGTAAAACTAGAGAGAGATGATAAAAGCTGAAAACTGGTGAAATGCCCAAATATTGAATTAGATAATTAACATGTAATTTTAAATGTAATTATACATTTTTTATGATGATTAAGAAAATATAAAAAAGTAGTATTTGAGGTGTACAAAGAATGACACCATTATTAGAGAAAGCATTGAGCCAAAAGAGCTCGGAGTTATATGAAACTTACAGTTGATGCTTTATGGAAGTAAAAATAATTAGGAATTGTTGGTTTATATGGAAACCATATGTTTTAATACAATATTTGTTTTATTCTTATGTTATTCCTTGTTCATTTGGAACAAGTAGATGATTATGGGTCAGTAATTTAATTGTTTATTTGTTTGTAGCGCCATAATTTTTATTAATTAAATGTGTTAAAATAGGAGTTGATTTTGTTGTTATTTTTGCAAGTGTATCCTCTAATTAATCCAAAATATGTGAGTCACAGAGTGGGTGAACTTACCGCTACCCCGAAAATCCCGAATTGAGCTACGCTGGTATACTGTGATCTGCATATTTCTTGCTAAAAGGGCACAATATATACAAACATATGGGGATATATACAGGGTGATTCAAAAAGAATACCACAACTTGAGGAATTTAAAACTCTGCAACGAAAAAGGCAGAGCTAAGCACTATCTGTCGGCGAATTAAGGGAGCTATACATTTCATTTAGTTGTACATTTATTCGCTTGAGGCGCTGTTGACTAAGCGTCAGCGTCAGTTGATGCTAAGATGGCGACCGCTCAACAGAAAGCTTTTTGTGTTATTGAGTACGGCAGAAGTGAATCGACGACAGTTGTTCAGCGTGCATTTCGAACGAAGTATGGTGTTCAACCTCCTGATAGGTGGTGTATTAAACGTTGATATAAACAGTTTACAGAGAATGGGTGTTTGTGCAAAGGGAAAAGTTCTGGACGGCCGAGAACGAGTGATGAAAATGTAGCACGCATCCAGCAAGCATTTGTTCGCAGCCCAGGAAAATCGACTCGCAGAGCTAGCAGAGAGCTGCAAATTCCACAATCAACTGTATGGAGAGTCCTACGAAAATGTTAGTTATGAAACCTTATCGTCTGAAATTGGTTCAAGCACTGTCTGCAGCTGATAAGATTAAAAGATTCGATTTCTGTGATTTTATCCTTGCTCAAATGGAAACATATGAATCTTTCGTTTCAAAGATTGTGTTTAGTGATGAAGCAACTTTCCACACTATCGGGAAAGTCAACCGTCACAATGTCTATATATGGGGCACTGAGAATCCGCGGGAAACAATTCAGCATGAACGTGACTCGCCTAAGGTGAACGTTTTCTGTGCCATTTCAGCCAATAAAGTTTTTGGTCCCTTTTTCTTCGAAGGTGCTAATGTAACTGGACTACAGTATCTGGAGATGTTAGAGAATTGGCTGTTCCCTCAGCTCGAACAAAAAGCACAACAATTCATATTTCAGCAGGATGGAGCGCCACCACATTGGCACTTATCTGTCCGTAACTACCTGAACGTCAACTACCCGAGGCGATGGATCGGCCGCCAGGCAGCCCGTGACAGAGCACTTCATCACTGGCCTCCAAGAAGCCCTGATCTTACCCCGTGCGATTTTTTCTTATGGGGGTATGTTAAGGATATGGTGTTTCGGCCACCTCTCCCAGCCACCTTTGATGATTTGAAACAGGAAATAACAACAGCTATCCAAACTGTTACGCCTGATATGCTACAGAGAGTGTGGAACGAGTTGGAGTATCGGGTTGATATTGCTCGAGTGTCTGAAGGGGGCCATATTCAACATCTCTGAACTTGTTTTTGAGTGAAAAAAAAACCTTTTTAAATACTCTTTGTAATGATGTATAACAGAAGGTTATATTATGTTTCTTTCATTAAATACACATTTTTAAAGTTGTGGTATTCTTTTTGAATCACCCTGTATATGTAGATATATTGCTGCATAATGTAGATGCCTGTGTCGGCCAAAGAATGATTCTGTAGGCAATTGTGAAACTATCGTGTGTATTTTGTGAGATTTATATGGACGTTTGTGTCCTTCTGTGGCCTTGTGGCTCTCGTTGAGATTTGATGCTACTTTATGATATTCCGTTACGTCGCCATACGGCTGTCTACAACGGGCAGTTCATAACCTGGCGTTCGTATGAAAGTATGATTCCCTGGACGGTCAGTAATGGGAATAGCCGAAGCCAAGCAGTCCAGTTGCAAGTCCTGACCTTCGATGACTAATGATGGATGAAACAATTGAAATTCAAATGAGGTTTCCCTAATCGGCGGCTAAAATGGTGACGCCTTGTTAGTGAACTGGCTGTATAGCATGGCCTTCTGTCGTTATAATATGGTCAATTCGACTGCACAGAAAAATAAAATAGAAAAGAAAAAAACATGTTAAATGGGGAGCTGGTTGAAGAAAAATGTGCGTGAGGATGTATGTTGCTGAGTAAACGTGTGGTGTGTGGCCTGTGGACTTTGGATACTCTGTTAATCACGTGCTCGGAGAGCTGTAGAGATGTTCTGCAGAGAAATCTTCCCTGCTCTCCGGTATAGTATGTGGATGTCAGATCACTGTGAGCACTCAGTGCGAGCATCTGTATGCCTTGTCCAGTGAGCACTAGTGATTGTGTATTGTGAATGTACCATGTACAATAGGGGGGAACGTTGGTACTCGTCATTCCTGTTGCTTTACTTCGAGACAGTGTTTCCCGTGAACTTTTGATTGTAGTACTTAGCAATGTCCGCGCCAATTAACTTATTTTTAAGTGTTCCCGCCAAGTTTGTTCTAACGTGACAATGCACTGTTTCGACGCAGTATTTGTTGCCTATAGATAAACGAGGAGGAGATACTCGTCGCAAGTACAGTGAAAGTAAAAATGTACACCTTTCAAAATTACCAGACCAAGCCACGTATTACTTCAGACAATTGTATATGTACAATTTTACAATCTGTGTAGGAACGTCGCGTGAGCGTCAAACTACATGAAACACCTTTATATACCAGTGGCTGGAATCTTCTCGTCCAAAAGATTCTAACGAAATAACTTCCTGTGTTTATGACAGACTTAATCATCTTGATCTTACATGTATCGCAAAAGTTAATTTGGTTTCTGACGGCTGTGGGGGTCAAAATAAAAATAGTATCAGGATTGGAATGGTTCCCTATTGGCTGTATAATGATTCCCCCGCACAAGTGGGGATGCTATTTCCCGTTGTAGGACACTCCTTCATACCCCAAGACCGAGTCTTCGGGAGAATTGAAAAGGAGATTAAAGTGCGAGACACTATTGTAAAACCAGACACCTACACTCAAATTTTCATACAGTTTGGCACAGTGAACACGGTAGGTGTTGATTGTCCGGTGTATGACTGGAAAGGTAGCGTCCAATCTTCCTTTGAAGCACCAAAGTCATGGCATTTCAGAATTAAATCCTGCAAGAGATTAGGAAAGTAAAATCCTCTACTCTTCTTCGTGGAGAGCAAAATTATAGGAGTGACTAAACTGATTTTAAAGGGAAAACTAAAAAGGAAAAAACGGCAACTTTCGAGAAAAATCAGTTGCTTCTTGGAGTAGCCGTCAAAAAAGAGAAGATGAGTGATGTGAACCAACTACTAATACTTCACTACGTGGTAGAGTGGAAAATTAATGAAGAACTTCAATATTATAAGAAAATCATGGATCCAGAGAACGTGACAGTTGACGTGGAAGACGATCTTCTATGTGAACCCCAGGAGGAGGATGACGCCTTGAGAATTTAATCCATGTGACTTATTGGTCCATGTGTATTATTTTGTTACTGCATAGGCCTACTATTTTTATCTAATT
Organism: Meconema thalassinum; assembly: GCA_946902985.2. Taxonomy (NCBI): domain Eukaryota; kingdom Metazoa; phylum Arthropoda; class Insecta; order Orthoptera; family Tettigoniidae; genus Meconema; species Meconema thalassinum. The sequence goes on along the minus strand of OX336388.2, from coordinate 798,651,718 downwards.
TGCTTGAAACTTGTGTTCACTGGAAATTTCGTGTGTTTATTAAATTAGGAATGCATAACAACATTATGTGGCTTAAAATGCTTGTTAAGAAAAATCCACGTTTTGTTCCAAAACTCGTCATGTGCTAGAAGTTCGTTCCAAAATACGATTTTCCATTAACGTACTTCCAAAATCCGTCATCTGCGAATTTTAATGTTAAATATCTCCTAAACGCACTGCTGAATCTACTTCTGGACCTATTTTTTATGTTTATGTTATGTTTATGTTAGAGTTTGTACCAGGAATAACATAATATTTCCTGAATTTTACAGTTTAATCGTTTTTCCCTTTTTCTCAATAACTTAAAAAATGGACATGCCGACTTTTGGAAATAGGCTCCTCTTATAATATCACCCATACTTGTAGAAAGAGTGTAATGGTTCTGATGATGATTGCTTGACGATCGACCAAGGTCATCCAAGTGTATTTATTATTCTCTCGTAATTGTTGTCAGGGTTAGTGAACCACCCATTGCAATTGGAAGCTAATCTCTTGACTACTAAAGCGGCTTTGGTGGCGTAGTTGGTAGCATGCTTCTATGCGCAGGATCGCGGGTTCAAACCCGGCCGAAGTCGTCGGATTTTTTAAGAACGTTAAAAATCCCTCAGTATGTCCTCCTTCGGAGGGAGGCAAGGCCGGCGGTCCCATGTCATAGATCTATGGCATGTCAAAGAACCTTACACCAACCACACCTGTGTGAAGCCAAATTGTATATAGGTTAAACCTTTGACTAACGTTCTTAGGTTCCCACGCTCGTCGCCAAGAGCCGACTGCGGTGGCTTCTGGTAACCAAGTTCTGAACTACTTGGTCGTTGACGCTGGCGGTTGGCGGGAAAGTAGGAAGAACTTGGAAAAATTGAATGTCCGCAGTCCTTACCTGAATTAAAACAGACACACACACCAATACAGCCATCACAATAACACCGGTCATCAGGCAGACTCCACACACAGCCAAAGTAGACGGGGCCACACGACCGCGCTGTCGCAGCTCCCAAACTAAGGAACCAACCAACCGATTACTAAGCAACACCGAACTGGCACTTAGGTTTTGGTGTAAAAATCAATTCTGTCTTTCCTCTTGTTTTGTGTTCTCAAAATATTTAACTACGGTACTGACTCATAAAAGGTTTGTTTGTTAATAATTGTTAATTTTCAAATATGTGCTTTTGATGTTTGTCAGTTTCATAGTGTCTGAAATAAATTGCACAATAAAATACTTATCACAAAATGGGGGCTATAAAAATTCCCTGACACAAATAAAATATTTAAGATGAAAAATAATAATTTTAACACAAGTAGATAGTCCTTCTATCTATAATCCACTTTCCAAGCGAAGGAATTCGTTACAAAATTATTCGCAAATAATAATTACTGTAAGTTTCTTCTAATGGTAACCCTGTGACTCGATTGCAATAAACAGCCTGATATATCAGCTGCTATTGTAATTTACAACAAATAACACCCTATATTATACATTTATCGTCTCTAACGATATAAACATTAATATGGATAAGAATTATTAAATTATTTAAGTATTTACATAAGTCGAATTATCATGTCCAGCACGATATTCTAACAAATATTTACAAGAACATGCGTGATCTAACAATCTCACTGCGTTTCTGTCTACTAAAATATTTCCTTTAATACTGTTCACAAACAATGTTTTTAACTGTATCTAATGGTTTCTGTCAAGATCAGTAGAACCTTCGTAACAAACAATTAAGCTAATTACGGCTCTGTAATGACAATATCAATAAATAATTGCGATATACCTGAAGAACGATGCGGAACAAATCTGTTACCTTAATAAATTTCGTGAATCACAGAATTAAACTTTACTGACATGTACAACAGAAATAAATACTCAGTTGTCAGTTTACTTCTTGGACATACTGTATCAAACAGTTTGCTCTAACAAGCAATAGACTTATAAACCTTCCTATTCGTGAACAACTTCTCAATAGTGCGTTAACTACATGCATACATTTCTCAACACATTCCTTTCCTTCCGACGATAATAATGCACGGTATTCTTCCACTAAAAACCCATCTTGATACATTCCAAACATATATAAGAATCAGTGACCCTACTAGTTAATCACCAACCTGTGAAATACCATTCATGGTGCACTCAAACAACTCCTCTCCACAAACGAATTACCTTCTTGCTCTATAAACTTCAATAACATTTCTGTTCACTTCATTACATTCTTGTACTATATTCCACTTTGCTTCAATTGACAAAATTCCGTTAATAACCTTCATAACATTATATTATCCACGTTACCATAATAAAATCAACATTAATAGACTTTAGTCCGCTCGTCTTCGTATTTAATAAAAATAAAACATTTCTTCCCTTTCTGATATTCCTTAATGAATTAATTATTCATTTACAAATTTGTTTCGTTTTCAAATAAACCTCAGGTTGATCTATAAATCACCTGGTGTATGATTTCGTAATCACCAATTACTTCAATACAATTGTTTATAACTTTAGGCATCATCTTGACTCAATTTGTCAACGTTATGATCCTATTTTCATATATTTCTCCGTTATGTCATTCACCAATGACTATAACAATGTCATGTTCCAATAATATTCCGATATTGGAATTGTTATACTTCCAAAAAGTATTTTATGAATATTACACTTATTTTATTACACATTAAGTTGTTTATAACAAATACTTCAGCACATTTCACTTATGCTTTCTTTATTCGATGCGATCTAGCAATATCAACGCATACTATAGTTAGTTACGCATTCCATCGAAGCATCTCTACTTACTATAAAACAAAGTCCCCGATTCTTGGATGTTACGGGTAAACTCGAGAAACGCTGGATGGATTTTGATGCGGTTTTCACCATTCTGTATAGAATATCTAGATGATTATTTTTGTAGAAAATAATTTATTTACGATCAAAGGAAGCCGAGCAGTATCGATTTCAGTAGAAAAGTCGAAAACAAAAACTGGCGTCCGAGTGCTTTGTAAGCTTACGCTGGGCAAACAGTTAAAAATATCTAAATACTATGAGTGTAAGAATTGTTCAGTACGAAATGTTCTACAAAAACGTCCGCGAGAGTATATGTCTATCTTCGGATTTTTTACGTTCCAACCATGTCCATTCAACTACTGAGGCGACAGTTTACTAGCTAGCTAAGGGCGAGTCTATCATCCCTGTTACAGCCTAGCTATCGATCGAACCTATTGCCCCAGATACAGCTGAGAAGGGCTTTGTGTTTGGAGTTTCCCTGGAAGTGCAACTCGGGTTTTCTTCATTTCGCCTGTGAAACACAGTCAAGTTAAGATTGGACTGAAGGGAATTTGAGTTTCATTCACCTCGCCATTCCCTGGAAGTGCAACTCTCATTTCGCCTGTGAACTTTTCGTCCCTCAAAATTCACAGTCAATTTAAGATTGGACCGAAGGGGGATTATATTATATTAAATTATACTGATTGGCGTACAATCTCTACTTAGTAAAAAACAATGTCTCCTATTCTTGGATGTCACGAGTAATCTCGAGAACCACTGCATGGATTTTGATGCGGTTTTCACCATTCTGTAAAGGATAGCTCGAGGAAGGTTTCTTTAGAAAATAATTTATTTATGATCAAAGGAAGCCAAGCAGTACGGATTTCAGAGAAAAAAATCGAAAATTTTCCTTGCGTCCGTGCGGTTTTTAAGTTTACGCTGGGCAAACCGTTAGAAATATCAATATACAACGAGTGTATTGGTCAGCATGAAAAGTCTACAAAAACGTACGCGAGAGCACACCTCTATATTCAATATATCGTCCAGTATAAGTGTTTTTAGATTGGACGGAAGGGGGCATTTGTGTTTCATGTACGTGTGACAAGAATTTGTTTCACATACATCTCCATGATAATATAGTTAATAGTCCAGTCAGTGATTTTAACCCATCACGCCGAGACGTAAAACGGATATAGATCGTAGTTGATTGACATCGTAAAGAAGCGCTTATCATGCAATGCACTCACAACTGTTCCCCGGCGAAGCAGGGCCGGGTTGTTAGTTCCATTTATAAAACAGTTTCATTTTAAAGTGAGTATAATTAAAAACGAATCAGCAAAATTCAAATATGAAATATTTAAAATCCAAACAATATTTAAAATACCTCATAAACGACACATGCTGACGTAGCATCAAATTTACAATTAAATTTATAAAGTTGACACATAATAACATGGGTTATGAGTAAAGAAAAATCTATATATAAGTTGGTCACATCTGAAACACCCCCAAAATACAACAAACTACTGAGATATTAGTACAATCTTTCGTCTACCTTTGTGATGATCAGCTGTTGCGGTACCTGGCCTGATATGTAAGATGTTTCTCCCCTGGCTTGGTACGCGTCTGTCGTGCTCTAGGAAATGGGTTCCTCCTTGTCTGCGAGAATTCAGCTGGGCGGCTCTCTCCCCTGCGTGAGCACTTGGCTGTGTATCCTCGAACCTCGCCAACGGGACTTCATGCTTCTCGATTAACAATCTGGAAACTCGTAACCGGGTCGACCGAACTTTTCTGACGACTGGCCTTCGGTCACATTTCTTCTTCATCGTAGATTGAATGTCTATTGTTGAAATCTCCTAAGTTGGTAATGGAAATCCGTGTAGTATCATTGTTGGTAAATTCAGATTACTGCTTGTTAGAATTGCAGTTGTAGAATAACGAACTCATTATTGTCTGGTCCACTCTGAATTCCACTCCGTGAGTGTAGATTAACTTCCCTCCATTGGATTTAGTGCTGCATTGCAATCTTCATAACAATTTCAAACTGGGAACTTCCCCCGTGACTTGAATTCTTTATCATCGTGGTAGCATGATAAATATTCTTTATTACAGATTCTTCTTTGTAGCAGTATATATATAATAGGCTACTCGTTATGCTGTAGTAGTATGTATAGTTCAATAATGAAAACTTCTTCTTGTGAGAAATTGTAATCTGTCGATTCCAGTTTCAAATTACTGCTTTTCAATTATTGCCGGCATCTCCTACTGTTCCTCGGCAAGTGTGGTATCTCCTCCGGTCAAGTGTCTATCTCCTTGCCGTACCTCGCTTATGCATGTGAGCTCTTCCCGGACGATCAGTGACACAGGTCCACTCTGTACTTGTCGCTGTGAAAGAATGAATTGTGTGCTCCCCAATGCCGCGCTCTTGACTGTCTGAAATGTCGGACTAGCCTCAATTACAGTCCTTATTACTGTAATTCGCTCATATCTTTTCTCCTATTCATAAATATTTAATTCTGTTTTGATAAGAAAATATCATTTCGACTTCGCTAACTGTGGATGTGCTTTTATCGCTTTATATATTAAAATTTAATATGATGATGATTCCTTCAATATTTTTGTGGTTCATTCTGATTGGCTCCTGAGTTATCAAGAAAAACTCATTGTTCTAGCCTCTTATCAAAGTGTCGTGTGCACGATTTTGTTATTGTCGACTCGGCGAACAAAAGCCGGTCCTAGACTTGCTAACTTGAAGCCTTGGTCATATTCCAGTATCTGAAGATTGGACTCTCCCTTGGTTAAAATAATATTCACTGAAATATTTCCAATTTAATTCTCTAAAAATGCTTCAAATGTTTCCAAAAATTCATCAATATATTCCATTCACCTCATAAAATAGTTGAAAATATGAAAATCCGCAGCCTGCTTCCAGTCTTCGACCAGGTCAGGAATGGTATGAATGAAGTCCCCATCTAGGGGCTATGGACTGTGCCGGCTGCCGAGGCGTGACGCACTCCTTTGGGGCAATGATTAAATGAATGACAGATGAAATGAGATGATAGTGGAGAGTGTTGCTGGAATGAAATTGTGACAGGGAAAACCAGAGTACCCGGAGAAAAACCTGCCTGCCTCCGTTTTGTCCAGCACAGATCTCACATGGAGTGACCAGGATTTGAACCACGGACCAGTGTGAGAGGCCGGCGTGCTGCCGCCTAAGCCACGGAGGGTCACCACATAAAATAGTTATGTGAATAAAATATTTTTCCATTCCTAATATCCATTTCTTGCATCAATTTGGTGCGCCAATCAGTCCGATCATCGGCTCCGACAATGCCTTGAGTCAAACTGAATTCGAGTTCAGATCCCCTCCTGACTTGTTAATTAAAGTATAGCATAGTCATTTATTTACTTATTTATTTATTTATTTTATAATTATTAGATACAACCATGACAGGTTATTTTACACTAATATTTTAACAATTACAAATAATATTAACATAAACAACAACAACAACAACAATAACAGTACTTCAAGTCGTGGGCGAGGTATATGGTGTAAATGGTTCTGACGTGTTGAACGGGAGGGAACATGGAGTGGGAAGTAGTTTAAGAGCTTGTTACATTTTGTGTATCCATTCAGAACTTTATGTAGGAAACACAGGTCAGTAAATTGTAAGCGGCTTCTCAAGTCGAGTACATTGAGCTGATTTAGAATGTCGGATTTGGCAAACTGCCTTAGTGAAGGATTGCGAGCTTTGAATATTGATATGAAGAAATTAAAGACACTGTTCAATTTAGAAATATTGGTTATAGCCGAAGTAGACCAAATTGGGGAAGAGAAATCTAGGATAATTTAAGTGCAGTGAGGTCTTTAATTTCTGTGAATGTGTATAGAATGCCGAGACTGCGCATTGCGCGAGATTTGATATGGTCAATGTGGGGAGAGAATGTCAGTTTATTATCGTGAATAATACCTAAATCTCTTACCTGAGAAACCGTATCCAATTTATTTCCACATATCTTATAGTCCGCTTGATTTCCAGATTTCAGTAGGTAGAAAGAAACTTTGAAGCACTTTTTGGGATTTAGAGATAACCTCCATTTGTTGAACCAATCAGTACATGTATTCACTGCTTCCTGGAGCTCAGCGTAGTCGTCAGAACTGGAAATTTCTCTGAATATCTTGAGGTCATCAGCGTACAGAAGAAGGGGACACGCAGAATTTTGCACGCATGTGTTTATATCGTCCATATACAGCACGAAGAGAAGGGGTCCCAGGATACTGCCGTGAGTTACTCCTGATAAGACTGGGAGCCAGGAAGATACAGACCCTGGAAGCACTACCCGTTGTTGCCTATTGGACAGGAAGCTTTGTATTAGGGATAGGAAGGATCCATGTACGTTTTATCGTGAAGCAAGCTTGTGGAGGAGAAGGAAATGGTTCACGGAATCAAATGCTTTGGCCAGGTCAACGTAGATTACATCTAGCTGAGAATTTTGATATAATGCAGAAATTATGTGATGGTTCAGAACAGTCAGATTTGTTAAATATGATTTTCCAAGGACGAAGACATGTTGTTCTTCTGAGATGTATGGTTTGGTGAAAGTGAGGAGACGGCAATGTATGATTCTTTCTTAGACAGAAGAGAGTATAGGGACGATAGATATAGGTCTGTATGAGGAAATTTCGTGCTTGCTGCCTGATTTAAAGTCAGGTGTGACATCAGCTCTTTTCCATGAGTCAGGAAAAGTGCCAGAAATCATGCACCAGTTGAGTATTATGGACAAGGGGATACTGAGAGATGCAGAGGTGTTTTTAGGAATATAGGGCTTATGTCTGATTGTCCAGTAGTAGGTAATATATGGCGGTTCTGGTGCAGGGGCTAATGCGCAAGATGGCGGCCGCGTGAGTCCAACCCCCTGCTGGTTGTATAAATGTGGATAATGCACAAAATGGCCGCTAAGAGTGGCGATCAAAGACAATGCACAGCAGTTAACATAGCTAGAGGGTAGCTGAGTGCAAGTATCTTTAGTTTGTCAACCAAAAAAAGTAGTGACTAGCGGGACGTTGAGGGTAGAATTATTTATTTATTATGTTAGTTAATATTAAATTTAATTTTTAGCACAGGGCTAATACACAAAATGGTCGCTGCACACAACTACATACACATACAGCATGCTAACCTCACCTAACCTAAACTAACCAAACCCAACCTAACCTCACCTAACCTAACCTCACCTAACCTAACCTCACCTAAACTAACCTAACCTTTCTTTTCTTCTGTGGTGTTCAATCCGAAGATTGGTTTGTAGCAGCTTTCCATGAACTCCGGTCTGTGGCTAGTCTCTTCAAGTCCAAGTAATTATCACAACCTTTGTCGTGAATGATTTGTTTTATGTATCCCAGCCGTGGTCTACCTCTACAGTTCTTTCCTTCAACATTGCCCTCCAGTATTGTGTGCAGAAGGCTTTCATGCCTCAAGATATGTCCAATCCAATTGTCTCTTCGGTGAGTAAGCATATTCCATAAACATGGCTTCTCTCCAATCCTCTTCAGCGTTTCTTCATTACTGATTTTGTCCACCCATGGAATTTTTAGTATTTTCCTGTAGCACCACATTTCAATGGCTACTATTCGTTTTTTATCAACCAAGCTAAGAGTCCAGGTTTCACTACCATATAACCGTACGCTCCACACATATATCTTCACAAGACGTTTCCTGAGGCTCATACTAATGTTTTTGCATGTAAAGAGCTTTCCTTTCTTGTTGAATGCTATTTTGGCTTGGTTGATGCGGCAGACTATTTCTCTTCTACTTCTTCCATCTGCTGTTATTTTGCTACCAAGGTAAGTGAACTCCTGTACATATGTCAGCTGTTCTCCATTTAAAGTACAACGAGGAGGTTCATACTGCCGGCTACAGAGAAGAACTTTGGTTTTCATTTTGTTGATCTTCATGTTATATTTGTTAAAGGTGGATTCCATTTCTGCTAATGCATAATTCAAATCATCTTCGTTTTCTGCCAGGACTGCGATATCATCCGCAAAGCGAAGCATGGTAATTCTTTCTCCTTGAATCTTGAGACCTCCAGTCATTGGCAAATTATCATTTACTTCATCTATTGCTTTTTGGATGTATGCATTAAAAAGAATTGGTGAAAGTGAACAACCTTGCCGAACTCCTTGCTTAATGTTGGCCTCTGTTGTGGAATCTCCACATCGTATAACGGCTATCTCGTCTTCATACAATTTCCAAATTGTCCTCCTGTCCTTGCACTTAACACCCAGTTCTTTCAACACCATGAATAGTCTATTCCACTCAACCTTATCAAATGCCTTCACCAGGTCTACGAAAGCAATGAATGTATCCATATCTTTTCTTAGTCGTTTCTCTATAATCATTCTTAAAGCTAGGATTGCTTCTCGAGTCCCTCTACCCTTCCTGAATCCAAATTGATCTTCTGTCAACTCCAACTCTACCTTTCCTTCAATGCGTTTCAAGATAATGCTGGTGAGTATTTTAGAAGCATGGGTTACAAGGCTTATTGTGCGATATTGGTCACATCTATTAGCAGATGATTTCTTTGGAATGGGCACTATGACACATTTCCTAAAGTCCGATGGGATATGTCCCGTGTTATTCATTTCACAAATCAGATCAAATAGGGCTTTCTTCACATTGTCTCCAGTGGCTTTTATCAGCTCTGCTGGTATATCATCAACCCCGGATGCCTTTCCGTTTTTCAGCCTTTCCATTGCTTGATTAAATTCATCCAGGAGTATTTCATCTCCCTCTTCTTCTTTATCTACCAGCTCTTCATTTTTTAGTATTTCACAAGGTGTATGTTTTCCTCCATATAAATTCTCAATGTATTCTTTCCATTTTGAGCCAATTTCAGAATCTTCATACACCAGTTCTCCATCATCTGTCTTCAGTACATTGCACCTAATCCTCTTGTCCCCGAAGAACCTTTTGACCACTTGAAACGCTGTCTCAAATTTGTGATTCTTAACTAGTTCTTCTACTTCCATGCATTGCAATTCCAGAAATTTTTCTCTGGCTGCCTTCGCCTCTCGATTTATTTCGTTTCTCAATTTCCTGTATAGTTGTTGCCCTTCTTCAGCCGCAGAGTTCTTAAACTTTCTTCTTGTGTCTATCTTCTCAATGATTTCATTTGTTATCCAGGCTTTCCTGTTCTGTGCTTTCGGCTTTCCCACAACATCTGTTGCTGCTGTTAGAACACTTCCCTTCCAAGCATTCCATTTATTCTCCATACTTCCTAAGTCTATTGCTGATATGTCTGCTAGAAGTTCATCTGTCTTCTTCTTAAAATCTATAGCAAGGTTTTGATCTCGGAGAGCTTCGGTATTCCATTTTCGACTGTTCTTCCTTTTCAGTTTCTTCAGTTTTAGTTGGCATTCGCTCAAAACCATGTTGTGGTCACTACCAATATCTGGGGCAGGGCAGCTTCTACAGTCCTTCAGCTATCCTAACATCACCTAACCTAACCTCACCTAACCTAACCTAACCTAAACTAACCAAACCCAACCTAACCTAACCTAACCAAACCTCACCTAACCTAACCTCACCTAACCTAACCTCACCTAACCTTACCTCACCTAACCTAACCTCACCTAACCTAACCGCACTGAACCCAACCTCACCTAACCTAAACTCACCTAACCTAACCTCACCTAACCTCACCTAACCTAAACTCAACTAACCTAACCTCACCTAACCTAACCCAACCTAACTTCAGTGTGAGAGCAAATTTAAGAGCAAAAAGTGTGAGCAAAAAGTGGGGGCAAAAAAGTGATACCAAAAAGTGTGAGCAAGAAAGTGAGAGCAAATGTGAGAGCACAAATAATAAACATAGTTATAACCTAACCTAACCTAAATGCACCTAACCTAACCTAACCTAACCTAACCTACAGAAACCTCGTTTATTTTTACATTTTAGATTTTTAGATTTTAGTTTTTACATATTAGTTTTTTTAATTTAGATTTTGCATTTTATATTTTCCGAAAAGAGTAAACTACAAGGACACATGCCTAACCTATCTTTACCAAACCTAACTTAAGTTAATCCAAAGGCTAATGCACATACACAAAGTATATAAGGGCACATGCAATTATCCTTATGCTAGTCTTATAGGCTACTGTACAACATGTTCACTACCCCAACCACCCTAATTTTTTTTCATTTTGTTTACACATTGGTCAATTTCCCAATTTCTCATTTCCAGTTTTTTTTAATGTTAGTTTTAAGGTTTGGAATTTCATGATATGTAAACATGGATTTTCCATTTTTGCTGGTTACACATTTGTCAATTTCTAATTTCCAGTTTATAAAAATGTCAGTTTTAATTATTTTTTTGAATTCTGTCATTATGGAAACATGAATTTTTATCATATTGTTGTTTACATGTTTTTTGATTTAGTCCAAGAACAAAGTTCATATTTGCCAAACACGATTTTTCATTACATATAACAAGGCTGTATACCTTATCCCAAAGCGTATATTTAATACATGTGTTATACTATACTTTTGACTACCTAGTTTTGCTAACAAAAGCAATTTCTCAAAATTAGTAGAGGTGAAGAGTTTGGATTAGGAGTGGGAGGTGGGTAGTAATTAAAAACGTAAATTGGTTTTATTTGTTTTCTATTTTTTATTGTTAAATATGAATACCATTTTTTCTTTTTTGTTTTCTATTTTTGTAGTGCTATTGGTTTTAATTTTTTAAATTGTTTGGTTTCTGTATTTGCTACATCTAGGTAAAGCATTTACATATTCATAACTTAACTCTTTAAGCATGGTCAATGATTGAGTAATGAACATAGGCAAGTGTACCTATACCATTCGAATCCATTACTCTTTTATCATCACTAGGACACAAAGCAATTTTATTTAGTCTTATAGATGATATGTCATGTTGTTTAGGGCGATAATGTTCATTGGTATTCTTTTTACATTGTTTTCCATGACACAATCCTTATAATCTTGAAAGCTTATACAATTTTTGACAACACCTCTGCTAATACCTTTAATCTTTTTAATTTCTTTACCATTTATGTCTAAAGCGTACATTTTAGCTCTAAGTCCTGCAAATGCTTTTATAATTTGTCCACAAGCCTCGTCTTTAAATTTCCCGCAAACTTTTCTTGTTTGATGTAGAGTAACATTTGTGATTAATCGAAACGTGTCCACAAATTGAAGCTTAAATTTCCTACATATTTGTACTTTTCTTTGGAGTTAGCGATACCATCCACTCTCTCAGTAGTACATCCCAATTGCATTGCAATGAAATTTGCATCGTAGCCACTCATATTATGTAGAAACACAGGAACGGGGTTACGTGTTTTACACCTCAAATTACAGTTATTATGTATGGGCACTTCCATGATATACCCCTGTAATATGACAATGGTCTCGAACTTTCCAATCCTGTTGGGTAAATGGTTTCTGACACAAATAACAGGCTTCAGAACATTGGAACTCTGATTCTTGATCCTGAGTTAAGGCCTTTGGAACATTTAAGCTGCAAAGGCGATCGATTTCATTAGCTATTGAGTTCAAAAATCCATAAACTTTTCTGCAAGATCAGGTCCACGATAAATAACAGGTTGGCTCGGAAGGTTGGTCTTTATGTGTTCCACAGCAGGTGAGGGCTTAACATATATACCAAAGCTCATAGGAACATGACTCTGGTATGGCACTGTATAACTTGCCTCAGGATTATGTAGATATGTTTGATATGGTAACGGTATACTTTCAAAATCTGCATAGATAACGTAAGGTATTCTCAGCATTTTTTCCACATTTAAGAATATAACAAAGGCTTTTAATAGGCACTTCAACCCTAGCAATATCATGCTGGAGACACAAAGCTCTAGGCCTATGTTCTTTTAATTTTTCCATTCCTTGTTGTCCATATTGATTATCGAAGTGAGTAAAACACCGTTTACACGTATATATCTTATGTTCATAGTGGGTAATCTGATGTCTTACTAGTTTATCAAAATCTTTGATAAAGACGTAGTGGTTCTGCCCGGATGACGAACTCATCAGAAGAAGGTCGCGATGATCTTGTAGATCATGATCCACAACCTTTAGAGGAAACAATTTATTGTCTTTTTCCAGTCCAAATACATTTATTGATATGTCGTTGGCTTTTTCAAATTTGGGAATGTCAGCTAGTGATGTTGGAAACGATATTACTGAAAAATCATACCTGTTTTCCAGATCCTTGTATTTACTAATGCGTTTAGCATCCGATTTAACCAGTTTTGCTAAAATGGCATACATAAATAACCACTCGTCCTTAAAGTTTTGAGGATTAATGAAGGCTTTTCTTGCTTGTGTAGGGGAGAGTGGGACACATTGAACCGGAAAAAATGTTTTTCACTTCTACTCATCCAGTAATTTTAATACAGATCTGTGGTTTTCTCCATTTTGAAAATTAATCGCTTAAGTATCAAATGCCCTCATACGAATACCATATTGATAGTAGTCTCTAAGCTGCATTTCTTAAAAAGGTAAATGGTCCATTCACCCCTACGGTGGGGTACCATAAACCAGTCTACAAAGTTTCATTAGAAGAACTTAATTACACGGTTATTTCCAAAATTGATATAATTTGCACATAAAATCCTCTTAAAAATCATATAACTAAGCGTATAGATTTTCAACCACGCAAACACATTTGAAATTAATAGACTTCAATGGACTGGAAATTAATACCAAATTTGAAGTAAGATATTTGTATCTTTGTCAGCCCCTTTTCAGTAGAATTTGGCAGCTCATATACCGGTAAGGCCTACTATATTGTTTGCTGGATCAGATGCTTTATCCCTTACCTGAAAAAAGGAACGTTCCTCCCGTTTTTCACTCTTTCTCAAAAATGACAACTGATAGTCGCCTGTATCATCCTTTGGTTTCAAAATTTTCCACAAATAGTAAACATACTGAAACCTTATTGATTTGCTGATCAATAAGTCTTCATGATTTTATTATTATTATTACTGATATCCAGGCAGTACATGTTGGAGGCTGACAAAGGGAAGACAGGTAGTATGTCGCAACTATTGCAACAGAAGTAGAGTGGTAGTTATTCCTGACGATGACCGGTTAAGCCGAGTTCAAGGACAAATTCAGGGTGAACGCGCATCCAAGTCGGCGTCATTATGGGCGTGCCAGAGGTGAAGTTCCAACCGATACACGATTGAATCAGCAAATCAGGAGAGAGGACGCCTAAACCACGCGGAGAGTTGCGTACCTTAAAAAAAGGCGCTAAAACACGTGTATGAAGAACCACCGATGCGATAGGATTCCGCATGAGTCCATTGAGACGTTTGGATGAAAAGAAGAAGATTGATACTAGTCCCAAGTCTGTGAATTGAGAACTAAAGAATATTTTCACAAATTACCCCCACTCCACTCCTTTTTGTCAGTTTCTAATAAATTGATCGGTGATGAGTAGTTTGAGACACAACTTTATCGGGCTCTGAGGAGCATCGTTCACGCCAGTTTGAGTCACGATTTTATCAGGCTCTAGTGAGCATACTTCACGTCTGTTTGAACGAACATTTTAATAGTGCTTTTGGGAGCAGAGTGCACGCTTAGCGGAGGGAGATCTCTAGTCGAGATAAGAGCTACGTGGTAGACGTAATTTGAGAGACTTGTTAAAGCCAGTTGCGTGGTGAACGAAGAGTGTAATATTTTCTGTAAATTTTGTGTTATAATTTGTGTGATGTATATGTGCGTGTTAAGTAAGCTAATGCTTAGATAGGGCCAGTTCTAAGTTGAGTAATCGCCCAGGACATTATATTTGAGAGGAAGTCAGTAGCTCATAGCGATTCTAGCTAGGTAGATTAATACCTTTGAATATTTCTTTCCAAGAAGCCACGCCAAGATGTCTACTGGAAGGTCGATTGGTGGAATGAAGTGCGACGCCTCTACCAGAACGTCGACGATGAACGAGTAGATTTCCCGTGGGGAAATGCCTTGGGATGGAGGTTGAATTTCTACAAGCTGCACGGTGATGTACTGTGCCCAATTCTAGGAAAGGGTATTCCAAGATTCAGACACCTAGGTATCAAGGGAAAGGCTACAGCCGCTTTTGAAAGTTAAGATATTTGAACTTCGCGCTCCTTTCCTTCTAGATTGAAATGGAAACTTTATGCAGCCAAGAAGATGTTAAGTGACGTGGCAAATAGTAGCAGAGGTCGAGACTATTTGGTGATTAAATACTTAGCCATGGAGTAGAGACTTGATACTTGGATCAGATTACTGGCACGGCCAAATGAAAGAAGATGCACTTAGTCTCAAGTGAATCAGACCAGAGACACCGGAGATATGAGGATTTACAGATTTCAGCGTGATCCAGCGTGGAGCCGACCGTTTTGTATAAAAGCCGCTCGGCCCAAGCATAAGCAGCTCACTTCAAACCAAGCTCTTGTAGGACAAGGTGCTGCTGCTACGTCGAGCCAAGGCACATGGTTGCCGAATCTACGCAGAAGATATCTTTGAATTGTGATAGTCACAAAAGTGCTACGATACGTGGGGAACGTAGTAAGTTTCCGGTAGAGGGAATCACTAGGGTGATTGTTATTTTTTACGGACATTGGTGAAACACTTTGTTTCTATATGGACATATGCTAGTCTTTGTCGAGATATTATTCTGTCACAGTCCAGTAACAATAATTCAATACTTGGATATTTTAATCCAACTTGTCAATTTCACAAATTGTAACTAAATAACCACTCAGATCTTTCAGTATATTGGAGGTCATTCTATCACGGTGTTGTTCATTAGCCGACAAAGGGAAACTATATGTTGCTTCGCGCATGATAGATGGTGTGAAGCCATGCCCAGGGAACGATCTTCAGAACAGCCGTTGATTGTTTTAGACTATCAGTGTTTTCCTGTACTGAAAAGATGACCGTGAGTTATGATACAACTGACGCTTTTGAGAAGAGATCATTTGGATCTGACCCCATTTAAGCAAACTGCTATGGATTTAATTGAAGTCAATATTAAAATGGATCAGCAGTTACTTCAAACTTCAAGAAATATTTCCACTACGTCGTGCTAGACAGATTGTGGGTATATAATGGCGACCGATACAAGGATTAGACGTGCGTGTCCAATAGGGCATGTATCTGGATAAATCTGGTACAGGCCAGGTTCACTACGCTTCAAGACCAACGAGATATGTAAGCCACATTTGACTTTTATATTATGCCTAGCTAATTGGAACAAACTCATTTTCTGCAGATGACCAACACATTTATTTTTCTTCGTATTTAAATTTTGCATTGATTTACGCAAGACACATTAGGGTTATTATGGGTACTTTCAGCACTCAGAACAGTTTAGGATCGATGACCGAGCATACCGAGCATTTATTTGAATGTTCATTTTGTTTGAGAATCACGGTAATCAGCCGATATAACTGCAGAAGTTAATATTTATTTTTGTTGAGGAATGGATATTTTGTCCATATTCGAAGAGTCGAACATGTGTTTTTTTCAAATAAGGAAATAATGATTAAACATATTTAAGGAAATAATAACAATAATAATCCACTAATAATAATAATAATTTTCATAATTTTTCTAAATAATTATTGGATCTTACATTTTCTAATAATCACATTCGTTGAGAGAGAGCTTAAGGATTAGTTTAATCATTCCTAGTTTGGAACAGGTGATTTTCCGAAAGCTAGTGGATAGCGCAAACCCGTATTCCACCAACATTACAGTTCTGGTTGAACAGTTAATATTTGCATTGAGCAAAGTATATTTTTCAGATAACACGGAATGGCATGAAACAGGAAGCCAATGATATTTGTATCAATTAGGATTTTTTTTGTGTTCATATAAAATCATGACGTAGGCACACATTCGAAAGTGAAATAGAGAATATCACAAGTGTGGTAACTTCACGGTTTGAACTGAATGGTAAAATAAAATAAACTTGTAAGTTTATAGATCTCCAGTTTTGATAACAAGCAGAGGCTTGATTTATTGTATAAATTTTGGGAAGAAAATTTATGTGTGTGGAGTAGTTGAAATGCCATTCCCAGGTGCGCATATTTATGTTGCAGGAATGAGGAGGTTTTTTTGAGCATCAATCAAATAGCAGGTTCGATGGCTCAGGTTTATAGGAGTATTGGAACCACACATTTCGTCGAATGAATGACCAAACCATCAGTAATTATTTCAAACTTGTTTACGTATTCCATTAATACTTTGGATTTGCTAGGACCCGGTTTTGTCATGATAAAATTTTATTCTTCTTCAGAGGAAGACCTTTGCCGTTGTTGTTGGGATATTGTGTTCTTACACAAATAATTGAATGGGCCACTGAGAAATAAAAAATAATTCTGTATCCACGAATTACTTAAAGGATGTTTTCAATCCTATTGTCATGAACTAAATGAATTTATTATAAAGCTACAATTCTTATTTCCGCATTCTGTTCAAGAATTGCAAGTTGTGAAAGTTACTAAAATAGCAACAAATATAAATATTTTTCTTAATAATAATTCCAAGTGGAAAATCGGATAGTTGAATGGTTCAACAAGTTTTTTTTATCAAGCTGATGATTCAGAAATCATATTTCTTTGGAATTTGAAGTTCATAATCGAGTCACTTCTCGAAATGTTTAATTTTGGAAGAATGATAAATTTTGTTGTGCTTCGCACAGTTCTTCGATGCTATCCTCAAGGGTCAAATACTTTTCAGATGTTGTTATTAATATGTGTACATAATTAGTGTTGGGTCAAAGATAATATTTTTGACAATATTTTTGAAACTGGAAAAATAAGTGGAAGTTAAAAAATTCTATAAACAATTATAAATAGTGAGAATTTCTACGAGTGTTAATGTCATGTTAGAAATTCAACCAGTGAACTACAATATTTCCAGTAAAGACAATTTAATTTGAACTGGATTTCATCGTAAATAATTGATATAATTTTGGAAAACAGTCTACAGGACTGATAATCAGACTTGTGACTCCGAAGACAATTGTTCAATGTGTTGGAAAATTTCTGTACATTGTGTAAATAGTAGTGTGTGCCGTCGCACTGGAATGATGTTACCTTGAGCATCATTTTGCAGTCATTTTTAAATGTAGAATAAAATGAGATAATTTTACATGTTGTGTTATGCCCAGTTGAATCTCCTTCTATCCTTATTGTTGCATTGAGCCAAAAATCAGTAAAGCATTTTTTTTATTTTGATGTCGTTTTTTTGCGATTAGCTTTAACCCATCTGGCGCCCCGGGATATTTTGACTCTCGTGCTAACTGATTCTTGGTAAAATGCATATGTGTTCGTGCGGACTTCGGTCTAAACGGGCACATAAAATAAGATAGAGAGAGAAAATGGCTTCGAACGTGGGGCCCGAGTTAGACACGGTCAATCGCATGCCGATTTAAATTGTGATATTTTTTTTATAGATATTTTGGGAGTTGAGAAATGTCTGGTTTGGATGAATAAATTAGTAGGAAACCCAATTAGTGGGGAAAATTAAAAATTAACTGGGTTAATAATTAGAATGGGTTTGATTATTTTGATAATGGCTTAACCATTAGGGCGTCAAGTAAATTCAGTAGTAAACGTTCGATGACTGGACATACGCATTAGTAGAATCCAGGTGGAGGATATTTGAGGACTTGCATATTTTTCTTGTGATATTGTGGTAAATTTAATTCGTAAAAGTAGAGAAGTTTTTTTTCCATCGCGTCGACATTAGGACAAATCTCATTTTATTAGAGTGTTCCAATTAGCTATTCATATTTCTTGTTCTAGTTATAATCTTGTGTCTGCCAACATGTATACCCCTAAGTTTTGATTAATACTGAAAATTATGGAAGAGATGATGAGGATGATGAGGAGTTTGGAAGAGAGTTCCAAAGAAGCTGGACTGCGCGTAGCAGCCATCATGAAAGAAAATACAGAGGCTTTGGAAAAGAAACTTAAAGAACATTCCGATATGTTAGAAAGCAGGTTAAAAGATAACTTAAAAGATAGATTAAATAGTAAATTTAATTCTATGGAAAATAAATTTAAAGAGAATTCCGAAATCTTGAAAATGTCACTTGAGGGTAAAATGACTAAATTATGCGAAAAAACACATGAGCTCGAAACTTCATTAGCTACTAACGCAAGTTTAATGGACGATAAATTTCGCGATGCTGATCTAAGATCCCAAAGCTTAGCTGATAGGATAGAAAGTGGTCTTAGGAAAGTTGGTGAAGACATGGTCAACCTAGAAGTCAGAGTGAAGAAAGAGAGCAATGAGATGGCAACTTTAGTTGTTCAACGTTTGACAAACCAATTCAAAGAACTCGTAGTGGGAGAAATAAGAGAAGGTGTGATTAATGAATTACAAACTGAAATTAAAACCACAGTTATCGATGAGATTAAAAACACACTCAAGCTGGAGAACCAAGATGGAGTCAAGGAGATTAGAGAATCTTTGTCATCCCATATTCAAGTAATTTCCAAAGATATTCAAGCGACTCAGATGGACATATCAGATATGACAGGGTCATTGAAGAGTCACGAGGCTGTTATGAACCAGATATCCACTGATGTCAAGGAGAACTATAAGGAAACAGAAGAAAAGAAGAAGGAAACAGAAGGAATTAGAAAAAAGGCCGAAGAAAACCATAAGGCAATTGAGGTGATGAAAACCCAAGTTAAGGACGAGAAACAGGCTGACCATCTGTTGAAAATGCCAAGTATAAGAGGAGAAGAACAGATACAGGTAAACCTAGGAGCAGCTCGAGGAAATGATAGTCAAAGACAGGATGAGGCCAGGACAGTATTTCAATCCAACCCCATAACTGTATTCAAGAATGTAGAGGATAAGCCTTCTAAATTTTCAGGGCGAGATTTTGTGACACCCGTAGAATTCTTGAGAGAAGCAGGTGATTACCTTAAAGATTCCAAAATCCCTAAGGAAAGACAAATCCGAGTGATAGGGAAATTTTAGGAAGGGCCCGCACTTCTCTGGTTTAGAGCATTCAGGTCCACTCTCACCAATTTTGAGGAGGTTTCCCGTGGGTTATTGAAAAAGTTTTGGTCCCCGGAAACCCAACAGCAAGTCAGAGCAGAATTATATTCCAAGAGATTTACGACGTCACAACCTACTCGATACTCTTCGTGCTTTTCTGGACAGCTTTCTAAACTTCAACATTTAGATCCGCCGATGCCAGATAATGAATTAATTACTGCATTAATACGTCAGTTTCCAGCAGAAGTCCAAAGAACTTTGATCGCTGCTGACATTTATAATATGGAGCAATTTGAAGAGGTATTGCAGAAACTTGATCACACGAACGCTCAATTCTTCCGTCAGAAGGGAGGAAAGAATGGCAACGCTGTGTACACTGTTATGGCCGACAGTTATTCCCAAAAACCTCGAGAGATTCGAGAGGGGCGAGAAGAGAAAACGCCAAGGGAAGAGCCTGATAAAAGAGGATGGAATCAGAACACTAATAGATACAGTTACAAGCCTTATGCGAGACTAAAGGGTGGATATCGATATGATAATCGATGGAGAGAGCCAAGGAATAATCAAGGAAGATACCAGGAAAGAAGGTACTATGGTAGAAACAATAACTACAATAACAGAGGGAATGAGAACACTCGTCAGTCCAATGAAGAGTTCAATAAGGAGACGAGGAAGATCTTGGAAGAAAGACACCAAGAAAACTCGCAGTTCTTGGAACAGAAGTCCAATGAACCAGGTCCATCGGGAACACAGCAATCCCGGGGAATGAAAAAAAAAACACTTCGAATTCACAGTAGGAAATAGAATTTTAAACATTTTCACTTCCAGGATTATTAAATGGCAAACTGAGGATGATGACTTAATTCAACATAATGACGAACGGAAAGAAATGGGTACAAGAATTAGACTGCCAATCATATCATGCGAAGAATTCGGCATGCCTGTCGATACTTTAATTGATACTGGGGCTATGCTTTGTCATGTGAGCGAGAAGCTTTATATTCTGTGGAAGCTCAAAGAGAATTTAGAAGAGATTCCAGTATCAGGAATTAAAATCCAAGGAATAATACCCAACAAAATATCGTTGTGTAAAACTCAATTATACTTATGTGTTACTATTGGAGGACATGATTTCCGACATGTGTTTGTAGTAATGAAGGACATGGCTTTTGACATGATCTTGGGAGCGGATTTCATCCAGAAATATCGAGCCGTGATAGACATGAAGACGGAGACGGTCAGATTCCAGTATACCGAAGAGATAAACTTCGAGGGAAAGGAAGAGGAAGACATCGAGGAAGACGCTCAATGGTCTCTGATTTTTCGGGAAGCTGAAGTAAAAGAAGTCTACACTGAGAAGGGGTCCCCAGAGCTAGAGAAAATTTTGGAAGAGTACCATGATATTTTTGATATTAAACCTGGTGAAATTAAAGATTTTGAATATCGAATTCGTGTAACTGATGATGCACCTTTTCATGCTAAATTGTATCCGGTAGCGGAAAAGCATCGAGAAAAGGTAAAAGTGCTTATCAAAGAGATGGAAGATAACAATGTGATTGAAAAGTACACTACCTCTTATGTCAATCCATTAGCAATAGTGTCTAAGCCGGATGGAAGTCTGAGACTGTGTTTAGACGCGCGAAATTTGAATTCAAGATTACTGCCAGAGTATGACAGACCACCAATCATTAGGGAACTGTTAAGAAAATTCCAGGGCAAGATCTGGTTCTCTAACATTGATCTCACTTCGTCCTACCACCACATTAGGCTTAGTGAAGATTCCAAAAAGTTTACAGGGTTTATGTTTGACCAACAGACATATGTATTCCGCCGTCTACCATTTGGGATCAAAACATCTGGATCTGTTTTGATCAGAGCACTGGAACAAAATTTGAGTCCTGAAGTAAAAGAGATAGCGATTCGTTACATAGACGATATCCTAATCGCATCTGAGACTAAGGAGGAATATTTGTTACATCTTCAGATGTTATTCGCAGATTTAAGAAAAGCGAACTTTAAAGTAAATCTTCGAAAATGTCAGTTCTTTCAGAAGGAAATAAAATTTTTGGGCCATATTTTAGATGGTGAAGGATACCGTCCCAATGAGACAAAGATACAAGTGATTGCGAATTTCCCTAGACCTACTAGGGTGAAGAATGTCCGCAGTTTTCTCGGAACATGCCAATTCTTTGCAGGGCATTGTCCAAGCTTCACCAAGACAGTTGCTCCCTTGCAGGAATTATTAAAAAAGGGAAACAAATGGAAATGGAATGAAGATTGCGAACAATCACTTCAAGATGCCAAGAGGTTATTGGTAAACAGTGTGAAATTACGGTATCCTGACTTCACCAAGAATTTCATCATAGAATCCGATGCATCCACCGTAGGGATTGGAGCTATTCTTCTTCAAGAAGATGACGATCACAGGAGATATTACCTGGCTTTCATAAGCAGGAAACTTCGTCCATCAGAAAGGAACTATTACACCACAGAGTTAGAAGCCCTTGCTGTAATCTTCGCGTTGGAGTCTTGGAAGAAAATGTTAATTGGACATTCAGTAATTGTGAGGACTGATCACCATGCATTGGAGTTTATCTTAAGAACAAACTTTGCCTGTGATAGAATAACTAGATGGTCACTTTTTATTCAACAATTCAACCTAGTTATCGAACACACTCCTGGAAAGTTGAACATTGGGGCCGATTTATTGAGTAGAGCAGTGGAGTCTACATCCAAGGTTTTTCAAGTTAACCTGACGCATGAGGATGAGGATACCTTAAGAAGGTTAAGATTGTTACATTTATCCCAGAGGAGAGACCGACGTCTTAGAAACATTTTTCGTTTTCTACAGGGAGATATGGATCCCAATGACGATGATTTTGTGGAATCTGAAAGAATTTCAAGAGATTATTTGATGTTAGATGGTCTAGTCTACAGGTTTGCAGATCCCGACCATACGAAGCTGAGGGTAGTGGTACCTCCACGAATGCAAACACCCATTATTTGGATGGCGCATCGAATTGCAGGTCATGCTGGAGTAGATAAGACAATCAACTTGATACAAGATAAATTTTCATGGGAGCGAATGCGACAAAATGTCAGGAACACTATTCGGGAGTGCGACTTATGCCAAAGGAGTAAATATAATTCTAAATTATTGAGAGAATTACCAAGGCCTTTTATTCCTTCTAAGCCTTGTGAAATCTTTGCGACTGATCTTTATGGTCCTCTCCCAAAGTCTAAAAGAGGTAACCGATATATTCTGGTGACCATAGATGTTTTCAGCAAATACACTATGTTACACCCAATTCAGAAGGCAAACGCAAAATATTGTGCGAAGAGAATTAGAGACAGCGTAATTCCGGAAGCAGGCAAACCGATATTCCTTTTATCAGATCACGGACCCCAATTTACATCTTTAGAATTCAGGGCCGTCATGAATAATCTTGGGATTAGACAATTGCTTTGTTGTATCAGACATCCTGAAAGCAATCCAGCAGAACGCGTGATGGCTGAAATATCTAAATTTTGCCACCTCTATTGTCCAAATGAGCATTGGAAATGGATGGATGTTCTCTCTTTAGCATCCGAATCCATCAACTCTACGATTCATGAGAGTACTGGACAGATTCCCATGTTGCTTCATCATGGAATTAAACCAACTAGATTATGGGATCGAATCATCTCTATTCCACCCGAGATTGAACCTAGTCGTCAGAGGAGAGAGACTCTAGCTTTAGACAAGTTGAGGAGCCAAGCTGAGAAAAGAGAGCGCAGAGTGAGAGGAAAGCGTTTTCGCAGACCCTTGCGCGTAGGAACTCTTGTTTTAGTAAAAAAAAACTACACCCTCCGACGTGCAAAATAGAGTGTACTCGAAGTTTGCAAGCCTTTACGATGGACCCTATGGTGTTGTGGAAGTAAACAACAATGGAGGCTATCAAATCGCCAATACACGAACTGGTAACATCGTGGGAATTTATAATGCAGCGAATTTGAAGATTTATTATTCAAGAACCAGATGATTTAATGAGTAGATAAGAAAAATAAAAAAAATTCAATTTTTATTTTTTGTGCTAGGTGTGGGGTGGATGTGCCCAATTCTAGGAATGGGTATTCCAAGATTCAGACACCTAGGTATCAAGGGAAAGGCTACAGCCGCTTTTGAAAGTTGAGATATTTGAATATCGCGCTCCTTTCCTTCTAGATTGAAATGGAAACTTTATGCAGCCAAGAAGATGTTAAGTGACGTGGCAAATAGTAGCAGAGGTCGAGACTATTCGGTGATTAAATACTTAGCCATGGAGTAGAGACTTGATACTTGGATCAGATTACTGGCACGGCCAAATGAAAGAGGATGCACTTAGTCTCAAGTGAATTAGACCAGAGACACCGGAGATATGAGGATTTACAGATTTCAGCGTGATCCAGCGTGGAGCCGACCGTTTTGTATAAAAGTCGCTCGGCCCAAGCATAAGCAGCTCACTTCAAACCAAGCTCTTGTAGGACAAGGTGCTGCTGCTACGTCGAGCCAAGGCACATGGTTGCCGAAACTACGCAGAAGATATCTTTGAATTGTGATAGTCACAAAAGTGCTACGATACGTGGGGAACGTAGTAAGTTTCCGGTAGAGGGAATCACTAAGGTGATTGTTATTTTTTACGGACATTGGTGAAACACTTTGTTTCTATATGGACATATGCTAGACTTTGTCTAGATATTATTCTGTCACAGTCCAGTAACAAAAATTCAATAATTGGATATTTTAATCCAACTTGTCAGTTTCACAAATTGTAACTAAATAACCACTCAGATCTTTCAGTATATTGGAGGCCAGTCTATCACGGTGTTGTTCATTAGCCGACAAAGGGAAACTATATGTTGCTTCGCGCATGATAGATGGTGTGAAGCCATGCCCAGGGAACGATCTTCAGAACAGCCGTTGATTGTTTTAGACTATCAGTGTTTTCCTGTACTGAAAAGATTACCGTGAGTTATGTTACAACTGACGCTTTTGAGAAGAGATCATTTGGATCTGACCCCATTTAAGCAAACTGCTATGGATTTAATTGAAGTCAATATTAAAATGGATCAGCAGTTACTTCAAACTTCAAGAAATATTTCCACTACGTCGTGCTAGACAGATTGTGGGTATATAATGGCGGCCGATACAAGGATTAGACGTGCGTGTCCAATAGGGCATGTATCTGGATAAATCTGGTACAGACCAGGTTCACTACGCTTCAAGACCTACGAGATATGTAAGCCACATTTGACTTTTATATTATGCCTAGCTAATTGGAACAAACTCATTTTCTGCAGATGACCAACACATTTATTTTTCTTCGTATTTAAATCTTGCATTGATTTACGCAAGACACATTAGGGTTATTCTGAGTATTTTCAGCACTCAGAACAGTTTAGGATCGATGACCGAGCATACCGAGCATTTATTTGAATGTTCATTTTGTTTGAGAATCACGGTAATCAGCCGATATAACTGTAGAAGTTAATGTTTATTTTTGTTGAGGAATGGATATTTTGTCCATATTCGAAGAGTCGAACATGTGGTTTTTCATATAAGGAAATAATGTTTAAACATATTTAAGGAAATATTAACAATAATAATCCAATAATAATAATAATAATTTTCATAATTTTTCTAAATAATTATTGGATCTTACATTTTCTAATAATTACATTCGTTGAGAGAGAGCATAAGGATTAGTTTAATCATTCCTAGTTTGGAACAGGTGATTTTTCGAAAGCTAGTGGATAGTGCAAGCCCGTATTCCACCAACATTATAGTTCTGGTTGAACATTTAATATTAGCATTGAGCAAAGTATATTTTTCAGATAACACGGAAAGGCATGAAACAGGATATTTGTATCAATTAGGATTTTTTTTTGTGTTTATATAAAATCATGACGTAGGCACACATTCGAAAATGAAATAGAGAATATCACAAGTGTGGTAACTTCACGGTTTGAACTAAATAGTAAAATAAAATAAACTTGTAAGTTTATAGATCTTCCAGTTTTGATAACAAGCAGAGGCTTGATTTATTGTATAAATTTTGGGAAGAAAAATTTATGTGTGTGGAGTAGTTGAAATGCCATTCCCAGGTGCGCATATTTATGTCGCAGGAATGAGGAGGTTTTTTTGAGCATCAATCAAATAGCAGGTCGATGGCTCAGGTTTATAGGAGTATTGGAACCACACATTTCGTCGAATGAATGACCAAACCATCAGTAATTATTTCAAACTTGTTTACGTATTCCATTAATACTTTGGATTTGCTAGGACCCGGTTTTGTCATGATAAAATTTTATTCTTCTTCAGAGGAAGACCTTTGCCGTTGTTGTTGGGATATTGTGTTCTTACACAAATAATTGAATGGGCCACTGAGAAATAAAAAATAATTCTGTATCCACGAATTACTTATAGGATGTTTTCAATCCTATTGTCATGAACTAAATGAATTTATTATAAAGCTACAATTCTTATTTCCGCATTGTGTTCAAGAATTGCAAGTTGTGAAAGTTACTAAAATAGCAACAAATATAAATATTTTTCTTAATAATAATTCCAAGTGGAAAATCGGATAGTTGAATGGTTCAACAATTTTTTTTGATCAAGCTGATGATTCAGAAATCATATTTCTTTGGAATTTGAAGTTCATAATCGAGTCACTTCTCGAAAAGTTTAATTTTGGAAGAATAATAAATTTTGTTGTGCTTCGCACAGTTCTTCGATACTATGCTCAAGGGTCAAATACTTTTCAGATGTTGTTATTAATGTGTGTACATAATTAGTGTTGGGTCAAAGATAATATTTTTGACAATATTTTTGAAACTGGAAAAATAAGTGGAAGTTAAAAAATTCTATAAACAATTATAAATAGTGAGAATTTCTACGAGTGTTAAAATCATGTTAGAAATTCAACCAGTGAACTACAATATTTCCAGTAAAGACAATTTAATTTGAACTGGATTTCATCGTAAATAATTGATATAATTTTGGAACACAGTCTACAGGACTGATAATCAGACTTGTGTCTCCAAAGACAATTGTTCAATGTGTTGGAAAATTTCTGTACATTGTGTAAATAGTAGTGTGTGCCGTGGCACTGGAATGATGTTACCTTGAGCATAATTTTGCAGTCAATTTTAAAATTTAGAATAAAATGAGATAATTTTACATGTTGTGTTATGCCCAGTTGAATCTCCTTCTATCCTTATTGTTGCATTGAGCCAAAAATCAGTAAAGCATTTTTTAAATTTTGATGTCGTTTTTTTGCGATTAGCTTTAACCCATCTGGCGCCCCGGGATATTTTGACTCTCGTGCTAACTGATTCTTGGTAAAATGCATATGTGGTCGTGCGGACTTCGGTCTAAACGGGCACAGTACAAACCATTGATTTATTCAATATGTAGCTAGATTAGACGCGGGAACGTTGTAAATAATTTTATTCATTGTTTTTCTGGTGTATTTAGATTTTTGTGCGCCGACACTGTTATATACACGTAGGCAGGCACGTGGCCGAAATGTTTGTTTGATTGTATTTTTTTCTTATGAGTCATTATTAGTATGCACGGCGTGTGTATTTTGATTTTATTCATGCGAATGCGAAATTCGTCCTGGTCAATAAATGGTGCTTTTATTCAAATTCATTTTAGTAGGAAAAGGGGGTAAAAGTTGTGAGATGTTTTACGAACAGTTTTTTTTAAATTTATACTAGGGTTGCCGAGCGCAACAAGATAAGATGTCACTGTAGAACACCGTAGTTCTATATTTTTGAGTTTTTTTAGTCCTTTTCAGGTTCTTTAGTCACGGACTAGATTGGGAGCGCAAGTCGGTGGAAAATATTTTATGTCCTTTATTTCAGGTTTCTGTCAAACCCATACGTGTGATTCTGGTGTGCGTATTGTGCCAAGGTGTGTGTATTGATTCATCGTGATGAGGGGTAAAATGTGCCTACCGCCCTCATAATATTGTGGTTGTATTTTTTTATGGAAAGGCAGAGCGCTTTCGAGGCTACTGTACCTTGTCCAGTGCGGATTCTTGGATTTCCTTGGGAAATGCTAAGATATTTTATTTTGACACACGCGTATATTATGTGCTTTGGGAGCATACTTCTTCGAGACTCGAGCCAGTGCCACGGCAGGTCGAGGTTATTGACACGTGGATTGACAGATGTGCAGAATCCACCTTGCGTCCGTCTATGTCTAGTGATTCATCGTTTAGGCAGTCCAGCTGACCGACTGACCCCTGTATGCTATCTGTAGCAATCCTTTTCTTTTAATGGTCATTGGATCATAATTTTAATTGGGAGTTCGCCATGTCCGTTACGTATTACCGCATATCGTATGAAATGAAATATTTTGTTTTATGATGTAAATGTTGGCTTTGAGCCTAGTGATTTCTATAACTCATTTCATTGTTAGAGTTTGTCTGTTGTGACACCGTTGGGTGTATTTTGTATTTTCTTGTAAAAATGGCAAGCGGCCATATGTGTATTTTTCTTGATTGGTCACGTGTTGATTTACTTGTGTTGATCTGAAAAGTCCTAATTTTTAAGCGTTAATGTTGTTTGCTACGGCAGTTCTTTGATTCCAATTTCATGCGGAAATTATTTTTGTATTATTTAGTGTAGGAAGTGTCGGATTAGTTTAATTAGTGTTTTGTTGGTTCCTCGTGTCTGTCTAGCTCTAAGACAATGCAGATTCGTCCCCTGAAGGTTTACTGGATGGTAAAGAATCTCGCATTAATTTGTACACATCGTAACGCATGTAGAAAAGCCGCACACGCACATGTCATTGCAGTATTTGGGACTTTTGGTCCAGATGTAGACGATCTCTCCTGAGATCAGGCCTAGTTTGGCATTTTTATTTAATTCAAGTGGGTGTCATTTGGGAGACCTTGTTTTGTTTTCGTAGTAATTACTGTAAATTTGTTGATCTGTTATTAAATTCATATGTTTTAATCCTGGTATTCACTTTTTCCTGCATGTTATTTTGTTATATGTTACCCTGCATGTTATAAGAAGCGCTTAACAACAACTTTACGAAATGGACTGTTACACCCCCCGAAACTGAGTCTCATATGCTTCTTTGCAAGGGTTCATATATCAAAAATGGCTGCCCAAGTGGGGATTGTTGGTGTTGTCGCTTTTTTGACCTCATACTTATTTCGCTGAGAAATGATGCCAGGTTAGCCGGCCAAGGGTAAATTCAGTAAATTGAGGCGAAGTTGTACCGCCATGGGTATCAGTAAAATCACTGAGTTCTTAAAGTAAGAAATGTTGAACAAGGTTAGAAATTGATAATGTGTTTGTTGATAACTTGTTCTGGCGCCCGGCTTAAAATTAGAAAATTTGCATATTTAGTGAACTTAGTCAAAAGCAGGAAGGTGTTGCCTTACTTACATTTAATTAACTTCGGTTAATTAAAGTGTTTTTCGTAAATTATGTTAGTTAGGAATTTAAAAGCAGATCACAAGGGAGTTATTTTGTTGTTTGGAAATAAGAGTCATTATTCAGTAAGATTTTGATTACTGAAAATTTATTTAAATTAGAATCAATGTAATATTTGAATATCAAGACATGTGTGTGTGTACGACTGAAATCCCATTGCATGACCCTATTTTCTCAGAATATATTTGTGTGTTTTGCGATGGCTAGCATCGAGGAGATTAAAGTGTTGATGGAGCAGGTGTCCGTGCAAATGTCTGCAAAGACGGAGGAACAGTTAAAAAGCATGAAGGAGAAGATGAGTGAACAGAGTGATAAACAATTACATGACGTGAACAGTAACATTACGGCGCAATTGCAAATCCAGAAATTAGATAGTGATAAACAACTACAGGACGTGAACAGTAACATTATGGTCCAATTTCAAATCCAGAAATTGGATAACGACAAACAATTACACGAATTGCGTGAACATAACGATAAACAATTACACGAGTTGCGTGAACAGAGTGATAATAATAATAAACAGTTAGTTGAACTAAACCACAAGTTATCGGAGCAGGCAACTTTATAAACAGTTCAATTAGAGAGGATAACACTCGAAATGAACCAGAGTACTAAAATAGAACTAGAGAAACTGGCGGCAGAGGTGGCAGAGAATAATTCGAGACAGCTAGGAGAAATCAAGAAACTAGAACCCAAATTTGACGACAAACTAATACAGTTAGATGGAATGGTAGCCGCCAAACTGAAACAAATCGAGACAGCATGCGTAATCAACACGGCAGGGATCAAAAGCACGCAGGACGAATTACAGGGGCAATTCAACAGAATAGAGGCGAGGAATATTAACATACAAGAACAGATTAATTCAGTCGACAACAATGTGTTAGGATTGATAAAGGAACTTGACAAACTGGAGATAAAAACGGAGAAAGAAAGGATGCACTTGCGCGAAAACCTGGAAGAACAGTTAACTAAAATCAAGAGCAAATACGAGAAGAAATGGGAGAACAGTTAATTAAGAATCAGAAAGAGATAGGAGAACAATTATTTAAAACTCAGCAGCTGATACAAGATCAAATAGGGGAACAGCTTGAGAAGAATCAGGAAAGCAACGAAGAAAAAATTAACAATTTGAAGAGTAGAATCCGGAAAGATTGGGAACAGCAGGTGAAAGAGTCTAAAGGGGATAGGCTGACGATATTAAATAGGCTAAGCGAGAATAACTCTAGAATACCGGCTCTGGAGGAAAATATCAAGTCCAAGCTCCAAGAACACGCAGACCTCATCGTTAAGAATGAGATAAGATCTTTAGAGAATGCCACTTTATTCTCTTCAGAAAATTCAGTAGGGAAACAAGGAAATATTGGAAGTCCAGAGGGATCGAAGCTAGCTGAGGACACGAGCCGAGGTCAGAGTCCAAAGATAACTTGCGACACATTCCACAATTACAGAGGGGAGACGTCAACTCCACAACCTGGTGTGGCACCTGCCCAAGTCATACAAGTAATTAGGGGAAATGATTTTAAACCAGACAAATTCATGGAAAATGCAGGATCTACTCCAAAAGCATTTTTGCGCCAGCTGGATGATTATTTTAATGACCAACACGTCAGTCCCGCAAAACAGCTTCCTCTGGTGGAGAAATTTTTAGAGGGACCAAGTTTAATCTGGTTTCAAAGCTTCAAGTATACGTTTAATGACATGGCCCAGTTTAGAGAAGCATTTTTGAGGAAGTTCTGGAGTCCTTCACTGCAGCAGGGGTTGAGGATGGATTTGTATACCAGAAAATACCATAGCACACACCCTACAAGGTTTTCTGAGTTCTTTAGTCAACAGCTAGTGAAATTCCGGGATTTTGACGAGACGCCTTCTGATGAAAACATGGTATTAACTATCGGCAAGCAGCTTCCGATGAACATACAGCAATTTTTAGTGGCAGGAAATATCAAAACTGCAGTTCAGGCCGAGGAGATACTCCGCCACTTGGACGAAACGAGTATGGTTAGTCCGCAGACCGGGAGACGGTATATGGAATGCGTGAACACTGCAGAAATAGTTCAGGGGCATCAAAACGGTCAAAGTCAGAACAATCAGACGAAGACACAGTCCACTAGCACACAATTTACGCCCAGACAGCAGGAGTTCGACGTTCAAAACCAATATAATAATAACAATAGGAACTTCCAAAATCGCCGTGATAATTACAACAATCAGAACAACAATCACAATCAGAGGACGTACCAACGAGAATATACTAACTGGAGGGGAAACCAAAGGCAGGGTAGACCATATCAAAGGAACGGGGACGGCAAATGGAATAATCAGAGGAATTATCGGCAAGAAAACCAGGGGGATTATCGTAATGACTGGAACGAGCGTTACGCTGAGTCGCAAAAAATATTTGGATGAATTAAATGCAGAAGAAGAAACAGAGAAAGAGAAGAGGGGGCGTGAGATGGCAAATAGAAAAAGTCCAGATAATCACCAGGTGCGGGTGCGGAAAGTTTATTACGTCAGCAGAAGAGACACGATGACAACCGGCGAAACTCAACAAATGGGTCACGGGATAAAAAAAAACACGATCACATCAAAACCAGATAGCCTGAAAACGTGGAAAACAGGGAACGGGAGGAATTGATTGTTGCGAATATTGAAGAGTGGGTAGCATTCCCGGGCGATTGCCTGGATTAAGTGGTGAAGGACCGAGAGAATGTAATCGGACAATTACCAATTATTTATGCTCATATTGGAGGTCTTAGAGTGAGGTGCCTTATCGACACGGTTAGCCAAGTGAGTTTAGTCACGGAAGCATTGTTGAGAGAAATTGGAAATAAACAAACCATTCCAATTATGCCTGTACCATTAATGAAAGTCCGAGGGGTCATTCCTGACAAGACCATAGTTTGCAAGCACCAAGCATATTTAGATCTGGAGATATTAAACCATACATTTTCTCAAACTTTCATCGTGATACCAAATATGAATTAAAATGTTATTCTGGGAGCCAACTTCATTTGTGATTTCCACGCTATAATTGACCTACATAATAATACTGTGAGTTTTAAACAAGTTGAGGGGTTGAGTCACGTTGGTCTGAACATGGAAGAAAGTCCACTAGAGAGAGAGGCGGATACTTGGGTCATTGAAGAATGCACTAACGAGACGATCGAAGATAAGGACTCGACGGAGGGACGAGTAAGCGAGACAGCTGTTATTGAAATTGACGGTCAAGATATTTCGCAGGAACTTTGGATACATTTGGCCGAGGAAGAAATTAGCGGGTCCAAATTTGAAATTTTACTTCAGGAGCGACTTAAGGAGGCAATATTAGGGGAACCTGACAGAAGCAAATCAGAGGAGATTTTGAGACATCATGAGGGAGTTTTCGACGCGATCCCTGGAAAAGTATTAAATTTTCAGTATGCCATGCAAATTACCGATTGGACCCCATTTAAGAACAAATTGTACCCGATCCCAGAGAAACATTTTGCTCGGGTCAAGGACATTATTACTAAGCTATTAGATTCTGGAATGATTAGAAAAGCAGCAACCCCATATTTAAATGCAATATTGGCTGTGGCCAAACCCAATGGATCTATCAGATTATGCCTAGACGCACGGGTTTTAAATAGCAAACTGTTAGTCGAGCACGACCAAGCGCCAAGGATCAAGGATGTATTGAAGAGCTTCCGTGGAAAGAAGATATATTCTAGCGTCGATTTAACGAATAGTTTCCACTACCTGGAGCTTGAGGAAAAATCCCAGTTATTGACGGGGTTTTTATTTGATAACCAAAGCTATATCTGGTCTCGCATGCCCCTTGGAGTAAAAACAGCAGGATGTGCATTGATAAGAGCACTAGACAGGAATCTAACTGAAGAGGTCAAAAGCTTTACTACAAGATATGTTGATGTCATACTCATAGCATCGGAAACAATGGAGGAACACTTGGAAAACCTAAACAAACTTTTGGATAATTTGAGAACCATGAATTTCAAAATTAATTTGAAGAAATCGCACTTTTGCCAGAGCGAGATTCTGTATTTGGGTCACATAATTGATGTTGAGGGCGTGAGGCCAAATCCGGCGAAAATAGACGTAATTAAGAAATTCCCTACACCAACTAAAGTGAAACATGTTAGAGCATTTTTGGGAGTGACAGGTTTCTTTAAGGAGAATTGTCCTGGGTACACGGAAACAGTAGCACCGATGCAAGAGGTGCTGAAGGAATTTAATCGATGGTCATGGAATGAGGAGTGCGACAGGTTCTTTAGAGCCACGAAAGACCTACTGGAGAATTGTGTGAAGTTAGGATACCCAGACTTCGCGAAGAAATTTGTGATCCAGGCAGACGCTTCGTTGATTGGGATCGGCGCCATGCTTTACCAAGAGGACGCTGATGAACCCAAGAATCGATCATATTTGGCATTTACTAGTCGTAAACTTAGGAAGCACGAGAGAAACTACACTGTTACAGAACTTGAATTGTTAGCAATCTTGTACTCGTTACAACAATGGCGCAAGATGGTCTTCGGGTATTCCATTGTTTTCAGAACTGACCACCATGCACTGACCTTCTTATTCAAAACAACGATGGCAAGCGAAAGAGTTACGCGTTGCTCCATTTATATACAGCAGTTCGATATCACCATAGAACACTGCCCTGGAAGGATGAACATCATACCAGATGCTTTAAGCAAGAACCCTGAAGATGAGAACGAGACAGCAGTAGATGTACAACACATAGCATTAACACATAAGGCTCGTGAAATTTTGGATAAGTTGACGAAATTCAGAAGGAACAAGAAAAGGACCCGTGGATGATGATGATGATGATCAAGTTTTACAAGAAGGAACTACAGCCAGATTCACCTAATATCGAGAAGCCCGTGCAAAGGAAGCAAAATTCCATTACCTCAATAATCTTCTTCACAAGTTCGTGGATGATGATCACACCAAACTTCGAATTCTAGTTCCAGCATCGTTACAGAGAGGACTGACGTGGCATGTCCATGAAAGCTTAGCACATATCGGCACTGACAAAACTGAAGCAACAATAGGAGAAACTTTTACTTGGCCAAAGATGCGATATACCATTGTTGAAGTAATTCGGACTTGTGACGCGTGTTAGCGTACTAATCCCCAATAATTTCATACTGAAACAGCTTCCAAAACCTTTATTACCACAGAAAACGTGCGAACTGGTCGCTATTGACTGTTTCGGTCCTCTAGTTAAGGGAAAACGAGGATGCCGACACTTCCTTGTATGTGTCGATGTATTTTACAAGATTGTGGTATTATGTCCAATCCAGAAGACGACATCAAAGCAAGTCCTTAGCAGAATCCAGATCAAAGTCATTCCGACGCTTGGGAAGCCGGAATTCATCTTATCGGACCATGGAACATAATTTACAAGCAATGTTTTTAGACAAGGTCTAGTGAACTTAGGAATAAAGCATGTTCTATCTAGGATTCGCCACCCTTGTGGGAATCCAAGCGAAAGAACGATTCGCTGTGTTGCAAAATATTGCCGCGTCATGATTCCAAATGATCATAATAAGTGGGTCGACAGAGTAGGAGATATTGAGATGTGCATGAATACTACGAAGCACGAGTCGACAGGTCAAGTCCCACTAGTTGTACACAACAACAGAATGCCTGAAAGATCTTGGGATACGATTATTCCATGCCCAAGGGACCCGTTGTTAACACGTGAGCTGCGAATTCAGAGAACCAGAGAACACATGAGGAGCCAAGCGGACCGAAGATTGAGGAGATACAGAGGGAAGAAATTTCATCGTGAACTTCAGGAACAGGAACTAGTGCTTGTTCGGAGACCACCGATATCAGATCCTAAGAACAAAGTATTTGCCAAGTTCTGTGCAAAATTTATCGGCCCGTTCCGTATTATAAAAAAATTGGGTAATAATGCTTATAGACTTGAAGAATTGAGCACTGGCGCTAAATCTGTTTTCAATAGTGCTAATCTCAAGCCATATTACAGAAGGGAACCATTTGGTGAGTAATAAGGACAAGGAATGTAGAATCCAATTGCAAAAATTAATTTGAGAACCCACACTCAAATGCACGTGGCTATGTTGTACCTGGGAGAGCGAGCTTTGTTTGTAAACAAGACGACAGGTCTGGACGAGGTTGTTATTGTGTGAGCGAGAGGGAGGAAGGTCTGGCGAGACGTGTGAATGACATCTCAGAGGGGCACATTGCAGCGAGAAGCGCGCACACTAATTGGGACTGTGGAATGCACACTCAGGCAGACGAGTGAGGTACATTATATTTGATTGAAAGTCAGTAGCTCATAGCGATTCTAGCTAGGTAGACTAATAACTTTGAACATTTCTTTCCATGAAGCCACGCCAAGATGTCTACTGGAAGGTCGATTGGTGGAATGAAGTGCGACGCCTCTACCAGAACGTCGACGATGAACGAGTAGATTTCCCGTGGGGAAATGCCTTGGGATGGAGGTTGAATTTCTACAAGCTGCACGGTGATGTACAAACCATTGATTTATTCAATATGTAGCTAGATTAGACGCGGGAACGTTGTCAATAATTTTATTCATTGTTTTTCTGGTGTATTTATATTTTTGTGCGCCGACACTGTTATATATAAATGTACGTTGGCACGTGGCCAAAATGGTTGTTTGATTGTATTTTTTTTTCTTATGAGTCATTATTAGTATGCACGGCGTGTGTATTTTGATTTTATTCATGCGAATGCGAAATTCGTCCTGGTCAATCTATACTACTGGGGATATTGTTTTTAAAATCCAAATCAATCACTTGCTTCGAATTTCAAAACCTTGCTGAAGATAAATGAACCCTTATTGATTTGCCAATCAATAAGTCTTCATGATTTTATTATTATTATTACTGATATCCAGGCAGTACATGTTGGAGGTTGACAAAGGGAAGACAGGTAGTATGTCGCAACGATTGCAACAGAAGTAGAGTGGTAGTTATTCCTGACGATGACCGGTTAAGCCGATTTCAAGGACAAATTCAGGGTGAACGCGCATCCAAGTCGGCGTCATTATGGGCGTGCCAGAGGTGAAGTTCCAACCGATACACGATTGAATCAGCAAATCAGGAGAGAGGACGCCTAAACCACGCGGAGAGTTGCGTACCTTAAAAAGGCGCTAAAACACGTGTATGAAGAACCGCCGATGCGATAGGATTCCGCATGAGTCCATTGAGACGTTTTGATGAAAAGAAGAAGAATGATACTAGTCCCAAGTCTGTGAGTTGGAAACTACAGATTATTTTCACAAATTGCCTCCACTCCACTCCTTTCTGTCAGTTTCTAATTAATTGATCGGTGATGAGAAGTTTGAGACACAACTTTATCGGGCTCTGAGGAGCATCGTTCACGCCAGTTTGAGTCACGATTTTATCAGGCTCTAGTGAGCATACTTCACGTCTGTTTGAACGAACATTTTAATTGTGCTTTTGGGAGCAGAGTGCACGCTTAGCGGAGGGAGATCTCTAGTCGAGATAAACGCTACGCGGTAGACGTAATTTGAGAGACTTGTTAAAGCCAGTTGCGTGGTGAACGAAGAGTGTAATATTTTCTGTAAATTTTGTGTTATATTTTGTGTGATGTACGTGTGCGTGTGAAGTAAGCTAATGCTTAGATAGGGCCAGTTCTACGTTGAGTAATCGCCCAGGACATTATATTTGAGTGAAAGTCAGTAGCTCATAGCGATTCTAGCTAGGTAGACTAATAACTTTGAACATTTCTTTCCAAGAAGCCACGCCAAGATGTCTACTGGAAGGTCGATTGGTGGAATGAAGTGCGACGCCTCTACCAGAACGTCGACGATGAACGAGTAGATTTCCCGTGGGGAAATGCCTTGGGATGGAGGTTGAATTTCTACAAGCTGCACGGTGATGTACAAACCATTGATTTATTCAATATGTAGCTAGATTAGACGCGGGAACGTTGTAAATAATTTTATTCATTGTTTTTCTGGTGTATTTAGATTTTTGTGCGCCGACACTGTTATATATAAATGTACGTTGGCACGTGGCCAAAATGTTTGTTTGATTGTATTTTTTTTCTTATGAGTCATTATTAGTATGCACGGCGTGTGTATTTTGATTTTATTCATGCGAATGCGAAATTCGTCCTGGTCAATAAATGGTGCTTTTTTCAAATTCATTTTAGTAGGAAAAGGGGGTAAAAGTTGTTAGATGTTTTACGAACAGGTTTTTTTAAAATTCATACTAGGGTTGCGTGAGGAAAGCAATGGCAAACTACCTCACTCCTCTTCTTGCCTAGAACGCCTCAAAATAGTGCTGCCTTGGGTTTTTGTGGGCATCTACTCACATAACGTAACGGCGGTACTTTTTGAGGATCCAACCAGCCTTCGGGCTGACTACCTAACAGACAGACTAGGGTTGCCGAGCGCAAAAAGTTAAGATGTCACTGTAGAACACCTTAGTTCTATATTTTTGAGTTATTTTGAGTCCTTTTCAGGTTCTTTAGTCACGGACTAGATTGGGAGCGCAAGTCGGTGGAAAATATTTTATGTCCTTTATTTCAGGTTTCTGTCAAACCCATACGTGGGATTCTGGTGTGGGTATTGTGTCTAGGTGTGTGTATTGATTCTTCGTGATGAGGGGTAGAATGGGCCTACCGCCCTCATAATATTGTGGTTGTATTTTTTTTATGGAAAGGCAGAGCGCTTTCGAGGCTACTGTACCTTGTCCAGAGCTGATTCTTGGATTTCCTTGGGAAATGCTAAGATATTTTATTTTGACACACACGTATATTATTTGCTTTGGGAGCACACTTCTTCGAGACTCGAGCCAGTGCCACGGCAGGTCGAGGTTATTGACACGTGGGTTGACAGATGTGCAGATTCCACCTTGCGCCCGTCTATGTCTAGTGATTCATCGTTTAGGCAGTCCAGCTGACCGACTGACCACTGTAAGCTATCTGTAGCAAACCTGTTCTTTTAATGGTCATTGGATCATAATTTTAATTGGGAGTTCGCCATGTCCGTTACGATTTACCGCATATCGTATGAAATGAAATATTTTGGTTTATGATGTAAATGTTGGCTATGAGCCCAGTGATTTCTATGACTCATTTCATTGTTAGAGTTTGTCTGTTGTGACACCGTTGGGTGTATCTTGTATTTTCTTGTAAAAATGGCAAGCGGCCATATGTGTATTTTTCTTGATTGGTCACGTGTTGATTTACTTGTGTTGATCTGAAAAGTCCAAATTTTTAGGCGTTAATGTTGTTTGCTACGGCAGTTCTTTGATTCCAATTTCATGCGGAAATTATTTTTGTATTATTTAGTGTAGGAAGTGTCGGATTAGTTTAATTAGTGTTTAGTTGGTTCCTCGTGTCTGTCTAGCTCTAAGACAATGCATATTCGTCCCCTGAAGGTTTACTGGATGGTAACGAATCTCGCATTAATTTGTACACATCGTAACGCATGTAGAAAAGCCGCACACGCCATGTCATTGCAGTATTTGGGACATATGGTCCAGATGTTGATGATCTCTCCTGAGACCAGGTCTAGTTTGGCATTTTTAGCCTATTTTAAATTTTGAAAAAAAAAATAGGCTTATGAGATCACCTTTTGTCCGTGTGTATGTGCGAGTGTGTGTGTGTGTGTGTGTGTGTGAGAGAGAGAGGTGTGTGTGTCCCCCCCTAATAAAATCTAAACAGCTGGAGCGATTTCAATGAAACTCGGTAAGTTCATAGCGCTATTCCCGGCGACCTCGATCATACCCTTCAAATTTTGTTACGTCTCACCAATCCAACATGGCGGCTGTACGAAATATTTCACTAGCATTCAATATCCCCGAAACTATTACCTATATCGCCCTGAAATTGTGTACTGTGATAAAGGGCACTACTAGAAATTCACCTATGAGACTTTCAAAAACCTGGTGACTACAAAACCAACATGGTGGCCAAGCGAATTTGAGACTTTTAAATAGACTTTTCTCGCGATTTAACTCTCCAAACGTAATGAAACTTGGTACAGAAATTGTTTGTACACATTGTAAAGCACTGGAGTATAATTTAGTTCAATTGTTTACGTAACCTCAAAATGGCGGCTGTGCGAAATATTTCACTGACATTCTATATCTACGAAACTATAACAGATATCTCCCTGCAATTTTGTACAGTGATAAAGGGTTCTGATACAAATTTACCTATGTATATTTCATAAACCTGTAAAGTACAAAACGAACATGGCGACCAAGCGAATTTGAAATATTTTAATAGACTTTTCTCGTGATTTTACTCTCTGAGCGCCGTGAAATGTGGTACAGTAAATGATTTTGCAGTTTGTAATGCACTGCGATCTAATTTAATTCAATTGTTTGCATAACCTCAAGATGGCGGCTGTGCGAAATTTTAAAATTAAGTGTTTAATTACTTGTGTCGTAATCATGTGATCAAAGTGAAAGTTTGAATAATGAACCTAGGCAATAATTGTCCTTGAATGGTACATAACTCCAAGGCCTATACATATAACAATCCTAAATGGCGAGCTTCCGAAATATTTAGACGGTTCTCAATATCTTTGAATCTTTTACAGCAACCAAACTGAACTTTTTAATGTTCATAGAGACTATGAACATATGTTCACCTATAGGACTTTCATAAACCCGGTGAGCACAAATCCAACATGGCGGCGACGCGAAGTATAAATATTTAAATGGACATATCTCGCGAAGTAACTATCCGCGTGCCGTGAAACGTTGCACGTTAAATGCTTGTAGAAATGTTGATCCACTGGCATCTAATTTATTTCAATTGTTTGCATAATCACAGGTTGGCTGCTGCGCGTAATTTTAAAATCCCGTTTTTACTTCTTGTGTTCTAATCATGCGATTGAACTTTGTATACCACATGTACACAATAATCTTAATGTAATAGTACAAAAATAAAAATCCAACCTGGCGACCACCTGAAATATTTAGACGGTTCTCAATATCTACGAATCTTTTACAGCAATTAAACTGAAATTTTGTATGTAGAAAGAGGCAATTAACATGAGTAGGATATATGCAAATAGGCTCTATAGTTTTTCACGGAACTATTTGTTATTTAATTCAAGTGGGTGTCATTTGGGATACCTTGTTTTGTTTTCGTTGTAAATAGTGTAAATTTGTTGATCTGTTATTAAATTTATATGTTTTAATCCTGGTATTCACTTTTTCCTGCATGTTATTTTGTTATATGTTACCCTGCATGTTATAAGAAGCGCTTAACAACAACTTAACGAAATGGACTGTTACACCCCCCGAAACTGAGTCTCATATGCTTCTTTGCAAGGGTTCAATACTTTTTGTTTACAAGTTAAACCTGGTCAGAAAAAATCATTTATATCTGGAGATTTGTCGAAATCCTCAAAATTGTATTTGTATCCATCAAACTCATCCACGTTTGCATCGCTCTCTTCGTACTGAACTTCACTATTCTCTTCCTCAGATTCCTGCTCATAAAGCTTCCATTTGACCTTTTTGGAGTAGTTAAATTATGTAAATGAATTGACATTACAATCACCTAAGTATTTACCCATGCTAAGAAACCCACAAGAGGACATACAGTATTGAGGGAAAATGAAATCACTCCCGGGGCACAATGAACCATGGCTCAATGTGCCCCAGCAGTACATAATTTTATACAAAGTTATTATGAGGTTTTGTATGAACAGTATTTACATTTTAAGATAAATAATTTTAAAATTCGATTCTGATGTTATCATAACAACGCACTTAATCTGAATTTCAACCAATCATTTGCCACCAAATGTTAATCTACCTAGTTCTCAGAAAATTACTTCGCTGCAGCCGTAACCAAATAACACCTGCACAGAGCTAATGGCGGGAGCCAGATTTTGCAGAAACAAAAAGCAAGTCAGTAGAGCAGTTCTACCAACATACCCAGAGTGAGAAAAATAATTCCTTTATTTATACTGAAGTTATGTAACCTGGTTCATAGTGCCCCGTGGCCCAAAGTGTCCCACACCTCCCCTAGCTGCTGGTAATGGAATATATGTGCTTCCACGCAAGGGATTGCACTTATTTATTTTGAATCGCACTCCTTCCACTGCTAACAATGCCCAATTACTGCCTTTTAGCTCAGATTCTTGCATTTCTGTGGGTAACTTTGTAAATTGTGTTTCCAAAAACTACTTAAAACTGTTTCCACAAATAGGGCCTGATTTCGTGTTTAAAAGCACGATCTGTAATTTCATTGGTAGATGTATGAAGGAATATACATTCAGCCAAATTATTACCTTTGATCGACTTGTGCATTGCTAGTTCTTTCTGCATAGCTTGCATTATTTGCTGTTTGGGCTCTTTAAGGTATGAATTTAAATCGTTACACCTACCACAACGTATGAAAGAGGATTTAAGTCGACCTTCAAAAGATGTCTCATATTCAATAAGCCCATCTTTGTCAGGGACCAATGACAGTATGTAATGTTTTGTTGGCTCCACTTTTTGTCTTTTAGCTGCCGACACAACATTACAACATTCTTCATGACGACGTCCATTGTAGGCATTGTTGAATTTACTGCCACACGTTTTACATTCATGAAATTCCCCACACGAAACTTCATGACCCTTTCTATCATAGTCCCAAAGAAAAGTTTTTCCACACTGTTTGCACATATATCTAGGAATGGTTTCTTCCATCATGGATGTTGTTTTCTGCCAAACAGCTGTTTATTGTGTAGTACAAGGCTGTAAAAAGGTTGTTTCAACAGTCTTTCACGATGTGAATACCGTGAGGCGTAGTAGTCAACTGGTGATATTCTTGTTAAGGGTCCTCTAATATACCCAAGTCTAGACCAACAGCTCTTTACAGCGTTTGATAAGGCTGTAGACTGGACAGTGAGACGGTCTTTCACGATGTGAACACTGTAACAAGTAGTAGTAAACTGATCGTATTCTTGCTAAGGTTTCTCTAATATATCATAGTCAAGACCAACAGCTACTTACTGTGTAGTACAAGGCTTTACAGTGATTGTTTCGACGGTCTTTCACCATGTGAATAGCGTGAGAGATAATAGTCAACTGGTGATATTCTTGCTAAGTGTCCTCGAATATACCCCTAGCAAAGGGTAACAGCTGCTTCCTGCTTATGACAAGGCTGTATACTTGTCGGTGAGACAGTCTTTCACGATGTGAACGCTGTAAATGTCGTAGCCAACTGAAAATATTCTTACACCCTATTCAAGGTTATCAGGTACTTACTGCATATCAAAAGGCTGTACACTCGTAATTAGACACTCTTTCTTGCTAAGGACCCCTATAATCCCTACACAAGACTATACATGTTAGTTCTAAACACTTAGTGGATAATTTGATATATTAGATGTATATACACAGCATATACAAGCACGTTTTGACGTGCTAAAATATTATCAGATAGTCAAATTCGACACGCAAAGTATGTTGCCGCTATCTAGCAGTGACAATGAGAACTACCTGAACGACCAGCATGCTACCTAGTGGCCGATAACAACACTCACTCTGTGAACGACCAGCATGCTATCTAGCGGTCGATATCAATACTCACTCAGCTACTAGCATGCAACCTATCGGTCAATATGACAACTCATTCAACTACCAGCATGCTTTCCAATAATGAACATATTTGTTCATACCACTAACAATACTCACAGTGGGTTTGCCTTATCGTTTAATACAAATATATCTTTGTTTAAATAATGTATCGAAAAAAAGTAAAATGACGCAATTGTATTGGCTTTTTGCTGGCTTTTTTGGCTTTTGTTGGCTTTTTGTTGGCTTTTGTTGGCTTTCTGTTGGATTTTGTATTAGCTCTCTCATATTTGCTCTTGCTTGTTTGCTTATTTGGTCTTGGAAAGTATTTCAGCCCTTTTTATGGCTGTATAATGCTTACCGCCATGTTTGTAAGCAACAACAACAACACACTAAAATTCCAAAAATCCAAAGTACTCATAGTTTGATCATTGACTCTCACTCTTAACTCTATCCCAACACCTAATCAAAATAATATGGTATTTTTCAAATTTTCAAAAAAAGTTGAATTGGGAAAGTAGGTCATATGTTTAAACTAAAAATCATATTTAGTCATATGTTAACTCCTACACATACCTCTATTCCACACTCTGTCCAAAAATAGTGTAATTTTCAAAATTTTCCAGGAAATATTTGGAAAGTACGCTATATCATAAAACTGAAAATCCTAAAATGACACATGTTAACTCCAACACCTACCTAGCCATTCATTTATGTCAAGCAAACATTTTTGTAAATTTTCTAATTTCGGAAATATAACCCATTTTTTGGAGATATGTTTTGGAAAATTTGAAAAATTCACTATTTTTGGACTGAGAGTGGTATAGCCCTTTATGTTTTGGTGGTTCTTTAAGGAACCACCGGTTCATAAGATCAGATTCGTACTCAGTCTATGTTGAAAATGACCCTTATGTGCTTGATCGGGTTCCTGGAACGGTTAGTGGTTACTCACGGAGCCACTTCT
Source organism: Meconema thalassinum (assembly GCA_946902985.2). Lineage (NCBI taxonomy): Eukaryota > Metazoa > Arthropoda > Insecta > Orthoptera > Tettigoniidae > Meconema > Meconema thalassinum. The sequence goes on along the minus strand of OX336388.2, from coordinate 798,607,878 downwards.
TGTTGTAGAGGTTGGCAGCGATGAAATCGCTGCGCTTTTGTTCTAAGTGGTTACTCAAGGGACCACTAACGCTTTGTGCAATGAACTAGTGAACAGATCTATGGTTTTGAGCAGTTGTTTTTTTAGTGAGGCTCTGTGTGGCATATTCATTATTACTGTACTACAGTAGTGTGTCTGTGGAATGTTTTTGACACGACTTAGCTGTCAAGTAGTGGCCTAGGAGACTGCAAATTGCAAATAAATTGAGGTAAGTGTACTTGTATGCACCAAACTACATTTGTAAATACATTTGCACATGGCGGTTTTTTTAATGCAGTATTTCTAAGTCTAATATCTTCATTCTGTCATCCTTGACGTTTAATTTTCTTACCTAGAACACATATTTCCATTTGGCGCAAATATGTCATTAGGCAGATAAGTGCACTGCGTGTGAAATACGAGCATGCTGAATAATTGAGGTTAGGAGTGTAAATGTCTGACAGACTTAGGCTCAATTATACTGCAGGAATTAGTGTTCAAGAATACGTTAACGAGTGTTAATGTGGCTCTTCAGTTGGTCAACACTTTTGCCCAATATTATTGGTTCTTTTATTATGAAAAAAAATACATGGTTTAGGCCTAATTAGTTCGATAATTGTTTTGAATATTAGTAATATACTATATAATATATTAACATAATTCCGTTTATATTCTAATTTTAGAACAAATGGCTGGAATTGGAGACTTAGATGACTTGAGAGGAATGTCCCATCAGAAGTTGTGTAGCATTCTTGATGCTATTTTAGAAGAACAGGCAGAGAATTCTGATATCGGTGGGACTCGGATGCAGAAGATTGTAGAATCGTGCCAGAAAGTGTATCATCTCCACATGGTTTCACAAGAAGTGCAACACCTGGTGGATCCCACTCGTTGACTTCGCATATAAGGGATGATGATGTTGAAATGCAGGCTATTCAACCAGGATCTCCTAGCGGAAACATGCATGATAACGATAACAGTAATGCGGGGCTTGAAATTCCCGATGCAGTGGATGAAATAAACATAAGATTTAACAAAAAAGCCTTGCAAACCTAAATCATACAAACAAATGTCATTTACGCAGCCTTATGGGCCTAATGTAGAGATCAATTTATCATCACCGTTCAGTGTTTTTATCTTCTTCTTACTGTATCTTTCATGTAGTATATTGTAGATCAGAGTAATCTATATGCTTTACAACAAGGTGTGAATTTGAACATTACTGTTGAGGAACTGAAAGCTACACTTGGTGTCCTGATCATCATGGGATTTCATTCTCTTCCCGGTATGAAGCATTACTGGTCATCTAACCCAAACTTTCACGTACCAAGAATTGCAAACATCATGCCCTTGGAGAGATTTTTGAAAATAATTCGTTTTCTGCACTTGAATGACAATACTACCATGCCGAAGAGAGGGGAAACGGGCTTTGATAAACTTAACAAACTGAGACCATTGTTGACAGAATTGAACTGTAACTTCAGAAAAGCCTTCAATCCAAGTCGATACTTATTAGTTGATGAAAGCATGGTGGGTTTCACAGGTAGATCTTCACTGAAGCAGTACCTGCCAATGAAACCCATAAAGCATGGGTTCAAAATCTGGACAATTGCTTGTGTAGTTTCTGGTTTCATGTTGAGCTTTGATATATACGAAGGTAAGAAAGATAGTCCATCAGAGGGAACGTTAGTTGAAAGAATAGTTCTTGAACTTTCTACATCGTTTCAGACTTTGGGATACTGCATATTTTTTGATCGTTTTGTTAGCTGCATTCCTCTTCTTCGGAAGCTATTAGATAGAGGACTATTTGGCTGTGGGACAATATTACAAACTCGAAAATATATTCCTAAAACCATTCTAAGACCAGATAGAGAACTTCAGATGGGTCAGTCCGATTATGTTTCTTCTGACGAAATTTCCATTACAAAATGGAAGGATAGAGGTGCCAAATCAGTGGTTATCATTAGCAACATGCATGATACTGATGATCATACCACAGTACAAAGAAGAAACAAGAAAGGTGATAAAGAAACTGTTCCTTGTCCACGTTCTGTCAGTGATTACAATAAGTACATGGGAGGAGTGGATAAATTTGATCAACTGCTCGGGGCATACTCAATTTCATGGAAGTCCAGGAGGTGGTGGATGAAAATATTTTATTACCTAATTGATGCTTGCATTGTCAATTCATATATATATTACACCGAGAAACCATGAAACTAAAAAATAACAAAGAAAAGCCTATAACCTATCTATTATTCCGGAGCACATTAGCAAATGAACTTATTGGAAGTTTCAGGAGTAGAAAGACTCAAGATCCAGATGGAGTGAATGCAACTGTAAGCAAATCTAAATTCAAGAAACATTCTGTGTGCCCTCAGGATATTTTGCAACTTGTAAATGTTGGATCGCATTTGCCTGTGAAAGGTACTAAGCGTCGATGTGCTTACTGCAGCACGAAAGCTAAACCAAGACGAAGCTCTATTCTATGCAAAGCATGTAATGTAGCACTCTGCAGAGACTGCTTTACCCCTTTTCCATTCCAAAAAGTGAAGACAGTTTTAATTTCTGTGAATTGATAGTGACTAGTTGACATTAGCAATTTTATTTGAAGATGGGATAATTATAATATTTCTTGGGAAATTTTATGCCCAAGAATTGTGTTCAGATGTTATTTTATCAATACAAATATCAATGTAGGTCATTATGCACCCCTTCATAATTAGTGAATAAATTTAAATTTAATCCAAATATGTGAATATCATTAATAAAAATCAGTGGTTCTTTTAGGGACCACTATCAAGACAGGTACATGCAGGGTGCCTACATGGATAGTGGTCCCTCAGGGACAGTCAATAAACATAATAATAGTACTTATAAAACAATAAAGCAAAAATAAATTTAAAAAAATGCGCCTAAAACGGATAGAGGTAGGTATTGGAGTTAACATATGTCTTTTTAGGATTTTTAGTTTAACGATATAACCTACTTTCCAAATATTTTCTGGAAATTTTTGAAAAATACACTATTTTTGGTTTGAGTGTGGAATTGAGGTATGCGTAGGAGTTAACATATGACTTTATATAATTTTTAGTTTGAACATATAACCTACTTTCCCAATTCAATTTTTTTGGAAAATTTGAAAATACAATATTATTTTTGATTAGGTGTTGGGATAGAGGTGAAAGTGAGAGTCAATGATCACTTAAGAGTACTTTGGATTTTTGGAATTTTAGTGTGTTGTTGTTGTTGCTTACAAACATAGCGGTAAGCATTAAACAGCCATAAAAAGGGCTGAAATACTTTCCAAGACCAAATAAGCAAACAAGCAAGAGCAAATATGAGAGAGGTAATAAATACAAAAGCCTACAAAAAGCCAACAAAAGCCAACAAAAAGCCAACAAAAGCCAAAAAAGCCACCAAAAGCCATGAATGCCTGCAAAAAAAAAACGAAAGAAGCCAATACAACTGCGTCATTTAACTTTTTTGATACATTAAACAAATATATATTTGTATTAGACGATATAGCAAACCCACTGTGTGTATTGTTAGTGGTATGAACAAATATGTTCATAATTGGAAAGCATGCTGGTAGTTGAATGAGTTGTCATATTGACCGATATGTTGCATGCTGGTAGTTGAGTGAGGATTGATATCGACCGCTAGAGAGCATGCTGGTCTTTCAGTGAGTGAGTGTTGATATCGGCCACTAGGTAGAATGCTGGTCGTTCATGTAGTTCTCATTGTCACCGCTAGATAGCGGCAACATACTTTGCGTGTCGCATTTGTCTATCTGATAAATTTTTAGCACGTGAAAACGTGCTTGTATAAGCTTTGTATATAAATTTAATATATACAATTATCCACTATGTGTTTAGATCTAACATGTATAGCCTTGTGTAGGGAATATAGGAGTCCTTAGCAAGAAAGAGTGTCTAATTACGAGTGTACAGCCTTTTGATATGCAGTAAGTACCTGATAACCTTGTATAGGGTGTAAGAATATTTTCAGTTGGCTACGACATTTACAGTGTTCACATCGTGAAAGACTGTCTCACCGACAAGTATACAGCCTTGTCATAAGCAGGAAGCAGCTGTTACCCTTAACTAGAGGTATATTCAAGGACCCTTAGCAAGAATATCACCAGTTGACTATTATCTCTCACGGTGATCACATGGAAAAAGACCGTCGAAACAACAATTGCAATGCCTTGTACTACACAGTAAGTAGCTTTTGGTCTTGACTATGATATATTAGAGAGCCCTTAGCAAGAATACAATCAGTTTACTACTACTTGTTACAGTGTTCACATCGTGAAAGACCGTCCCACTGTCCAGTCTAAAGCTTTATCATACGCTGTAAAGAGCCGTTGGTGTAGACTAGGGTATATTAGAGGACCCTTAACAAGAATATCACCAGTTGACTACTACCTCTCAAGGTATTCACATCGTGAAAGACTGTTGAAACAATCATTGTACAGCCTTGTACTACACAATAAGCAGCTGTTTGGCAGAAAACAACATCCATGATGGAAGAAACCATTCCTAGATATATGTGCAAACAGTGTGGAAAAACATTTTTAGGGAATATGATAGAAAGCGTCATGAAGTTTTGTGTGGGGAATTTAATGAGTTTAAAATGTGTGGCAGTAAATTCAACAATGCCTACAATGGACGTCGTCATGAAGAATGTTGTAATGTTGTGTCGGCAGCTAAAAGACAAAAAGCGGAGCCTACAAATCATTACCTACTGTCATTGATCCCGGACAAAAATGGACTTATTGAATATGAGACATCTTTTGAAGGTCGACTTAAATCCTATTTCATACGTTATGGTACGTGTAAGGATTTAAATTCATACCTTAAAGAGCCCAAACAGCAAATAATGCAAGCTACGCAGAAAGAACTAGCAATGCACAAGTCGATCATAGGTAATATTTTGGCTGAATGTAGATTCCTTCATACATCTACCAATGAAATTACAGATCGTGCTTTTAAACACGAAATCAGGCCCTATTTGTGGAAACAGTTTTAAGTAGTTTTTTGGAAACACAATTTACAAAGTTACCTACAGAAATGGAAGAATCTGAGCTAAAGGGCAGTATTTGGGCATTGTTAGCAGTGGATGGAGTGCGATTCAAAACAAATAAGTGCAATCCCTTGCGAGGAAGCACATATATTCCATTACCAGCAGCTAGGGGAGTGTGGGAAACTTTGGCCCAGGGGGAACTATGAACCAGATTACGTAACTTCAGTATAAATAAAGGAATTATTTTTCTCACTCTGGGTATGTTGGTAGAACTGCTCTACTGACTTGCATTTTGTTTCTGCAAAATCTGGCTCCCGCCATTAGCTCTGTGCGGGTGTTATTTGGTTTCGGCTGCAGCGAAGTAATTTTCTGAGAACTAGGTAGATTAACATTTGGTGGCAAATGATTGGTTGAAATTCAGATTAAGTGCGTTGTTATGATAACATCAGAATCGAATTTTTAAATTATTTATCTTAAAGTGTAAATACTGTTCATACATAACCTCATAATAACTTTGTATAAAATTATGTACTGCTGGGGCACATTGAGCCATGGTTCATTGTGCCCCGGGAGTGATTTCATTTTCCCTCAATACTGTATGTCCTCTTGTGGGTTTCTTAGCATGGGTAAATACTTAGGTGATTGTAATGTCAATTCATTTACATAATTTAACTACTCCAAAAAGGCCAAATGGAAGCTTTATGAGCATGAATCTGAGGAAGAGAATAGTGAAGTTCAGTACGAAGAGAGCGATGCCTACGTGGATGAGTTTGATGGATACAATTACAATTTTGAGGATTTGGACAAATCTCCAGATACAAATGATTTTGTTGTGACCAGGTTTGAACTTGTAAACAAAAAGTATGTTTACTATTTGTGGAAAATTTTGAAACCAAAGGATGATACAGGCGACCATCAGTTGTCATTTTTGAGAATGAGTGAAAAAACGGGAGGAAAGTTCCTTTTTTCTCAGGTAAGGGATGAAGCATCTGATCCAGCAAACAATATAGTATGCCTTACCGGTATATGTGCTGCCAAATTCTACTGAACAGGGCCTGACAAAGATTAAAAAATCTTACTTCAAATTTGGAATTAATTTCCAGTCCATTGAAGTCTGTTAATTTCAAATGTGTTTGCGTGGTTTGAAAGTCTATACGCTTAGTTATATGATATTTAAGAGGATTTTATGGGCAAATTATATCAAATTTGGAAATAACCGTGTAATTAATTTCTTCTAATGAAACTCTGTAGACTGGTTCATGGTACCCCACCGGTGGGGAGAATGAACCATTTACCTTTTTTAAGAAATGCAGCTTAGAGACTATTATCAATATGGTATTCTTATGAGGGCATTTGATAGTTAAGTGATTAATTTTCAAAATGGAGAAAACCACAGATCTGTATTAAAATTTCTGGATGAGTAGAAGTGAAAAATATTTTTTCCGGTTCAATGTGTCCCACTCTCTCCTACACAAGCAAGAAAAGCCTGCATTAATCCTCAAAACTTTAAGGACGAGAGGTTATTTATGAATGCCATTTTAGCAAAACTGGTTAAATCGGATGCTAAACGCATTAGTAAATACAAGGATCTGGAAAACAAATATGATTTTTAGCCTACTTTCGATTTTTGCAAAAAAATGAAAGTAGACTTATGAGATCACTACAGGGCGAAAAAGGTGTGTCTGTCTGTGTGTGTGCATGTGTGTGAGTCTGTGTGTGTGTACTCTGAATGTCTGTCCCCCCCTATCAATTCGAACACGGTGAAACCGAATTGAACGAAATTTGGTACAGAGGTAGAACAAGCAAAGGGCACCTCAGTGTCATGTTTTATATCGCCGCCATCTTTACTAAAACTGAATGGCGGCCACTCAAACGTTCAAAACGTAAAATCAAATAACGACTAACCAAATCATCCGATCTCTACCAAATTTGGTAACAACGTACCTTCGTATAGGATGCGTCTTGTGACCAAACTACAAGGTCGTCCGCCATACCATTTCAGGATGGCGGCCGTGCGAATTATGCAAACTTTATAATCCATAACATGGGACCCGCCAGTTCTGATTATCGAGCCGAGAATCGTTTTAGCTGTTCTAAAGGAAGAGGCACGTTCGAAATTAAAAGTTTATTTTGTAATACTATAGTGCAGACGTGATTTTAAAAAGCTGAGCTGATTCAGTAATAAGACAAGATGGCAGCGGATATCTTGTGCCTGACTTATATTTCATTAATTTGAGTATTGCATGCAATATAGCGTACTGATACAAAATAAATAAACTTTGTATGAAATGCTTTATATATAAATAATATACTCCAGTGATGAAATCGTTTAGTATAAATCATTATTTGCTAACAAGTTCTATGTAAGTCATTTTATATAGAACGATATTCGTTGACACAATTAGCTCAGTGGTAGAGCGTTAGCCTATCGCTCAAATGCCTATGGTTCAAACCCGATCAGAGCTAGGTTTTTTGCTTGAAATGTTATATGTTTATTGTTTTGTAATGACTCAGACGTTTTAAAATTAAGCGTTATATTGTGCATATTATGGTGTAAAATATATATTTAATTAAAACATAATTCGCCAGCAGATTTACTCGAGACATCTAGCTGCCAAAAAGGTAACTGCACGCTGACCTACTTATTAACTTCCAGATTTTATTGAAAAGTTTCTTCTTCTGGCCGCTAGAATGCACTCGCTCTGTTAGGATTATATTTTTCGATATTTCACCACTAGATGTCACGACTAGTCTACGTGGTGCTCCTTTGATTACTATACCATTGGCATTCTATGCACATCAAATTTGAAGAATGACAAGATGATACTACGATACATTTTTACTTTTTATTTTAAAGGGTTTGTAACAGCCTATTTTGCGTTACTTGAAAATGTTATTTGAAGTAAAGAACAAAACGATTTCACATAGTAACTGAATTCAAGCCGTTGGTGTTAGTTCAGGTTACGCTACCCGGACAAGCATTGAAGGTGACCGTGAACTCTGACGATGCTGGGCCATATGTACTCGTAATTCCAGGCCAATTATTTATTCAAACATAGGATAATTACTTCTTGAAATATCAATGTTATTCAACATAGAGATTTCAGTCTGAGCGCGTGCCCCATCAGACAGGGCAAGGTACTTTGCTCGTTTCGATCGTGGTCATACTGTAACCTACGTTAGAAACATGTTTCCTAAAATCAATACGATGGATCCCATTGATTCGAAATATTTCTTGTTGCTTCATATAGGGGTTTGGAACATAGCCTATTGTTCATCAGTCCCATGTAGTTGAGGTGTTTATGGATTTTGTCTGATAAACTTTGTTACTTTTGGAGTTGACATGGCCTTGACTTTTATTTCTGGCAAATAGCAATCGAAAATATCCACATAGTTTGTATACACATGTCTCTGTAGGGTCATGGAAAGATTTGTTAATTCAATTAGGGTTGTGAAAGCCATGCACAACCAGACGTGTAAATACATGCCTCAACTCAAAGTTGGATGTTGCCCACGGCAGGTCGTATATGTAATAATAATAATAATAATAATAATAATAATAATAATAATAATAATAATAATGTTATTGGTTTTACATCCCTTTTAACTACTGCTGCTTTTAGAGACACCGGGGTGCCGGAATTTTGGCCCGAAGGGGATCTTTAACGTACCAGTAAATGTACTGACACGGCTCCCTCGCATTTGTGCACCCTCAAATGCCAGCTGATTGCGCCAGGATACGAACCTGCAACCTAGGGCCCAGCAAGCGAGAACGTTACCGCTGAGCCACGCAGCCTGTCCGGTCGATTATGTCTCCAGATCCATAACATTCTCGATATACTTCTTATCTTTCTTTCTTCAATGATGGTAGCAGTTTTTATCTAGGTTGTGGCGTTTGGTAGAGGTAAATCGTTTCTAAGGTCTTCAACAAAGAATAGTTCTATTATACTCTTTGATAATAACAACTAGTTATAGCTATACTCATACATTTAGGAGAAAGTAGGCTATATGTTCTTTACTGAACATCTTGTTCAGTAATATCGTTTCCATCATCACTAGCTGACATTCCCAAATTTGAAAAACCCAACGACATATCAATAAATGTATTTGGACTGGAAAAAGACAATAAATTGTTTCCTCTAAAGGTTGTGGTTCATGAGCTACAAAACCGTCGCGCCCTTCTTCTGCTGAGTTCTTCATCCGGGCAGAACCACTCCGTCTTTATCAGAGATTTTGATAAACTGGTAAGACATCAGATTACCCACCATGAACATAAGATATATACGTGTAAACGGTGTTTTACTCACTTCGATAATCAATATGGACAACAAGGAATGACAAAATTGAGAGAACATAGAGCTAGAGCTTTGTGTGTCCAGCAGTGCTATTAAAAGCCTTTGTTATATTCTTAAATGTGGAAGAAATGCTGAGAATACCTTACGTTATCTATGCAGATTTTGAAAGTATACTGTTACCATATCAATCATGTCTACCTAATCCTGAGGCAAGTTATACAGTGCCATACCAGAGTCATGTTCCTATGAGCTTTGGTATATACGTTAAACCCTCACCGACTGTGGAACACTTTAAGACAAACCTTCCGAGCCAACCTGTTATTTATCGAGGACCTGATCTTGCAGAAACGTTTATGGTCTCTTTGATCTCAATAGCTAATGAAATCGATCGCCTTTGCAGCTTAAATAATCCAAAGGCCTTAACTCAGCATCAAGAATCAGAGTTCCAATGTTTGAAACCTGTTATTTGTGTCAGACACCCTTTACCCAACAGGATTGGAAAGTTCGAGACCATTGTCATATTACAGGGGTATATCATGGAAGTGCCCATGAATGAAAATCCACAGCCTGCTTCCAGTCTCCGACCGTGTCAGGAGTGGAATGAATGAAGCCCCGAACTAGCGGCGAGGATATGAACTGTGCCGGCTGCCGAGGCCTGACGCACTCCTCTGGGGCAATGATTAAAGGAATGACAGATGAAATGAAATGATCGTGGAGAGTGTTGCTGGAATGAAATGTTGACAGGGAAAACCGGAGTACCCAGAGAAAAACCTGTCTGCCCCCGTTTTGTCCAGCACAGATCCCACATGGAGTGACCGGGATTTGAACCACGGACCCAGCGGTGAGAGGCCGGCGTGCTGCCGCCTAAGACACGGAGGCTTTTCATGGAAGTGCCCATAATAACTGTAATTTGAGGTGTAAAACACGTAACCCCGTTCCTGTGTTTCTACATAATGTGAGTGGCTACGATGCAAATTTCATTGCAAAGCAATTGGGATGTACTACTGAGAGAGTGGATGTTATCGCTAACTCCAAAGAAAAGTACAAATATGTAGGAAATGTTAAACTTCAATTTGTGAACACGTTTCGATTAATGCCGAGTAGTTTGGAAAACTTAGTTTCCTAGTTAACATCATATCCTGAAACAGACAAGTACTTTGGAAAAGAAAATGCTACGCTCATAACTCGTGAAGGGGTATTTTGTTATGATTACATTGATTTCTGGGAAAAGTTAAGTGAAACGTGTTTACCTCCAAAAGAGGCATTCATTAACAAATTAAGTCAAGAAGATTTTAGTCAAAAGGACTATGAACATGCCAAAAATATCTGGAATCAGTTTAACATTAAAACTCAGATGTACTTCTTCTTGCAGACAGCTTTGAAACGTTCCGAAACAAAACATTAGAAACACATCGAGTGGATGGTGCACACTTCTTTACTTCGCCTGGTTTAAGTTTCGAGGAAATGCTCCTTTACACTGGAATTGAACTGGAATTCCTACAGGATTATGATCAGATTCTTTTAACAGAGTCTGGAATACGTGGAGGAATATGCCAGGTGTCTCATCGGTATGCTGAAGCTAACAATAAATACTTGGAAACCTATGATTCTGAGAAACCATCGCAGTTTATCACCTATGATGATGCCAACATCCAATACGGGTGGGCTATGTGCCACTCTCTTCCTTATGGTGGATTTCAGTGGGTTTCTCCAGATGCTGTTGATCTAGACCTGTGAGATACATTTTAGTCGTTGATATTGATTACCCATCTGACCTTCATGATCTACACAACGATTTACCTTTCCTACCAGAGTGTACAGAACCTAAGGATTTGTCTCTGAAAAAACTAATTCCTCATCTAGAGAATCGAAGTCGGTACGTTGTTCACTACATGACACTAAAACAGGCTCTAGATCATGGATTAAATTGGTAAAAATTCATCGTGTGTTAAAGTTTAAACAAAGACCTTGGCTAACGTCACACGTACATTTTAATAACAACCTTAGAAAACAAGCCATAAATGATTTTGAAAAAATCTGTACGCATTATTCAACAATGCCATTTTCGGAAAAAACAATGGAAAATATTCGTAAAAGAATAGACATAGTGTACCCGATAAACCGAAAAGCCGTTTGTCAGAAATCCGTCCCCTCAATCGGATTGCCTACCTCCAAATGCACCGGCTCTACTGCATCACTAGAAATCGCTCTGACAAACACTATCGGGATCATAGCACAGCAGTTTACAAGAATATCGTGGAACACACCAAACTACACGGGGAAAGCACTTACCTTAGTTACCATTCTCGGGGTTTATGGGGGTTGAACTGAATCTCAAAAAATGTGTCCGCACAATATCTCGCATTCATGATATTTAAAATGAACACACAAGTCAAACGACCATGAAAACTGAACGGTATAAAATTTATTTCACATAAATGGGAACAAACTAAGCACCAAAAAAATAAAATATATATATACACTAAGAAAATCTGAATTAATATGGGCTTTGTGAAGCCATCACAAACACGCCTTAGCCTCTACTAGACTGTAAAACATATACACAAAACGTTTGAGCTTAATAGGACAATGGGAACCTAGTAAAACATCATTTGAAAATAACAAAGACCAGTAGCAAACAGTAGCACTCAGCTCTATTGCTGTGCATCAGAGACTACTTCCTCATTCCAGTGACCTATATACACAGGTCTACAGAGTTGATTGACCTCGATACACAAGTCCTTGGACGAGCATATGGGCTATGAAGGAGACAAGCACGCAACTGTGCCGCCCCTCCGTTAAATGCGGCCGGACACTGGCGACCTACGGGAATCTTTCTCGAATACGCAACTAGTTAGTTAGTTAGTTATTGCTGTTTTAAGGGGCGGAACTACGAGGTCATCTGCCCCAAAATACGCAACTCATTTACATCATAAACAAATGTTAATATCTCTTAAACTAAGCTACAGAATGTCATGAAATTTTATATACTCACTTCCATTCATACTCTACATTGTTCTAGACCAATGCAGTTCCTCAGACACTCTGAACAAATTTTAATAATTTTCACAGCTTTCATTCGCAAATATATTCTATTAAACACATTTTAAATCGACCCTTATGAACATTATTAAGTTACAAATTTAATTACATGATTTCTGATTATATACAGCGCTGCCTAAACATGGACAAAAACGCTAACACTGAAATAAGTGTATGCTTATTATCTTTAAATAAAGATAAAAGATAAAAATAAGTAGATATTATCGACTAACGAATTCAACTATTTACACACGCAGTCTATATATATTAAACAATTCCATACACTACACACGCGTCATATCAGATTATAATTACTAAGTTTGGTCCAATACAAGCGACCGATAAAGGTTATTTTTATGTAGTTACTTATTCGTGGTTAATAAATTTTAATAGGAATATCTGTGACATGAATTTTTATCCGAAATCAAAAAGATTTTCAACTCACACTCTCTTGTTAAAACAAATAGTAAATTTACATGGGTATATTATGAATGGGGATTAACTTGCGACAAAACCTCGCTTGAGCACACACTATGGCTCAACAACCTCATATATTTCATCATAATATGGAATAAAATTCCACTATGTTTAAACAAAATCACCATTGATTATTTGCTATAAACATCTCTGTGGGAAAAACATCCTTCAATAAGGGCTCTCTCAATCAGTGACTTTCAACACGTCTACTGAGCTAAATTGATACATCCCAACGTTCTTCTCTACTAACTCTCAATTATCAAAAAGGATTCAAACGGTTACATGATTTTAACCACCGTGAGTTTACTTAACAAGACGACATTAGATAGATGTCAATCTAGGCTGGAATATGCAAGCATTGATATACTAGCCTATGATATGAAAATCTTCTACCAAAAAGTATTTCTTCTCAAATGTTAACTGAATAAAGCTAATTCACTTTTCAAGTTACATAAGGATTGTCTTGTCGAAATGTTTTCTTTCTCTAATAAGATTGTCTTTGATTTAAGAACACGTTTTAAAGGACGACTAGTAATTCCATAGATCGTCGTAACGTTACATATTTATCGCTGTAATAATAACGTTCGATGTTTCTTCTCTCTTGAGATCGTACAGAAAAACGCTTAAAGTGTGTTAACACGACGTTACTTTGAAATGGTGACATGATGTCTGAATTCTAACTTGAAATAGAAACTAGTTATTTTAAAAGTCAAACCGTGACTGCTAAACGAATTCTCATTCTCTAAAGAATATTTAAATGTCAGCTTGAACTGATCCTAAAAAATAAGTTTAAATTCAAATATGACTAAAGTCACAAGACACTGAAGAAAATATCATACACCTCTGAAGTGTACAGCATAAGAGAACATTAAAAATAATTATGGAGTAAGACATTTGCTCAAATTTCACTATACAGCTCACATTATAACAAATAAAAATCACAGCTACCTTAAATGAAGTTCTGAAGCTCTTGAAGAGTATTCACAGAATACTATAGATGTTCCCGTATTACCAGAGTACAAATCTGGAATGTACTCAAACATCGGACCCGCGACCTCAGAGAACCGAAAAGGTTCGTTCCCCGGAATACACTCATCCGTGTTAACGAGAGACATCCTCCTGGCAACTTCTTCTGTTTGTGCTGGGATATGCCCGAGCCTATCTTGATATTCCTAAAAAAAAGCAAAGTTCTACGTCGAAGAATAGCAGTTAAATCCATCGTATAATCGAAGCAGAAATATTCATATAAGTGGAGAATGAATAACTTTCCACTGCTGTATGGATCTAATATCAGCGTTTGTAGATATGCAATAGTGTATTAGCTGGTTACCCACACTATGCTAGTATTCCAAGTATACTGTCTATCGTAATTCCATACTTGGGTCTTCACGCTATCTTAATGTGTCCCAGATGCATAATGTGTTTAATACTCCATCAAGACTTCCATAGCAATGTCGAATATATATATAATTGATGAGTATTAATTGCCATTGTAATGTTAATTATAAATTGCACCAACTGAATAAAGGTCTATTGCAAACTTGCAGTACGCCTGCCTTCTGAATTTTCGATGTGCGCAGCACGAATCATGATAATGGGATATGTGAAAAACACTTTTGTAATTCGTCTTCTACTGTTAATATTTCTCAAATTATCAACGCTGTAAAGTTCTAGTTTTTACACAGGCACTATATAGTCCTATACTTCTTGAATGTAATGATAGTAATGATAGTTGAAGCCTAACTTCAAATGTTCACGAGATATTTCAACATATACTTGCGTTTTAACTTCACCTAGTTTGAGATATCGTACAATGCACTGTTCTGCTTACCCAAACTGCGTTCTTCACGAGTGGACATTCTCCACACTCGAATTAAATGGGATTATGTTAACCCAGTAACACTCTTCACTAGAGAACGTTATATATTACAAGCAAAAAAGAATTCTCCACTCCCTTTCCTGAATTAGTCAGACCAAGGGGGCGTATTCTCTATCCCTTCCACAATTTCTATTGCGTCATTATTTATATTCAACTATGGCATTAATTAACCGATTTGAAGATATTAAAGTAGTGGATATAATGCTTTTTTAATTCCTTTCCATGTAAACAAGAGTTTAGTGCTTTTCAGTCGGTCAACACGAATGTACCCAAAATAGATGGGTTATGCCCTAATCCTGAAATAAATTACATGAGATTAATAAAACACTAGGATGACCAGTTTCGATCGTCAAGCGATCATCATCAGATCCATTACACTTAGGCTACAAAATCTATGTTTGAAATACAGGTGAAAATATTATTTAGTTGCAGTATTGGTACTGCAACTGTCAGTGTATGCTAAATGCAGTATATATGTTAGGTGAAATGCTAAATGGTGATAGCTATCCGGAGATTGTACTTTAGAGAGATTATATGGTTGTAAACTATGGTTAAACTATCAGATAAGTAGTTAGCCAAAAATTTTATAGTTTAACCATAGTTTACAACCATATAATCTCTCTAAAGTACAATCTCCGGATAGCTATCACCATTTAGCATTTCACCTAACATATATACTGCATTTAGCATACACTGACAGTTGCAGTACCAATACTGCAACTAAATAATATTTTCACCTGTATTTCAAACATAGATTTTGTAGCCTAAGTGTAATGGATCTGATGATGATCGCTTGACGATCGAAACTGGTCATCCTAGTGTTTTATTAATCTCATGTAATTTATTTCAGGATTAGGGCATAACCCATCTCTTTTGGGTACATTCGTGTTGACCGACTGAAAAGCACTAAACTCTTGTTTACTAAGGCAACACTGAAAATATGGCTTCAAACACCACAATGTCCTTTCCATGTCTTATGCACAAAATATCTTTCCAGAGTCTTTAATTGCGAATTTTCACTAAAAACCATAGTTGCAGTAAATCCCGTCTTCACTAAGACTTTCGCTCATTGGTTCAAGACAGCCGACCAATAGCGAAACATCTACCAAGAGACAATACTATACTTCCTTCTAGATGTTGCGTTATGCTTCCATAGGTTTCTCGAAAATTCTGCTGCTTCATCACGCACATCACCAGAATCACCCTTCTCGCTTGAGCTATGAGCCAGCCGTGATTACGTCATCCATACACGTAATAACTATGACGGCTACAACTTTACTTGGACTCTCCCAAATGCTGACATTATGGTCTCTGTATAATTAAATTTACGGGGGCAATACGTTTTGTGACTGACAGCAAAATGGCTGAAAAGCTAATAGCTAGACCAAGATTCATTGACACAACAATTTATGGTCGTAACCTAGCTGCTTTCCACATGGCTAAACGTAACATTGTATTCAATAAGCCTATATATATATTGGAATGTGTATACTGGATATTTCGAAAACTCTCATGTATTCCCACCACTATGATGTCCTGCTACCTTATTATGAAAAGGACAATCTTAAACTCATATATATGGATACCGACTCGTTCATGTATTTGGTTAACACCCAAGATGTATATCAAGACAAGTTGTATTTCCTAGAACACCTGGACTCATCTGATTATCCTACTAATCACATATGTTACTCTATATCAAACAAGAAAACGTTGGGGAAATTTAAAGACGTGGCTTGTGGACAAATTATAAAAGCATTTGTTGGACTTAGAGCTAAAATGTACGCTTTAGACATAAATGGTAAAGAAATCAAAAAGATTAAAGGTATTAACAGAGGCGTTGTCAAAAATTGTATAAGCTTTCAAGGTTATAAGGATTGTGTCATGGAAAACAATGTAAAAAGAATACCAATGAACATTATCGCCCTAAACAACATGGCATATCATCTATAAGACTAAATAAAGTTGCTTTGTGTCCTAGTGATGATAAAAGAGTGATTGATTCGAATGGTATAGGTACACATGCCTATGGTCATTACTCAGTTATTGACCATGCTTAAAGAGTTAAGTTATGAATATGAAAATGCTTTACCTAGATGTAGCAAATACAGAAACTAAACAATGTAAAAAAATAAAAACAATTGCACTACAAAAATAGAAAACAGAAAGAAAAAATGGTATTCATATTTAACAATAAAAAATAGAAAACAAATAAAACCAACTTTACATTTTTAATTGCTACCCACCTCCCACTCCTAATCCAAACTGTTAACCTCTACTAATTTTGCGAAATTGCTTTTGTTAGCTAAAACTAGGCAGTCAAAAGAATAGTATAACCCTATACGCTTTGGGATAAGGTATACAGCCTTGTTATATGTAATGAAAAATCGTGTTTGGCAAATATGAACTTCGTACTTGGACTGAATCAAAAAACATGTAAACAACAAAATGATAAAAATCCATGTTTCCATAATGACAAAATTCAAAAAAAAACTGACATTTTTATAAACTGGAAATTGGAAATTTACAAATGTGTAAACATCAAAAATGAAAAATCCGTGTTTCCATATCATGAAATTCCAAACCTTAAAACTAACATTAAAAAAAACCGGAAATGAGAAATTGGGAAATTGACAAATGAGTAAACAACAAAATGAAAAAAACAATTAGGACGGTTGGTGAATTGAACATGATGTACAGTAGCCTATAAGACTGCCATAAGGATACTTGCATGTGCCCTTATATACTTTGTGTATGTGCATTAGCCTTTGGATTAGCTTAAGTTAGGTTTGGTAAAGATAGGTTAGGCATGTGTCCTTGTAGTTTACTCTTTTCGGAAAATATAAAATGCAAAATCTAAAATAAAAGTAAAACTAATTTGTAAAAGCTAAAATCTAAAAATCTAAAATGGAAAAATAAAAAATCTTACATGCATTAATGTAAATCTTTAAACGAGGTTTCTGTAGGTTAGGTTAGGTTAGGTTAGGTGAGTTTAGGTTAGGTTAGGTAAGGTTAGGTTAGGTTAGGTTAGGTAAAGTTAGGTTACGTTAGGTGAAGTTAGGTTAGGTTAGGTTAGGTTAGGTGAGTTTAGGTTAGGTGAGGTTAGGTTAGGTTAGGTTAGGTTAGGTTACGTTTGGTTAGGTTAGGTTAGGTTAGGTTACGTTAGGTTAGGTTAGGTTACGTTAGGTTATGTTAGGTTAGGTTAGGTTAGGTAAAGTTAGGTTACGTTAGGTGAAGTTAGGTTAGGTTACGTTAGGTTACGTTAGGTGAAGTTAGGTTAGGTGAGGTTAGGTTAGGTGAGGTTAGGTTAGGTGAGGTTTGGTTAGGTGTGGTTAGGTTAGGTGAGGTTAGGTTAGGTGAATGTAGGTTAGGTAAGGTTAGGTTAGGTGAGGTTAGGCTAGGTGAGTTTAGGTTAGGTGAGTTTAGGTTAGGTGAGGTTAGGTTCGGTGAGGTTAGGTTAGGTTAGGTTACGTTAGGTTAGGTTAAATTAGGTTAGGTTAGGTTAGGTTAGGTAAAGTAAGGTTACGTTAGGTGAAGTTAGGTTAGGTTACGTTAGGTTAGTTTACGTTAGGTTAGGTTAAGTTAGGTTACGTTAGGTGAAGTTAGGTTAGGTTAAGTAAGGTTAGGTTAGGTTAGGTTAGGTTAGGTTAGGTAAGGTTAGGGTAGGTTAGGTTAGGTTAGGTTAGGTTAGTTTAGGTAGGTTACGTTAGGATAGGTTAGGTTAGGTTAGGTTAGGTAAAGTTATGTTAGGTTAGGTTAGGTAAAGTTAGGTTAGGTTAGGTAAGGTTAGGTTAGGTAAAGTTAGGTTAGGTTAGGTTAGGTAATGTTAGGTTAGGTTAGGTAAGGTTAGATTAGGTTAGGTTAGGTTAGGTTAGGTTACGTTAGGTTAGGTTTGGTTAGGTTAGGTTAGGTTAGGTTAGGTAAAGTTAGGTTAGGTTAGGTTAGGTTTGGTAAAGTTAGGTTAGGTTAGGTTATGTTAGTTTAGTTTACGTTAGGTTAAGTTATGTTAGGTTACGTTAGGTTAGGTTAGGTTAGTTTAGGTTAGGTTAGGTTAGGTTACGTTTGGTTACGTTAGGTGAAGTAAGGTTAGGTTAAGTTAGGTTACGATAGGTTAGGTTACGTTAGGTGAAGTTAGGTTAGGTTAGGTAAGGTTAGGTTAGGTTAGGTAAAGTTAGGTTACGTTAGGTGAAGTTAGGTTAGGTTAGGTTACGTTAGGTTAGGTAAAGTTAGGTTAGGTTAGGTGAAGTTAGTTTAGGTTAGGTTATGTTAGGTTAGGTTAGGTTACGTTAGGTTAGGTTAGGTTACGTTAGGTTACGTTATGTGAAGTTAGGTTAGGTTAGGTTAGGTTACGTTAGGTTAGGTTACGTTAGGTGAAGTTAGGTTAGGTAAGGTTAGGTTAGGTTAGGTTAGGTAAAGTTAGGTTAGGTTAGGTGGAGTTAGGTTAGGTTAGTTTACGTTAGGTTAGGTTAGGTTAGGATAGGTTAGGTAAAGTTAGGATACGTTAGGTGAAGTTAGGTTAGGTTACGTTAGGTTAGGTTACGTTAGGTTAGGTTAAGTTAGGTTACGTTAGGTGAAGTTAGGTTAGGTTAGGTTAGGTGAAGTAAAGTTAGGTTAGGTAAGGTTAGGTTAGGTTAGGTGAGTTTAGGTAAGGGTAGGTAAGGTTATGTTAGGTTAGGTTAGGTTAGGTATAGTTAGGTTACGTTAGGTGAAGTTAGGTTAGGTTGGGTTACGTTAGGTTAGGTTAGGTTAGGTGAAGTTAGGTTAGGTTAGTTAAGGTTAGGTTACGTTAGGTTAGGTTAGGTTAGGTTAGGTTAGGTGAAGTTAGGTTAGGTTAGGTAAGGTTAGGTTAGGTTAGGTGAGTTTAGGTATGGGTAGGTAAGGTTAGGTTAGTTTAGGTTAGGTCAGGTCAGGTTAGGTTAGGTTAGGTTACGTTAGGTTACGTTATGTGAAGTTAGGTTAGGTTAGGTTTGGTTACGTTACATTAGGTTACGTTAGGTTACGTTAGGTGAAGTTAGGTGAGGTTAGGTAAGGTTAGGTTTGGTTAGGTAAAATTAGGTTACGTTAGGTGAAGTTAGGTTAGGTTAGGTTACATTAGGTTAGGTTAAGTTAGGTTACGTTAGGTGAAGTTAGGTTAGGTTATGTAAGGTTAGGTTAGGTTAGGTTAGGTGAATTAAAGTTAGGTTACGTTAGGTGAAGTTAGGTTAGGTTAGGTAAGGTTAGGTTAGGTTAGGTTAGGTTAGATTAGGTGAGGTAAAGTTAGGTTAGGTTAGGTTAGGTTAGGTTAGGTGAGTTTAGGTAAGGGTAGGTAAGGTTAGGTTAGGTTAGGTTAGGTTAGGTATAGTTAGGTTACGTTAGGTGAAGTTAGGTTAGGTTACGTTAGGTTAGGTTACGTTAGGTTAGGTAAGGTTAGGTTACGTTAGGTGAAGTTAGGTTAGGTTAGGTAAGGTTTGGTTAGGTTAGGTTAGGTTAGGTGAAGTAATGTTTGGTTACGTTAGGTGAAGTTAGGTTAGGTTAGGTAAGGTTAGGTTAGGTTAGGTTATGTTAGGTTAGGTTAGGTTAGGTTATGTTAGGTGAGGTAATGTTAGGTTAGGTTAGGTGAAGTTAGGTTAGGTTAGGTTAGGTAAGGTTAGGTTAGGTTAGGTGAGTTTAGGTTAGGTTAGGTTAGGTGGGGTTTGGTTAGTTAGGTTAGGTTAGGTTAGCATGCCATATGTGTATGTAGTTGTGTGCAGCGACCATTTTGTGCATTAGCCCTGTGCTAAAATTAAATTAAATATTAACTAACATAATAAATAAATAATTCTACCCTCAACGTCCCGCTAGTCGCTACTTTTTTTGGTTGACCGACTAAAGATACTTGCACTCAGCTACCCTCTAGCTAAGTTAACTGCTGTGCATTGTCTTGGATCGCCACTCTTAGCGGCCATTTTGTGCATTAGCCACATATATACAACCAGCAGGGGGTTGGACTCACGCGGCCGCCATCTTGCGCATTAGCCCCAGCCCCAGAACCGCCTTATATTACCTACTTCCAGTAGATCTGTTTGTGGGCAGACTTTTAAAAATATTTTGGATTTCATCGTGGGTCGTTGAAATTTTAGACAGTGAATCAGAACAGACGCTAGTAAGTTGAGAGGGACTGGGGATTGGTACGGGAACTGAAAAGGTTGAGTGAAAGTATTCATTGAAATGCGTGGACCTCGATTCAAGTGGGATTTCTTCTTTATGGAGGTTTAGGCTAAGTGGAATTCTAGGAGTCTTTCTGCGGGATGATATAAGTGTCCAGAACTTCTTCGGGTTATTCTTGAGATATCCTGTTATGGAAGGAATGTAGCGGTTGTATTCTTCTGTCATATGAACTCTTGATATTTTCCGTAGGTGGATAAATACATTGCGTGTATGAGGATTAGGAACTGATTTCCACTGCGACCATGCACGAGTTTTATTTTGGAGAAGGAGTTTGGTGTTTTGACTTAGCCAGTGCGGATATTTGTTGGATTTGGGTAGGGAGAAAGGAACGTGTTGTTTAATAGCCGAGTAGAGTAAATCCTCAAACAAGGTCACAGCGCTATTTACGTCTCTCTCAGCTGTTAGAAAGCACCAGGGCAGAGATGATAAATCCTGATTGACAGCTTGCCAGTCGCCCTTTCTCCAAAGAGGGAAAGCTTTCTTCTCGGCGGTTGGGCAGTTTTGAAGTCTGCTGGCTGTGACGGGGAGGGTAGCTTCTATTGAACTATGATCGGTGTTCAGGATATTTCTTCCAACGTTCACGGTGACATTACGCAGGTTTGAAAATATGAGGTCCAGTGTTTCGGATTTCCTTGTTGGGTGCATGTTGAACTGTTTCAGATGTAGACCGTTTATAAAATTTGATAAGATGAAAGTAT
Source organism: Meconema thalassinum (assembly GCA_946902985.2). Lineage (NCBI taxonomy): Eukaryota > Metazoa > Arthropoda > Insecta > Orthoptera > Tettigoniidae > Meconema > Meconema thalassinum. The sequence goes on along the minus strand of OX336388.2, from coordinate 798,586,255 downwards.
CTATTGGGGGAGAGTGTATGGTACCATTGTCTATTGATGTCCAGGAGATATGGGAGTTAAAATCACCTAGTAACAGTGTTTCATTTTCTTGGTTGAGGGCAAGAACAGTAGAGTTGAAACATTCTTCTAAGGTGTCAATTTCGCTGGTAGGTGGGCGGTAGAAGCAACCTACCAGTAAATTCTTCCTTTTTGGGATATTAATCTCAACACATATTATTTCACAGGAAGTGTCTAAATCAGGCCGATGTTTTGCGTTTAATTTGTTATGAACTGCGATTGCAACTCCACCACCCCTTGAAGACCTACCGCGCCGAAACACATTGAATTCAGACGATAACGGAAGTCCACCACATGACACGAAGTCTGACAACCAACTTTCTGAGAGGGAGAGGATATCAAATTGATTAATTTCCGTTACATTTGCTAAACAGTCGGTTAGTTTGTTCTTGATGCTCTGTGTGTTTTTATAGTAGAGGTTAATGGGTCCTGGGTTTAGATGTATGTCACCTGATAACAGTAGCAGTATCAAGCAAACCGCTTTGGAGGAAGCACGGCAACGCTGCACCGGTCCACGAGGTGTCGCGGGGACATGGTGCAGCACTGGGAGACCACAAGCCGCCGGGGTAGAGAATGTAAAATGTCTATCTGCACAGCACCACCAAACTTCTTGATCACACGACACATCACTGCGGTCGGAAATGATTTCTGACACAGCTGCACACCATATAGCACACTTGAACAGGCAAAACACCACTAAAACACAGTAATATGTCAGAGCCACTGAAACACGAGGTCTATCACTTGCCGCCATCTTGCGTACTAGGCTTGTTCGTAAGTGGATACGAATTCATCCTTTCAATTTATTCTGGGATGAAATATCTTTAATTTTGAATGGTTGTATTTTCTTGACTTTCTGTCAGTTCCTTTCTTTCTTGTCTATTCCGTGATTTCCTTTTCTGCGTTCCAGGTTCTTATCTGTGGCGTTCTCATGCATATCTGTTGTGAACTGTATTCCTCTCCTACTTTCTTTTTCCATACGAAGTTTTATTCTGTCCTCTACTTATGTTCGCTTCTTGGCCTTGCCTACTTGTTGAGGGTTGAGGTTCTATTTCTTCATTCCTCTATTCATTTTCTCTCACATTATTTGTGTATAATTGACTTTCTCTATCACTGTCCTGATAGTATCTTCTGACATTTTCATTGTTCCTCCAACCTCTATTCTGTAATTGCTGTTGTTGTTGCTGCTGCTGCTGCTGCTGCCGCCGTGGTTGTTGTTGTTGTTGTCTTCGAGCGAAATTATCGTCGTTCCAGTTCTTACAACGGCGATAACCTCCTCCATTGGTCCTATTTTCTCTATCACAGTACTCGTTCCTTCTTATCTCGTTATTCCTACGATAACCTGTTCTACGTTGACCATTGTTCCAATATCTAGATTGATATGGACTTCCTTCCCTGCAACGTCGATAAGCAGGTTTATATCGGTTTCTCCCATACCTGTTCGTTCGAGTTGGACCTATCCTACTGCGATTGTCTTCCGCATGTTGAGTCTGATCAACAAAGACTGTATGGACGACACGACTTTCCTGTCTCTGCCTCATGTTGTTACTCTGAATTACGTTGGGCTAGAACTGGTATGATCCAGTCAAATCTCCCGACGACATATTCAATATACTTGAGAAAAATGGGAAGTATCATCTACACTACTTTGTGGAATTTTAGAGTAACCAACTCATACATTTTATAATAATGGAATACCCCGATAATAATAATTTAAAATAATAGCTTGAAGTCTATGATCCTTCCTAACAGTAATCTAATAAACTGATCCTCTCTCATTCAACAATCCCTACTTAAATTAATTTACATCAACATGAATTTAACAATCTCTTTACTGTTACATGACCAAAATATCATCAGCTTGTTTAACAAATATGTCTCTTAACCATATTGTACTCCTCAAAATCGTCAGTGTTTATTCACTTAAACAACTTTCCAAATTTTGGGATCGGCATTTCTCATAATTTCTACATTCCACAAATATCTCCGCAAAGTTGCTGTTGAACACGATAGTGTCCCAACACAATCGATGCCGAACACATTGGGCGGCAAATGAAATACCCCTATATGTGCCCCAATCTCGCATAGCCACCACCTATATCCGCTGAGATAGAAAGGATTGTAAAGGACGTTGATACCCAGCCAGGTAAACCAACACTTCCCTACTAGGTGAATAATTAGGAAATTCTCGCCGCATATCGGTCAAGCAATAGCACTACTAATCAGTTACGTATTTACTAGCAAACAAACATCTAAAACATGATGGTAGGACGAGAATCTCGGATCTCGAGTGTGAACGGTGAAGTTGAGTCTAAGTGAGTTCTAGTAACTAACCAGCAGTATTACCGCATGTCGAATGCGAAATGAAAAGATGATTAGTTTCCATAAAAAGGGCAGGCAAACTAAACAGTAACTGTAAGTTTATTAAATAAATATTTACATGTTGTTGTTGCTTTACATTTATTAATTTTCATCATGAATTCTTTCAAAAGTTTGGTGCTTTTCAGTCGGTAAACACGAATGTACCCAAAAGGAGCTGGGTTGTGTCCTAATCCTGAATACGAACACATATAAAACACTAATCTTTTTTAAAAGCAAGGCGTAAAAATAGCATTCACAACGACCAATACAACCGGGAGGCACCTGCAAAATAGTAATCTAAATAAACAAGACCCGTGATCAAACTCAGGGGTATATTCTTTTACATGCCAAGACACTGGTTGTCAAGCTAATTACATTGGACAGAGCGGAAGACGAGTAGATACACGTAATAATGAATATAGGAATGCGATAAGATACGGAACACATTCAGCCGTATACGATCATATGTGTGACACGGGGCACAGCTTTACTAAAATCGAGACTGACCTAATAATAATTCATAACAAATCGATACGCAGAGCTCTCGACATAAAGGAAGCAATCGAGATTCACCTAGCCAAACGAAACTATCCCAACAATCTAAATGAACACACTTTTATGGAGAGTTCACCACTTTTCACTCAACTAAAAAACATTCCCTGTCGGAAACAAGACACAACTTAGCGATACAGCCAAGCTTGATAAAAAGGGGGGGGGGATAGCGGTGGTTATAGGTAAATGTTATCTGGATCAGGTGTACTATGTACTTTTTTCTGCAATAAACCTAGGCCGGTATGCGCGGCGGTATTAAAGGTGCCGGAACGTCTTCAATAGACCGTATACCGCTTAGTTGAATGGCTATTTAGTCCACGCGTGGCGATGACAGTTCCACGGTCTTTAATAGTTGTAGATCTTCCTGTATTCAATAACATACATTCTTATCTAGACTTGGCAACGTCACACAAATAAACATTGCACTGACCTCAGAAACCACATAGGAACAAAGGGGGGGGGGAGGGGAGGGAAAAAACAGTTTCGTCCAGTTAACACCCGGGTTATTCGACCAAAACTGGTGCCAGAGTGAACACGAAACTGCTTGATGTTCCAGTCATGAAGAAAACCGGATAAATATCAGCCTTATTACTGTATAACCATAGTTGATTTTATATAACCATATAATTACCCCAAGCGGACACACTCCGGATTTTTATCACCATTTTAGCATTTCTCCTAATATACATATACTACATTTAGCATACTCTGACAGTGGCATTACCAATACTGCAACTAAATAATTGTACATATTGTAAATATTTTTCACCTGTATTCTCAAACATAGATGTTATAGCCTAAGTGTAATGGATCTGATGATGATCGCTTGACGATCAAAACTGGTCATCCTATTATATTTATTAATCTCAAGTAATTTATTTCAGGATTAGGGCACAAAGCAGCTCTTTTTGGATACATTCGTGTTGACCGACTGAAAAGCAAAAAACTTTTGTTTACTTAGGCAACACTGAAAAATGACTTCAAACCTCACAATGAATTCTTTCCTCAAGTCGGAGTCCAGAGTTGAAATTAATTCTCCTTGAATCTTCACTCCCATTTTAAATTTCTCCCTAATTACCTTCATTGCGTGTTCAATGTAAAGTTTTTTTTTAGCGTATGGCTTTTAGTGCCGGGAGTGTCCGAGGACATGTTCGGCTCGCCAGTTTTTGTAGCTGCTTCGAGACGGACACCCAATGGGTGAGCTACACGTACCGTTGGGGAGGGAAGGAAGTTGGAATGTAAGGACGAGGAGTTGGAAGGTAGCGGCTGTGGCCTATAGTTAGGGACCAACCCCGGCATTTGCCTGGAAGGAAGATGGGAAACCACAGAAGACCATCTTCAAGGTTGCCGGCGGGGGGATTCGAACCTCCTCGCCTCCCGGATGTGAGCGACTGCCATCAGTCATGCCGTAACCACCACGGCTAACTCACCCGGTAATGTAAAGATTGAAAAGTATGGATGATACGTTGCAGCCTTGCCTCACACCTTTCTGAATACCAGCTTCTCTTGCATGTCCATCAGCTCGAATGACTGCTGTCTGGTTTCTGTAAAGATTGTAGATCACCCTCCTATCCCTGTACTTTATTCCAATCATTTTCAAAATGTCAAACAATTTAGTCCAATCAGCATCATCAATAGCCTTTTCCAAGTCTACAAATGCCATGAACGTTCTCTTATCTTTTCTTATTCTACCTTCCAAAATCAGCCTAAGACTTAGTACAGCTTCCCTTGTTCCTACATTTCTCGTGAAACCAAACTGGTCATCACCCAACTCCGGTTCTATCTGGCTTTCCATCCTCTTGTAAATTATTCTAGACATGATCTCTGAGGCATGAGTACTCAAGCTGATTTTACTGTAATCCTCACATCTGTCAGCTCCTACTTTCTTCGGTACAGGGATAATAACGTTCTTCTTGAAATTAGAGGGCACCTCACCTGTCTCATAAATCCTACACACCAAGTGAAGTAACCTGATCAGACCTTCATCTCCTATGCAGCGTAGCAACTCAATCGGTATATTATCTATACCTGGTGCTTTGTTCCCGTTTAAGTATTCCAATGCTCTGTCAAATTCTGATCTCGATATTAAATCTCCCTTTGCATCCTCATCAATTTCCTCCTCCCTTTCCATTACATGATTCTCAATCTCCTTTCCCTTATACAAACACTCTATGTAAGCTTTCCATCTCTCAACCTTTTCTTCCCTATCCGTTAGAGGCTTTCCATTTGTGTCCTTAATATTACAGCACAAAGTCTTCTTTTCCCCAAATATCTTCTTAATCCTTCGATAAGCTGTGTCTACGTTTCCTAATTTCATACAATTTTCTATACCTGCACATTTCTCTTTCAACCATTCTTCTTTCGCTACCTTGCACTTCTTGTTAACCTCATTTCTCAGACGTCTGTATTCTGCTTTCCCCTTTTCATCTCTTACATCCTTGTGTTTCCGCCTTTCATCCATCAATTATAGTATATCGTGAGTGATCGACGGTTTTCTATCAATTCTTTCTTTCCTACCAATGTTTTCTTCTGCGGATTTTGTTATATCATTCTTCAAAAGTGGCCATTCGTCTGCAATTGAAGTTTCTTTAGGGTTTTTCATTAGTCCTTCTTTTATACTCTTCTTGAAACTTTCGTTTACATCCTTCTCTCTCAGTCTGTCTACTGCCCACTTTTATGGCTTTTGACTATTCTTCAGTTTCTTCAACTTTAATCTGCATTTCATAACAACCAGATTGTGGTCAGAGTTTATGTCAGCTCTGGGATATGTTTTGCAATCCAAAATCTGGTTTCGAAACCTCTGCTTGTCCATAATGAAGTCTATTTGGTAACGCCCTGAATCTCCTGATCTCATCCATGTGTATATTCTTCTATTTTGGTTATTGAATAAGGTGTTAACTATGATCAACTCATGCTCGATGCAGAATCCCATCAGCCTGCTTCCTCAATCATTCCTTTCCCGTCATCCGAAGTCTCCTACTATCTTCTCTTCTCTTCCTTTTCTTACCACAGCATTCCAATCACCCATTACTATAACATTTTCATCACCATTGATATACCTCAGAAATTAATCTATTTCTTCGTAGACCTTTTCAACATCTTCATCGTCAGCTTGACTGGTAGGCGTATAGACTTGTACCACTGTGGTGCACGTAGGTTTTGTATTGACTTTTGATACAATAATCCGTTCACTATATTGCTCATAACATTCGACCTGTTGTCCAGGTTTCCTATTCAATATGAGGCCAACGCCTGCTTGGCCATTGTTTGATTTAGTGCTAATGACCCTATAGTCACCTGACCAAAAGTCCTGTTCTTCCTGCCAGCGCATTTCACTAATTCCAACCAAATCCAACCTCAACCTATCCATTTCGCGTTCTAAGTTTTCTAACCTACCACTTCCTAGCAGACTTCTAACATTCCACGCTCCGTTCCGTAGAATGTCAGATTTCCTCTTTGTCACTTCTGTGATGTTAACCCCTCTCGTGTAGTCCCCACCCGGAGATCCGATCGGGGGACTAGTTTATCTCCGGATTGGAATTTTACAAGGGAGGAGTCCTTTATCATATGTAATTATGCATAGAGAGGTGCATATCCTCGGGAAAAGCGTTACGGCGGTTGTTTCCCGTGCTTTCAGCCGTGCAGCAGATCGAAGTGTAGCCATTAGTAGGCTTATATTTTCAATACCTTAGCCGTCTATAAGACAAGTAAAGAATTGATTTAATCTGAAAGGCTGCTATTGGCTTTCAGAATAAGAAATAGAGGATTTTTACTAACAAAAATACTAACCTTCTACTAACAATTAGATACTAAGATTCTACTAACGAAAAAATACTAACGTTCCACCTACAACAAAATACTACCACTAAAACAGTCTGTCACCAGGCACACTCATATGCATCCTCAAACATCACAGTCTAATGAAACAAAGAACTATAAATAATAAACAATGCAGCTGCCACCAGACACATTCACACACCACATTCTATTGGAACAGTGAACTTTATCCAATAAACAAACTAACTTTATGCTTGCAACTAAAACTAACTACATACAAAGAGTATACCTGTCGAGAATTAACAAGGAGGTTAGGTTCAAAATCCGTACAGAATGCAATGTAGAGTCGAAATACTTGCAAATGCAAATGAAATTCAAAATACTTACAAAATGTAAATGAGATTGAAAATATGTACAAAATGCAATAGAGGTTCAAAATACTAACAAAATACAATTGAAATTGAAAATACACAGAGTGAGGGACGCTAAAAAGTGGCAGATATGCTTCAGCTTCTCTTCTACAAGAATAAGAAATGGAAAACAAAAGGAGAATAAGGCAAATAAAGGACAGGAGGAAAAGAAATGCCCTCAACCCTTGAAGAATGGGGATTGAGGGACTTGGAAGGAAGGAGAGCCATAAAAGGCAGATAGGAAAGTGAATAGGAGAGGGTCGGCCCCACAGGTAATGGATAAAAGGGGGAATTTTAACCTACAAATTTTGCCACACACTACCAAATGTACGTTTCTTTGTGTTTGAGTCTTCAGTCTTTTGACTGGTTTGATGCAGCCCTCCATGCCTCTCTGTCCTGAGCTAATCGTTTCATCTCTACATAGTTTCCACACCCTACATCTGAGGGAATCTGTTTAACATACACTAACCTTGGTCTACCCCTACAGTTCTTTTCCTCGACCCTTCCTTCCATAACTAAGCTTGCTATTCCTGGGTGTCTTAGAATGTGTCCTGCCAACCTATCTCTTCTCTTCATTAGTAGTCGCCAGAAACATCTCTCCTCTCCCACTCGCCTTAATACCTCTTCGTTTGTAACCCTATCTACCCATATGATCTTCATCATTCTCCTGTAACACCACATTTAAACTCTTCAATTCTCCTCTTTTCTGCAGCACCAATAGTCCAAGTTTCACTTCCATAGAGTGCGACGCTCCAGACAAAGGTATTCAAAAATGTCTTCCTAATACCTAAATCTATATTCGATGTCAACAGATTCCTTTTCTGTAGAATTGCTTTCCTTGCCTGAGCCAACCTACTTTTTATATAATCTTTGCTTCGTCCATCACTGGTTATTCAGCTTAAGTAACAGAAGTCTCCTACTTCCTTTAGATTTTCACCTGCCAATTTGACGTCAATAGGGGTTTCTGATTTATTTCGGCTGCATTCCAATATTTTTGTTTTACATTTATTAATTTTCATCATGAATTCATTCCTCAAGACGGAGTCTATACCATTCAGAAACTCATGCAAATCCTCAGACGTGTCGGCCAAGATGACGATGTCATCAGCAAATCTCAGGGTCTGCTGGGTCCACCAGCTCTACTTCCCCTCCGAAGGATGGCATACTCAAGGATTTTAACGACAAATATATCAAACTCAGTAAAGGCTCCATGGTAGCCAACCCATTCCCTATATTGAGTGAATAATCGCTCTAGTTAATAATGCATCATTGATTACTCCTCAAACATATGACTTCTATCGAACTGCCAAGTATAATTGCATGTTATCACATCAAAGTACAGAGGTACCAAAGGTGGGAGTTATTAGTCTTTGTCTGTTAAAGAAATCCTTACCTTCATCAGATTGGGAGGAGTTGTAGACTCATTTATTTTCCCAGAGCGTATCGAATTCTTTGTAGTAATATAATCAAATTTCTCTTTGAAATATGTCAATACACACAGACAGTTGAGGGCCTGTCTATGTGGCGACCACACGGATATTTCCAATCAGAGAACATTTCAGATAATTACCATAGGGCAAGTGTTGAACCATGATCCGTACTTAGATTAATAATGGTTTTCATAAATTCAGGGCAATTTAAATAGACCACGGGGCATCTAGACACAAGCCTTGGAACAAACAATAGAATATATTGATCGGCTGATGTGTGAAATAAGGTGACCAACTTATATTACACATTGGAGACAAATAATAATTCCAAGAGAACATTATGAGCTGAGGGGCATTTGGCGCCAATAACCTCGATGATCCTTGCCTGAAATATCAATCACGATCACCAAACGTACAATTAGTAAGTTCTTGTTCATTGTAACTTATGTTGAAAGTGTTGGTCATCAAACATTCAGCGTATCTCACGGTAAGTTACAGCACTATTTTTATTATTCTCAAAGACGTGGTAGTTTATTTTGTGAAGATAGCTATACTTTTCCTTGTAGCAATAAGATTTTCCTATTGCTAAGTGATGCTGTGTCATGACCCTTTCAGAGAACACCGGGAAAGTGTGAGACTGAGATTCTGTATTGATCAAGACTTGTAGAGTTCGCGTAAAGTCTATACTTGCTCATCGACAGCACCAATTATATTACGCAGAAGATATAAGATTCCATCTGCATGTTGTTACAAGGATGACATATTTCAGTCGCCAATGAACATCATGGACAACAAATCAAACATATGTTTACTTTACCAAACATGATTTAAAGGCAATGTCATCACAGTTTGTAGCGGCTCTCAAACACCGATCCGCAAAACTGAGACAAAATCTTAATTAAGTGGGGCTAGAACAAATTACCAGTTATCTCATAATCACACTAAGCAAGCAAATTTTAAGTCAATCGCCACTTTCAGTACCTTAACAGAAAATCACATAAAACTCACAAACCTTGACTAGTTGTGTACATATTGTAAATACTATCACCCAGGGCCGTGGGGATGGAATCTCCCGGGCCCCCCTTTATAACCAAATTCTGTAAATTTAAATTATACTCCTCGTAAATTTGCAGAAACTGATTTTGCGCATTTTTTTGTGTGCACAAAGTGTTCATCATGAAATCAATTACAAGAACATAAAAAACCAGCCACCAATAATAATAATAATAATAATAATAATAATAATAATAATAATAATGGAATGATATTTCTGATAATGTTCAGAACAAAAGTCCTGAGGTCTTGGGTTTGAACTTCCCAAACTATGGTTGACAGCCAATGAGTTACACTACAGGAAACTTTTACTCTATGTTGTGTTGCATGATAATTTGCCCATTTTGCGGTGTAGTGGCTAGTATACTTGTGTGTTATCCCTGAAGTCTTGGGTTCCAACTCAACTATGCCTAGAATTTAATTTTGATCTGTGAGTTGAAAGTTATGTTAGGTGAAGTTAGATTAGGTAAAGTTAGGTTAGGTGAAGTTATGATGGGTTAGGTTAGGTAAAGTTCAGTCAAGTTAGGTTAGGTGAAGTTAAATTAGGTTAGGTTAGGTTAGGTGAGGTTAGGTGAGGTGAGGTTAGGTGAGGTTAGGTGAGGTTAGGTTAGGTTAGGTTAGGTTAGGTTATGACTAAGTTTGTTATGTCTAGTTGTTTTAGAAAAAAACACCATTTTTGCTCTCATATTTGCTTCCATATTTTCTTTGCACTTTAATCTATCTTGACTTGTGTATTTACTTTTGCTGGTATATTTGTTGACATATTTGTTAGCATATTTGCTCCCACTTTTTTTTATATTTGCTTTGCTCCCACATTTGATCCCATATTTGCTCCCACTTTTTGCTCACAGTTATTTTTTTCTCCCTCATTTGCTACCACTTTTGCTCCCACTTTTTACCCCCCACCTTTGCTCCCACTTTTTGCATGTATATATGCTCCCACATTAAACTATTGTTGTTATTACCAAGTTGCCTTTACTAGAGATTAGTTTGTGCTTGACAGTTGATATGGAAGTATCAGTGACTAGGTATGGTAAGCCTTATGCATACTATAAAGTATATTCATATATTGTGAAACGAAGCAATAAAAATGGAACTGTTATTTGGCGCTGTTCAAAGCAACGATCGAAACAGTGTCGAGGAATGCTTAAAACAAAAGAATTGGACGTACTTTCTTCAAACAATCATGAATGTAAACTTAATAATCACGCTAGTCTAAATGTAAGGAAAACCCAAACCAAAGCAAGAAACCAAGTCCAAGAGAAAGATAGTACCGCTCAAGATAATATTAACCTCAAGTTTAATACACTACAACGCACTCATGCTGTTAGCAAGTTGTTTAATGAGAAACCTTTAACACCTCCTGTGAAACCCATGTTCAGACATGCACCCACATCTCAAAAGCCCTCAACCCTATCAGCGACAATATACCCCATCAAAAAGTTAGTGGGGAAAGGTAATAGTGGTAATAATAACAGAACAATGTTAAAGCATTCTAGCACATCTAAAAGGAAGCTTTCAACACTATCAAAGACAACTCAAACCATTGAACAGACTGTGGACACAGGTGGAAATTATCATGGTAATGATAACGATGATAATGATCATCATTATGAAAATGATTATAATAATGAGGATGATAATCATATTAATGGTGATAATGATGAACTGCTTCCCGAGATTCTGAAACCATTCATAAAAAATAGCAAATGGAACGATCCTAATATATTAGTCGAACGTCTACAGCTCTTGCATGCCTGTAAACAGCTTGGTCATATTGGTTATGAGAAAGAGCTATTAAATATAGAAAATGAACTTCGTAAAGCTGCTATTATTGTGTGATGGGTCAACGTAGCAACACCCCCATCCCCTAAAAAATAATTTTCAACAAGTGTTATGTTTAAAAGAACTGATAAACCAAAAGAACTGTATTCTGTGTGTCTATCTCTTGAAAAAAATAATAATAAAAAAATTGATTAAATTGATAAACATAGTTTGTGTATATTTCTTGTTTTCTTGCATGTTCAAGCAATAGTTATGTCACGGAAGGGATTCGAACCCTTGCTTCCTTATATATTTGAAAATTTGATCTTAAGGCAAACGCCTTAACCACTCGGCCACCCTGACAGTTACTGATTTAATTAGTCTTGTTGGACATTAGTGTTTACAAAACTTTTCTTTTCCCCACTATATATATGCTCAACCACTTTTTGGTTTTTCAATGCTGATTTTTGTTTTGTTTCAATTTTTTTTTCAGTAACATTGCAGTTATCAGTATTGCAAACTGAGTGTTTAATATAGGGTTAAAGGCATTAAATAAATCACAAGCCTTACAGTAGTTGCATATGATGTATAATATGCAACATGTTATTCAAAATTTCAAATAGAGCTGTGCCTTGTTAACATTAAACTTTGTTGGTCATTAAAATAACTACTTGTAAAATAATTCCAGTGTCAAATCCTATTAGCAAATAGCATATATTAAATTTATGTTTGAAGAGTTTTTTATAGCACCAACCATTGACCAAAGGGGTGGAAAAAAGTGGGTTTTTCGGGAAACATTAATCATATCTCTCTTAATAGGCACAATATCAAAACCGTACAAAATGGACAATAGTCCCCTAATAATTACCTAAAACTTTTGTCTGAAAGAATTTTTGATATGACCCGCCATTACGCCAAGGGATGAGAAAAATGATTTCGGAATTATAAGAAAATGCCAAGAGCTATCAGAGGTTGCCATGGCAACACTACTAAATTGATGAGGAATGAGCCATCAGACGTTGCCATGACAACGCACTTGCACGAGATCAGATTCAGTAGTTCCATCTGACTAAGCCGGCCCCGTAGTGTTGGGGTAGCGCGCCTGCCTCTCACCCGAAGGCCCCGGGTTCGATCCCCGGCTCCGTCAGGGATTTTATAACTGACGTGAGGGTTGGAACGGGGTGCACTCAGCCTCGTGAGGACAATTGAGTAGCTGTCTGACAGTGAGACAGCCCCCCGATCACGAATACCAAGATTAACGGCCGAGGGGACCCGACGCGATGATCACGCGTCACCCCAATATCTGCAGGCCAAATGGCTGGGCAGCGGTCGCTTGGTCGGCCTTAGCCCGTCATGGGCTGCATGGTGCCAGGGGTTGACTTTGACATCTGAATAAGTGGGAAGCGGTTTCGGTGACGTAACTGGTAGCATGCAGAATGTCTATGCCCAAGGTCGCGGTTTCAAAGCCGGCCGAAGTCGTCGGATTTTCTAAGAGCGCTAAAAATCCCTCAGTATGCTTTCCTTTGGAGGGGAAGTTCCAACGTTCGATACGAGTTGCTGGTTGCGGTGGCATCTAGTAGCCAAGTTCACAGCTAGGTGTCATTGACGGTAGTACCTGGTAGCAACATTAGGAACTACTGCTTGAAATTGACCGTCTGCAGTCCTTACCTGAATTACAGACTAATACAGCCATCCATAAGTACACAGGGTTACATGACCGCGTTGTCGCAGCCCCTAAACTTAGGAACCAACCAAAATCTCTGCGGGAGATATAATTTTGCGTTAAAAAGTAACAGACCGTTACATAGTTACACATCAGTGTCGAAACCTTGCATAAGGACAGTGTGACCACAAGTATAAAAATGGACCCCAAATGACAGGAAGGTTACCGTTCCACATGAGACAATAAAATGTTTAAAATAAGCATAAAATGACTAAAAACAAAGTTAATGAAGCTCCAATTATAAAATACCTTCTCGTAATAAATGAGGTCTGATCCTTCTACGAAAACCTGCATATTCTGCCTATTTTCGCCTATCCCCAAGTTTGTCCGGTGAAATCTACCTCCGCCTTCCGGCGTGCCGAGAGGACTTTTTTAAAATTCAGATTTGTGTTTCACAGTAAACACAATTATTCTCCGTTTAAAACAAGCCATACCATTCTTTTTCTAACATGATAGCTTATACGTGGGCATGGAAAGTAGTATAATCATCAGCTAAGGATTCAATTTCCATTACCTACACCTCTCATGATATGCCAATTCGTTAAACTATAGAAAACGTTTCTATATGTTCTCTTACAGTATTATTTGACCATTTCACCGTGTTGTGGTTAACCTACTTGGTTGTCAACCCTAAGGTCTTGGCTTCCAATCCCGACTATACCATGACATTCATTTCAAGGTTGCAATAAGCTTCACTAAGCCTTTGTCAAACCTAACAACGATCTAGTCATGTGCAGAGCACGTCCGCTATCAAGCAGACGAGTAATATGAAACTTGCTGACAAGATCGCTGTGTTGTTATCACCAAGGCACACTAGATAAACCAAAGTCAGTGTCTCTATGCAGATTCACCCCAGCGGTAGTATGCAAGCCTATATTTGTTTAAAAGCATCATGAATATAACTGCACTGTCACCACAGAGGCCCCGGTTCGATTTTTTTCTAAAGGCTGCAACAGGATATACAGGTAAAACTTTTTGGGGTCCATTCGTGAACCAGGGCAAAGGGTTGGCCATCCTGACTTCTTCAACACCTCAAACCAATGTTTACTATTACTGGTGAGTTACCATTTTTTTCTTCTTCTTTTCCCAATTAGTTTGAGTTGCCGGAGCCAACCAGGCTCATTTTGGTTTTGGCCGGGGATTTAAGGCCGAATGCCCTTCCTGATGCCACGTGATTTTTCATGTGAAAATTCCAACTCCCGCTGTCACCGGGATTTGAACCCCAGCTGTCCGGGTAAAGACGAGCAGCTAAGCACCTGCGCCATCCACGCTCCCCACTGGTTAGTTATCTATACACACATTAATCCATAATTACCTAATAATAATAATAACCATCATCCTCCATACACATGTCCATTAAAGCATGGTTTCACAAACATGCTTATGCTTTTAGGTGTATAACACATTTTCCCTCATAACATGACTATTTACTGTTTTAAGGGTGAAATGACCTATCCAGGTAAAAGCATATGTCATGACCTATTTTTTAAGCTATCACACCTAATTTTAGGCTTCTTCGTTTCCTCGATATGGATTTTTCAATTTGGGGGGTTGTTTTCACTCCCCTGGTATTTTTCATCAAAACAAAAGATCTTAGGTTCAATTATCATTTTTACCCGTTTAACACCTTTTTTCCCATAACATGACTATTTACTGATTTAGGGGTGAAATGACCAATCGAGGTAAAAGCCCTAATCATCCCCTATTTTTTAAGCTATCACACCTAATTTTAGGCTTCTTCGTTTCCTAGATATGAATTTTTCAATTTTGGGGGTTGTTTTCACCCCCTGCTATTTTTCATCAAAAACAAAAGATCTTAGGTTCATTTATTATGTTTAGGTGTTTAACACGTTTTTCCCCCATAACATGACTATTGACTGTTTTAGGGGTGAAATGACCAATCGAGGTAAAAGCCCATATCATCCCCTATTTTTAAGCTATCACACCTAATTCTAGGTTTCTTCGTTTCCTAGATAGGGATTTTTCAATTTGGGGGGTTGTTTTCACCCCCTGCCATTTTTCATTAAAAACAAAAGATCTTAGGTTCATATATCATTTTTAGGTGTTTAACACGTTTTTCCCCCATAACATGACTATTTACTGTTTTAGGGGGTGAAATGACCAATCGAGGTAAAAGCCCTAATCATCCCCTATTTTTTAAGCTATCACACCTAATTTTAGGGATCTTCGTTTCCAAGATATGGATTTTTCAATTTGAGGGGTTGTATTCACCCCCCTTGCTATTTTCATTAAAAACAAAAGATCTTAGGTTCATATATCATTTTTAGGTGTTTAACACGTTTTTTCCCATAACATGACTATTTACTGTTTTAGGGGTGAAATGATCAATCGAGGTAAAAGCCTTTATCATCCCCTATTTTTTAAGCTATCACACCTAATTTTAGGATTCTTCGTTTCCGAGATATGGATTTTTCTATTTGGGGGTTGTTTTCACCCCCTGCTATTTTTCATTAAAAACAAAAGATCTTAGGTTCA
The DNA here is from genome assembly GCA_946902985.2 of Meconema thalassinum. Taxonomy (NCBI): domain Eukaryota; kingdom Metazoa; phylum Arthropoda; class Insecta; order Orthoptera; family Tettigoniidae; genus Meconema; species Meconema thalassinum. The sequence continues at coordinate 798,570,632 of OX336388.2, read as the reverse complement.
ATTATCATTTTTACCCGTTTAACACCTTTTACCCCATAACATGACTATTTACTGATTTAGGGGTGAAATGACCAATCGAGGTAAAAGCCCTAATCATCCCCTATTTTTAAGCTATCACACCTAATTTTAGGCTTCTTCGTTTCCTAGATATGGATTTTTCAATTTGGGAGGTTGTTTTCACCCCCTGCTATTTTTCTTCAAAAACAAAATATCTTAGGTTCATATATCATTTTTAGGTGTTTAACACGTTTTTTTCCATAACATGACTATTTACTGATTTAGGGGTGAAATGATCAATCGAGGTAAGAGCCCTAATCATCCCCTATCTTTTAAGCTATCACACCTAATTTTAGGCTTCTTCGTTTCCTAGATATGGATTTTTCAATTTGGGGGGTTGTTTTCACCCCCCTGCTATTTTTCATCAAAAACAAAAGATCTTAGGTTTATTTATTATGTTTAGGTGTTTAACACGTTTTTCCCCCATAACATGACTATTGACTGTTTTAGGGGTGAAATGACCAATCGAGGTAAAAGCCCATATCACCCCCTATTTTTAAGCTATCACACCTAATTTTAGGGTTCTTCGTTTCCTAGATAGGGATTTTTCAATTTGGGAGTTGTTTTCACCCCCCTGCCATTTTTCATTAAAAACAAAAGATCTTAGGTTCATATATCATTTTTAGGTGTTTAACACGTTTTTTTTTCATAACATGACTATTTACTGTTTTAGGGGGTGAAATGACCAATCGAGGTAAAAGCCCCAATCATCCCCTATTTTTTAAGCTATCACACCTAATTTTAGGGATCTTCGTTTCCAAGATATGGATTTTTCAATTTGAGGGGTTGTTTTCACCCCCCTTGTTATTTTCATTAAAAACAAAAGATCTTAGGTTCATATATCATTTTTAGGTGTTTAACACGTTTTTTTTCCCATAACATGACTATTTACTGTTTTAGGGGTGAAATGATCAATCGAGGTAAAAGCCTTTATCATCCCCTATTTTTTAAGCTATCACACCTAATTTTAGGATTCTTCGTTTCCGAGATATGGATTTTTCTATTTGGGGGGTTGTTTTCACCCCCCTGCTATTTTTCATTAAAAACAAAAGATCTTAGGTTCATATATCATTTTTAGGTGTTTAACACGGGTTTTCCCCATAACATGACTATTTACTGTTTTAGGGGCGAAATGATCAATCGAGGTAAAAGCCTATATCATCCCCTATTTTTAAGCTGTCACACCTAATTTTAGGGTCCTTCGTTTCCAAGATATGGATTTTTCAATTTTGGGGGGTAGTTTCACCCTCAAACGGGGGACGTCGCCCCAAGTGCTAGGACCCTTCATACAAGTCCCTAGCATGATTGATTCGCGAGATATGAACAAAAGTGTAGTTAGGCCCTTTCGACAAAAACGAATCATACATTCAAAAACGGGGTGTCACCCCCAGGGCTAGGATACTGCCTATGGCAAAATCCCATGAGGGGTTCAGAAAATATTAACAAACGTGTAGTTAGGTCCTTTTGACAAAAGCCGTCCGTGTGCGCACATTAAAAAAATACTATTTCACCCCCCGGGTAAGGGTAGTTTTTATTTTGGGGTGGATATACCCCGTCCATAGAAAAGGGGAGTTCACCACGAGTCCTACGACACCTCATAGGTTTAAATCCGATTATTGGTTAGCGAGATAGTAAAAAGCCGATGACCTATTAGTTTTTTTGGGTTTCTTTCAATACATATTAAAACACTCATTTATAAATCATTATTTAAAAAGCCCGCCCTCTTACAAAACCCCTCAAGTGCGCATGCGTATAAAAAAACTTTCACACACGTCATCATCACGTTTTCGGTTTTCCAAAAATCGGCAAAAATGTGAAAAACGCATGTTTAGACCCAAAACCCTAAGTTCACCTTTTCGACACCTACATTCCCGTAAAGAGCACGACGAGACGAAGAAAAAACGAATCCAAGCACGCCCTCCTAGCATGGCCCGTTTTCCAAAAATCGGCAAAAATGTGAAAAACGCATGTTTAGACCCAAAACCCTAAGTTCACCTTTTCGACACCTACATTCCCGTAAAGAGCACGACGAGACGAAAAAAACGAATCCAAGCACGCCCCTCCTAGCATGGCCCGTTTTCCAAAAATCGGCAAAAATGTGAAAAACGCATGTTTAGACCCAAAACCCTAAGTTCACCTTTTCGACACCTACATTCCCATAAAGAGCACGACGAGACGAAAAAAAAACGACTCCAAGCACGCCCTCCTAGCATGGCCCGTTTTCTAAAAATCGGCAAAAATGTGAAAAACGCATGTTTAGACCCAAAACCCTAAGTTCATCTTTTCGACACCTACATTCCCGTAAAGAGCACGACGAGACGAAAAAAACGAAACCAAGCACGCCCTCCTAGCATGGCTCTTTCCATTCCAAGGTCGCGGGGGCTCACAACTTTCTAAGTGGTGCAGCACCCCTCCCCCCTTACCACGTTTTTATTTTGGTGTGGATATACCCCTTCCATAGAAAAAGAGAGTTCACCACGAGTCCTACGACACCTCATAGGTTTAAATCCGATTATTGGTTAGCGAGATAGTAAAAAGCCGATGACCTATTAGTTTTTTGGGGTTTATTTCAATACAATACTACTTCTGTGACATATGACGTAATCTCTTTTCATAATGAAAACATGATTTTTACACAAAGTCAAGACTTATTTTAAAACATTCATCGCCATAATGTCAAAAAACACATGTTTACCCCAAATAGCGTTTCCAAATTCCATCCATTTTAAAAAATAACCTCACCATCACCTAGAGCGGAAAAAATACCATCTAAACGACCCCTCACTCGACCCTACTCCTCTCCCACCACCTAACCCTTTCCCAACATAGGCATACATATTCAAGCACGAGCGCGACTTCAGGAAACCAACACTACTCCACTACTCGCGAATGACCTTTTAGTTTTGGTCTTTTAATTAAATTAAGAGGCTATAGGAAAGTAGGGGACGTCACTACGAGTGCTAGGACACCCTGTATGTTCTAATCCCATGTTTGGTTAGCGAGATATCAAGTTCGGGGCCGATACGAGGGTGGCTCAATAAGAAGGGAAGCAGCTCCCCCACTACCACACTACTTCTGTGACATATGACGTAATCTCTTTTCATAATGAAAACATGATTTTTACACAAAGTCAAGACTTATTTTAAAATACGTTTTACATATAGTGTTTTTATGTAGACATTCTTAAAATTTGCTGCCCTTGAAGAGTCACACCCCTGGGTCTAAACCTAAACACTGGTAAGTGTTTTGGTTGAACGGCGATCACACATCTATGTACATTAAAGGAAGCAAAATATATTTTCATAATTAACCACAGGTATACAGTATTCATACGTAAGTCAATTTATTATGTGCTATCAGTAGATTGCAGCTGATCAGTGATTTGTTTTCACAAAAGAAGAAAATGTAAATTTGAACTATATTTTGTAATTTGCAGTCAGTGGTTTCCTTATAGTTTAATATTGCTTTGCAGTAAACAAAACTAGTGCCAGGTTCTCCTATAAATCCCCCATCCTACCTAGGACTGGAGACCATCAGAGGCGGATTTAAGCCAAAATTATGGGGGAGTGGACACACAGGGGATCTTGGAGATGGGATATCACCATGCTCCGAGTGGGGTCCGGGGGTCCTTCTCCGGAAAAGTTTGCAAAAATTAGGTCCAAATTATTGAGTTTTAGGCCTTTTGGGTGATAGTTTAGTGATATTTTGGAGTAAAATTTGGTGACCATTAACATTTTGTGGCTATAGGAAAGACTCTCCGATATTGAAGTAAAATCTCTCGCACATTCAAGAAAGACCTAGCGGTGTAGCCCACCAATGACCGTGATGGGGGTCTACAGCAAGTCTGCAGATCGGACGTTCGAACCCCGGTGCCGACAATGGCTATCCTGAGTGTGGTTTTTCACACACCCTCCAGACAAATGCCGGGATAGTACCTTATTTCAAGTCCAGGGACACCTACCCCATTCTTAACCTTAATAATTACAGTAATAGTCGTGACGGCTAACGCTTTCCCAGTCGGCAACTAAGAATACGGCATGCGATTGATCGTGTCACAGAGGCCATAGCACAGTGTATACCATATTTTTCGTCCAGCAGTGGGTGGGTTTAAGAGGGTCTAAGTTTCTATTCTCCAAGACAAATAGTTACAACAATGTTACATATACACCTCTCTTGTTATACAACAACCAATAGCCTCCCCTTCAGTCTACACAATTCTCACGTTTTCTTGGTTTGCGATTCTGTTCGCTGTGTGATAATCTTGTAATTTACTTCATTAATATTTGTGAAATCTGCTGCTTTACAGTCAACTTCATTCAATAACGTGGAGGCCTTCAGAAACAAATCGAAAAATCAATGCGTCAGCAAATACTTAATTATATCTACACTACCGGTACTAGTTGATGCAAACGATCCCAAACCGAGCGACAATGTTTCATTACCCGCCAGTGATACTAGACCTACTAGTTACCAAGGGCACGGGTTGAACGTCGTAAACCCCTAAATGAATTAACAATTGTAACGACAAATGGGCCTGTTATTAAGACTAAGAGTAAAACTACGAATGACACCGCAGTCGGGAAGCCGAATCTTGCATTCCTGCCGCGGCTTCGTCAGGATCCGGAGCTTTTTTTAAGTCGTAGGTAGAGAGAGCAACTCATTTCATGTTTAACGGTACGGAGACGTTAAAGCGTATCACGAAAGGGCTTGATTCGCAAGGGAAAGTATCTCTTCGCGTCCTGAAAAAAAAGTGTTTTGCAGATCGATTCTGCTCTTTGTAATAAACGGCGTAGAAATGTCCAATAATAATAATAGCCACTGCATCAGCTCAAAACAAAATTGTATTTATATTAATATTTGACATTACTTCATCTTAATTATCTTCTAAATTAAGCAGAGCTCAAATATTTGGTCTAATGAAAATCTGCGCGGTTGCCTACATGTAATATATTAATTTCTCCATAGCCATGCACACCACTGACGTTACTTATTGTTGTTTTGAGGGGCAGAACAGATAGGTCATCTGCCCGTACCACTGACGTCATTTTTCTCCTGGTTAATTAAACACTAAGTCCAGATAAATACTCGAATGTTACCTTAGTTTCAGCCTTTGGATACATTTCGCAACTCTAGTAGTAATAGCAAAGTAGGTGTTCAATAAATCCCTCAATCATACGATACGTCCAGCATGACAATATATTCATTTCAGACACTATCACCTCTAAGTATCTAAGCTCGACGTGACACACCAAACTTCAATCTCTTGAGCTAGCTGACCAAACAGACTAGGGCAGCCCAGATTCTCGTGGACTTGGCGAAATAAATGAAGGGATGAGAAAGTTATTTGAAGGATTGGTGCATAAGCCGAATAAGCTGAATTTAGAATCTGAGGACAATACATAGCGAAGCCTCATCGCCTAAGTTGACCGCTTTGAGACAGTTGTTCTTCCCACAAGCGCTTTTTAAAGGAAAATATTGTCCACTTGATAGAATAAGTTTTTCAATCCTTGTAACTTTGTTCACAGACAGTTCATTGCATTCACTAAATGATTGCCAGTAGGACATTCAAGTCACATAAAGGCAATAATAAATCAATGCCAGATCGGGCCCATCCTCCTAGGACGCCAGGCCCCCCTGAGAGGGTCGGGCCCCGGGGCACCAGCCCTGCCTGACCCCCCCTCTCGTCGGGCCTGCTATCACCCATACTTGTAGATAGAATGTAATGGTTCTGATGATGATTGCTTGATGATCGACAAAGGTCATCCAAGTGTATTTATTAATCTCTCGTAATTGTTGTCAGGGTTAGTGAACCTCCCATTGCAATTGGAAGCTAATCTGTTGACTACTAAAGAGGCTTTGGTGGCGTAGTTGGTAGCATGCTTCAATGCGCAGGATCGCGGGTTCTAACCCGGCCGAAGTCGTCGGATTTTTTAAGAACGTAAAAAATCCCTCTGTATGTCCTCCTTCGGAGGGGAAGCAAAGCCGGCGGTCCCATGTCATAGATCTATGGCATGCCAATGATCCTTCCGCCAACCACACCTGTGTGAAGCCAAATTGTATATAGGTTAAACCTTTGAAAGATCTGAACTAGTTGGTCGTTGACGGTGGCGGTTGGCGGGAAAGTAGGAAACACTTGGAAAAATTGAATGTCCGCAGTCCTTACCTGAATTAAAACAGACACACACACACCAATACAGCCATCACAATAACACCGGTCATCAGACAGACTCCACACACAGCCAAAGTAGACGGGGCCACACGACCGCGCTGTCGCAGCTCCCAAACTAAGGAACCAACCAATCGATTACTAAGCAACACCGAACTGGCACTTAGGTTTTGGTGTAAAAATCAATTCTCTATTTTCTCATGTTATGTGTTCTGAAAATATTTAACTACGGTACTGAATCATAAAAGGTTTGTTTGTTAATAATTGTTAATTTTCAAATATGTGCTTTTGATGTTTGTCAGTTTCATAGTGTCTGAAATAAATTGCACAATAAAATACTTATCACAAAATGGGGGCTATAAAAATTCCCTGACGCAAATAAAAATATTTAAGATCACAAATTATAATTTTAACATAAGTAGATAGTCCTTCTTTATATAATCCACTTTCCAAGCGAAGGAATTCGTTACATAATTATTCGCAAATAATAATTACTGTAAGTTTATTCTAATGGTCACCCTGTGACTTGATTGCAATAAACAGTCTGATATATCAGCTGCTATCATATTACATTGCAATGTATAACAAATAACGCCCAACATTATACATTTATCGTCTCAAAAAATGTCAACATTAATATGGATAAGAATTATTAAATTATCTAAGTATTTACATTAGTCGAATTATAATGTCCAGCACGATATTCTAACAAACATTTTCAAGATCATGCGTGATCTAACAATATCACTGCGTTTCTGTCTACTAAAACATTTCTTTTATACTGTTCACAAACAATGCTTTTACCTGTATTTAATGGTTCCTATAAAGATCAATAGAACCTTCGTAACAAACAATTAAGCTAATTACGGCTCTGTAATGTCAATAACAATTAATAATTGCGATATACCTGAAGAACGATGCGGGACTAATCTGTTACCTTAATAAATTTCGTGGATTTCGGAATCACACTTTACTGACATGTACAACGCAAATAAATATTCAGATGTCAGTTTATTCTTCGATATACAATATCAAACAGTTTGCCCTTACAAGCAATACACTTATAAACCTTCCTATTCGGTGAACAACTTCTCAATATTGCAGTAACTACACGCATACATTTCTCAACGCATTCCTTTCCTTCCGACGATAATAATGCATAGTATTCTTCAACTAAAAACTCATCTTGATACATTCCAAACATGTATAAGAATCAGTGACCCTACTAGATAATCACCAACCTGTGAAATACCATTCGTGGTGCACTCTAGCAACTCCTCTCCACAAACTAATTACCTTCGTGCTCTATAAACTTCAATAACATTTATGTTCATTTCATTACATTCTTGTACTATATTCCACTTTGCTTCAATTGACAAAATTCCTTTAATAACCTTCATAACATAATACTATCCACGCTACAATAATAATATCAACATTAATAGACTTTTGTCCGCTCGTCTTCGTATTTAAAAGAATAAAACATTTCTACCCTTTCTGGTATGCCTTAATGAATTAGTTATTCATTTACAAGTGTGTTTTGTTTTCAAATAAACCTCAGGTTGATCTACAAATCACCTGGTCTCTGGTTTCGTAATCACGAATTACTTGAATACAATTGTTTATAACTTTAGGCATCATCTTGACTCTATTTGTCAACGTTATGATCCTATTTTTATTTATTTCTCCGTTATGTTAGTCACCAATGACTATAACAATGTCATGTTTCAATACTATTCCGATTTTGGAATTGTTATATTTCCAAAAAGTAGTTTATTAATATTACACTTAATGACACATTAAGTTGTTTATAACAAATACTTCAGCATATTTCACTGATGCTTTCTCTATTAAACGATGCGATCTAGCAATATTGACGCATCTCTACTTAATATAAAGCAAAGTCCCCGATTCTTGGATGTTAAGGGTAAACTCGAGAAACACAGGATGGATTTTTATGCGGTTTTGACCATTGTGTAAAGGATATCTCGATGATTATCTATGTAGAAAATAATTTATTTATGATCGAAGGGAGTCGAGCAGTAACGATTTCAGTAGAAATGTCGAAAACAAAAACTGGCGTCCGAGCGCTTTGTAAGCTTACGCTGGGCAAACAGTTAAAATATCTAAAAATATGAGTGTAAGAATTGTTCAGTATGAAAAGTTCTACCTAAAAGTCCGCGAGAGCATCTGTCTAACTTCAATACATCGCCAACTATAAGTGTTTTTACGTTTTAATTTCTTCCAACCATGTCCATTCAACTACCAAGGCGACAGTTTGCGAGATAGCAAAGGGCGAGTCTACCATCCCTGTTACAGCTTAGCTGGTGGCCGAACCTTTTGGCCAAGCCCAAGATACAACTGAGGAGGGTGATTGTGTTTGGAGTTTCCCTGGAAGTGCAAGTCGGATTTTCTTCATTTCGCCTGTGAAACACAGTCAGGTTAATATTGGACGGAAGGGGGATTTGAGTTTCATTCACCTCGCCATTCCCTGGAAGTGCAACTCTCATTTCGCCTTTGAACTTTTCGTTCCGCAAAATTCACAGTCAATTTAAGATTGGAAGGAAGGGAGACTATATTATATTAAATTATACTCATTGGCGTATAATCTCTACTTAGTATAAAACAATGTCTCCGATTATTGGATGTCACGAGTAATCTCGAGAACCACTGCATGGATTTTGATGCGGTTTTCACCATTCTGTAAAGGATACCTCGGGGAAGGTTTCTGTAGAAAATTATTTATTTATGATCAAAGGAAGCCGAGCAGTAACGATTTCAGAGAAAAAGGCGAAAAAAATTCTTGCCTCAGTGCGCATTTTAAGCTTACGTTGGGCAAACCGTTGGAAATATCAATATACAATGTGTGTATCGTTTAGCATGAATAGTCTATAGAAACGTACGCAAGAGCTCATCTCTATATTCAATATATCGTCCACTATAAGTGATTTTAGATAGGACAGAATGGGGATTAGTGTTTGATGCACCTCGCCATTCTTAAATTACGTCTGACAAGAATTTGTTTCACATGCATCTCCATGATAATATAGTTAATAGTCCAGTCAGTGATTTTAACCCATCACGCCGAGACGTAAAACGGATCTAGATCGTAGTTCATTGACATCGTAAAGTAGCGCTTATCATGCAATGCATTCACAACGATTCCAGGGCGAAGCCGCGCCGTGTTGCTAGTTCAATTTATAAAACACTTTCATTTTAATGTGAGTATAATTAAAAACGAATCAGCAAAATTCAGAAATGAAATATTTAAAATCCAAACAATATTTAAAATACGTCCAAAACGACACACGATGTCGTAGCATAAAATATACAATTAAATTTATAAAATTGACAACATAATAACATGGGTTGTGAGTAAAGAAAAATCTACATATAAGTTGGTCACATCTGAAATACCCACAAAATACAACAAACTACTGAGATATTAGTACAATCTTTCGTCTACCTTTGTGATGATCAGCTGTTGCGGTACCTGGCCTGATATGTAAGATGTTTCTCCCCTGGCTTGGCACGCGTCTGTCGTGCGCTAGGAAATGGGTTCCTCCTTGTCTGCGAGAAGTCAGCTGGGCTGTTCTCTCCCCTGCGTGAGCACCTGGCTGTGTGGCATCGAACCTCGCCAACGGGACTTCATGCTTCTCGATTAACAATCTGGAAACACGTAACCGGGTCGAACGAACTCTTCTGACGACTGGCCTCCAGTAGCATTTCTCCATTTTCGTAGATTGAATGTCTATCGTTGAAATCTCCAAAGTAGTTAATGGAAATCTGTGAAGTATCATTGTTGGTAAATTCAGATTATTGCTTGTTAGAATTGCAGTTGTAGAATAATGAACTCATTGATGTCTGGACCACTCTGAATTCCACTCCGTGAATGAAGATTAATTTCCTTCCATTGGTTTTAGTGCTGCATTGCAATCTTCAAACAATTTAAAATTGGGAACTTTCCTCCTGACTTGAATTCTTTATCATCGTAGTAGCTTCATAAATATTCTTTATAACAGAATCTTCTTTGTAACAGGCGATACATAATATGCTACTCGTAATGCTGTAGTAGTATGTATAGTTCAATAATGAAAACTCCTTCTTGTGAGAAATTGTAATCTGTCGATTCCAGTTTCAAATTACTGCTTTTCATTACTGCTGGCATCTCCTACTGTTCCTCGGCAAGTGTGGCGTCTCCTCCTCCAATGCCGCGCTCTTGACTGTCTGAAATGGCGGACTAGCCTCAAAAACAGTCCTTATTACAGTAAATCGCTCATATCTTTTCTTCTATTCATAAATATTTAATTCTGTTTTGATAAGAAAGTATCATTTCGACTTCGCTAACTGTGGAAGTGCTTATATTGCTTTATATATAAAAATTTAATATAATGGCGATTCCCTCAATATTTTTGTGGTTCATTCTGATTGGCTCCTGAGTTATCAAGGAAAACTCATTGTTCTAGCCTCTGATCAAAGTGCCGTGAGCACGATTTTGTGATTGTCGACTTGGCGAACAAAAACCGGTCCTAGACTTGCTAACTTGAAGCCTTGGTCATATTCCAGTGTCTGAAGATTGGACTCTAACATGGTTAAAATAATATTCACTGAAATATTTCCAAGTTTAATTCTCTAAAAATTCTTCAAATTTTTCCAAAAACTCATCAATATATTCTATTCACCTCACAAAATAGTTGAAAAAATGAAAATCCACAGCCTGCTTCCAGTCTCCGACCGGGTCAGGAATGGTATGAATGAAGCCCTCATCTAGCGGCGAGGATATGAACTGTGCCGGCTGCCGAGGCCTGACGCACTTCTCTCGAGCAATGATTAAATGAATGACAGATGAAATGAAATTATAGTGGAGAGTGTTGCTGGAATGAAATTGTGACAGGGAAAACCGGAGTACCCGGAGAAGAACCTGTCTGCCTCCGTTTTGTCCAGCACAGATCTCACATGGAGTGACCGGGATTTGATCCACGGACTCAGCGGTGAGAGGCCGGCATGCTGCCGCCTAAGCCACGGAGGGTCACCTCATAAAATATTTATGTGAATTAAATATTGTTCCATTCCTAAATTCCATTTCTTGCATCATTTTGGTGCGCAAATCGGTTCGATTCTCGGCTCCGACAATGCCTTGAGTCGAACTGAATTCGAGTTCAGATCCCCTCTTGACTTCTTAATTAAAGTATAGCATAGACTTTATTTAATTCTCGGCTTGTTCATAAGTGGAACCAAGTTCATCCTTTCAATTTATTGTGGGATGAAATGTCTTTAATTTTGAATGTTTGTATTTTCTCGACTTTCGCTCAGTTCCTTTCTTTCTTGTCTATTCAGTGATTTCCTTTTCTGCGTTCCAGGTTCTTATCTGTGGCGTTCTTATGCCTATCTTTTGTGAACTGTATTCCTCTCCTACTTTCTTTTTCCTTATGAAGTTTTATTCTGTCCTCTACTTAGGTTCGGTTCTTGACCTTGCCTACTTGTTGAGGGTTGAGGTTCTATTTCTTCATTCCTCTGAGTGTTCCTCTATTCATTTTCTCTTACATTATTTATGTATTCTTGACTTTCTCTATCTCTGTCCCGATAGTATCTTCTGACATTTTCATTGTTCTCCAACATCTATTCTGTGATTTCTTTTGTTGTTGTTGCTGCTGCTGCTGCTGTCGTGGTTGTTGTTGTTGTTGTCTTCGAGCAAAATTATCGTCGTTCCAGTTCTTATAATGGCGATAACCTCCTCCATTGGTCCTATTTTCTCTATCATAGTACTCGTTCCTTCTTATCTCGTTATTCCTATGATAACCTGTTCCACGTTGACCATTGTTCCAATATCTAGATTCATATGGTCTTCCTTCCCTGGAACGTCGATATGCAGGTTCATATCGGTTTCTCCCATACTCGGTCGTTCGAGTTGGACCTATCCTACTGCGATTGTCTTCCGTCTGTTGAGTCTGATCAACTAAGACTGTATGGACGTCTCGACCTTCCTGTCTCTACCTCGTGTTGTTACTCTGAATTACGTTGGGCGTAGATCTAGTATGATCCAGTCTACGAAGAATTTCAGCCATGCCCTCTAACGTTCCTACTTCTGCTGAAATAAGGTGTCTTCTCACCTCATTAGGAAGCTGTCGTGAAATAGCGTGAATCAATTCTGTTTCTGCTAATGGAGGTTGCTGAAATTGAAGGTGCGCAAGCTGCGAAGTAAAGAAGGTTGCATAACGTGTAGGGGTTGAGTGTGCATATTCATTGAGTATATTTCTGCCCTTATATCTTTTTGTACTACTTAACTCCAAAATCTCTTATGCAACGCGTCCGCAAATTCCTCGAAATTGGTGTAAGTTTATCTGAAAACTCGATGCCAAACTAGTGCTGCAGATTCAAGACATTTCTCCACAACTCTCATCTCTCTGTCCTTTGGTATCCGATTATCATCCAGGTAACATCTCCTGTCGGGTAGAAATTCTACTGCTGTTATGTTTCCAACACCACTGAAACAAGACGGCTTTTCGTCAATGTTCTTTAGTATGATTACATTCTGGTTACTTCGTTGACCTCCCTGATCATACATTCCTCTTAGGCCTCCATATTCCCTGTGAATACGTTCAGTTTCTTGTGATACATTCGCTATATCATGTATGCGGCTATAGATGCTTTCTCTATCATCTTCTACTCTATATTCTTTGGTTTTAAATTTCCCTAGCTCTTCTCTTATCTTTTCATCTCTATTTTGAAAGAAATCCGCCAAGTCTCGCCTCATTCCTAGTCGAACTTCTTCCTTCAAACCTTCATGATCACATGGTTCTCCAATAGAAAGTGATTTCAGTTTGTTACTAACATGAAGTAGTTCTTTCTCCTGATTAGATTTAATTTTCGCGAGCTCTACGTTAGTATCGTTTACGGTAGTTCTAATAACGATCAATTCCTCACTTTTTTCCGAATCAGCTTTACTTACAAATTCTTTTATTTCGGTAATGCTCGTTTCTTTTATTGTGTCAATACGTCTATTTAACTCCTGTTTAAGAATATCTCTATTTTCAGTAGCATTTGTTTCAATTCATTTTACATCCTTTAATATTTTACCGTGTAATTTACGCATATAATCCCTATTAGAACTTATTACCTCCTCTTTCAAATCTTATACAGTTTTAGAAATAGATAGATAGATTTATTTTGTCTGGCAAGATTAGGGCCATTGGGCCCTCTCTTCCATCTAACCAGATTATACAAATGATAAGTAATGAACAATACAAATACAACTTAAATCTAACAATATTACAATTTTGATACAATATAAAGTACATTTAAACTGGATTAGCTTGGTGGTGTAGGCTGTAAATTGTTGCATTGTTAGGGTGTATATCTAAGATACTTAGAAGTAAGTTTAAAATTACATAAAGGTAAGAAAATACTGAAAAAGTATACTAATGATGGTGATGAAGATGATGATGAAGATAATTAGTCGTTACTGAAGGAGGTTATTTAGATATCTAAATAGCGAGTAAATGAGAGAGTGAGAATTGGAAAGTTTGAATATATGTAATACGACGTAAGAATATAAGCATAAGTGTTGAGTTCAACATTCATTTACTTAGTATGTACTGCTGGCAACGCTGCTTGAAGCTGGACGGGGTTGCTCCTCTGACAGAGCGAGACAGATTGTTCCACAGTCGTGCAGTAGCAACAACAAAGGAGTTGGTATAGCGTACTGTGCTGTGAATGTGTATCAGCAAGAGAGTGTCGTTTTTTTACCGTGTTCCAAGACTATGCTCGTACGAGAGGCGGTGAAACTGAGAATGCAGGTAACCTGGAGTTGAAGTTGAGAGTATTTGTTGAAGAAGACATAAGGAATTGAGGTTGCGGCGTTGATTTAGACGTAACCAGTTAAGTTGCTCATAAGCGGGGGTGACATGGTCATAATACCGTAAATTAAATATGTAGCGTACACAGGCATTTTGTGCATGTTGGAGTTTGTTTTAAGAGTGACAGTGAGATCTTTGTATACCACATCGCAGTAATAAAAATGAGGCAATATTAGGGAGGAAACAAGTCGTTCCTTTAATACACGAGAGAGAAAATATCCCAGAATCTTCTAAGTGAATTCAATGCGGAAAATACTTTTTTGGAAACATTGCAGACGTGCAGCGTCCAGGAAAGGTGTTCATCTATAATAAATCCTAGATCTTTAACTGACTCTCGGAATTCGATTGAGGAATCGCACAAGCGTAATTTTGGTAAAGTGGGTTCATTTTTTAGTTTTAGGAGGATTTTCGGGTGGGAGATTATGATTGCTTGGGTTTTAGCCTCATTGAGTCGTAGTCCAAGTAAGTGAGTCCAGTTACAGATTTCAGTTAAGTCTTCATTAAAGGTGCCGATTGCTTCCGATAGTTTTTCTGGTGCTGAATACAGATAGAGTTGTACATCATCAGCATATAGGTGTTGTTTGCATTTAGTGATTGAAGACGTAATGCCGTTTATATATATTGAAAACAGGAGCGGTCCAAGAACTGACCCCTGAGGGACTCCTCTCTCAACTGGACGCCATGAAGACATTTGATTTGAGTTAATTTGAACACATTGTTGACGTCCACGTAGATAAGAGTTCATCCATTTGATACTGTTCATGGAGAGATGGATTTTAAATAGACAAGAGAGTAATATGTCAAGGTCAACAGAATCGAAGGCTTTACTGAAATCAAGCAGTGTTAGGGTTGTTACTAGCCCACTATCCATAGCCTTTCTTATGTCATCCGTGACCTTGAGTAGTGCAGTAGTAGTACTATGATTTTTGCGGAAGCCGGATTGGTGTTCATCAAGGATATTGTGCTCTAGCAAATAGGAGGAGAGTTGTTCGTGGAAGATAAATTCCAGTGATTTGGAGAGGGATGATAGTATACTGACTGGGCGATAATCGCTTACATGATGCAATATCAACATAAATACCTTCACTTATAAGTTTATTTTGATTTTCCAACTTACCTTGTAGATCACCAACAATACCATTAAAATTGTTGAGCTGGTCGGTGAGTCTCTTCTGGTGTTCTCTTTGTTCTGAAGAGGCAATACTAATACTTTACTGAATCTTTCCTTCTAAATCTAAAATATTTTCGCTACACTGTATTTTAGCTTCAACCGCCTTTCTAGTGACTTCTGATCAAAGGGTGCCCATTTGTGTTTTGATAGAGGCCACATCCTCTTTCACTTGATTGAAAGCTGATTTCGTCTCTTCCAGAGCTTTCCTACTTTCTTCTACTGAAAACCTACTTTCCACCTGTGCTAATTTAATCTGTTATTGGGCTAGTCTCCCTTCTTCTTGGGCTTTCTCTAAGGCATTCTTAATATCTTTTTCGATTTTCTTCTTGTAAATACCTCACCTCTTCTTGTGATTTTTCCTGTGCTTTCCTAGCCTCTTCTTGTGCTTTTCCTGTGCTTTCCTAGCCTCTTCTTGTGCTTTCTTTGCCTCTTCCTATGCATTTCTAATTTCTTCTTGCTCTTTCCTGACCTCTCCATGTGCTTTCGTAGCCTCTTCTCGGACTAACATACCCTCATCTCGTGCCTTTCTGTTTTCTTCTTGCACTTTTTCTTGTGCTTTCCTAGCCTCTTCTTGTACTCTCTTACATTCTTCCTGCACTAACGTGATACTAGATTTAGTTAAGGATTGGCTACTGTAAGTTCTGCCTTCATCTCAGATTTAACTTTGGCAGATGACTGCTTAATCTCTCTTTCTATCTTTTTAGTGTTATCGTGTGTGAGTTTATGTAGGGCATCCATATCCCCTGTTAACTGTTTCTAGTTCTCTTGCATCATTTCCGATATAGATTTGATCTGAGTCAAATCTCCCGACGATATAATCAATACACTTGAGAATAATGGGAAGTATCATCTACACTACTTTGTGGAATTTCACAGTGACCAACTCGTACATTTTATAATAATGGAATACCCCGATAAACATAATTTAAAATAATAGCTTGAAGTCTATGATCCTTCTTAAACCGTAATCTAATAAACTGATCCTCTCTCATTCAAAAATCGATACTTAAATTAATTTATATCAACATGAATTTAACTATCTCTTTACTGTTACATGACCAAAATATCATCAGCTTGTTTAACAAATATGTCTCTTAACCATATTGTACTCCTCAAATTCGTCAGTGTTTATTCACATAAACAACGTTCCAAATTCTGAGATACATTCTACAAATATCTCCGCAAGGTTGCTGTTGAACACGATAGTGTCCCAACACAATCGATGCCGAACACATTGGGCGCCAAATAAAATACCCCTATATGTGCCCCAAACTCGCATAGCCACCACCTATATCCGCTGAGATGGAGAGGATTGTAAAGGAGGTTGATACCCAGCCAGGTAAACCAACACTTCCCTACTAGGTGAATAACTAGGAAATTCTCGCCGCATATCGGTCAAGCAATTGCACTACCAATCAGTTACACATTTACTAGCAAACAAACATCTAAAAAATGATGGTAGGACGAGAATCTCGGATCTCGAGCGTCAACGGTGAAGTTGAGTCTAAGTGAGTTCTAGTAACTAACCAGCAGTATTACCGCATGTCGAATGCGAAATGAAAAGATGATCAGTTTCTATAAAAAGGACAGGAAAACTAAACAGTGCCTGTAAGTTTATTAAATAAATATTTACATGTTGTTGTTGTTGTTGTTGTTGTTGTTTGAGTCTTCAGTCTTGACTGGTTTGATGCAAATCCCAATGCCTCCCTGTCCTGAGCTAATCGTTTCATCTCTACATAGCTACCACTCCCTACATCCGAGTCAATCTGTTTAACATATTCTAACCTTGGTCTACCCCTACAGTTCTTGTCCTCGAACCTTCCTTCCATAACTGAGCTTGCTATTCCTGGGTGTCTTAGTATGTGTCATACCAACCTATCTCTTTTCTTCATTAGCATTCGCCAGAAACATCTCACTTCTCCTACTCGTCTTAATACCTCTTCGTTTGTAACCCTATCTACCCATCTGATCTTCATCAGTCTCCTGTAACACCACATTTCAAACGCTTCAATACTCCTCTTTTCTGCTGCACCAATAGTCCAATTTTCACTTCCATAGAATGCCACGCTCCACACAAAAGTTTTCAAAAATATCTTCCTAATACCTAAATCTATATTCGATGTCAACAGATACCTTTTCTGTAGAAATGCTCTCATTGTCTGAGCCAACCTACTTTTTACATCCTCTTTGCTTCGTCCATCACTGGTTATTTTGCTTCCCAAGTAACAGAAGTCTCCTACTTCCTTTAGTTTCTCCCCTACCAATTTGATTTATTGCGGCTGCATTCCAAAAGTTTTGTTTTACATTTATTAATTTTCATCATGAATTCTTTCAAAAGCTTGGTGCTTTTCAGTCGGTAAACACGAATGTACCCAAAAGGAGCTGGGTTGTGCCGTAATCCTGAATACGAACACATATAAAATCACTAATCTTTTCAAAAATCAAGACATAAAAATAGCATTCTCAACGACCAATACGACCGGGAGGCACCTGCAAAATAGTAATCTAAATAAACAAGACCCGTATTCAAACTCAGGGGTATATTCCTTTACATGCCAAGACACTGGTTGTCAAGCTAATTACATTGGACAGAGCGGAAGACGAGTAGATACACGTTATAATGAACATAGGAATGCGATAAGATACGGAACACATTCAGCCGTATACGAACATATGTGTGACACGGGACAAAGCTTTACTAAATTGAGACTGACCTAAAAATAATTCATCACGAATAGAAAGGCAGAGCTCTAGACATAAAGGAAGCAATCGAGATTCACCTAGCCAAAAGAAACAATCCCAACAATCTAAATGAACACACTTTTATGGAGAGTTCACCCCTTTTAACTCTACTAAAAACATACCCTGTCGGAAACAAGACACAACTTAGCGATACAGCCAAGCTAGATAAAAAGGTGTGTGTGGGGGGGGGGGGGGGGAATAGCGGAGGTTATAGGTAAATGTTATCTGGATCAGGTGTACTATGTACTTTTTTCTGCCATAAACCTAGGCCGGTATGCGCGGCGGTATTAAAGGTGCCGGGACGTTTTCAATAGACCGTATACCGCTTAGTTGAATGGCTTTTCAGTCCACGCGTGGCGAA
The DNA here is from genome assembly GCA_946902985.2 of Meconema thalassinum. NCBI lineage: Eukaryota > Metazoa > Arthropoda > Insecta > Orthoptera > Tettigoniidae > Meconema > Meconema thalassinum. Next base: position 798,552,279 of record OX336388.2, on the reverse strand, counting down.
GACAGTTCCACGGTCTTTAATAGTTGTAGATCTTCCTGTATTAAATAACATACATTCTTATCTAGACTTGGCAACGTCACACAAATAAACATCGCACTGACCTCAGAAACCACATAGGAACAAAAGGGGGGGGGGGGGGAGAAAGGGAAAAACCAGTTTCGTCCAGTCAACACACGGGTTAGTCGACCAAAACTGGTGCCAGAGTGAACACGAAACTGCTCGAAGTTCCAGTCAGGAAGACAAACCGGATGAGTATCGGCCTGTATTATTACAGTATAACCATAGTTGATTTTGTATAACCAAATAATCACCCCAAGCAGACAAACTGATGATGCTCGCTTGACGATCAAAATTGGTCATCCTATTATATTTATTAATCTCAAGTAATTTATTTCAGGATTAGGGCACAACGTAGCTCTTTTTGGGTACATTCGTGTTGACCGACTGAAAAGCAAAAAACTTTTGTTTACTTAGGCAACACTAAAAAATGGCTTCAAACCTCACAATGAATTCTTTCCTCAAGATGGAGTCCATACCATTCAAATCTCATTCAAATCCTGAGGCGTATCGGCCAAGATGACGATGTCATCAGCAAATCTCAGAGTTGAAATTAATTCTCCTTGAATCTTCACTACCCATTTTAAATTTCTCTCTAATTTCCTTCATTACATGTTCAATGTAATGATTGAAAAGTATGGGCGATAAGTTGCAGTTTTGACCCACACCTTTCTGAATACCAACTTCTCTCTAATGTACATCAGCTCGAATGACTGCTGTCTGGTTTCTGTAAAGATTGTAGATCACTCTCCTATCCCTGTACTTTATTCCAATCATTTTCAAAATGTCAAACAATTTAGTCCAATCAACGTAGTCAAAAATCCTTATCTTAGTCTACAAATGCCATGAACGTTCTCTTATCTTTCCTTATTCTACCTTCCAAAATCAGCCTAAGACTTAGTACAGCTTTCCTTGTTCCTACATTTCTCCTGAAACCAAACTGGTCTTCACCGAACTCCGCTTCTATCTGGCTTTCCATCCTCTTGTAAATTATTCTAGATAGGATCTTTGAGGCATGAGTAATCAAGCTGATTGTACGGTAATCCTCACATCTGTCAGCTCCTACTTTCGTTGTTATAGGGATAATAACATTCTTTCTGAAATCAGAAGGCACCTCACCTGTCTCATAAATCCTACACACCAAGTAAAATAACCTGATCAGACCTTCATCTCCTATGCAGCGTAGCAACTCAATCGGTATATCATATATGCCTGGTGATTTGTTCCTGCTTAAGTCTTCCAATGCTCTGTCAAATTCTGATCTCAATATTAAATCTCCTTTTGTATCCTCATCAATTTCCTCCTCCATTTCCATTACATGATTCTCAATCTCCTTTCTCTTATACTGTATAAACACTCTATGTATGCTTTCCATCTCTCAACCTTTTCTTCCCTAGCCGTTAGAGGCTTTCCATTTGTGTCCTTAATATTACAGCACTTAGACTTCTTTTCACCAAATGTCTTCTTAATCCAAGGATAAGCTGTTTCTACTTTTCATAATTTCAGACAATTTTCTATACCTGCACATTTCTCTTTCAACCATTCTTCTTTCGCTACCTTGCACTTCTTGTTAACCTCATTTCTCAGACGTCTGTATTCTGCTTTCCCCTTTTCATCTCTTATATCCTTGTGTTTCCGCCTTTCATCCATCAATTCTAGTATATCCTGAGTGATCCACGGTTTTCTGCCTACTCTTTCTTACCTACCAATGTTTTCTTCGGCGGATTTTGTTATTTCATTCTTCAAAAGTGTCCATTCGTCTGCAATTGAAGTTTCATTAGGGTTTTTCATTAGTCCTTTTTTTATACTCTTCTTGAAACTTTCGTTTACATCCTTCTCTTTCAGTCTGTCTATTGCCCACATTTTTGGCTTTTGACTTTTCTTCAGTTTCTTCAATTTTAATCTGCATTTCATAAAAACCCGATTGTGGTCAGAATTTATGTCAGCACCGGGAAATGTTTTACAATCCAAAATCTGGTTTCGAAACCTCTGCTTGACCATAATGAAGTCGATTTGGTAACGCCCTGTATCGTCTGGTCACATCCATGTGTATATTCTTCTATTGTGTATAATGTATAAGGTGTTACCTATGACAAACTCATGCTCCGTGCAGAATTCCATCAGCCAGCTTCCTCGATCATCCTTTCGTCCAATCCGTGATCTTCTAATATCATACCTTCTCTTCCTTTTCCAACCACAGCATTCCAATCTCCCATTACTATAACGTTTTCATCATCCTTGACATACCTCAGAATTTCATCTATTTCTTCGTAGACCTTTTCAACATCTTCATCATCAGCTTGACTGGAGGCGTATAGACTTGTACCACTGTGGTGCACGTAGGTTTTGTATTGATTTTTGCTACAATAATCCGTTCACTATATTGCTCATAATATTCCACCCGCTGTCCAAGTGTCCTACTCAATATGAGACCAATCCCTGCTTGGCCATTGTTTGATTTAATGCTAATGACCCTATAGTATCCAGACCAAAAGTCCTGTTCTTCCTGCCAGCCCATTTCACTAATCCCAACCAAATCCAACCTCAACCTATCCATTTCCCTTTCCAAGTTTTCCAACGTTCCAGTTCCTAGCAGACTTATAACATTCCACACTCAGATCCGTAGAATATCAGATTTCCTCTTTGTCACTTCTGTGATGCTAACCCCCCTCTCGAGTAGTCCCCACCCGGAGATCTGAACGGAGGAATAGTTTACCTCCGGATTGGAATTTTACAAGGGAGGAGGCCATCATCACATGTAATTATGCATAGAGAGGTGCATATCCTCGGGAAGAGCGTTACGGCTGTATTTTCCCGTTGCTTTCAGCCGTGCAGCAGATCGCAGTGTAGCCATTAGTTGGCATATATTATCAATATCTTAGCCGTCTATAAGACAAGTAAAGAATTGATTTATTCTGAAAGGCTGCTATTCCCTTTCAGAATAAGTAATAGATGATTTCTACTAACAAAAATACTAACCTTCTACTAACAATTAAATAACAAATTTCTACTAACCAAACAATACTAACGTTCCACCAACAACAAAATACTACCACTAAAACAGTCTGTCACCAGGCACACTCATATGCATCCTCACACATCACAGTCTAATGAAACAAAGAACTATAACTAATAAACAATGCAGCTGCCACCAGACACATTCACAAACCACAGCCTATCGGAACAATGAACTTTATCTAATAAACAAAGTAACTACATACTTGCAACTAAAACTAACTACATACGAAGAGTATACCTGTCGAGAATTAACAAGGAGGTTAGGTTCAAAATACGTACAGAATGCAATGTAGAGTCGAAATACTTACAAAAGCAACTGAAATTCAAAATACTTACAAAATGCAAATGAGATTGAAAATATGTACAAAATGCAATAGAGGTTCAAAATACTTACAAAATAAAATTGACATTAAAATACACAGACTGAGGGACGCTAAAAAGTGGCAGATATGTTTCAGCTTCTCTTCTACAAGAAGAAGAAATGGAAAACAAAAGGAGAATAAGGCAAATAAAGGACAGGAGGAAAAGAAATGCCCTCAACCCTCGAAGAATGCGGATTGAGGGACTTGGAAGGAAGGAGAGCCATAAAAGGCAGATAGGAAAGTGAATAGGAGAGGGTCGGCCCAACAGGTAATGGATAAAAGGGGGAATTTAACCTACAAATTTTGACACACACTACCAAATGTACGTTTCTTTACTTGTCATAAATCTATAACAAGGGCCTGCCAGATCTACTTCCCCTCCGAAGGATGGCATACTGAAGGATTTTAACGACAAATATATCAAACTCAGTAAAGGCTCCATGGTCGCCAACACGTTCCCTATATTGAGTGATAAATCGCTCTAGTTAATAATGCATCATTGATTACGCCTCAGACTTCTATTAAACTGCCAAGTATAATGGCATGTTATCACATCAAAGTACAGAAGTACCAAAGGTGGGAGTTATTTGTCTCTGTCTGTTAAAGAAATCCTTACCTTCATCAGATTGGGAGGGGTTGTAGACTCATTTATTTTCCCAGGGCATATCGAATTCTGTGTAGTAATATAATCAAGTTTCTCGTTGATATAATTATGTCAATACATACAGACAGTTGGGAGCCTGTCTATGTGGCGACCACACGGATATTTCCAATCAGAGAACACTTTCAGATAATTAGCATACGGCAAGTGTTGAACCAAGATCTATACTCAGATTTATAATTGTTTTCATAAATTCAGGGCAATTTAAATAGACCACGCGGCCTCTAAACATAAGCCTTGGAGTAAACAGTAGATTGTATTGTTCGGCTGATGTGTGAAATAAGGTGACCAACGTACATTACACATCGGAGACAAGTAATAATTCCAAGAGAACATTATGAGCTGAGGGGCATTTGACGCAATAACCTCGATGATCATTGCCTAAAATATCAATCACGATCACCAAAAGTACAATTAGTGAGTTCTTGTTCATTGTAACTTATGTTGAAAGTGTCGGTCATCAAACATTCAGCGTTTCTCACGGTAAGTTGCAATACTATTTTTATTGTACTCAATGACGTAGTAGCTTATTTTGTGAAGATAGCTATACTTTTCAATGTAGCAATACGAGTTTCCTATTGCTAAGTGATTGCTGTGTCATGACCCATTCAGAGAACACCGCGATAGTGTGAAACTGAGAATCTGTATTGATCAAGACTTGTAGAGTTGGCGTAAAATCAATACTTGCTCATCGTTAACTCTCAGTCGGGCAGCAACAATTATATTTGGCAGAAGATATAAGATTCTCTCTACATGTTGTTACAAGGATGACATATTTCAGTCGTCAATGAACATCAAGGACAACAAATCAAACATATGTTTACTTTACCGAACATGATTTAAAGGCAATGCTTATCACTACCTTAACAGAAAATCACATATAACTCTCAAATCATGACTAGTTGTGTACATATTGTAAATAATGAAGAGCCTATTTCCAAAAGTCGACATCTGACATTTTTTACAAAAAGTAGATTTTTTTATATTTCTCTTTGAGAAACGCATCAAATGGATGGTGGAAGATGTTCCAAAACACGATATTTGTGGTTAAAAATCAATATTAAAGTTTGACTTTATGTCCAAATCTCGACATCTGCTTTGTAAAGTTATTTCCATAATCCGTCATCTGCACTTCGTTCCTAAATCCGACATTTTGCATAAGGACGTTGATGCTACTTCCAAAGTGTGTTCCAATACTCGTCATTCCTGTTGCTTTACTTCGAGACAGTGTTTCCGGCGAACTTTTGATTGTAGTACTTAGCAATGTCCGCGCCAATTAACTTCTTTCTAAGTGTTCCCGCCAAGTTTGTTGTAACGTGACAATGCACTGTTTTGACGCAGTATTTGTTGCCTATAGATAAACGAGGTGGAGATACTCGTAGCAAGTACAGTGAAAATAAAAATGTACCCCTTCCAAAATTACCATCTGAAGCCACGTATTACTTCAGACAATTGTATATGTACAATTTTACAATCTGTGTAGGAACGTCGCGTGAGCGTCAAACTACATGAAACACCTTTATATACCAGTGGCTGGAATCTTCTCGTCCAAAAGCTTCTAACGAAATAGCTTCCTGTGTTTATGACAGACTTAATCATCTTGATCATACTGGTATCGCAAAAGTTAATTTGGTTTCTGACGGCTGTGGGGGTCAAAATAAAAATAGTATCATGATTGGAATGGTTTCCTATTGGCTGTATAATGATTCTCCCGCACAAGTGGAGATGCTATTTCCCGTTGTAGGACACTCCTTCATATCCCCAGACCGAGTCTTCGGGAGAATTGAAAAGGAGATTAAAGTGCGAGACGCTATTGTAAAACCAGACACCTACACTCAAATTTTCATACAGTTTGGCACAGTGAACACGGTAGGTGTTGATTGTCCGGTGTATGACTGGAAAGGTAGCGTCCAATCTTCCTTTGAAGCACCAAAGTCATGGCATTTCAGAATTAAATCCTGCAAGAGATTAGGAAAGTAAAATCCTCTACTCTTCTTCGTGGAGAGCAAAATTATAGGAGTGACTAAACTGATTTTAAAGGGAAAACTAAAAAGGAAAAAACGGTAACTTTCGAGAAAAATCAGTTGCTTCTTGGAGTAGCCGTCAAAAAAGAGAAGATGAGTGATGTGAACCAACTACTAATACTTCACTACGTGGTAGAGTGGAAAATTAATGAAGAACTTCAATATTATAAGAAAATCATGGATCCAGAGAACGTGACAGTTGACGTGGAAGACGATCTTCTATGTGAACCCCAGGAGGAGGATGACGCCTTGAGAATTTAATCCATGTGACTTATTGGTCCATGTGTATTATTTTGTTACTGCATAGGCCTACTATTTTGATCTAATTTGCTTGAAACTTGTGTTCACTGGAAATTTTGTGTGTCTATTAAATTAGGAATGCATAACAACATTATGTGGATTAAAATGCTTGTTAAGCAAAATCCATGTTTTGTTCCAAAACTCGTCATGTGCTAGAAGTTCGTTCCAAAATACGATTTTCCATTAACGTACTTCCAAAATCCTACATCTGCGAATTTTAATGCTAAATATCTCCTAAACGCACTGCTGAATCTACCTCTGGACCTATTTTTTATGTTTATGTTATGTTTATGTTTTAAGAGCCGACTGCGGTGGCGTCTAGTAGCTAGTTCTGAACTAGGCCTAGTAGTCGTTGACGGTGGCGTTTGGCGGCAAAAGTAGGAACTATTTGAAAATTCAAAGTTGCAGTCTCTACTTGAATTTAAAAAAATGTCCTCTCGGCACGCCGGAAGGCGGAGGTAGATTTCACCGGACAAACTTGGAGATAGGCGAAAATAGGCAGAATATGCAGGTTTTCGTAGAAGGATCAGACCTCATTTATCGCGTGAAAGTATTTTATAATTGGAGATTAATTAACTTTGTTTTTCTTCATTTTAAACATATTTTAAACATTTTATTGTCTTACGGGGACGGTAATCTTCTTGTCATTTGGAGTCCATTTTTAGCCTATTTTCAATTTTGAAAAAATAGGCTTATGAGATCACCTTTTGTCCGTGTGTGTGTGTGTGTGAGAGGTGTGTGTGTGTGTGTCCCCCTAATAAAATCTAAACGGCTGGAGCGATTTCAGTGAAACTCGGTAAGTTCATAGCACTATTCCCGGTGACGTCGACCGTGCCCATCGTATTTTGTTACGTCTCACCAATCCAACATGGCGGCTGTGCGAAATATTTCACTAGCATTCAGTATCTCCGAAACTATAACGGATATCGCCCTGAAATTGTGTACGGTGATAAAGGGTACTACTAGAAGTTCACCTATGAATTTTTCAAAAACCTGGTTACTACATAACCAACATGGCGGCCAAGCGAAGTGGAGACTTTTAAAGAGACTTTTCTCGCGATTTAACTATCCAAACGTAATGAAACTTGGTACAGCAAATATTTATACACATTGCAATGCACTGGAGTCTAATTTAGTTCAATTGTTTACATAACCTCAAAATGGCGGCTGTGCGAAATATTTCACTGACATTCTATATCCCCGAAACTATTACAGATATCACCCTGCAACTTTGTACGGTGATAAAGGGTACTGATACAAGTTTACCTATGTATAATTCATAAACCTGTAAAGTACAAAACGAACATGGCGACCAAGCGAATTTGAAATATTTTAATAGACTTTTCTCGTGAGTTAACTCTCTGAGCGCAGTGAAATGTGGTACAGAATGATTTTGCAGATTGTAATGTACTGCCATCTAATTTAATTCAATTGTTTACATAACCTCAAGATGGCGGCTGTGCGAAATTTTAAAATTAAGTTTTTATTTCTTGTGTCGTAATCATGCGATCGAAGTGAAAGTTTGAATAATGAACCTAGGCAATAAGTGACCTTGAATGGTACATAACTCTATGGCCTATACATATAACAATCCTAAATGGCAAGCTTCCGTAATATTTAGACAGTTCTCAATATATATGAATCTTTTACAGCAACCAAACTGAAATTTTTATGTTCATAGAGACTATGAACATATGTTCACCTATAGGACTTTCAGTAACCTGGTGAGCACGAATCCAACATGGCGGCGACGCGAAGTATAAATATTTAAATGGACGTTTCTCGCGAATTAACTATCCGAGTGCCGTGAAACGTTGCACGTTTTAAATGCTTACACAAATGTTGATCCACTGGCATCTAATTTATTTCAATTGTTTGCATAATCACAAGATGGCTGCTGTGCGTAATTTTAAAATCTCGTTTTTACTTCTTGTGTTCTAATCATGCGATTGAAGTTTGAATACCACACTTACACAATAATCTTAATATAATAGTACAAAAATAAAAATCCAACCTGGCGACCATCTGAAATATTTAGACGGTTCTCAATATCTACGAATCTGATACAGCAATTAAACTGAAATTTTGTATGTTGATAGAGGCAATTAACATGATCAGGATATATGAAAATAGGCTGTACAGTTCTTCACGGATCTACTTGTTATACTTGTGGTCACACTGTCCTTATGCAAGGTTTCGACAGTGATGTGTAACTATGTAACGGTCTGTTACTTCTTCACGCAAAATTATATCTCCCGCAGAGATGATGGTTGGTTCCTCAGTTTAGGGGCTGCGACAACGCGGTCATATAACCCCGTGTACTTTGGGTGAGTGTAGAATCTGTCTGATAAACGGTGTGAATTGTGATGGCTGTATTAGTCTGTAATTCAGGTAAGGAATGCAGACGCTAAATTTCAAGCAGTAGTTCCTAATGTTGCTACCAGATACTAACGTCAACGCCACCCAGCTGTGAACTTGGCTACTAGATGCCACCTCAATCAGAAACTCGCAACGAACGTTGGAACTTCCCCTCCAAAGGAAAGCTTACTGAGGGATTTTTAGCGCTCTTAGAAAATCCGACGACTTTGGCCGGCTTTGAACCCGCGACCTTGGGCATAGAAGTTCAGCATGCTACCAGTTACGTCACCGAAGCCGCTTCACACTTAGTCAGATGGAAATCTGAATCTGATCTCGCGCAAGTGCGTTGTCATGGCAACGTCTGATGGCTCATCCCTCACCAATTTAGTAGTGTTGCCATGTCAACCACTGATAGCTCTTGGCATTTTCTTATAATTCCGAAATCATTTTTCTCATCCCTCGGCGCAATGGTGGCTCATATCAAAAATTCTTTCAGACAAACGTTTTAGGTAATTATTAGGGGAATATTGTCCATTTTGTACGGTTTTGATATTGTGCCTATTAACAGAGATATGATTAATGTTTCCCGAAAAAACCACTTTTTCCCACCCCTTTGGTCAATGGTTGGTGCTATCAAAAAAACGTTTCAAACATAAATTTCTGAGCTTTATCCGACACATAGTATGAACTTTTAACGGATTCGATATTTCACATATTAAGAGAGTTATAGCAATATTTCATTTTTTCGAAAAAAAAAAGTCCCCCATTTTCATCCCCTTCGACCGATTTAGCCCAGTAACGAACTCGTCCGAGATTTTATGGGTATACATATTCGGTAAAAAATTCAAAGTGATTGGTGCAAAATTACGGCAGTTATCGTGTCCACAAGAAACTGATATACATATATATACATATATTATATAAATTATATATAAACTTTTGAACTGACGGTGGTTTTGGGGTCTGGGGGATGTGAAACGCGAAGATATGTCGAAATTTTCCGGAAATCGAAACATGGTACCCATTGCAATAGTTAGCTTTCTAATGAAATCTACCTAAAATACTGCCGTCAACGACACCTAGCTGTGAACTTGGCTACTAGATGCCACCTCAATCAGCAACTCGCAACGAACGTTGGAACTTCCCCTCCGAAGGAAAGCAAACTCAAGGTTTTTTAGCGCTCTTAGTAAATCCGACGACTTCAGCCGGGTTTGAACCCGCGACCTTGGGCATAGAAGTTCAGCATGCTACCAGTTCCGATACCGAAGTCGCTTCCCACTGACATATGAAAACTGAATGTGATCTCGTGCAGTGGCGTTGTCATAGCAACTGCTGATGGTCATCCCTTATCAATTAAAAGTAAAGTTGTCATGGCAACCTCTCTTGGCACTTGGCATTTTCTTATAATTTAAATCATTTTGTTCACCCCGTGGCGTAATGGTGGGTCATATCAAAAATTCTTTCAGACAAAAGTTTTAGGTAATTATTGGAGGAATATTGTCCATTTTGTGCGGTTTTGATATTGTGCCTATTAACAGAGATATGATTAATGTTTCCCGAAAAACCCACTTTTTCCCACCCCTTTGGTCAAAGGTTGGTGCTATCAAAAAACTTATTTGACATAAATTTTTGGCACTTATCCGACACATATTATGAACTTTGAAGGGATTCGATATTTCTTGTATTAAGAGAGTTATAGCGATATTTCACTTTTTCGAAAAAAGCCCCCCATTTTTACCCCCTTTGACCGATTTTGCCCATTAACGAACTCGACCGAGATTTTATAGGGATACATATTATGTAAAAAATTCAAAGTGATTGGTGCAAAATTACGGCAGTTATCGTGTCCACAAGAAACTGATATATATATATATATATATATATATATATATAGATAGATACATATATACATAAATTATATATAAACTTTTGAACTGACGGTGGTTTTGGGGTCTGGGGGATGTGAAACGCGAAGATATGTCGAAATTTTCCGGAAGTCGAAACATGGGACCCATTGCAATAGTTAGCTTTCTAAAGAAATCTACCTAAACAGATACACACACTAATACAGTCATCACATTAACACCGGTTATCAGACAGATTCTACACACACCCAAAGTACACGGGGCTACATGACCGCGTTGTCGCAGCCCCTAAACTAAGGAACCAACCAACCAACTATGTTTATGTTAGAGTTTGTACCAGGAATAACATAATATTTCCTGAATTTTACAGTTTGAGCGTTTTTTCCTTTTCCTCTATAACTTAAAAAATGGACATGCCGACTTTTGGAAATAGGCTCCTCTTATAATATCACCCATACTTGTAGATAGAGTGTAATGTTTCTGATGATGATTGCTTGACGATCGACAAAGGTCATCCAAGTGTATTTATTAATCTCTCGTAATTGTTGTCAGGGTTAGTGAACCACCCATTGCAATTGGAAGCTAATCTGTTGACTACTAAAGAGGCTTTGGTGGCGTAGTTGGTAGCAAGGTTCTATGCGCAGGATCGCGGGTTCAAACCCGGCCGAAGTCGTCGGATTTTTTTAAGAACGTTAAAAATCCCTCAGTATGTCCTCCTTCGGAGGGGAAGCAAGGCCGTTGGTCCCATGTCATAGATCTATGGCATGTCAAAGAACCTTACACCAACCACACCTGTGTGAAGCCAAATTGTATATAGGTTAAACCTTTGAAAGATCTGAACTAGTTGGTCGTTGACGGTGGCGGTTGGCGGGAAAGTAGGAAACACTTGGAAAAATTGAATGTCCGCAGTCCTTACCTGAATTAAAACAGACACACACACACCAATACAGCCATCACAATAACACCGGTCATCAGGCAGACTCCACACACAGCCAAAGTAGACGGGGCCACACAACCGCGCTGTCGCAGCTCCCAAACTAAGGAACCAACCATCCGATTACTAAGCAACACCGAAGTGGCACTTAGGTTTTGGTGTGAAAATCAATTCTCTCTTTCCTCTTGTTATGTGTTCTCAAAATATTTAACTACGGTACTGACTCATAAAAGGTTTGTTTGTTAATAATTGTTAATTTTCAAGTATGTGCTTTTGATGTTTGTCAGTTTCATAGTGCCTGAAATAAATTGCACAATAAAATACTTATCACAAAATGGGGGCTATAAAAATTCCCTGACACAAATAAAATATTTAAGATCAAAAATAATAATTTTAACACAAGTAGATAGTCCTTCTATCTATAATCCACTTTCCAAGCGAAGGAATTCGTTACAAAATTATTCGCAAATAATAATTACTGTAAGTTTCTTCTAATGGTAACCCTGTGACTCGATTGCAATAAACTGCCTGATATATGAGCTGCTATTGTAATTTACAACAAATAACACCCTATGTTATACATTTATCGTCTCTAACGATATAAACATTAATATGGATAAGAATTATTAAATTATTTAAGTATTTACATAAGTCGAATTATCATGTCCAGCACGATATTCTAACAAATATTTACAAGAACATGCCTGATCTAACAATCTCACTGCTTTTCTGTCTACTAAAACATTTCCTTTAATACTGTTCACAAACAATGTTTTTACCTGTATCTACCGACAGTAGTGGCTACGCGGGCTAAAGCGCTGCGTTAGGTCAAGGGGCCAAGCTCTCTGCTGACTCGGTAGACGCGTGGGTTCGAACCCCACCGTAGCTGTTCTTGAAATGGTTTTCCGTGGTTTCCCATTTTCAACACCAGGCAAATGCTGGGACCGTACCTTCTGACAGGCCACGGCCGCTTCCTTCCACATCCTTGCCCAGTTTCATTCATCTTCATCCATTCCATCTCTCATCCCGACGCGCAGGTCGCCCACGGGCGTCGACTAGAAAGACCTGCACTCGGCCTCTCAGCAGGCTACACGAAAAAAAAACTGCATCTAATGGTTTCTGTCAAGATCAATAGAACCTTCGTAACAAACAATTAAGCTAATTACGGCTCTTTGAAGTCAATATCAATAAATAATTGCGATATACCTGAAGAAAAATGCGGGACTAATCTCTTACCTTAATAAATTTCGTGGATCTCGGAATTACACTTTACTGACATGTACAACACAAATAAATACTCAGATGTCAGTTTACTTCTTCGACATACTGTATCAAACAGTTTGCTCTTACAAGCAATACACTTATAAACCTTCCTCCCTTGTAAAATTTCAATCCGGAGGTCAACTACACACATCAAAAAAAGTTTTGCATCACCTCGGTTCCAAGAGTTCCGGAACCTTTAAATACAAAGGGAATAGAGATCAACACAAACAACATTTCAGCTCGTTTTATTGCTCATGAGACCCACACATTGCATGTTGTACCATCATACAGCTAGACTTTCAGCATTTGTGGTCCAGATTGCAGTACACACCACTACCTCTAATACCCAGTAGCACGTCCTCTTGCATTGATGCATGCCTGTATTCGTCGTGGCATACTATTCACAAGTTCATCAAGACACTGTTGGCCCAAATTGTCCCACTCCTCAACGACAATTCGGCGTAAATCTCTCAGAGTGGTTGGTGGGTCAAGACGTCCATAAACAGCCCTTTTCAACATATCCCAGGCATGTTCGATAGGGTTCATGTCTGGCGAACATGCTGGCCACTGTAGTCGAGCGATGTCGTTATCTTGAAGGAACGCATTCACAAGATGTGCACGATGAGGTCGAGAATTGTCGTCCATGAAGACAAATGCCTCTCCAATATTTTGCCGATATGGGTGCACTATGGGTCGGAGGATGTCATTCAGGTATCGTAAAGCCGTTTCGGAGACTTCCATGACCACCAGTGGCGTACGTCGGCCCCACATAATGCCAGCCCAAAACATCAGGGAACCACCACCTTGCTGCACTCGCTGGACAGTGTGTCTAAGACGTTCAGCCTGACCAGGGTGCCTCCAAACACGTCTCCGACGATTGTCTGGTTGAAGGCATATGCGACACTCATCGGTGAAGAGAACGTGATGCCAATTCTGTGGGGTCCATTCAGCATGTTGTTGGGCCCATCTGTACCGCACTGCATGGTGTCGGGGTTGCAAAGCTGGACCTCGCCATGGACGTCGGGAGTGAAGTTGCGCATCATGCAGCCTATTGCGCACAGTTTGAGTTGAAACACGACGTCCTGTGGCTGAACGAAACGCATTATTCAACATGGTGGCATTGCTGTCAGGGTTCCTCCGAGCGGCAATCCGTAAGTAGCGGTCATCCACTACAGTAGTAGCCCTTGGGCGGCCTGAGCGAGGCCTGTCATCGACAGTTCCTGTATCTCTGTACCTCCTCCATGTCCGAACAACATCGCTTTGGTTCACTCTGAGACGCCTGGAAACTTCCCTTGTTGAGAGCCCTTCTTGACACAAAGTAACAATGCGGACGCGATCGAACTGCGGTATTGACCTTCTAGGCATGGTAGAACTACAGACAACATGAGCAGCGTACCTTCGTCCTGGTGGAATGACTGGAACTGATCGGCTGTCGTACCCCCTCCGTCTAATAGGCCCTGCTCATGCATGGTTGTTTACATCTTTGAGCAGTTTTAGTGACATCTATGAACAGTCAAAGGGACTGTATCTTTGATACAATATACACAGTCAACGTCTATATGCCGGAGATCTGGGAACCGAGGTGATGCAAAACTTTTTTTGATGTGTGTAGTATAGTATAGTAACGGATCTCCGGGTGGGGACTACTCGAGAGGGGGTTAACATCACAGAAGTGACAAAGAGGAAATCTGACATTCTACGGATCGGAGCGTGGAATGTTAGAAGTCTGCTAGGAGATGGAAGGTTAGAAAACATAGAAAGGGAAATGGATAGTTTGAGGTTGAATTTGGTTGGGATTAGTGAAATGCGCTGGCAGGAAGAACAGGACTTTTGGTCAGGAGAGTATAGGGTGATTAGCACTAATTCAAACAATGGCCAAGCAGGGGTTGGTCTCATATTGAGTAGGAAACTTGGACAGCGGGTGGAATATTATGAGCAATATAGTGAACGTATTATTGTAGCAAAAATCAATACTAAACCTACGTGCACCACAGTGGTACAAGTCTATATGCCTACCAGTCAAGCTGATGATGAAGATGTTGAAATGGTCTACGAAGAAATAGATGAAATTCTGATGTATATCAAGGGTGGTGAAAATGTATAGTAATGGAAGATTGGAATGCTGTGGTAGGAAAACGCATAGATGTGAAGATAGTAGGAGATTTCGGATTAGGTGAAAGGAATGATCGAGGAAGCAGGTTGATGGAATTCTGCACCGAGCATGAGTTGGTCATAGCTAACACCTTATTCAATAACCACAATAGAAGAATATACACATGGATGGGACCAGGAGTTACAGGGCGCTACCAAATCGAATTCATTATGGTCAAGCAGAGGTTTCGAAACCAGATTTTGGATTGCAAAACATATCCTGGTGCTGACATAAACTCTGACCACAATCTGGTTGTTATGAAATGCAGATTAAAGTTGAAGAAACTGAAGATAAGTCAAAAGCCAAAAAGGTGGGCAATAGACAGACTGAAAGTGAAGGATATAAACGAAAGATTCAAGAAGAGTATAAAGGAAGGACTAATGGAAAACCCTAAACCAACTTCAATTGCAGACGAATGGGCACTTTTGAAGAATGAAATCTCAACATCCGCAGAAGAAAATATTTGTAGGAAAGAAAGAATAGGTAAACAAGAAGTTCCGTGATGAACTAAAGAGCCTATTTTTCTTAAAATTGAAGAATCATGCCAATGATTAATCTATATGGATCTATCTAGAATAATGACGAAATTAAGTTGGTAATATCGAAATTTCTAATTAGTTTGAAATACTGTGTATGCTACCTGGCATAATGTAGCCTAATAGAGAACTACAGTTGTCAACCCTGGTGACTGAATATATTCTTAGTTCCATCTCTTAAGGTACAGAATACAAAATTTGGTTGAAGTCCAATGGATAGCATGGACGTTACATGCAGTTAAACATTGGATCTAACAGCGCGCGTAAAATCATGTTGGCAACAATGACATACGTGTATTGGTCAGAAATAATCTGAAATAATCTGGTCTATTGTTTTGTCAATTTTGAATGAAATCCATTAGTTAGTATAGAAGTTTCATGGATTTTAAAATTGGACCTATCAGCGGGCTTAGAATCATGTTGTCAGCACTGGCGTAGTCCTATATTAGTTACTCAAAATTAATCTAGAATGCCAGGTAGGCCTACTATACGTGTGCAAAGTTTAGAGCTATTGGTTTGCATACTTTCTGATATATTGATATTAAGGTAACAAAAATAGAGACAGTATTTATTAACGGTTGGCAGCCCTGGTTACTCTTAAGAATTGGCATAGTCATATCTGTTATGGTACACATAGCACACATGAAATTTGGTTGAAATCGAAATGATACTATAGAAGTTACATGTATTTAAATTTGGACCTCTCAGCAGGCTTAGAATCATGTTGGTAGCACTGACATATATAAGTTACTCCAAATTAATATAGAATGTCAGGTACTATAAGTGTGCATAGTTTAAAGCTGTCGGCTTGCATACTTTCTGATATATGGGTATTTGGATTTAAAAAAATTGAGAGCATTTATTAACAGTTGGCATCCCTGGTGGCTCTTAAGAATAAGCTCAGTCATATCTGTTTATGTACACATAGAACATACGAAATTTGGTTGAATTCAAATTGATAGTGTAGAAGTTATATGCATTTAAAAATTGGACTTATCAGCAGGCTTATAATCAT
The DNA here is from genome assembly GCA_946902985.2 of Meconema thalassinum. NCBI lineage: Eukaryota > Metazoa > Arthropoda > Insecta > Orthoptera > Tettigoniidae > Meconema > Meconema thalassinum. Next base: position 798,535,734 of record OX336388.2, on the reverse strand, counting down.
TTTGGCAACACTGCCATGTATGACCTCCTGCAAATTAAACAGCAATATTGTTATCTATACGTGTGCCAATTTTGAAATAGCTCCCATTCATACCTTCCAAGATATCCAACATGGAGCTCAAATTTCAATTGCGATTTTTGAGCAGTTGGTAGCACTAACATCATTTTCAAATTTGGCCGTGAGATATTCAAGTATAGATCTTTACCCCTACCAAATTTTGTTTTGATTGCTCCAGGCGTTTAGGAGTTGATAGGGGGACACACACACAGCCAGCCAGCCAGCCAGCCAGACAGACAGACAGAAGGACAGACAGACAGACACACATTTGCCCGATCTCATAAGTCAACTTTTTCGTCATTTTTACAAAATGTGAAAAGTAGGCTAAAAACCGTGGATCATTCAGGATATACTAGAATTGATGGATGAAAGGCGGAAACACAAGAATGTAAGAGATGAAAAGGGGAAAGCAGAATACAGACGTCTGAGAAATGAGGTTAAAAAGAAGTGCAAGGAAGCGAACGAAGAATGGTTGAAAGAGAAATGTGCAGGTATAGAAAATGGTCAGAAATTTGGAAAAGTAGACACAGCTTACCGAAGGATTAAGAATACTTTTTGGGGAATAGAAAACTAAGTGCTGTAGTATTAACGACACAAATGGAAAGCCTCTAACAGACAGGGAAGAAAAGGTTGAGAGATGGAAAGCTTACATAGAGTGTTTGTATAAGGGAAAGGAGATTGAGAATCATGTAATGGAAATGGAGGAGGAAATTGATGAGGATGCAAGAGGAGATTTAATATGGAGATCAGAATTTGACAGAGCATTGGAGGACTTAAGCTGGAACAAAGCACCAGGCATTGATGATATACAGATTGAGTTGCTACGCTGCATAGGAGATGAAGTTCTGATCAGGTTATTTCACTTGGTGTGTAGGATTTATGAGACAGGTGAGGTATCCCCTGATTTCAAGAAGAATATTATTATCCCTATACCAAAGAAAGTGGGAGCTAACAGATGTGAAGATTACCGTACAATCAGCTTGATTACTCATGCTTCAAAAATCCTGTCTAGAATAATTTACAAGAGGATAGAAAGCCAGATAAAAACGAGGTTGGGTAAAGACCAGTTTGGTTTCAGGAGAAATGTAGGAACATGGGAAGCTGTACTAAGTCTTAGGCTGATTTTGGAAGGTATAATAAGGAAAAATAAGAGAACATTGAAGGCATTTTTAGACTTAGAAGAGGCTTTTGATAACGTTTATTGGACTAAATTGTTTGACATTTTGAAATCTATTGGAATAAAGTACAGGGATATGAGGGCGATATACAATATATACAGAAAGCCGACAGCAGTCATTCGAGCTGAAGGACATGTGAAAGAAGCTGGTATTCAGAAAGGTGTAAGGCAAGGCTGCAACTTATCACCCATACTTTTCAATCTTTACATTGAACAAGCAACGAAGGAAATTGTAGAAAAATTTAAAGTGGGAGTGAAGATTCAAGGAGAAATAATTTGAACTCTGAGATATGCTGATGACATCGTCATCTTGGCCGAAACGCCTGGGGATTTGAATGAGTTTCTGAAAGGTATGGACTCCCTCTTACGGAATGAATACATGATGAAAATTAATAAATGTATAACAAAAATACTGGAATGCAGCCGAAATAAATCAGAAACCTCTATGGACATCAAATTGACAGGTGAAAAGCTGAAGGAAGTAGGAGACTTCTGTTACTTAGGAAGCAAAATAACCAGTGATGGACGAAGCAAAGAGGATATAAAAAGTAGTTTGGCTCAGGAGAGGAATGCCTTTCTACAAAAGAGGAATCTGTTGACATCGAATATATATTTAGGTATTAGGAAGTCATTTTTGAAAGCCTTTGTCTGGAGCGTGGCGCTCTATGGAAGTGAAACATGGACTATTGGTGCAGCAGAAAAGAGGGGAATTGAAGCATTTGAAATGTGGTGTTACAGGAGAATGATGAAGATCAGATGGGTAGATAGGGTGACAATCGAAGAGGTATTAAGACGAGTGGGAGAGGAGAGATGTTTCTGGCGACTGCTAATGAAGAGAAGAGATAGCATGAAAAACTTGGAGGACAAAATCGAAATATCGCATGATAAATTGAAAGACATGTAATAAAATTTTGATAAACATTCTAGAAGAGTGACTGAAGACTTGGTAAACTTGGATATCAAAAGTACGGAAGAGTGTAATGTTACTGCAAGGCAGGAGTTGCAGAAAGTGGCAACAGATTTCCAGGGGACTATTCTAGAACAGCTGAAAGAGGACAAGTTAATCCAGGAACTTAGTAAAAATGTGAAGGAGATAGCTATTCCTGAGGTCAGAAGTTCAGTACTAGAGGAGGCTAAAGAAGACGTTCAGGAAGTAAGGAATTCTTTTTCTACGCATATCAAAGTAATATCGGAAGAGGTAGGAAAAATGCAGAGAGATGTGTCTAAGGTGACTAATTTAGTGAAGACTCATGAAACTATAATTGAGAAATTAGTAAAAGATATTCAGGACACGAATCGAGACTTGAGAAAGAAAGGAATCGATCCTGTAACTATAGAATTTGTTGAGACGACCATAGGAGCGATCAGAGGAGAGATAGAAAAGAAGACAGATGATTCTGGACTGAAGAAGACATTGGGAACACTAGAAGAGAAAATGGCTTTTTATGAATCTCAAAGAAAGCAAAGAAATGTGGTGAAATACCAATTTTTGAGCAGGATAAAAAGGGAGAAATTTCGAAAGTGTTGGAGGATCAGAAAATTATGGCAAATTCTATTCCTATCGCTATATATAAGGATAAGGATGACAAACCAGGAAAGTTTTCAGGAACAGGAAGTATCCCACCGGCCAAATTTTTGAGAGAAGTCAGGGATTACATCCGGGATTCAAAAATTTCAAAGGAGAGAGAGATAAGAGTGGTGAGCAGATTTTTGGATGGACCTGCACTGGTTTGGTTCAGGGCTTTTAGATCCAGTTTCCACAATTTAGATGAATTTTCCAGGGGGCTGCTGAGAAAATTTTGGTCGACGGAAACTCAACAACAGATCAGGGCGGAATTGTATGCAAAGAGATATTCAACATCACAGCCAACAAAGTACTCGGCTTATTTCTCGCAACAATTACCTTAATTGAAATTTCTCGAACCACCAATGCCAGATTTTGAAATGATATCTGCGCTCATACGTCAATTTCCAATCGAGGTGCAATGAACACTGATTGCAGCGAACATCGGAAACATGGAGGAATTCGATGAGGTGCTACCAAGGTTAGATCATGCCAATGCACAATTTTTTCACTTAAGAGGTAATAACAAAACTGAAAACCATATGTTATATACTGTAGTGACTGATCGTCACAGCCAAACAAATCACCAATGGAACAAACAACAGAACCAGATTGAAAATAAGGAATGGAGCAACCCGAGAGACAATCCATATCAGAATAGACCATATGTGAGGCCATACCAATACCAAAATAGATGGAATCAGTGGAGAAAAGCAGGATTTCAATCAAAACCATATAATAGGCCACAGCAACATTATGGAAATCAACAGCAAAATAGAAGAGAGGAACAACGAGGGGAGGAGGAATTCAAGCAACAGGCTAGGGAAGATCTTGACAGAAGGCATCAGGATAGCAAGCAATACCTAGATGAGAAACACAACAAACCTAGTACTTCCGGGTTGCAGAAGTCTACAGTTGATGAAAAAAAAACGTCGAAAAATTAATAAGTAGTTACATTTCGAAGATTGTTAAATGACAAGCAGAGGATGAAAACTTGATGAATGTAAAGGGAGAGAGAATTGGACTTGAGAAAAGATCGAAATTACCTATTATAGAGTGTGAAGTCTATGGTATGAAGAGAAATTCACCGAGGGAAACATCCGATGGTCACAGGTTATTCATAATATAGAAGGAGAAAAAGAAGAAGTAGTCAAAGTAGAGGGCACACCTAAATTGAAAAAGATGTTATGTGAATTTGAGGACATATTTGATACGAAACCAGGGGAGATCAAGGATTTTAAATATCACATCCAAGTGAGTGATGAAGCATCGTATCAGTGTAAACTTGACCCTATTGCAGAGAAGTATAGAGAGCAGGTGAAAGTCATGATTGAAGATTTGGAAAATAATGATATAATAGAAAAATATACCACAGATTATGTGAATCCATTAGCAGTTGTGCCAAAACCAGGTGGGAATCTGCGTATTTGTTTAGACGCTAGATCTCTATAAATTCCAAAATTTTGCCCGAATATGACCGACCTCCTGTTATTAAAGAATTGTTGAGGAAATGTAAAGGCAAGAGATGGTTTTCCACTATCGATCTTACATCATCTTACCATCATGTGAAGCTAAGTGAAGATGTTATGTGAATTTGAGGACATATTTGATACGAAACCAGGGGAGATCAAGGATTTTAAATATCACATCCAAGTGAGTGATGAAGCACCGTATCAGTGTAAACTTGACCCTATTGCAGAGAAGTATAGAGAGCAGGTGAAAGTCATGATTGAAGATTTGGAAAATAATGACATAATAGAAAAATATACCACAGCTTATGTGAATCCATTAGCAGTTGTGCCAAAACCAGGTGGTAATCTGCGTATTTGTTTAGACGCTAGATCTCTATAAATTCCAAAATTTTGCCCGAATATGACCGACATCCTGTTATTAAAGAATTGTTGAGGAAATGTAAAGGCAAGAGATGGTTTTCCACTATCGATCTTACATCATCTTACCATCATGTGAAGCTAAGTGAAGAGTCGAAGAAATTCACAGGATTTATGTTTGACCAGCAAACATATGTTTTCAAAAGATTACCATTTGGAATGAAAACATCCAGATCTGTTCTAATTACGGCATTAGACAAGAATTTTAGTCCAGAAGTGAAGAGCTCAGTTATATGTTACATTGATGACATACTGGTAGCGTCTGAAGATGAAGAGCAACATCTGTTACACAAGGAATTTATTCGATGACTTAAGGAAGTCAAATTTCAAGGGGAATCTGAAGAAATGCCAGTTTTTCAAAGAAGAGATCAAATTCTTAGGGCATATCTTAGATGGACAGGGATATCGTCCAAATGAGGCCAAGATACAAGCCATTGCCAACTTTCAAAGACCCACGAGGATAAAGCCTATCCGTAGTTTTCAGGGGACTTGCCAATTTTTCGCTGGACATTGTCATAACTACACCAACATTGTTGCGCCTTTGCAGAAGCTTTTGAAGAAGGGAAACAGATGGAAGTGGAGTGAAGAGCACGAGGAATCTTTGAGACTAGCCGAAGAATTATTGATGAATAGTGTAAAGCTGGAATATCCTGATTTTCAGAAGAATTTTATTATCGAATCAGATGCTTCAAATGTGGGTATAGGAGCTATCTTATTACAAGAAGACGAAGATCACACTAGGCATTATTTATCTTTTATAAGCAGAAAGTTGAGACCTTCAGAGCGAAATTATTACACGACTGAACTTGAAGCTTTAGCTATTGTTCACGCTCTAGAAACTTGGAAGAAGAGACTTATAGGACATTCTGCCATTGTGCGAACAGACCAGAGCATCATGCACTTGAGTTTATTTTGAAGACGAATTTTGCAAGTGAAAGGATCACACGTTTGGCTTTGTTTGTCCAACAATTCAACATCATGATAGAGCACAAACCTGGAAAAGCGAATGTAGGAGCCGACTTGTTAAGTCGTGCAGTTGAACCGAATTTTAAGGTGATGCCTATTACCTTGATACAAGAAGATGAAGAAACTCTAGAACGTTTGGAAAGGATATCCGTTACTCAGAAGAGGAACACACGTTTGAGGAAAATATACCGATTTCTGAAAGGGAACATGGACGTTAATGACACAGATTATCAGGAAACAGAGAGGATTTCGAGGAATTATGTGGTAATGAACGATATAGTGTATCGATTCATTGATGCAGACCATACAAGACTGAGAGTAGCGGTACCACCCATATTGCAGCAACGGATTGTTTGGTAAGCGAACAGGATTTTGGGACACGCTGGATTGGATAAGACAGTACAACTTGTGCAAGAGAAATTTTAATGGAAGAATATGAGGACTACAGTCAGAGAGACGATTAGGACATGCGACTTGTGTCTACGAAGCAAGCACAATTCTAAGTTGTTGAGGGAAGCTCCTCGTCCTATTATTCCGCTGAAACCAAGAGAATTATACGCTATGGATATTTATGGACCTTTACCGAAGTCAAAGAGGGGAAATAGATACATTTTGGTAACCATTGATGTTTTTTCTAAATTCACAATGTTACACCCCATCCAGAAAGCTAATACACGCTACATCGTGAAGAGGATTAGAGAGAGTGTGATACCTGAAGCAGGGAAACCTGAATACCTCTTAACAGATCATGGATCGCAGTTCACATCTTACGAATTTAGAAATGATATGGAAGTATTGGATATTAAGCAGATCCTATGTACAATACGCCATCCTGAAAGCAACTCAGCTGAAAGAATTATCTCTGAGATAGCGAAATTTTGTCATTTGTTTTGTTCTGCTGAATATTGGAAGTGGATGGATGTGTTACCCATTGCATCACACTCCATTAACTCTACCGTACACGAGAGTACAAGTCAGATACCGATGATATTGCATCACGGCAATAAACCCATAAGACCATGAGATAGGATCATTTCCATACCAGCGGAAATAGAACCTACTAGACAACTCAGAGAAGTTCAAGCACTGGAGAAAATTCGCAAGCAAGCTGACAAGAGAGAAAGGAGAGTCCGAGGGAAGGAATTCAGACGACCTCTGAATGTTGGAACTCTCGTACTTGTAAGGAAACCTGTTCCGTCTGACGTCATGAACAGAGTATATTCGAAGTTTGCTAGTTTATATACGGCCCTTTCAGGATTACTGAAAGTTTTGATAACGGAAGTTATACATTGGCTGAAGGAGAATCTGGCAACACCGTGGGAAAATTCAACGCGGCAAGTTTGAAGATTTATCATTCAAGAGCCAGACAACAATGAGAAAAAATATATGATGTGTCACATATTTTTATTGGCGTGAGGGGTGGATATACCCGGATCGTTCACACGTCCGTGACATTGTTGACATTATTATTTTGGAAAGAAAAGTTATTAGTTGAAGAGATTGAGCGAATGGGTGGTTTGAATAACGCGCGGAGCAGACTCAAGAGTGCTGAGGGAAGCATGTATCGCAGGGACGTGTGACGTGAGATTATGACGTGGAGCCCGCATACGTCACGAGAAATATTTTTCTAGAATTACCTTTAGGAGAAGAGATGGACGCTGGGAAATTAGCACACTTTACTTGCAATTACAAGAGAAGGAATTTGAGCTATCAAGCGTTAAAATCGGTCCAGTAGAAGCCGAGATACGAGATAGAAGGTTCTGGACCAATTTCTCGCTGGACTACAGTATATAAAGGCCACGATTCTTAACACAGTCACATCATTACAACGGAGCATTTGCTCATGTGCGGAACTACGTAATGTGAAGTGACAGTATACACACCGAGATTCTGACGGTCGGAGGACTTAGTCGCCGTACCAGTGGTCAGCACGACTTAGTTTTTGGTCGAGTGAACGAACTTAACTTTTTGCAGCGAATGGACTTAGAATATCCACTACAGTCAGGTGATGGTAGTGTCGAAACCATTCACAGAAGTTAGCCTACAGAACGATGTATTTATTGTGGGGATTATACATCAGGCACTTCGAATTTCATCAGGAGAAGTTTTATTTCATCAGTTCGTTTATGCAGCTAATAGGTGTTCCTATCTTAGCGTGCAAACGAAACCGCATTATTTGAATATGAGATTTATTCTCAAATCTACAGGAGTACTGTACCAGTCTATGACTGAGCAACTTTTCGTCATGTTACACGGTACTAGTGATAGCGGGAGTTATTTCGAACGAGTGACTGCGAATATCAACATGCGCCACAAAAACTACTCGTAGGATTGGTAGGACATGGAGTCGAACGAGGTATATGGATACGGCAGATGGCCATGGGAAGACACTGTTGGAATAGTGTCCACCGCAGGACACGCCCTTCCTCTACATCAAGAATGAAGTAAGACCACTATTCATGTACTATCCACTAACCTGTAGTATTAGAGAATTCCATATTTTTGAACAGTCACGATCAGAAATCAACACACATTTTTCACCGTAGCTAGATTTTCGATTGTATTTGTCTGGATGACAAATGGAACTGCTGTCTGACAATTTATTTTTCGATCTACGATTTTCGTCAGGACAGGCATTAGTTCATGATCCGACATGAAATATTTCGATTATTCCAAGCGATAGGAATATTTTTCTTTAATTCTTATTATGAGAGCAGAAGTAATTGCGGCTTGGATTATTTAAATAATTTGATTTACATAATAATAATAATAATCAAGTGTGAAGTGAATAAGTTAATAATATTATAAATAATAACGATGCTATTTAAAGTTATAAATAATTAGGGAGTGATAATACCGAACATTAGGAACTAAATTAAATTAATTGTTAATTGTTTATTGTGATTAAATAATTAATGCATTAAATAAAAATAATAGGAGATGTTAATAATAATCATTTACAGATGAGATTTAAATATTCATTTATTAAAGGAATAGGGCGATAATAATCATTTATGACATTGATGATGCCTAACTATTTTTTTGTAATAATAATAATAATTTGTGGATGAATTTAATTACCTGGAAGGACTTAAATTAAATAACTTTGTTTATTTTTGAATAAAAGTTTGGAAGTTGAAATAAATTTAAATGAGTTTATGGATGAAGAGAATGAAGTAGTAAGATTTTTTGAGCTCAGAACTATTTTTTTCCAAAAGCACTTAAAAATATATTCAGATGAAAAGAAAGGAACGGCAGGTATAATGTATCAAGTTAGTGAGAATTTATGTAAATGGGAGGCAAAGAGATATTGACCAGAATTTATTTAATTGGTAAAATAACACTGAAGAACACAGTCTAGTAATTGACAGAATATTACAAGAAAAATATATATGATAAAAAATAATTAATAATATGATGTTGTGTGCAGAATATATTTTGGTGATGATTTTAGTGTGCGTTTGGCGACACTTAATGTTGTGGAGACATTGGGGGTCATCCAAGTGGGTTTTGTTCCCGTAGTTGTGGGCACACAAGGATGTGCGTATGTTTGAAAGAGCCTGTGGGATAAATTTGTAAAAGAAGGGTTAGGCAATGTGGACCGCCCCATATTCTTGTCAGATTTCACTATTCTGTTAATCCAAATATTTTATTTTTCTGGATCAGCTTGAAGTTCCGATGGTATGCCTAAATAAATAATTGAAGAACATGAATTTAGATTTGTTGAACCTGACCGAGAAGAAAATAAGATGAGAAGTGCAAATGAATTAAATTAAATAATTAACGATTTTCATTTTGGAATAATAATAATAACAGTGGAAATGTGCAAATAAAATATTCATTATGTGAGAGGTTGAGAAAACTTGGTATAAATAAATTGAAGGGAATTTTTGAAATTAATTAATTAATAATAATTTTTTGATTATATTTTGTGAGATTATATGGACATTTTGGTGATATAAAATTGTTGATAACATAAAATTTTGGTAAAGAATTAAATGATTTAATCCGCTAATGGTGGATAGCAATAATTTATATTGTTTACATAAATTTTTGTTAAAAGTTAATAACATATGAAAATAATTTTTTTTGTGACATTTAGACAAATGAAAGTGAGGAAAGAAGAAAGTTAAATTTTCAAAATATTATGAAAAGTTTTTGAACAAATTTCTGTTTTTTTAGGAAATTGAAAATCTTTATGAACAATTATTAACATTCGACTTTATGTCAGTCGAGTATTGATATTGTTATGAAACAACGAATCAGTGATATGATCATTTTTCCAAATAAGTTTAATTTTGGAATAACACCGAATGAATCAAGTGACTTTTTTTTTTGAGAAATGTTTTGCTACGAATATTGAAAAATCAAATGCATTCTTTCGAAAAGTGAACTACGAACATGTAAATATTAGGGATCACTCAGAACTCTTTATTGAACAGTGATTACCAGTGTAAATATTCTTTTTGAATTTTTTTTGGATATCAGAATGGACTAATTAATTTTCTGATTATCATATCTGCGTCATTCTAGTAATATTTTAGGGACTGTTGATTTCTCATGTGTGATTTGTTTTATCTTTGTTGAGGTTTTTGCTACTGGAATTATATTTTTATCTATAAATAAATTGAGATTTTAATGCATGTGCTAGTTCAAAAATAATTTCTCACCTTACCTTACTTGAGAATTACCGAGATCAGGGATGCCAGATTAGACCCAAGTATTCACCTAGATAGACCCTGAGATATATTTTCTCGTGCTAATCTGATGTCGGTATTTTACAAAATGTGGTCGTTGGATCTCGGTCCAAACGGGCTCAATACTATAGGTAGTTACGCATTCCATCGAAGCATCTCTACTTAGTATAAAACAAAGTCCCCGATTCTTGGATGTTACGGGTAAACTCGAGGACCACTGGATGGATTTTGATGCGGTTTTCACCATTGTGTAAAGGATAACTAGAGGATTATATATGTAGAAAATAATTTATTTAAGATTAAAGGAAGCCAAGCAGTAACGATTTCAGTAGGAAAGTCAAAATCAAAAACTGGCGTCCGAGCGCTTTGTAAGCTTATGCTGGGGAAACCGTTAAAAATATCTAAATACTATGAGTGTAAGAATTGTTCAGTATGAAAAGTTCTACAAGAAAGTCCGCGAGAGCATATGCCTATCTTCAACACATCGCCCACTATAAGTGATTTTACGTTTTAATTTCTTCCAACCATGTCCATTCAACTACTGAGGCGACAGTTAAGAGCTAGCTAAGGGCGAGTCTATCATCCCTGTTACAGCCTAGCTAGCGATCGAACCTATTGCCCCAGATACAGCTGAGAAGGGCTTTGTGTTTGGAAAGTCCCTGGAAGTGCAACTCGGGTTTTCTTCACTTCGCCTGTGAAACACAGTCATGTTAAGATTGGACGGAAGGGGGATTTGGGTTTCATTCACCTCGCCATTCTCTGGAAGTGCAACTCTCATTTCGCCTGTGAAGTTTTCGTTCCACAAAATTCACAGTCAATTTGAGATTGGACGGAAGGGGGATTATAATATATTAAATTATACTGACTGGCGTATAATCTCTACTTAGTTTAAAACATTGTCTCTGATTCTTGGATGTCACGAGTAATCCCGAGAACCACTGCATGGAATTTGATGCGGTTTTCTCCATTCTGTAAAGGATAGCTCGAGGAAGGTTTCTTTAGAAAATAATTTATTTATGATAAAAGGAAGCCAAGTAGTAACGATTTCAGAGAAAAAAAATCGAAAAAATCCTGGCGTCTGTGCGCTTTTTAAGCTTACGCTGGGCAAACCGTTAGAAATATCAATAAACAATGAGTGTATTGTTCAGCATGAAAAATCTACAAAAACGTACGCGAGAGCACAACTCTATATTCAATATATCGTCTACTATAAGTGTTTTTGATTGGACGGAAGGGGGATTTGTGTTTCATGCACCTCGCCATTCTTAAATTACGTCTGACAAGAATTTGTTGTACATGCATCTCCATGATAATATAGTTAACAGTCCAATCAGTGATTTTAACCCATCACGCCGAGACGTAAAACGGATATAGATCGTAGTTCATTGACATCGTAAAGATGCGCTTATCACGTAATGCACTCACAACTGTTCCCGGGCGAAGCCGGGCCGGGTTGCTAGTTGCATTTATAAAACAGTTTCATTTTAAAGTGAGTATAATTAAAAACGAATCAGAAAAATTCAAATATGAAATATTTAATATCCAAGCAATAGTTAAAATACGTCAAAAACGACACACGCTGACGTAGCATAAAATTTACAATTACATTTATAAAATTGACAACATAACAGTCTAACATGAGTTATGAGTAAAGAAAATCAACATATAAGTTGGTCAAATATGAAATACCCCCAAAATACAACAAACTACTGAGATATTAGTACAATCTTACGTCTATCTTCGTGATGATCAGCTGTTGCAGTACCTGGCCTGATATGTAAGATGTTTCTCCCATGGCTCGGCATGCGTCTGTCGTGCGCTAGGAAATGGGTTCCTCGTTGTCTGCGAGAAGTCATCTAAGCGGCTCTCTCCCCTGCGTGAGCACCTGGCTGTGTGGCCTCGAACCTCGCCAACGGGACTTCATGCTTCTCGATTAACGATCTGGAAACTTGTAATCGGTTCGAACGAACTCTTCTGACGACTGGCCTCCGGTCGCATTTCTTCATCATTGTTGATTGAATGTCCATTGTTGAAATTTCCCAAATTGGTAATGGAAATCTGTGTAGTATCATTGTTGGTAAATACTGATTACTGCTTGATAGAATTGCAGTTGTAGAATAATGAACTCATTGTTGTCTGGTCCACTCTGAATTCCACTCCGTGAATGCAGATTAACCTCCATTGGATTTAGAGCTGCATTGCAATCTTCATATCAATTTCAAATTGGGAACTACCCCCTGACTTGAAAACTTTATCATCGTAGTAGCTTGATAAATATTCTTTATAACAGATTCTTCTTTGTAGCAGTCGATATATAATAGGCTATTCGTAATGCTGTAGTAGTGTGTATAGTTCAATAATGAAAACTTCTTCTTGTGAGCGACGAATTGTTATCTGTCGATTCCAGTTTCAAATTACTGCCTTTCATTTATTGCCGGCATCTCCTACTGTTCCTCGGCAAGTGTGGCGTCTCCTCCGGTCAAGTGTCTATCTCCTTGCCGTACCTCGCTTATGCATGTGTGCTCTTCTCGGACGATCAGTGACACAGGTCCACCCTGTACTTGTCGCTGTGAAGGAATGAATTCTTCGCTCTCCAATGCCGCGCTCTTGACTGTCTGGAATGGCGGACTAGCTTCAATTACAGTCCTTATTACTGTAACTCGCTCATATCTTTTCTTCTATTCATAAATATTTAATTCTGTTTTGATAAGAAAATATCACTTCGACTTCGCTAACTGTAGAAGCGCTTACATCGCTTTATATATTAAAATTTAATATAATGGCGATTCCCTCAATATTTTTGTGGTTCATTCTGATTGGCTCCTGAGTTATCCGGAAAAACTCATTGTTCTAGCCTCTTATCAAAGTGTCGTGTCCACGATTTTGTTATTGTCGGCTCGGCGAACAAAAACCGGTTCTAGACATGGTAGCGTAGAGACTTGGTCATATTCCAGTGTCTGAAGATTGAACTCTCCCTTGGTTAAAATAATAGTCATTGAAGTATTTCCAAATCAATATATTCCATTCACCTCATAACATTGTTATGTGAATAAAATATTGTTCCATTCTTAATTTCCATTTCTTGCGTCATTGTGGTGCGCAAATCGGTTCGATCCTCGTTTCCGACAATGCCTTGAGTCGAACTGGATTCGAGTTCAGTACTCTAGGTCTTCCTCAAACGCTGAACTCCATTTTCGCACTGTCTTCCACCGTACTCTGGGTCTTCCTCAACCACTGAACTCCACTCACACTGTCTTTCACCGTACTCTAGGTCTTCCTCAACCACTGAACTCCACTCCACACTGCCTTCCACCGTACTCTAGGACTTCCTCAACAACTGAACTCCACTCCACACTCTCACTGTCTTCCACCGTACTCTAGTTCTTCCTCAACCACTGAACTCCACTCCACACTCATACAGTATTCCACCGTAATCTAGGTCTTCCTCAACCACTGAACTCCACTCCACACTCACACTGTGTTCCACCGTAATCTAGGTCTTCCTCAACCACTGAACTCCACTCCACACTCACACAGTCTTCCACCGTAATCTAGGTCTTCCTCAACCACTGAACTCCACTCCACACTCACACGGTCTTCCACCGTACTCTGGGTCTTCCTCAACCACTGAACTCCACACTCACACAGTCTTCCACCGTACTCTAGGTTTTCCTCAACCACTGAATTCCACTCCTCACTCACACTGTCTTCCACCGTACTCTAGGTCTTTCTCGTATTCTCTTTCCAGTCATCCGTCTCTCCATCAGCTATTCAGCATTCTTTCATCATTCACCCTTTTCACATGTCCATACCATCTCCATCTGTTCTTCTTCAGTACATGCACCTCCTTTCGAATGTCTTTATTTCTCACTCTCTCTCTCCTAGTCTTCAGTACCATACTCCTCAGGAATTTCATTTCGTCTGCCTGAATTCCACTTTCATCTGTCCTGGTCATCTGCCAAGTTTCTGCTCCTTACGTCATTATTGGTAAGTAATAGGTCGTGTACATCACTTCATTAGCCTGCAGTGGTGTGTCTTTATCTCAAATTCAACTCTGAACCTGGTGGTGGAAAACACTCCCACATCGTAGTTTCTTGTTCGTCTCCATATCCAATCTTCCACTTTCCATCAATTCACTAACTCAATATTTGAAGTGCTCTACTACTTTCAGATCTGCATTTCCATTTTTAACAATCACTTTCCCTTCCTTTTTTCCTCTTGTCATTCCACTGATTTTCTTTTCCCATTTCGGTGGCGTAGTGCGAGATTCCCTGTCCGGGCAGTCAAGTGACCATGTTCAAGTACTTTTTCGTGCACTATCTCGACTCGGCTACAGACTTTAGATCAATAAGTAAATAAATTACATGCCGGAGCCATTCTCTCGTGTCACCTGTTTTCAATTCGTACAGCAAAGAGGGCACACACCACGCGATAAGCAGATATTATTCATGATTATCCTTTATGAAAGATGTCTGGGTAGAGCTTGTTCATGGGGTAGTGGACCCAGTCACTGTGTGGCGATACACAAGTTTTGCTACATCGTGGTCACGTAATTTCATCTGCTTTTTTGTGTAGAAATAAAAAATAAATTAAATGTCTGATATAATCTATGTTATCGTGTTGACTGTATTAGTGGGTGTATTCGTAATTCAGATAAGGATTGGAAAGGAGGCGACCGTGGACTTAAGTTAGGAACCATTCCAGTATTTGCCTGGAGTAGAAGTGGGAAACCACGGAAAGCCACTACCAAGATAGCTGAGATGAGAATTGATAAGCTCCCGGCTGTATGGACGCTGCTTGGATAAAGTGGCGCAAGTCACAGGAGGGTGCCAATGTATCATTAGACCAGTGGCGCTGTGTGTTGGCTAGGCACAGGATGTCATGGAAATTAAGGTGCTTTACTGACCAATAGGACTCACTAGACTGGACCACATCAGAGATGAGAATGCCTCAATCCCCGAGGAAGTACGGGAGATTTGTTTGCGATGGTTTGACCACATGCTACTATGAGAGGGTTTTTCAGTTGCGAGAAGAGCTTTAAAGTTTAGTCCTGAAGGCCGCAGACCACGGGGGCGACCAAAGACGCGCTGGTTTGACACTTTTGTGCATAAATACCCTGCTGTCTATAAATCCATAATGCGTATGATCCTTTGCGACGAATTTTCCTTCATTATATTATTTTAAAAAATTCCCTACCTTTTTGAAAAAATAAATTTTTAGAATATATATAATACATATTTTTTACTGATGGAGAACCCGTATCTAGAAGACAAATGAATGAACGTGTTGCAAAGAACTTAGGTATCAATGCCCAGTAGATTATGAGGAAATGCGGCATTTATATCGCCATTTTAATATAACTGCCCTTAAATTCTGGCATATTTTAATGTCAGCTTGATGAGCAGATACGTGTCCGACAAGGGATGAACACTTGCGGCTTTCAGCCCCACCGTCGCGTTGTCCTTTCAAAATGATTGGCATTTCCAGCTCCAGCAAATATGTTGATGAGGTTGACGTCAGGAAACTGTGTGCCAAGGAGAAACCTCATCGCACACTTGACTTGAGTTCCGGCCGCGCCCTGAGCTAATACACCACTTGTTGACGGACCCTTCCACGCTTCTCTTCCACTATATATTCACTCCTTTCTCTTATTGTCTCTATATTTATTTGTATTTCCCTTTTCCCTAAACCACGTGACTTAGCCAAAGATGGTTCATGGGTTCAGTTCCCCTAAAATGTTTGGACTAACGTCTACTGGTGAAGGTGAAAAAACACCGCAATAAGGTGACCAGCGCTCCGGCGACAGGCGCAGAAACCATGTGTGTCCAAACTACGTACAGGCCTCAACCATCACCTCAGGTCACCAACCCACCGCAAGAGCCTCAGCGTTTTACAGAAGCTGAACTTCAGGGAAGACAAACTTAGGTTAACACATAAACATCAAATTTATTAAAATAAATGTAACTTATAAGAGGTAAACAAAATGGATGAAATGAGTCGATGGGGATGATAAAGGGGAGGGATGATCTCACCAATACAATCGATAAACAAAACAACGTACTGAAATAAAACAATTCAGTCGTATAACATTTCGCCAAAATGATACTCCCTGGATACCTGGAGGTGTGCAGGATCACTAATGGAGATAAAGCTCTGGCAAGGTCTACCACTTATTATTCCCGTTTCCAACGGGGTCGGAATGAGTTGCGATGGAATTCTATGTGGCAGATGTTTTTATGGCCGGATGCCCTTCCTCACGCAATCCTCATGAGAGGAGTTATTGAGAGATGAAATGAATGAAGAATGAACCTTGCAATGGATGTGGAAGGAAGCAGCCGTGGCCTATAAGGAGGTACCGTTCCAGCATTTGCCTGGAGTTTAAAATGGGAAACCACGGAAAACCATTTCAAGGACGACCAACGGTGTGGATCGAACCCACGCCTACCGAGGCCCATGGCCCAGCGCTGCGCATTAGCGAGCGTAGTTACCGCTGTCGGTCAGTTACATATCCCCATGAGGTATGTTGTTCGTATATTTAAGCATCAGCAAATAGAACTAGGCCCAGAGTAAAATAATTGAAAACTACGAGCGTATCCGGACCTACCAATCCTAATGCGAAAAATCCCTAACCTTAAATACAGAGCGACATGAATCCAACAAATTCACTAAATTCAACAACGAAACTACCAAACTCAAAGTTACAATTCCAATTACCACTACCAGCACTGGCACTCGATACTGCACATCCCCCGTGACCTTCGCTTACAGGTCCAACAATTACTTAAATTAGATCAATATTCCAAACTCATTGAGATACAGGTCTTCTCCAGCAGATACCAACCCAGGTCGCAAGCCTCCAACACCAAGGGCGTCAGGTCATAAAGCCAGACGCGGATCTATATTAGCATCCAACTTGATTTACTATTTTGCACTGAGTTCTCAATATACAAAAGCGGAATATTAAAATAGCATTTACATCACCTTCAGTGATTGCCTAAGACAAAGCATCGTGCACTTTAAATATTCCATACCAAGTTTACAAAAGAATAACAATACCAATTCTCCAGTCGACATGTCAATATCACATGGTCGATGGGGAGAGACTCGATATTTACACGACCATCGTTTCACTGCAATCGAACATTAGCACAATTCAAAATATACCAACTGAGAAACAACCCCACAAAGTGGATAGTCTCCCTGTTACGAGAATAAGAACTAACTAGCTCGAGAAACGGAATTTGTATGGAACTACTTTCCTTCAAAAACTAACACTAAACCTTCATCAGAGTCGTGCTCATCTCAACCAATGCGCACCACATTCTTGCCACACAGGCTATCCTGGACCTGTACAATTGAAAAGGCACAAGACCCTTCCGTAAGTTATGAGGCAATGGCAGTTCGAACTCACAACTTTCTTAACATCCCTCGTTGATGTTGTTGTTGTTGTTGTTGTTGTTGTTGTTGTTGTTGTTGTTGTTGTTGTTGAGTCTTGTGACTGTTTTGATGCAGCTCTCCCTGTCTTGAGCTAATCGTTTCATCTCTACATTGCTACCACACCCTACATCCGAAGCAACCTCTTGAACATATTCTAACCTTGGTCTACCCCTACAGTTCTTGTCATTAACCCTTCCTTCCATAACTAAGCTTGCTATTCCTGGGTGTCTTCGTATGTGTCCTACTAACCTATCCCTTCTTTTCATTAGCAGTCGCCAGAAACATCTCTCCTCTCCCACTCGTTTTAATACCTCTTCGTTTGTCACCCTAACTACCCATCTGATCTTCATCATTCTCCTGTAACACCACATTTCAAATGCTTCAATTCTCCTCTTTTCTGCTGCAGCAATAGTCCAAGTTTCACTTCCATAGAGTGCCACGCTCCAGACAAAGACCTTCAAAAATGACATACTAATACCTAAATCTATATTCGACGTCAACAGATTCCTTTTCTGTAGAAAGGCTTTCCTTGCCTGAGCCAACCTACTTTTTATATCCTCTTTGCTCCGTCCATCACTGGTTACTTTGCTTCCTAAGTAACAGAAGTCTCTTACTTCCTTCAGCTTTTCACCTGCCAATTTGATATCCACAGAGGTTTCTGATTTATTTCGGCTGCATTCCAGTATTTTTGTTTTACATTTATTAATATTCATCACGTATTCATTCCGTAAGACGGAGTCCGTACCATTCAAAAACTCATTCAAATCCTCAGGCGTGTCGGCCAAGATGACGATGTCATCAGCAAATCTTAGAGTTGGAATTATTTCTCCTTGAATCATTACTCCCACCTTAAATTTTTCTCCAATTTCCTTCATTGCTTGTTCAATGTAAAGATTGAAAAGTATGGGCGATAAGTTGCAGCCTTGCCTCACACCTTTCTGAATACCAGCTTCTCTCTCCTGTCCTTCAGCTCGATGATTGTTGTCTGGTTTCTGTATAAATTGTAGATCGCCCTCCTATCCCTGTACTTTATTCCAATAGATTTCAAAATGTCAAACAATTTAGTCCAATCAACGTTATCAAAAGCCTTTTCTAAGTCTACAAATGCCATGTACGTTCTCTTATTTTTCCTTATTCTACCTTCCAAAATCAGCCTAAGACTTCGTATCTGTATTAAAAGTACTTTTTCAATCACCATGACGTATTTTAGGTAGATTTCATTAGAAAGCTAACTATTGCAATGGGTCCCATGTTTCGACTTCCGGAAAATTTCGACATATCTTCGCGTTTCACATCCCCCAGACCCCAAAACCACCGTCAGTTCAAAAGTTTATATATATATGTATATCAGTTTCTTGTGGACACGATAACTGCCGTAATTTTGCACCAATCACTTTGATTTTTTTTACATAATATGTATCCCCTTAAAATCTCGGTCGAGTTCGTTATTGGGCAAAATCGGTCAAAGGGGGTGAAAATGGGAGGCTTTTTTAGAAAAAGTGAAATATCGCTATAACTCTCTTAATATCTGAAATATTGAATCCATTCAAAGTTCATACTATGTGTCGGACAAGGCCCTAAAATTTATGTTTGAAAAGGTTTTTGATAGCACCAACCATTGACCAAAGGGGTGGGAAAAAGTGTGTTTTTCGGGAAACATTAATCATATCTCTGTTAATAGGCACAATATCAAAACCGTACAAAATGGACAATATTCCTCCAATAATTACCTAAAACTTTTGTCTGAAAGAATTTTTGATATGACCCACCATTACGCCACGGGGTGAGCAACATGATTTAAATGATAACAAAATGCCAAGTGCCAAGAGAGGTTGGCATGACAACTTTACTTTTAATTGATAAGGGATGAGCCATCAGCAGTTGCTATGACAACGCCAACGCACGAGATAACATTCAGTTTTCCATCTGTCTGTGGGAAGCGACTTCGGTATCCGAACTGGTAGCATGCTGAACTTCTATGCCCAAGGTCGCGGGTTCAAACCCGGCTGAAGTCGTCGGATTTACTAAGAGCGCTAAAAAACCTTGAGTTTGCTTTCCTTCGGAGGGGAAGTTCCAACGTTCGTTGCGAGTTGATGGTTCCGGTGGCATCTAGTAGCCAAGTTCACAGCTAGGTGTCGTTGATGGTAGTATTTTAGGTAGATTTCATTAGAAAGCTAACTATTGCAATGGGTACCATGTTTCGACTTCCGGAAAATTTCAACATATCTTCGCTTTTCACATCCCCCAGACACCAAAACCACCGTCAGTTCAAAAGTGTATATATAATTTATGTATATATGTATATCAGTTTCTTGTGGATACGATAACTGCCGTAATTTTGCACCAATCACTTTGAATTTTTTACCGAATATGTATACCCATAAAATCTCGGTCAGTTCGTTACTGGGCTAAATCGGTCGAAGGGGATGAAAATGGGGGACTTTTTTTTCGAAAAAATGAAATATTGCTATAACTCTCTTAATATGTGAAATATCGAATCCGTTCAAAGTTCATGCTATGTGTCGGATAAAGCCCAAAAATTTATGTTTGAAGAGTTTTTTTATAGCTCCAACCATTGACCAAAGGGGTGGGAAAAAGTGGGTTTTTCGGGAAACATTAATCATATCTCTCTTAATAGGCACAATATCAAAACCGTACAAAATGGACAATATTCCCCTAGTAATTACCTAAAACTTTTCTCTGAAAGAATTTTTGATATCACCCACCATTACGCCAAGGGATGAGAAAAATGATTTCGGAATTATAAAAAATGCCAAGAGCTATCAGTGGTTGCCATGGCAACACTACTAAATTGATGAGGGATGAGCCATCAGACGTTGCCATGACAACGCACTTGCGCGAGATCAGATTCAGATTTCCATCTGACTAACTGTGAAGCGGCTTCGGTGACGTAACTGGTAGCATACTGAACTTGTATGCCCACGGTCGCGGGTTCAAAGCCGGCCAAAGTCGTCGGATTTTCTAAAAGCGCTAAAATCCCTGAGTATGCTTTCCTTTGGAGGGGAGGTTCCAAGGTTCGTTGCGAGTTACTGATTGCGGTGGCATCTAGTAGCCAAGTTCACAGCTAGGTGTCGTTGACGGTAGTATCTGGTAGCAACATTAGGAACTACTGCTTGAAATTGAGCGTCTGCATTCCTTACCTGAATTACAGACTAATACAGCCATCACAATTCACACCGTTTATCAGACAGATTCTACACTGACCCAAAGTACACGGGGTTACATGACCGCGTTGTCGCAGCCCCTAAACTGAGGAACCAACCAACATCTCTGCGGGAGATATAATTTTGCGTGAAGAAGTAACGGACCGGTACATAGTTACACATCAGTGTCGAAACCTTGCATAAGGACAGTGTGACCACAAGTATAAAAATGGACTCCAAATGACAAGAAGGTTACCGTCATCATAAGACAATAAAATGTTAAAAATATGCATAAAATGACGAAAAACAAAGTTAATTAATCTCCAATTATAAAATACTTTCACGCAATAAATGAGATCTGATCCTTCTACGAAAACCTGCATATTCTGCCTATTTTCGCCTATCCCCAAGTTTGTCCGATGAAATCTACCTCCGCCTTCCGGCTTGCCGAGAGGACTTTTTTTTTATCTCCCAGGTGTCTGTGCGCAACCTTTATCATGGGTACTACAGGGAGGGAGAGAATACTAATCCACTAACCTGCTATGTTATAGTGTCTGTAGACAGAGCTTAGTGATATTTCGTGAACCAATATTTAGGGGAAGTCGTGCGACAGTTTAAATGAAAGGGCTTTATGTCCCCAATCCTAAGGGAGGTTATTTCTACACTTAATATAAAAACTACCCTCTTTGTAGGAAATAAAAAGTTTTATGTTTTTAGTACCCTCAATCCTTAGTGATTTAAGAAACGGTTATTGGGCTCTTTTAAGATGATGATACCATTTATCAAACCTACACTAACTCGAACTCCCACCATTACCAATCTTAACCGCTAAATTCACCCAATTTCCAAAAATTCCTTAAATCTTAAGATTTATCCCAACTCCCCAAATTCAACATACTCCTATATCGTGTGCAAGTTTATATCTATATGTAAGGCTTGTTCGTTTCATTTCACTTGGGTGTTTCGCTGTGTCGAAAATTGTATTGTGCGTCTTGTACAATAAATTGCTGAATTAAATGCTGTAACCTCATGAAACTTATGGCACGAAGTATGCACTGTCTGTACTTGCATTGTTTAGAGATTTGATTGCAAATTTCGAATTTGCTGGCACCACCGAGAGAATGATCACTTTTACAGTTCAGTATCATGGTTTGTAAAAGGAAGCACGTCACGCTAGACCTCAAGCAGTAACTCGAAATTTAAATAAGTTGAACAATATGTCTGACACTCTCAATAATCCAGCAGCCATATGAGGAAGGAATGGGCGGATTAGCGAGAATCTAGTGTATTTCAAACATTTAATAAATTACAGTATTACCAGATTAATTTCATCATTATTCTAGATAGGTCTCTCTTCTTCTTCTGCTTCAAGTGCCTCGTCCTCCAAGAACATTGGCGATCAGTAGCATGATCTGCTGTTTGTCCATTGCTGTTCTAAACAGTGACACGGGATTAAGTCCAAACCACTGGCTTAAGTTCTTTAGCCAGGATATTCGTCTGCGTCCTGGACCCCTAATGCCATCAATCTTCCCTTGGATATTTAATTGCAAGAGGTGGTAATTGTTGTTGCGCATAAAATGACCAAAGTATTCTAGTATTCTCCTTTTGATGATACTGAGAATTTCCAAGTCTTTGTTCACACTCTGCAGTACTTCCACTTTTGTGACTTTAGCTGTCCATGATATCCTTAAAATCCTGCGATACGTACAGATTTCAAATGCTGTCAGTTTCTTACTTCAAACCTCTGTAAGTGTCCATGATTCAACTCCATAGAGGAGGACACTAAACACGTAGCATCGAAGCAGTCGGGTGCGTAATGACAGACTTAAATCGCGGCTGGTCAAAACTTTTCTCAATTTCGTGAAAGAACTTCAGCCCTGCTCAATTCTACAGCGAATTTCTTGACTTAAGTCCCAGTTATCATTGATTTGACACCCTAAATATTTATATGATGAAACCCTTCCAATTCTTTTATTACCAAGTGCAAGAATGCCCTGAATTTCATCTTTGTTTATACTAACAACCATCCATTTAGTTTTTGGTACAATTAAATGTAACCCCATGGCGTTATTCTCTTCAGAAACAGAATCCAGTAGTGTTTGTAGATCATCCATACTTGTTGCAAGGATGACAGTGTCATCAGCATATCGGAATTTATTAATGATAGATCCATTTACTACTACTCCTTGAGACTTTCCATCAAGGGATCTTGGAAAATCTTTTCAAAATAGATGTTGAAGAGGTTGGAGAAAGAATGCAACCTTGGCGAACTCCCTTCATAATCGATACTTCTTCAGAGAGCTGACCATCAACACGTACATCAGCACGTTGATTCCAGTACAGATTTCCAATTAATCGGATGTCACGTCCATCTAGTCCCAGGTCACATAAAATGTTCATCATTTTATCGTGTTGAACAGTGTCAAAGGCTTTTTCATAATCGATGAAACACACGTAAACATCGACACGAACATCACGGCATCGTTGAATCAACACCTGAAGACAGAGCAATGCCTCCCGAGTTCCGGAACCACTCCTGAATCCAAACTGTGTGCCACCAATGTTTAACTCACATTTATGATATAACCTTAAGTGCAAGATTTTAAGGAATAACTTCAGGGCATGACTCATTAAACTGATCATTCTATAGTCATTGCAGCACTTTGCATTGGTCTTTTTGGGAATCGGTATACAAGTTGATTTTAGCCAATCATGTGGTATGTATCCACTTAGATAGATGTTATTGAACAAACCCACCAGCAAGGAAAGTGATCGTTCATCCTTGAGAAGCTTTAGTATTTCAATGTGCAATTCATCCGGACCTGGAGCCTTTCCACTCTTCGATATTGTTATGGCATGTTCAATTTCAGCTCTTGTAATGTCTATTCCATCGCCCGGTCTCTCGTATAGGCCAATCATCGGCACGAATCTTAAATTTTAAGAATATTAGGCTCATTAGTTCGTCACGGACAAAGTTGTTAATTTATCCGTTCTGTTACGTAGAGCGCTCATGTTAACTTCACAGTATATTGTTGCAGGTTAAATCAGAAACAATTAATAAACAGAAAACAGAGTTACACACTACTGCCGGCTAATGCTGGGATAGTACCTTACTTAAAGTCCCGGGGCGCCTAACTGATCCCTGTCCCTAATACAGTTACACACTACTACAAGATAATGCTGGGATAGTACCTTACTACAAGTCCCGGGGCACCTACCCCATCCCTGTCCCTAATACAGTTACACACTACTACAGGCTAATGCTGGGATAGTACCTTACTACATGTCACGGGCCGCCTACCTCATCCCTGTCCCTAATAAAGTTACACACACTACTAGAGGCTAATGCTGGGATAGTACCTTACTACAAGTCACGGGGTGCCTACCTCATCCCTGTCCCTAATACAGTTACAGACTACTACATGCCAATGCTGGAATAGTACATTAATATAAGTCCCGGGGCGCCTACCTCATCCCTGTCACTAATATACACTGACCGGCAAAAAAGTGGAACACTTTAATTTTTTATGTAATTTCTTAATTTATTCCACTAAAATGTATCGGTTTTCCAATATTTGCATTATTCATGTAAATTTAGATGGTTGGCAACAGAAAATACCGAATCATGTTTTATAACACGCTTTAACTCACAAATTTCGTTACATTTTGCAAATCTTACAATTTTCTATTTTTTAGTAATGCTCTTTTGGGCTGGTGTTTATCAAACGTATTGCCAAACAAAACAGTATTAATGTTTGCACTGCACTGCAAGGGAACACTGGTCACTAAAAACGGGTGTTTCCACCTTTAGCGTCTATGACAGCTTGTAAACGCTCAGGCATACTGTTCACAACTCGTCGAATAGCATCTGCCGGGATGCGATCCCATTCCTCCAGCAGCGATGTTCTCAGTTGTGCCAAGGTGGTGTGGTCATGCTGTCTGACGTTCCTTCCAAGCGTATCCCATACATGTTCGATGGGGTTCAAGTCAGGACTACGAGCTGGCCAGTCCAGGGTTTGAATCTCCACTTCCTGCAGATATTGTACAACACAGCGAGCAGTATGAGGGCGGGCATTATCCTGCATCAGCATGAAATTCTGACCAATGAAAGGCGCAAAGGGCATCACATGGTTCATCAGGATCTCTTCGATGTACCTTTGGGAATTGAGCGTCCCGTGATCGATGCACACCAACTCAGTGCGGGCCATAACGTTGATGCCACCCCACACCATAACCGAGCCACCTCCAAATGGAGTCCTGGAGGAGAAAGCAACAGGGCTGTACCTCTCCCCGCGCCTTCTCCACACTCTTTCTCTTCCATCAGGAGATCTAAGGTTAAAGCGACTCTCGTCAGTGAAGAAAACAGAGGCCCACTGCTCGTGGGTCCATCCCAGATGCTGCCTTGCGAAGCGAAGACGCGCATCTCTGTGATGCCGTTCGAGTGCGGGTCCACGTGCAGGTCTCCTGGACGAAAGATGAGCATCTTCAAACCTTCTTCTTACTGTTCGCTCACTCACTCTCACATTTCTGACATTTTCCAGTTGATTACGTGCCTGAACTGCTGTGGTATGCCGATCACGCAGAACTTGGAGGGTGAGAAATCTGTCATCCCTGGCACTTGTGCTTCTTCTACGGCCTGACCCTCGTCTCCAGTCGAATGTTCGGAGCTCTCTGTAACGTTGCACTGCACGATGTATGCTACCGAGAGATGATCCAATGACCTCAGCAACATAACGGAAACTGCGGCCATCCTCCACCAATGCAACTGCCTGTGCAGCTTCTTCACGGCTAAGAGGCATGTTTTAGTGTGAACTGCAAATGGATAACTTGCTAAAATGTGTGACAATGGTTCACACGTGTTCAACAAGTGCCAGTTGTTATCCCTAGAACAACAATAAGCGAGCGGCAACACTCATAAACCTTAAACGCTTCCAGTCCGCTTCCCGCCATAAAACCATTAAGATAGGCTCATCGAGGATTGGGGGTAATTGGTGGTAATAAACCACTCTAAGAAATTTCATATTATAAATTTCTATTCACGGATGTTTCAGATGTTTGTTCTAATGCGTGAAAAGCTTTTAAAATGTGATTAAATCTTTTTCACGGCTAGATTTATACTATTTATATTACTTTTTTTAACTGTTCCACTTTTTTTGCCGGTCAGTGTAGTTACACACTACTACAGGCTAATGCTGGGATAGTACCTTACTACAAGTCCCGCGGCACCTACCCCATTCCTGTCCCTAATACAGTTACATCATACTAATACAGGCTAAAGCTGGAATTGTACCACTCTACAAGTCCCGGGGCGCGTACCCCATCCCTGTCCCTAATACAGTTACACACACTACTACAGGCTAATGCTGGGATAGAACCTTACTACAAGTCCCGGGG
Organism: Meconema thalassinum; assembly: GCA_946902985.2. Taxonomy (NCBI): domain Eukaryota; kingdom Metazoa; phylum Arthropoda; class Insecta; order Orthoptera; family Tettigoniidae; genus Meconema; species Meconema thalassinum. Next base: position 798,509,389 of record OX336388.2, on the reverse strand, counting down.
AGCCTACCTCATCCCTGTCCCTAATACAGTTACACACACTACTAAAAGCTAATGCTGGGATTGTACATTACTACAAGTACCGGGGCGCCTACCCTATCCCTGTCCCTAATACAGTTACAAACACTACTACAGGCTAATGCTGGGATAGTACCTTACTACAAGTCCCGGGGCGCCTACCCCATCCCTGTCCCTAACACAGTTACACACTCTACTACAGGCTATTGCTGGGATAGTACCTTACTACAAGTCCCGTGCGCCTACCACATCCCTGTCTCTAATACAGTTACACACTACTACAGGCAAATGCTGGGATAGTACCTTACTGCAAGTCCCAGGGCGCCTACGCCATCCCTGTCCCTAATACAGTTACACACACTACTACAGGCTAATGCTGGGATAGTACCTTACTACAAGTCCCGGGACACCTACCCTATCCCTGTCCCTAATACAGTTACACACTACCACAGGCTAAAGCTCGGATAGTACCTTACTAGAAGTCCCGGGGCACCTACCCCACCCATGTTCCTAATACAGTTACACACTACTACAGGCTAATGCTGGGATAGTACCTTACTACAAGCCCCAGGGCACCTACCCCATGCCTGTCCCTAACACAGTTACACACACTACTACAGGCTAATGCTGGGATAGTACCTTACTACAAGTCCCGGGAAACCTACCTCATCCCTGTCCCTAATACAGTTACACACACTACTACAGGCTAATGCTGGCATAGTACCTTACTGCAAGTCCCGGGGTGCCAACCCCATCCCTGTCCCTAATACAGTTACACACTGCTAGAGGCTAATGCTGGGAAAGTACCTTACTACAAGTCCCGGGGCGCCTACCCCATCCCTGTCCCTAATACCGTTACACACACTACTACAGGCTAATGCTGGGATAGTACCTTACTACAAGTCCCGGGGCACCTACCTCGTCCCTGTCCCTAATTCAGTTGCACTCACTACTACAGGCTAATGCTGCGATAGTAACTTACTACAAGTCCCGGGGCGCCTAACTCCTCCCTGTCCATTATACAGTTACACACTACTACAGGCTAATGCTGGGATATTACCTCACTGCAAGTCCCGGGGAACCTGCCCCATCCCTGTCCCTAATACAGTTACACACTACTACAGGCTAATGCTGGGATAGTACTTTACGACAAGTCCCGGGGCGCCTACCCCATCCCTGTCTGTAATAGTTACATACTACTACAGGCTAATGCTGGGATAGTACCTTACTACAAGTCGTGGGGGACCTACCCTATCCCTGTCCCTAGTACAGCTACACACACTACTACAGGCTAATGCTGGTATAGTACCTTACTACAAGTCCCAGGGCGCCTACCCTATCCTGTCCCTAATACAGGAACAAACACTACTACAGGCTAATGCTGGGATAGTACCTTACTACAAGAACCGGGGCGCCTACCACATCCCTGTCCCTAATACAGTTACACACTACTACAGGCAAATGCTGGGATAGTACCTTACTGCAAGTCGCGGGGAGCCTACCCCATCCCTGTCCCTAATACAGTTACTCACTACTACAGGCTAATGCTGGGATAGTACCTTACTACAAGTCCCGGGACGCCTACCCTATCCCTGTCCCTAATACAGTTACAAACACTACTACAGGCTAATGCTGGGGTAGTACCTTACTACAAGTCTCGGGTCGCCTACCCCATCCCTGTCCCTAATAAAGTTACATACTACTACAGGCTAATGCTTGGATAGTACCTTACTGCAAGTCCCGGAGGGCCTACCACATCCCTGTCCATAATACAGTTACTCACACTACTACAGGCTAATGCTGGGATAGTACCTCACAACAAGTACCGGGACACCTACCCTATACCCTGTCCCTAATACAGTTACACACTACCTCACGCTAAAGCTGGGATAGTACCTTACTAGAAGTCCCGGGTCGCCTACCCCATCCCTGTCCCTAATAAAGTTACATACTACTACAGGCTAATGCTTGGATAGTACCTTACTGCAAGTCCCGGAGGGCCTACCACATCCCTGTCCATAATACAGTTACTCACACTACTACAGGCTAATGCTGGGATAGTACCTCACAACAAGTACCGGGACACCTACCCTATACCCTGTCCCTAATACAGTTACACACTACCTCACGCTAAAGCTGGGATAGTACCTTACTAGAAGTCCCGGAGCACCTACCCCTCCCCTGTCCCTAATAGAGTTACACACTACTACAAGCTAATGCTGGGATAGTACCTTACTAAAGTCCCGGGGCGCCTACCTCAATCCTGTCCCTAATACAGTAAGACACACTGGTACAGGCTAATGCTGGGATAGTACCTTACTACAAGTCCCAGGGCACCTACCTCATCCCTGTCCCTAATACAGTTACACACAATACTACAGGCTAATGCTGGGATAGTACCTTACTACAAGTCCCGGGGCGCCTACACTATCCCTGTCCCTAATACAGTTACAAACACTACTACAGGCTAATGCTGGGATAGTACATTACTACAAGTCTCGGGGCGCCTACCCCATCCCTGTCCCTAATAAAGTTACATACTACTACAGGCTAATGCTTGGATAGTACCTTACTGCAAGTCCCGGGGGGCCTACCACATCCCTGTCCATAATACAGTTACACTACTACAGGCTAATGCTGGGATAGTACCTTACTACAAGTACCGGGACACCTACCCCATACCCTGTCCCTAATACAGTTACACACTACCTCACGCTAAAGATGGGATAGTACCTTACTAGAAGTCCCGGGGCACCTTCCCCACCCCTGTCCCTAACAGAGTTACACACTACTACAAGCTAATGCTGGGATAGTACTTAACTACAAGTCCCGGGGCACCGACCCCATCCCTGTCCCTAATACAGTTACAAACACTACTACAGGCTAATGCTGCGATATTACCTTACTACAAGTCCCGGGGCGCCTACCTCATCCCTGTCCCTAATACAGTTACACACTACTACAGGCAAATGCTGGGATAGTACCTTACTACAAGTCCCGGGGCGCCTACCACATCCCTATCCCTAATTCAGTTACACACTACTACAGGCTAATGCTGAGATAGTACCTTACTACAAGTCCCGGGGCGCCTACCACATCCCTGTCCTTAATACAGATACACAAACTACTACAGGCTAATGCTGGGATAGTACCTTACTACAAGTCCCGGTACACCTACCTCATTCCTGTCCCTAATACAGTTACACACTCTATTACAGGCTAATGCTGGGATAGTACCTTACTACAAGTCCCGGAGCGCCTACCTCATCCCTGTCCCTAACACAGTTACACACTACTACAGGCAAATGCTGGCATAGTACCTAATGCAAGTCCCGGGGTGCCTACCCCATCCCTGTCCCTAATACAGTTACACACATTACTACAGGCTAATGCTGGGATAGTACCTTACTACAAGTCCCTGGACTCCTACCTCAGCCCTGTCCCTAATACAGTTACACACTACTACAGGCTAAAGCTGGGATAGTACCTTACTACAAGTCCCGGGGCACCTACCCCACCCCTGTCCCTAATACAGTTACACACTAATACAGGCTAATGCTGGGATAGTACCTTACTAAAAGTCCCGGGGCACCTACACCTTCCCTGTCCCTAATACAGTTACACACACTACCACAGGCTAATGCTGGGGTAGTACCTTACTACAAGTCCCGGGGCACCTACCTCATCCCTGTCCCGAATAGAGTTACTCACACTACTACAGGCTAATGCTGGGATAGTACCTTACTACAAGTCCCGGGACACCTACCTCATCCCTGTCCCTAATACAGTTAAACACACTACTACAGGCTAATGCTGGGATAGTACCTTACTACAAGTCCCGGGGCACCTACCCCATCCCTGCCCCTAATACAGTTATACACGCTACTACAGGCTAATGCTGGGATAGTACCTTATTACAAGTCCTGGGACACCTACATCATTCCTTTCCCTAATAGAGTTACACACACTAATACAGGCTAATGCTGGGATAGTACCTTACTGCAAGTCACAGGGTGCCAACCCCATCCCTGTCCATAATACAGTTCTAAACTACTACAGGCTAACACTGGGATAGTACCTTACTACAAGTCCCAGGGCTCCTACCCCATCCCTGTCCCTAGTACAGTTACACTGGTGTATTCTTGGAATACACGGTAAGATAGAGTATATTTTTACTGCTCTTAGCTTGTGCATTCCTTCCTTTTTCTCAAACACCAACAGTGATCTTCTAATTTCTCTTTGTTGGTCATGTCTCTTATGTTCCTTGTGAGTCTGTTCTAGATATATATCTTCCATGACCCACCTAGCGTCATCTAGCAGCGAATCTCTGAAGTTCCTCAATTCTTCCCTGTACAAGAGGACCTATCAATCTGGCCACCAGATCTCGTCGCCATCGCCAGCTACCATCTCCGTGAACAAGAGAACTTTGTCTACTTTTTCACCCACCATGCTGCGCTAGTATCGCCTGCTATCAACTCTTTGAAGAGAAATTAACTTTTCAATGTTGGTTATGCTTGTATGTTTTCCTTTTGTCTCCTACCCCCACTCTTTTCCCTTCCCTGGTCCCTCTGTGCTTCGCTGAGTGTGTCTCATGACCGGGTGAAACTTTATAGGGTGTTTTGGTACCAACGCTAGCTTGCCTTGTAGTAGTACCTGCTGACAACGTTAAAAACGCTAGCAGTCATCGCGTACGACGATGTAGTTGAGTTGTACTTCTATAGATGGCAGCAAAATCGGAAAATTGGTGAGTATTCTTGTTAATGTTATATATTTAATTAATATTTGAATATATATCAATAATAAATACATATTGCAGTGCTTAGAAAGGAATACAATCGGTTTCGAACAATATTACACGAAGAAATTGAATTATATTGAATCACACATCGATTTTAGTCGATACACTGCGCTCGAAAACGATATCAGATACTATCGATATAATTCAAAATAAGAGCTGGTGGCTGGTTGTTCCAACGCTTCCCGTAATTCAAACGTGATATTTCTTAATTCGATTGATAGGAAGTACAGCACGGACAATTAAATAATACTGGTGTGTGATAAGTGCAGCTGTAATTTTGTCTTACCTTTCATTTTTAATATTGTAGTATAGTAGCCTACTCTTTCTATTTGTACATATCTGTGGGGTAGGCCTATGTCATGCTATGTGCTTTGAGGAAACATCCACAACTATTCTGATAGAGCCTATGTTTTCTTCTCTACCTGATATCACAGGGGGAAGAAATCGCCTCTTATTAGACCAATTACTAAAATATGAAAGAAAGAAAGGAATATAAAGTAGAGGTGGGGGGATAGAGTAGGGGAGAGGTAGGGGTAGGCACGGGCCGGGAGGGGAGAGGAGCGAGTAGGCCAGGTCGGGGACGGATCGCGCTCGAGAGTACATCGTCACGCCATCTCATATTGTCAGTTGGAACTATTTGCGTCGAGCAATAGGTTGGGGTCAAAATTTTGCATTAAGTTGCAGCTCTACCCATCTTTCCTCCTTGGTGTCTCACTTGGACGTCGGAACTCGACTCTGTCAGTCAATGCTCAACTAGAGCTCACCTCTTCAACTAAAGAGGCATTCTTGTAATTCCACGCCATGTTGGAACTGTAATCTCAACCGTCAAAGGGAACTTCACCTTCGCCATGAAGCAAATATAAGTACCGACTTCAGGTTTTAACCTCATTCTCATCGTCCTTTAATAACTACATGCTTTTAACTATCGTTTTATAGGCAGTGTGAGATTACTATATTTGGGGCAATAATCATCCTTCGCGGGATTCTCTATGTTGGGCTTTTGTCTGTCTAAGCCAATCTTAGTAAAAATCAGCATTTCTTATGCTTATTAAATGAGAGATCTTCTCACACTGTGGGATACTATTGAATACCCACTGTCTATAAAATCCATAGCTCGTTCCACCGCTGGAATAACTTTGACCCTATTCTTCAGTTAGGATTGTTCTGGAACTTTCCAGAATCTGCACTCTATCTACCAGCCGTACTGTCATGTATTTTCCACTTACATGTGGGAATACTATTTCAAACTAAGGAATCTTCCTTATGAATTACTGCTCAATAGCTAATCTTTCATCCTCCGTTGGAATTTTCTCTGGCGTATTTAATGATAATCTACAACCTTCTCAAGCAATAGACTCTCGCCTATCTAGTGCAACTAGTTATTTTCCATAATTGCAATAACTTTCTTTGCCATGAACTTTTGTGCTACTACAGTGAACTTTACATCCATTTCAACAGACTATAGTGAAAAACAGTGTTCTTTCAGTATTTCTTCCGCGTCGCGCTCGTCCGATTATTATAAATACGGCCATGAACATTTACCCTCCATCCCAGTTGATCTTTCCTAAACCTCTTACTAACAAACCATAATAAAATTGTTACTTTAGGTCTTTTTCAATGAGGTGTCACTCTAAAGACGTGCCCTCCCATTTTTTCGTATATGTAATTAATTAACTTCTGCATAACTACGTGTCTTGTACACGTTTCAAATTATCTTGTTTCTCCCTTCTAATTATGGAATACAATTCTTTCAACTCATAAGTGAGTTATTTCTAGGTTTCACGAAAGGGAAACTCGCCCCATTTGTCTCGTGATTCCTACTTAATCATAGGAGGTCTAGAACTTTCCTTTCTACTTTCTCTTCAGGTTTCACAGTAAGTGACCTGCCCTATTTGTGTAACTACTAAAAAAGTAATTCAGCTTCTATACAAGAAGTTATAGGAACTTCTCTTTTATTCTACCTGCTTTTTGTTGTTGTTACTTTCGAAATTGTTACTCGTTTCAAGATATTTACCCAGAATTTCTTAAAGTACACACCTTGTACTCGATTTATTGTCAAACTTTAATCACTTTAATTGTCTTTAAATTTTGTATTTTATCTTCGCTATTTCAAAATGTTGCGAGGATTTTATAAAGGTTTGAAACCTAAAGAATTGTTAATTGCCTGGCGCAAACTTTAAATATTTTCTGAGGTCTGCGACCCCAAATTGTTAACAAAATTGAAAATATATATTTGTTAAATTCATCAAATTCTTTTGAATTGTTAAATAAATTAAGAGTTCCTTTTCGCTTTTTCATTTTTCTAGTATAACAGTTAGGCAAGATCCTGTCTTCCTTGATCACCAAAGTTATTCCCAAAGGTATAATTCTTTTATCACTATCCTTCTTGGAAGCAATTGGTCGCTTTTCAGGAACTCTACAATTTCGAAAACTGGAAATATCGAAACCGATTCAAATTATCGGCATTCTTCGAATTACTTGTTCAAAAACGAATTCCTTTGAACAGATATACAATAAGTCTGTTACTCTTTGTCTTGCCAGACCATCACCCTTCCCCATAGTAGGCATATGTATGCTTGAGAGGGAATACGCTAAAGCCATTCTCTTGCAAACCGCCCAAGTCCTAGCTGCGTTTCCCGTTAGCTTTGTCCAGGTCCTTGCCCACTTTAGGTATCAGAGAGCGGATTTGCAGTGGCAACCACCTTTGAGTGCATTTAAAGTTAAATTTACAACTTTGTGGGATTCTCCTCCTATTTCTCCATCCTTTTTCTCCAGTCCGAAACCCGCCTCCTTTTCTTTATCATCTTCCCTTGGTGGTTAGGTTATTCCTCAGCCAATAATCTACCCAAAAGTTGGTCCCAGAAACCCGGGAGAGTCCATTTGTCATTTCTATTATTTTTCAAGGGTTATTTGACAATACCTTGCAAATTATTAATACCTGCTTTGAATCTTTCAGCTATAACTACATCGTGCAGAGCCTGTGAAGGGGAAAGAGGCCGCTCCTGTCTCCTTTGGTGTGTCCCTTTCTTTCAACTTATTTGCTGCTGCCAGCCTGACATCATTTCCAAGGTTCCACAGTTTCGTAAGTTATACTTTAATTTACCTATTTTGTCATGGCTCCTACTGAAAAGGATGAAACTCTCATTGCCAGACGTTCTTCCTACAAAGGGAAACTCACCAGATTTAGAAATTTCATTAACAAAATAAATCCCGCCGAGTGTGATCTGGACATCTTGACACAACGCCTTAAGTTGTACGAACGGTCCTATGCTTACTACGATCAAATTCAAACCGAGATTGAATCCGCTTGCCCAGAACTTCAATCGGATCGGGACGAGGTTGAACCCCTGTATTTTGAAGGGATTGCCAAGGCTCACCAACTGATCCACAGTATCTCAGAACCGGACACTAGGGTCATCAATCCGGCCCAGTTCACACCCGCTTCAGTTCATAAGGACAAACCGATACCGTTACTTCCTAAGATAAGCCTACCTCACTTCTCAGGCCAGGAAGGTGAATGGTATTCCTTTTACGAACTTTACTGCTCCCTCATTCATGAAAATAATGACATTCTCGACATCCATAAGTTATATTTCCTGCGTGCGTCCTTGGAAGGCGAGGCCTTGGCCTTGGTTGAGTCACTGCCTTTAAGCGCAGATAACTACCACATCGCCTTTAATCTCCTTAAAGAGAGATATGGTAATTTACGTTTGTGTGTAGCTCGCCACATTCGCTGCTTGTTCAACTTGCCAGTCGTCAAACCTAATGACGTCACCTCTTTAAGAGACCTGTTAGACTCCATGCAATTAAATGTTAGGGCGTTATATCAACTCAAGCAGCCAGTCCAAACTTGGGACACAGTCCTTATTCATCTAGCTACATCCAGATTCGATTTTTCGACATTAAAGGCTTGGGAAATCGAACTCACTCGCAAGGAGGAATATTCGTTGTACAAGATGGCGGCCAGCAGGTGTGTAGCAGTTAGAGTGCTCCAACTTTTCCTCGTGTTCTACCTAGTAAAAAGCTCAGTGGGTGCCTCGAAAAAGATCCTCGATCATTCTTTAACAATTGAAGACTCGTGTGTGAACTCGGACCTGAAGGAACACCTCACGGTAGTTTGTAAACTCAATATATCTTCTCTCACATGGTGTGGAAGCGAGGGGCTGATAGTCACGGCAGCAGGCAGAGGGCGCCCAGCACTGCGCGGGGTTGCCAGACCGCCCGCTACATTATTACATCTCGTGGTGCTGTCTGTGGCTCTCAGTGGAGATGTGGAGATGAACCCAGGGCCGAATAAGGTGTGTATAATTTGTGATTCGAAGGGTCGTGTGAATCAGTTATTTGTGACATGTACATCTTGCCACTCTCAAGCGCACAGAACTTGTGCAAAAATCAGTGCTTCAAAACACAAAATAATCACCTCTGGGAAACAATCGTGGCTGTGTTGGAACTGTTCTTTACCTCAGTTCTCTAACTCATTTTTTAATACATCGACACAGAGTGCAAATAGTGTAGATAGTGACGTAACACCCTCGGATGGCAAAGCATTGTCCATTTTTTCCTTCAATGCTTGAAGTGTAACATGTCCCTCCAAACAACCGGACCTGCGTTCTTGTCTCACAGCACTTAATCCGTCAATTGTGTGTTCAGGGGAGACATGGCTGAAAAAATCCACTAACGACCCAGAAATATTTCCGGTAACATACACCATGTTCCGCAAAGATCGAACCTGGACATCAGGGGGAGGGGTACTAATAGCCATGAAACCTGAGTTAAGGCCTGTTCGCCAACGGGAGCTTGAAACTGATGCTGAGGCTGTGTGGGTGGAATTCACGTGTGCAAACAATACATTTCTAATAGGCTCTGTATACCGTGCTCCAAATTCAACTCGGCACATCAATAATGAACTATTGGAGTCCCTCCGTCGTGTACAATACATCCAGCACAAATACAAGGCAATTTACATAACAGGCGATTTTAATTTAGAAATAGACTGGCAAAACTCTCCTCCCACTCCCAAGGATCCCATTGCTAATGAATTCCTTACCGCATTCTACGATTTATTCCTTGACCAATTAATAACCGAAGCAACTCGAATCACACAAACTACACGCTCCACAATAGACCTATTCCTCACAAGCCTTCCTTCCTCCGTACAGAAAGCTGAAGTCATACCCGGTTTCAGTGATCACGCAGCCATCTTTACCACATTGCATTACAACAAACCACGCAGCAAGAGCACAGTGAGGACAGTATACAATTACAAAAAGGCAGACTGGAAACTGCTATCATCTTTATTCCTCAAACACCTTCCCACCCCATGTATTCTGGACACCAGCGACATCAACTCAGTGTGGCACGCCTGGCGAAATTGTTTCTTTGAATGTGTGGATATAGCTATACCGAAAATAACCATTAGTGGGAAGAAAAATTCTCCTTCGGTGACGAAGGAAGTCATTAAAATGATTAGGAAAAGGAACGTTTTATACAAGAAATGGAAAAGTTGCTCAACCGACATCATGTGGGAAAAATACAAGAACATCAGGAACCAAACAAAGAAATTAATTCGCGAAACATACGACAATTATATTCACAAAATAAGCAGCACCAGCGAAATGTGGAAATTTTTGTCCAGAAGACGCGGCACCGCTGCGCCAGCCTCATTTCACTGTAACGGTAAATTCCTAAGTGCACCCCAAGATATTGCAACAGCGTTCAGTGACAGTTTCAAGCAGAATTTTTCTAAGCCGGGTATGACCATGAACCTGCTTCTGCCAAGGTCATCACTTCCACCCCTCCCACTCTCCAACCAGTACTTCACAACAACTGAGGTGATTCAGAGCCTACGGAAGATTATACCACATGCTGCGACCGGCCCAGATGATGTTCCCGGACGGATCCTGCTGCAGTGTACGGAAGCATTAGCGCCCTCTCTGTGTGCGTTATTCAACCTGTCTATCAACCAAGGTTCTGTTCCGTGTGGGTGGAAATGTGCTAACGTGGTGCCAATATATAAGCAAGGTGACAGAGAAGATGTTACAAATTACAGACCGGTGTGTCTAACATCTATAATTTGTAAATGTATGGAGCGGCTAGTAGCAAACAGTGTGCTGGAATTCCTACGGGAGAACAATCTGCTCGATCCAAATCAGCACGGTTTTCTTCCGGGTCGTTCTTGCACTACTCTATTGACAAAAGTCATTGATGAGTTTCAGTTCTACTTGAATCAGCCAGAAGTGAAACAAGTGGACTGTATTGCACTGGATTGGGCTAAGGTCTTCGATCAAGTGTCTCATGAAAGACTTTTGTTAAAGCTACAGCAGCTTAACATACGGGGTAGCTTACTTGCATGGGTGAGGTCATTCCTAGAGGGTCGAACACAGTGTGTGGTGTACGGAGGAGCTCGATCGCAGGCTGCTCAAGTTACTTCTGGAGTGATTCAGGGCTCTGTGATCGGACCTCTTCTCTTCACTATATATGTGCTCGTTCTTCCTGGCTGTGTTACCTCATCAATGTCACTATATGCAGATGACACCGTGCTATACAGGGGCATTAAATGTGAAGAAGATTCCCTCTGTCTGAAATCAGATCTGGACAACTTATCGCTGTGGTGTTCTGTGAATAATTTAAATATAAATGTACAAACATGTAAATACATAAGAATAACCAGGTCACAAAAACCCATTGAGAATGAATACAAAATTATGAACAGTGTCATCCCACAGTGCACAAACTTAAAGCTATTAGGGGTAACAATCTCCGACACCCTGAATTGGAACATTCAAAGTGAAGAGGCAAGATGTAAGACCACCAAAGTTCTGGGTTCCTTGTACAGAAACATGAGAGGTTGTAAACCTAGAGCCTTCAGGATGGCTTACACATGCATGGTCCGTCCAATATTAACGTACGGCTTACCTGCCTGGCATCCCACTACAGCGGAAAACATGAACAAGCTCCAGCGTGTACAGCGCCGCGCAGAAAGGCTAATAGCTCGTTATTCCCCTTCCCCTTTGTCAAAATTTCCATCTATAGAGGCAACAGCCAAACAAATTGATCTATTTTTCTTAAAAAATCCCTTACAGGTTCCATTAATATTGACCCTTTTTGCCGACTGTCATTGGCATATCGCTCAGTTCGGAGAGGACGAGGTGTAACCCTCGTTCCGCCCTTCGCACGTAGCAATGCTTACCTGACAGGTTTCTACGGCCGCTCTGCGCGGTTATGGAACGCGCTGCCAGGGGATGCCAAGATCTTGCCTCTTCGGAAATTCAAGCCGTACGTAAAAAGGTACATTGTATAAATAAACGTATGTATGAGTGATTGATTGTCTCGCTGAATGAATGAGTATCTGAATGGATTGAATGAATGAATATATCGAGTGATTGAGGTTATGAAAGTGCGTGCGTGAAAGAGTGAGTGAACAGGAAAATGTACTATGTCAATATTCTAAATATGTAAATACTGCAAATATCTTTGTAAAACTTGTAAATATTGTTAAAACAAATGTAGATGTAAGCTGTGCCTGTGGAGCATGAAATATGTATGTGGGGCTTGCCCTTTTTCACTAGGCCTTCCATACTTCGTGTACGCTTTATGGTAAATAAATAATAATAATAATAATAACACCTCATCTCGTTTCTGAACAGCCGGTGCCAAGTCCTTACAGCACTCTCATTTAGTGCGAAAATGTCGAAACGAGTCATCAGTGTCACATTCTTGAGAAAAAACTTGTCTCTTCAAATGGTCATCAGACCCCATCTGTCGAGAACAAGCAAACCCGTTCTGCCTCTTTCAACCATCCAAGAGAACATATGAGGTCGCTCAACAAATCTTTAAAATGCACGCTTTGTAAAAAGTTTCACACTTTGTACTCCTGCAAATCCTTTAAAGAATTGTCTGTTGAAGACAGAAAGAAGTTTGTCTTCAATAGTAAACATTGCTTCAACTGCTTGTCACCTAAGCATTCTTCTTCTAATTGTACGTCATCCAACCTCTGTTTTCATTGCAAAAAACCGCATCATTCTTTATTGCACTTTCATGTTCAATCGAGGTCACTAGTACCCGCTTCTTCAAACTCCATGCAGAACAGCTCCGAACAAACTAATGCTTCTTCCTGCATTTCTAACGCCGAAACTTCTCACAGTGCGCAAGTCCTTTTGTCCACTGTACAATTCGAAATCCAAGATAAATTTGGAAATTGGTTTCGAACCCGCGGTCTTCTCGATTCCGCTTCAACTCACAACTTTGTTTCGCAATCGTTAATTAAAAAACTAGGTCTTTCTTCATTACCTACTCCCATCAATGTATCCGGCATTGACAATTTGAAAACTCAAACCTTGCAGTCTTCAAAATTGAAAATCAGAGACATTTGTCAAAGAAACACCAGTCTTAACTTAAACTGTCTCATTCTTACCAGTATTGGCAAGGACACTCCTAGCAGCTCTATTAATACTTCCGGTTTAAAGATTCCTTCGCACTTAAGGTTAGCTGATCCTCAGTTTAATGCTCAAGGTCCCATTGATATGCTTTTCAGTGCCAATGTTTTCTGGAATTGCCTTCGTAAACGGGTTCGCAAGTTATCTTCAAACGTGGTCGCCAGAGACACCGATTTTCGTTGGGTTATTACTGGTGAAATCCAACAACCCAGTCTTCAAACCAAATCGCAATGTCATTTTGTTACTGCTGATATAAATCCCTTTTCTGAAAAAGAGAACGCTTATGTTTCTGATCTCGATACATTTGAAAAACACTTGCCGAAACGATGTCTTATTGTAAACATCTACGCCACCTTTGTAAGTTGTTTAAAAGGTTTTGCCTTATTCCCGCATAAAATGGCAATTCAAGTTCGCCTCGCCTTGTGTCACTTAGTTTACTTTCTCATGTCATTTTTATAGCAGGTAATTGCTTAAACTTTCTATCGAAAACTATCTTCCCCTTGTGTAAAACCATGGCTATCAGTCACCATCATTTCGCTGTAAGCTATGTTTCACTTCTTTCGCTATTTATCATGATGGCCACGGCCGGCTCCTTCCCCCTTCCTCACAATAGGAAGCCGCTTTTGAAACCGCTTGAAAATCTGAATTCTCTAGCATCTAGAATAACTATTCTTACGCATAAACTCCTTCTCAATGTCCCAGCTTCTCTTCTTTGTTCGGAAGAATTAAGCTTTTTTTTTTGAAAATTGTCGGATTCCGTGATCTTCAAAATTATGCGAAATTGATTACTTACTTTCTTTCATATGTCTCTAAATTGGTTTTTCACGTCCAAGCTACGGATGACTGTATGACGAGTTACTTGCTCCGCTTTAAGTCTCGGTTGATTACACTTGTTTTGTTTGTCTATTTCGAACTGCTTGTTTGTCAATCTTGTTTGTATACAAGCACGGGTAAGGCCAAGCTGCCGTTTATTTCCTTTATGCTTGCCAAAGGTCAGAGCAAGTTTTCCTTATCTCAACTTTGGCTGACTGCCAACCATTGTCTTGCGAGTTGCTCCCGTAATTTCGTAAGCTGATCACCTCATTACCAAAATAAAATTGTTCTGGTCAAGGACTCTTTCAGCTATTTATATTCGTTATCACGCCGTACTATGTGCGTCAAGGCCGTGTTTGCATGTGTCTCCCACTTGCTCACGCTCGTATCCTATAGCTGCTTCGATTCCTGTTTCATAACATCGTTGCATATTTTTTACGCGCTCATGTATTGCACCTTGCTTACATATTTTGCACTTTTACTGTTCATTGATGAACAAACTTGTTTTTTCTCGTCGTTACACTCGATGTGTTTTTGTATTTATGCTTGTCACGTCACGTTTCTCGCTGATTTAAGTATTTTTCTGATTAACCCCTTTGATGCTTATTATAACTTGAGGTCATTGTTTATGACTACTAGATTGTTGTTACCTATGGCGTTCCTGCCTCCTACTCGCATAGTTCCTTTGTTTATTTGGTATATTCTTATCCATAATCGATATACTTGTTTCTATACGCTTTGTTTAAACTTGTTAATTCTCCTTTCGCATCTTATCGCAATCTTTACTAGAGCTTTATTTCCCGCAGCTTCTAGCCACTTTGGAATTGAAGGTGTTGTTAATTCTCGCCCTTTAACTCCGCTTACCAATGACTCTGATGACCTGCTTCCACTCACACCTGGTCACTTCCTTATAGGCACTTCTCTTTCTGCCCCTCCTCCCCTTCCCAATTCTTACAGGGATTCTAATCTACCTATTGTTTGGCGTAAACTTGAAGACCTCCGCAATTCTTTCTGTAAGGGGTGGAACTTGGAATATTTAACTTC
Organism: Meconema thalassinum; assembly: GCA_946902985.2. Lineage (NCBI taxonomy): Eukaryota > Metazoa > Arthropoda > Insecta > Orthoptera > Tettigoniidae > Meconema > Meconema thalassinum. The sequence continues at coordinate 798,494,284 of OX336388.2, read as the reverse complement.
TTTGCAACGGAGACAGAAGTGGTTTCTTTCCAGTCCCGACATCAAAGTGGGGGACTTGGTCCTGGTTAGGGATGTCTCTCCTCCCTGTCCCTAATACATTTACACACATTACTACATGATAATGCTGGGATAGTACCTTACTACAAGTCCCGGGGCACCTACCCTATCACTGTCCCTAATATATTTACACACTACCACAGGCTAATGCTGGGATAGTGCCTTACTACAAGTCCCGAGGCACCTACCTAGTCCCTACAGTTACACACTACTACAGGCTAATGCTGGGATAGTACATTACTACAAGCCCCGGGGTGTCTACCCCATCCCTGCCCCTAATACAGTTACACACTACTTCAGGCTAATGCAGGGATAGTACCTTACTACAAGTCCCGGGGCGCCTTCCCCATCCCTGTCACTAAATCAGTTAAACACTACTACAGGATAATGCTGGGATGGTACCTTACTGCAATTCCCGGTTCACCTACCACATCCCTGTCCCTAATACAGTTACACACACTACTACAGGCTAATGCTGGGATAGTACCTTACTACAAGCCCCGGGGCGCCTAGCCCATCCCTGTCCCTAATACAGTTACACACACTACTACAGGCTAATGCTGGGTCAGTACCACTTTACAAGTCCCGGGGCGCCTACCCCATCCCTGTCCCTAAAACTATTACACACACTACTACAGGCTAATGCTGGGATAGTACCTTATTACAAAACCCGGGGCGCCTGCCCCATCCCTGTCCCTAATACAGTTACACACACTACTACGGGCTAATGCTGGAATAGTACCTTACTACAAGTCCCGGGACGCCTACCACATCCCTGTCCCTAATGCAGTTACACACACTATTACAGGCTAATGCTGGGATAGTACCTTACTACAAGTCCCGGGGCGCCTACCCCATCCCTGTCAGTAAAAGAGTTAAACACTACTACAGGCTAATGCTGGGATAGTACCTTACTGCAATTCCCGGTGCACCTACCACATCCCTGTCCCTATTACAGTTACACACACTACTACAGGCTAATGCTGGGATAGTACCTTACTACAAGGCCCTGGGCGCCTAGCCCATCCCTGTCCCTAATACAGTTACACACACTACTACAGGCTAATGCTGGGATAGTACCTTACTACATGTCCCGGGGCGCCTACCCCATCCCTGTCCCTAATACAGTTACACACTACTACAAGCTAATGCTGGGATAGTACCTTACTACAAGTCCCGGGACACCTAGCTCATTCCTGTCCCTAATACACTTACACACTACTACCGGCTAATTCTGGGATAGTACCTTACTACACGTCCCGGGGCATCTACCCTATCCCTGTCCCTAATACCGTTACACACACTACTACAGGCTAATGCTGGGATAGTACCTTACTACAAGTCCCAGGTCGCCTTCCTGATCCCTGTCCCTAATACCGTTACACACTACTACAGGCTAATGCTGGGATAGTACCTTTCTACAAGGTCCTGGGTATTTACCTTATCTCTGTTCCTAATACAGTTACACACTACTATAAGCTAATGCTGGGATAGTACCTTACTTCAAGTCCCGGGGCACCTACCCCATCCCTGTCCCTAATACCGTTACACACACACCTACAGGCTAATTCTGGGTTAGTACCTTACTACAAGTCCCGGGGCATCTACCCCATCCCTGTCCCTAATACCGTTACACACACTACTACAGGCTAATGCTGGGATAGTACCTTACTACAAGTCCCAGGGCGCCTACCCCATCCCTCTCCCTAATACAGTTACACACACTACTACAGGCTAATGCTGAGATAGTACCTTACTACAAGTCCCTTGGCGCCTACCCCATCCCTGTCCTTATTACAGTTACACACACTTCTACAGGCTAATGCTGGGATAGTACCTTACTACAAGTCACGGTGCGCCTACCTTATCCCTGTCCCTAGTACCGTTACACACTATTACAGGCCAATGCTGGGATAGTACCTTTTTACAAGGCCCTGGGTATTTACCTTATCCCTGTTCCTAATACAGTTACACACTACTATAAGCTAATGCTGGGATAGTACCTTACTGCAAGTCCCGGGGCACCTACCCCATCCCTGTCCCTAATACAGTTACACACACTACTACAGGCTAATGCTGGGTTAGTATATTATTACAATACCCGGGGCACCTACCCCATCCCTGTCTCTATTACAGTTACACCCACTACCACAGGCGAATGCTAGGATAGTACCTTTCTACAAGTCCCGGGGCACCTACCCCATCCCTGTCCCTAATAGAGTTACAAACACTTCTACAGGCTAATGCTGGGATAGTACCTTACTACAATTACCGGGACACTTACCCCATCCCTGTCCCTAATACAGTTGCACACTTATACAGGCTAATGCTAAGATAGTCCTTATTACAAGTCCCAGGGCACCTACCCCATACCTGTCCCTAATACAGTTACACGCACCAATAGAGGCTGAAGCTCGGATAGTATCTTACTACAAGTCCCGGGGCGCCGACCCCATCCCTGTCCCTAATACCGTTACACACTACTACAGGCTAATGCTGGGATAGTACCTTAGTACAAGTACCGGGGCACTTACCCCATCACTGTCCCTAATACAGTTGCACACATATACAGGCTAATGCTGATATAGTCCTTACTACAAGTCCCAGGGCACCTACCCCATCCCTGTCCTTAATACAGTTACACACAGCACTAGAGGCTAATGCTGGGATAGTATCTTACTACAAGTCCCGGGGCACCTGCCTCATCCCTGTCCCTAATATAGTTACACAAGTCATGTCCATTGCCCAGTAAACCCCTTTCTAGCCATGACCAAGAAGCATCCCTTACTAATTTTGGTTTTTAAATGATAGTAATAATAATAATAATAATTATTATTATTATTATTATCGTTACTACTGTCCATGAGAGACAGAGTATATTTTCTTCAGGAAGTCGGAATGTTACAACAGCTCACTCCAAGCCTACGGCAAAGGATGTATAAGCTAAAAGCTTGCTATTATAGATAGAAGCACTCTAAGTGAACATATTCCTATTAGGTATTTCCTAGAAGGCCTGAACTGGGAGTTGGTCACTGCGACATTCCTGACTTTCCAAACTGTGTCTATAATTTCACAAGGAACACATATTTCTGTTCCTTCCTCATAATAATTCTCATTATTGAAGTTTCCCCCACAAGTTGTAAAGTCAAGCTAACCAAGCCCCAACGCTTATGATCCGATTGGCTACTACCCCCTCCTACCACTTGAGATACACGCCATTGTTGAATCTCTACTTGTGGCAGTTTTTCCCTCTCCAGAGTAAGTTATAGTTTATATACTGATGCTGAGCTCAGAATCGCTCTCTACACAACAAGTAACAACTTCATTACTTTCAACGAGACCCAGTGGTCACTGCAAGGGAGCTGTCTCTGTATTAGACAGACTCTTCATATTTAAGGCTTCATGTAAAGTGTATTATAGAGATACTTAAGGTGTTGGTAACCAATAAATAAACATCATTCTCAACGTCTTCTGTTCTTTTGTAAGTATAACAATATACAGCGCGGTAGAACTTGAGCGGGCCTAAATAGTAGATCCTCAAGCAATATTCAAATTAAGTGAGTGTCGATAAGTTCACTCTTCTCCAACTAGACAACTGGCCGGAGATCTACGAAAAACTTATCTGGGGGCCCTTGCCGTGATTGATACATGATCTATCTGATCTATATGCAGATTGAATCAAGCATTCAGATACCGTTCAGAGAAACGCCTTTAGTTGCTTGACCAAGAATCTGTATCACACCGCAAACACTCCGTAGTAATATACTCAAAAGAATCAGCGAACTGGGGTAGCCAGTAGTTAGCCGACACCGCTGAGAGAAGCGCCTTTCGCTAACCAACCGACTACGCACGCTGAAGGAGGGAAGTAGCCGACAACGCTGAAAAACGCATTATTCGACATCAACCGCCATCGCCGTTCGAGAGAGCCAACCACTCCAAAGAAGGGGCTTTTTGACTTCTCGACGATGAACCGAAGACTTGAAGGAAGGAGGTAAGTTGACAGCTCTGAAAAGGGGCCTTTTCAAACTACCAACTTCTAAATTGATGTACGTGCGAGCTGATACCGTTCCAAGAGACTGACATCCCAAGTAACGCCTTTCACCACACGACATCAGGGAACCAACAACCGACTTCAACCATTGCTGTACGTGCGTGCTGCTAACGTCAGAAGAAACCAACTTTCCAAGTGACGCCATTCTCCACACGACACCAGAGGAGGAGCACAGTACGAGGAAGATGAGGTCCGAACTGCCGATTCTCCTTAGCCTGTGAGTACAAAATAATACCTTATTTGTGATGCCTGAATATTGCAGTGAACGCATGGTCTTTAAATTGTGTTGAGCAAAAAAATTAATAATAAATTCATTTTGCCTATCAAATAACGCGAGCCTTCGCTTAATCGAAAGATCTGTTGCCTTTCCTGTGTTATTTGAATTAATACGTAGATAATAATAATAATAATAATAATAATAATAAATTCATAGTGCCTTTCGAATAACGTGAGACTTCATCGAAAGATATGTCTTTTTTCCCATTTTATTTGAATTATTATTAATAATAATAAAATATATAATAATAGAATTCGTTTTCAGAAAGAATAATCAAAGTGCGCTCTGACTAGCAGACCTTAAACTTCTTTATTAACTTTCTGAATTAAAACAGAAAAATAAACCATTTTTTTTTCAACAAAAAATCTTCATCACATTAAATCATCAAACTTATTTCCGATGGAAATACCATTCTCATTTTATAAATATTATTGTCATTAGAACCTTGTGGAAAATCTAAACGGGATATCTACATATAATTAATCTTTAGAATTATTATTAATAATAATAATAAGTTAATTTCTTTATCGTGAAAATTTAAACGGAGCTCTTTCACGAGCATTCAAATAATAATAATAATAATAATAGGTTGTTTTAATAAAATTGTAGTCATTTCTTAAGAACAATTTTTTCATCTCAATTAATTTTCAACTAGTTCACATTGTGTAAAACCTAATCGGGGCTCTTCCACATATATATATATATTAATAATAACATTTATAAGTAAGTAACTAACCCTTTCAAAGTAATCCATTTAATTTTTTTAAAATTTTAATAATTTTAAGAATCTATATTAGCCGAGACAAACTCATCATTAAGATTAGAGTTAAACCCCAAAACATTCTTATTTGGAATAAGAGGTATCCAGGAACCTAACTATTCTTATTTGAAATAGGTTTCCAAACAGCTTGTCCACTAAGCTACTCAGCATACAATCTATTTTACTAACAACTTTGAAGCCACATTAAACAAGATGTTCAGTAAAGAACATATAGCCTACTTTCTCCTAAATGCATGGGTATTGTTATAACTCTTTGTCCTTTTCAAGGAGTATGATTGAATGTTGGTTGTAGTAGCTTGTTGAAATACAACGTGCTATAGGGATATTAAACATGAATATGAGGTGCCCTTTGCTAGTGCTACCTCTGTACCAAATTTCGTTCAATTCGGTTTCGCCGTGTTTGAATTGATAAGGGGAATCGATTTGCACACATACTTGGCCACCATCTGCAAACTATTGGGCTGATGTTCTTGCAGTTTGGTCAGAATATGTTTCCCACATAAAGATATGGTGTTGCAAAATTTGGTAGAGACTAGATTATTAGGTTGGTCGTAATTACATTTTAGCTTTTAACATTTGGGTGGCCGCGATTACGTTTCCGTCAAGATAGCGGTGATATAAAACATGACACTGAGGTGCCCTTTGCTAGTGCTACCTCTGTACCAAATTTCGTTCCATTAGGTTCCTCCGTGTTCGAATTAATAGGGGGAATCAATTATGACATAAAGATGGCCGCCATCCGCAAACTATTAGGCTAATAACCTATTAGATTGGTCAAAGGATGCTCCCTCCAAAAAGGTATGTTGTTGCAAAGTTTGGTAGAGATCGGATGGTTATGTTAGTCGTAATTTAACTTAAGCTTTGAACATTTGTGTGGCCGCCATTACGTTTCTGTCAATATGGCGGCGATATAAAACATGACACTGAGATGCCCTTTGCTAGTGCTACCTCTGTACCAAATTTTGTTCCATTCGGTTTCACCGTGTTTGAATTAATAGGGGGAATTGATTTTCACACAAAGATGGCCGCCATTCGCAAACTATTAGGCTAATGACCTATTCATTTGGTCAAAGGATGCTTCCTCTATAAGGGTATGTTGTTGCAAAATTTGGTAGAGATCGGATGATTAGGTTAATCGTAATTTGATTTAAGCTTTGAACATTTGTGTGGCCGCCATTACGTTTCCGTCAAGATGGCGGCGATATAAAACATGACACTGAGGTGCCTTTTGTTAGTACTACCTCTGTACCAAATTTCGTTCCATTCGGTTGCACCGTGTTCGAATTAATAGGGGGAATTGATTTTCACACAAAGATGGCCGCCATCCGCAAACTATTACTCTGATGACCTATTAGTTTGGTCAAAGGATGCTTCCTCTATAAGGGTATGTTGTTGCAAAATTTGGTAGAGATCGGATGATTAGGTTAATCGTAATTTGATTTAAGCTTTGAACATTTGTGTGGCCGCCATTACGTTTCCGTCAAGATGGCGGCGATATAAAACATGACACTGAGGTGCCTTTTGTTAGTACTACCTCTGTACCAAATTTCGTTCCATTCGGTTGCACCGTGTTCGAATTAATAGGGGGAATTGATTTTCACACAAAGATGGCCGCCATCCGCAAACTATTACTCTGATGACCTATTAGTTTGGTCAAAGGATGCTCCCCCCATAAAGGTATGTTGTTGCAAAATTTGGTAGAGATCGGATGATTAGGTTAGTCGTAATTTGATTTAAGCTTTGAACATTTGTGAGGCCGCCATTACGTTTCCGTCAAGATGGCGGCGATATAAAACATGACACTGAGGTGTCCTTTGCTAGTGCTACCTTTGTACCAAATTTCGTTCAATTCGCATTCACCGTGTTCGAATTGATAGGGGGGGGGGGGACAGACATTCAGAGTACACACACTCACACACACACAGACACACACACAGACTCACACACACACATACACACACACAGACAGACACACTTTTTTCGCCCTGTGTTGATCTCATAAGTCTACTTTCATTTTTTGCAAAAATCGAAAGTAGGCTAAAAATACATTGCCTAGCAGTATCTGATATTATTAATATTTAAAAATTAATAATAATAACAAGTAACTTTGAAATACATTTTTAATTATTTTAAAACAGTTTTCATTCAAACTAACTTCCAATTATAATAATTTAAAATGACTGAAGCAAATCTGTTATCAAAATTCGAGTACGCTGAAATTCAATTATTACCTGAATTTAACGGTAGTCCATCCTGCAGTCTAGATTATTTTATTGCAAGATGCGACAGTTTTCTAAACACCCATGGAAGAGCAGCCGCGACCTTCAACTCAAATGTAATCAATGAATTTTTATTCAATGTCATAAAATCTAAATTGAAAAGTGAAGCCAGTAATATACTCGACATGGAAGCGAACAGTAACTATGAGAATTTCAAAGAGAAATTAATTAGAAAATTTGGGGATGTGAAAGACGAGAGGTTGTTAGTACAAGAAATTTCTAACTGTTTCCAGAAACGAAACGAAAGTTACACAGATTATCATGACAGATTAGACGCTCTTGTCTTATAATGTAAAAGCCTATGCAAACTCAACTGCCGAGATCAGATCTTGGAATTGAAACTCAGGGAATTGGACGAGCTTTGCTAAAACACCTTTATAGCAGGTATTCTAGAACCGTACCGTGCATATTTGCGCTACGCACAAATTGCAGACTTAAGTAGTGCGTTGCGACATTGTAGGATTTACGACAATGACCGCGCCCATGAGAGTTATATGGATCAGTTGAGAGGAACATCAAAATATCCTCCCAACCACACTTCCAGTCAGAAAATGTATCCGCCTAAGAATAGCCAAACGAACCAATCACTAAACCAGGTTTCTCATAATCCGTTTACATATCCAAGACCACATAATTATTTTCCGCAGATGCAACAGGTTGCAAACCCACAAAACCTGCAGTTCAGATATACAAGTCCACATCCGAACTTAAGACCTGTCCAGAGTTCAAACTCTACCGGTGCCAGACCGCAAAACCAACCTTTCAAACCCACAAATCGACCCTATCCTACACCAAATAATATTGGTAGAAGATTTACTCCCAATAACCAGAGTTACCCAAAACCAATGTCAGGAGTGTCCACCACCCGAGCAAAGGTAAATGCACATGAAGAAGACATTGATAGAACAGATACTTATCCTCCTGAGGTACAATTAGAATATCCTCAGCAGACACAAGGATTCGAACCCATGCATGAATATGAAACAGAACAGGAACGTGAATACAACACTGACTATTTAACGTTTGAAACACCTGTCGAGCATTATGCACGATATAGTCAACAACCACTTGAATTTCCTTCTGAGCTTAGTTATGCACAGGAACAGGATTATTCGCCTTACCCAACAATCTTGGCCGAAAACCTGAATAATATAAGAAATGCCTCAAAACTGCCCTTTATCACACTATTTGGATTAAAAATCTTGATAGACAATGGAGCTTGTAATTCCATTATGAATCCAAGCGTGGCATATGAACACTTTACAGAATATTTGTTCAAAGAACCATTCTGTATTCAGTCTGTCCATTTGGGAACGATAGGCGAGGACAACAAAGTTTCCCATCTTTTCAGAATACTAAATTAACGTACCAATAAAGTTTCGAGTCATGAAATGGCATAATTACTCTGATGCGTTAATTGGAACAGCTGATTTTGTGAAGCTAGGAGTAAAAATAGATTATAAATCTAACCTAGTCACAATAAATAATACTGTCATACCACTTCACTTTCACTTGACAGATGAACATGTGAATCCTCAATCCGCAATTAATAAAATTAACTCCGCGATTCCCACTAGTAGTGAGAAAGAAGAGGTGTATTTAATGAATTTTAAATACGGTGAAATGCATTACGTAGACAGAAACCACCATACCATACTGTACATCCCACAGAAGTAGAACAGGGAATTGAAGAACAGATTCTAACCGAACCACTAGAAAGTATTGACACACAACCACCGGAATTGAATCCCGTCACAGGAGACGATATTCAAGAATATCTCCACAAACACGTAGGACAGTTTGATTCTGACAATAAAATTGTTTAAGATAAAACTAACTATGTAGTCAACGCCCTTTCACGGATTCAAATTAACACGAATGAAGAAGCAATTTCTAATGTAGCCATCCCTGGAGATAAATCATATCAGCAGGAATTAGATAATGAAACAATTCATTCCAACAAAGAAGACCCGATTTTTACTTTGAAAATGTCACAAAGAAACCTACACCAGAACAGAAATCAGATAATAGTGAAGTATGGAGAGTTTCCAAAAGTTTTGGAAATAAAATTATTCAAGAAATTTACTCGCCATGTTATGATTAACACGAGAAAATCTCACTGAAGATTTAAGAAAACACCTTCTTAAATTCATACATACTTCAAACAGATACGCCACTTATTTCGATGATGTGACACTAGAGATTCCATTCATCAGAGCATGCCAAAAATTATTTACCTCAGAAATAATAATCATTAGAGCATCAACATTTCTGGATGATATTGAAAATTCAGAAACACAGAAACAACTGATTTTACAATATCATTCAATAAACCATAACGGAATCATTGACGCATTTGAACACCTTCGAACCAAGTACTATTGGCCACATTTAAAAGAACAAATTAGAAATGTGATAAACCAATGTAATTTGTGCCAGAGGAACAAATATGAAAGACATCCAAATGTAGAACCAAATCATGGTCCCATTATAGCTGACCACCCATTTGCACACGTTCATATAGATACTTTCCATTTTGAACAAACCCGCATCTTGACGATACTAGACGTATTTTCAAAATACGGACAGCTTATGTGTTAGCTAATGGCACGGTCATAGCGGCCTTAAACCAATTACAAGTGTACTTTTCACTCCATGGTTATCCCAAAAGACAGAATATTGTAAATCTGTAAACATCGAATATCATGCAACCACACCTTTGAATTCTTCTTCAAACTCCCCAGTAGAGAGATTGAATTCCACTCTCCTCGAGAAATTAAGAATCTCAAGAGACCATGATAGATTCATCCCACTACCACAACTCATTATAAATGCAATCATGAATTATAATGCATCGATTCGTTCAACTACTTAACAGCCATCGTTCAACGCCCTTTACGGTCCTTATTACAAGGCCTTGGATCACATTTTTTCCGCGTCACCGAAAATTAACGAGTATGTAGAAAGACAAGCGAATCAAATTAAGATCTTGAATGAAAAGCAATCCGATCCAAGGGATTCCACATTTACACACTCCTATAAAATAGGAGAAACAGTATATGATTTAGATCCACTGACCAGGAATAAGAAATCTAAGAATTTGTACAACGAAGGTACTGTACGCGTTTGGGGAGACGAGACAGAAAATTATACAAGTAGTGGAAAGTTTTCTAAATTAGCCCATGTTAAAATTTATCGATGCTGGAAGCGAACACAAAACTGGTTTGGTTAGAGAGTGAATTAACTGAGTTAATTCGGCCGGACAATAGCAAATTAGTAGTAGCAAGGGGACTCGGAACAAGCTTCGCTAGGATGACAAAGAACCCGAGCAGTCACGAGGACGCCCGAGTGAAAAAGAATGGGGAGAGGAACTAAGCGTGTGGCAAGAGAAAGAAGAGGGAGCCGACGCGAGGCCGACACGCGACCATGACCAATGGGAAGCCGCCTGTTAAAATTAACACCTACGGAGTAATTAACAAATATAATTACTAGGACAAAGTTATTACATTAAACCATCATGAAGAGTGTTAAAGGATAATTAAGGACGTTTGAATATAATTACAGCCGAGTTCTTAAGTTATTAATGAAGAGGGTGATCAATTAATATAAGCAACCAATCAGAGCCATGGATTGAAAAGGACGCGGTTTTTGGAAATGAGACGCGGAGAAAAGACGAGAGGAAACGAGGCTCTTATCAACCACGACTTCGAAGTAGAAGGACGTTACAACGAACTAGTCTCCAAGTTGAAGGAAAGAGATAGAATTATTCATCGAAGGCACTCAGTAATGTGCATGTAATATTAACATAGATATTCAGCGAGGAAACAATATTAAATTTATACGACAAAGCTACAGCTTCAAGATGATAAAAATTCAAAAGTTGAGGGAGGAATTTCCTGAAGATTCTCCAGGCGTCGTGATGAACGCTTCAACAATTATGGGAACAACGCTATGATGGCATCAAGAACATCCGAAATGACTTAACATCTACATCTCGGGGGAGATTAACATCTCATCTCTCCCGTAATGGAAAGTCTACAATCATCAGTCATTTTACCATCTCAAATGACGATCTACAGGGAACTATGGGGGAAGAAGACTGCAAGTTATTCATGTGCGAGGGCGACCAGGGAATTACCCGGTGCCGAAGAGAGAAAGGGCTATCCCATCTCAATCAGAAGGGTCATCGGCGGAAGGAGGAGACAGCACGATGATGATCGAGTTCGAATCCCAGTACCTGACCGCACGAGATATTCGGAGGGAGATTTGGACAAGAATGCTGACCACCACACAGTTTTAAGCCGCTAGAAACATTCCGTTTCTAATGGGTAACCAAAGGGAGTCCACTTCATGTCAACTCTAACCCAGCACAAGGTAGTCCAAGGACCAACGCTAAATATCCCACTATGTACAATTTTAGATCTTGAATATCCGACAACTATTGTTGAATGCCATTTTTCTATATTGTTTATTAGTTTATTGCAATTTTCATTGTTTTATTCGTAAAAACATCATGCGGATGTTTGATAGTATTTTTCGACGACTTCGGAATTTTAGGGGTTTTTCATTTTGATTTTTCGATTTTTGCGATATCGAAATTTGAAGGGAGATTTTATGGTTTAATTCAGATTTTATACTTTAGCTCAGGATTTTATAGTCTGTTCAGAATTATTATTGTAATGTTCAAACGTGTATTAAATCGAACGATATTTATGTTTTATTAATAAATGTAATAATGGAAATGCTTTCCAAGTATGTGAAAGGAAGTATATGTCAAAGAATGTAATTACGAAAGATCTATTGTAGAGATCTAGAGAAAGTCACGAACTGAGAAATAATGATACGAATTTAGTGAAGAAAGTTTGTAAGTAATGGTTTTTTGAAAGTATTAGAATTTGTTGAACAGACAGTAAAGAAAGAATTTGTGAAGTATTATAATGTGGAATTAACAGATGTGAACGAGAGCATGTTTTGAAGTAAGAAATAACGTAATTATGAAATGGAAGAAATGTTACAGTTTGTTGAAAGAATTTTGAGAAATGTGAGTGAAGTAAAGAAATAAGATTTTATTTAAAGATGATCATTTTTGTCGCATTACCTATTAAATTGAGGCAGGGAGAGAACCAGTATTTTTATTATATGTTCATTAAGATTGTGATGACTGAAAGAAGAGTTTATTATTGGAAAGTGTAGGGAAAGAAATGCTATGGAAGTTTGCGAAGTATCTCGATGGATGAGATTTATTATTCCCGTTGTAGACGGAGGTATTTGTTGTGAGACAATGAGCCCGTGTGTAGCCATTGATCTATTTTTGAGGAAATGTCTGTAGGGACAGACGCATGTATTTCATGAAAGTAAGAAGTTATAAGAGAATTGTTACGGAAGTTTAGTAATTGTGGATGTTATTGAAATAGTCTCAATAGAGTTGAAACTCCTTGAAATTCACAGGACAGCGGATCCTGGATGAAGTTAAATCTGTTAGAAATTATAGGGTTTAATGGATCTTTGTTGAAGCTGAGAGTAAACTGAGATCTATTAAATGGTTCTTATCCTAATGTTTGTCATTTATGGTAATTATTCAATGAGTGGAAATGTGTATTTTTATTAAGTATTTTATTACATGAACAGATAAGTTGTAGGAGGTTTTTGAACTAGTCTCTACTTAATTGTATGGATTATGGCATCCCAGATGTTAACGTAAAACACGAATAAGACTAAGTAGAGTGAAGTAATATTTTTCTGAAGCCCGTTGAGATTTAGAAGTAATGTGGAAGGACAGTTACATGTTGTATTGTCGGGAGAAAGGAACGAACGTGTTGTAAATATTTTATTTCTAAGTAAGTAACTGACGAACTACGACGTGATTATTTTCGTTGTATAGAATGTTATATGAAATGTATTTCAGATAAATTCGTAAATAGATTTAGGAGTGTTTTATATTTTAAATTTAAACCTTAAAACTTTGTGTAGAGATTTTGCGCTTCTTAGAGGAAGAAATATTAATGATAGGGTGCGGGAGATGAATTGTATAGAGTAATGATTAGTATTTGTAATGACGGAGATGTACGTCATGGGTAACGTCATTTATTTTTGGGATTATTTAAATGTTCAACTTATAACATTTTACTTGTTATAAACTCCCGTCACCTAGGGCACAGCAGTTGTTCGCTGCATAGAAGCTTATATAAGCTTACACGTAACAATTTTTACGGCTTCTTAGCGAAACAATTTGTACTTGTATATGGATTAATGACACTTAGTCATATATTTTATTTCATGGTTTATTTTCGAGAGCATTTAATCAAAGCTCGGTGACACGAGATGTGTATTGTCTTTTTTAATAAATAGACGGATTCGTGTTGACGATTTCCTGATTGTTTTATAGGAAACTGGCATTATACTTGTAGTTAGATGGTAGAGGAATGTGCTGTAGGGTGGAAGTTTCCGAGGGACCTAATCCGTATCCTTACGCCCAAGATTTTATGGAGATTTTTTAATCCTAAGTAGTTAGATGACCCTACTGTTCTGTAGTTAGATACTGCAGCACATTCCGTTTGAGAAAATACCTGTCCCTTATTCTGAGTGTTTTCGCCAAGTGGCACCATGTCGTTTTTAGCCGGGGCGTCAAGATGCTACAATCCCAGATTATTTCCAGCCGGAGGATATTGGTGGATCATCCAGATATAAGGGTACAGTACAATATTCAAAATTGAGGCCAACCACGTTCATTGTAAAATGAAAAACGGTAAAATTCAAGTCCGGAACTTAAGAGATATCAAACCTCAAAGGGGAGTTCTTCCTATTCCAGAATAATTAGTAGTTACCGTAAATCCATGTTTCATTGTAACTACTCTGAAAGAAGCATACAAAAATATTGATGATAATGTCTCCAGTCTAGTAATAAGTAATAATACCTTCCCATATTTAATAAATAAATTAATACCAATTAATTCTAATACAAATAAATTAATTGAAATAAATAAAGAATTTAAATAAATTAATACCAACTAATTCTAGATAGGAATAAAAACATTAATAAACTAATATCTTTTCAAATTTAACTGCTCAAAAATGAACCATGTTAGTAATACAATATCAAGGTAATTCAAGGTATTCTACAGGCAGAACACTTCAAGATCAACCTGCTGGAAGAATCTCAATACGTGTTAATGTGTGATAATAAATTTAACCATATATTACCTGTGCTTCAAGAGACAATTCCTCTTTCCTTTAATGAAATGACTAACGTCAGATTATTTTCAAAAAGAGACTTAACTAATTTAGTAAAGCTTTTATTGTCAATATATCCTGTTAAAAGCATGATCCATGCAGATCAATATCACCAATTTGAAAATCTCAAATTATCAAAATCTCAGGTAATAAAATCAGACGAAGAAATGATTGTAATCCTTTCTATGCCAATCACAGATGGCAGTCAATACCAACTGTATGAGATTACCCCTGTACCTACTATTAAGGACATTATACTTGTCCCAACTGAAAGATATTATTTGCAAGGACCCACTTCTAAATGGTCCAGTATACCCTGTATCAAAAACACTCAATCATATGTGTGTATGTATTATAATATTAGGATAACAAGTTGCAACCTAACAGATACCAGTGGATGTGAATATGCTTCAATAAGCAATGAGATAAAAATATTTCAACCTATAAATAAAGAACATATTCTGTTCTTTAGCAAAACAACTGAGATAATAATGCAAATATGTATAGAAGCTCAAAGTTCTCTACAAATCTCAGGTCCACAAGTAATCTCTTATATATAATCCAAAACTGACTCATCGACGCAGGGCTCAAACCACTAGACCTAGGAAGCTGAAATTTTGCATGTTGGTCGATCCGAGTATGTAGAGGCTCACTAAGAAACGGTTTTTGAAAATTCAATATGTAAGTGACTTTTTTCGGCCCTTTGGCATTGACAATCCAAAATTGACTCATCGACGCAGGGCTCAAACCACTAGACCTAGAAAGCTGAAATTTTGCATGTTGGTTGATCCGAGTATGTAGAGGCCCAATAAGAAACGGGTTTTGAAAATTCAATTTGTAAGTGACTTTTTTCGGCCCTTTGGCACTGAGCAAGGACATTCGGTAAAATGTTCGGATTTAGCTCATTTTAAGCTGCCACATACGAGAAACAATACTCGGAGGTCCTGTAGGGACCCCGAAACACACTTTTTAAGTTCCTAAAATGAACGGTTTCGGAGATATTCCCAAATAACTGTGTTCCCTCTGAGAAACAGATCAACGTTACTATGGCAACCGCTGATTTTTCGCAGACCGGGGATACTTTTCTGGCAATATCTCGAAAACCGTTCGTTTTAGGGCCTTAAACGCTGGGTTCGGCACCGCGAACATTGCTCCTCACATTGATACGCGAAAAAAGAGCTATAATCTATATTTCTACGATCAAATCGACTCGGAAAGTCTCATCTCTTATATATAATCCAAAACTGACTCATCACCGCAGGGCTCAAACCACTAGACCTAGGAAGCTGAAATTTTGCATGTTGGTCGATCAGAGTATGTAGAGGCTCACTAAGAAACGGTTTTTGAAAATTCAATTTGTAAGTGACTTTTTTCGGCCCTTTGACATTGACAATCCAAAATTGACTCATCGACGCAGGGCTCAAACCACTAGACCTAGAAAGCTGAAATTTTGCATGTTGGTTGATCCGAGTATGTAGAGGCCCAATAAGAAACGGATTTTGAAAATTCAATTTGTAAGTGACTTTTTTCGGCCCTTTGGCACTGAGCAAGGACAGTCGGTAAAATGTTCGGATTTAGCTCATTTTAAGCCGCCACATACGAGAAACAATACTCGGAGGTCCTGTAGGGACACCGAAACACAATTTTTAAGTTCCTAAAATGAACGGTTTCGGAGATATTCCCAAATAACTGTGTTCCCTCTGAGAAACAGATCAACGTTACTATGGCAACCGCTGAAATTTCTCTGACCGGGGATAGTTTTCTGGCAATATCTCGAAAACCGTTCGTTTTAGGGCCTTAAAACGCTGGGTTCTGTTCCCACTTCTTCGAAGTGGAAACCACGAACATTGCTCCTCACATTGATACGCGCAAAAAGAGCTATAATCCATATTTCTACGATCAATTCGACTCGGAAAGTCTCATCTCTTATATATAATCCAAAACTGACTCATCACCGCAGGGCTCAAACCACAAGACCTAGAAAGCTGAAATTTTGCATGTTGGTCGATCAGAGTATGTAGAGGCTCACTAAGAAACGGTTTTTGAAAATTCAATATGTAAGTGACTTTTTTCGGCCCTTTGGCATTGACAATCCAAAATTGACTCATCGACGCAGGGCTCAAACCACTAGACCTAGAAAGCTGAAATTTTGCATGTTGGTTGATCCGAGTATGTAGAGGCCCAATAAGAAACGGATTTTGAAAATTCAATTTGTAAGTGACTTTTTTAGACCCTTTGGCACTGAGCAAGGACAGTTGGTAAAATGTTCGGATTTAGCTCATTTTAAGCCGCCACATACGAGAAACAATACTCGGAGGTCCTGTAGGGACCCCGAAACACACTTTTTAAGTTCCTAAAATGAACGGTTTCGGAGATATTCCCAAATAACTGTGTTCCCTCTGAGAAACAGATCAACGTTACTATGGCAACCGCTGAAATTTCGCAGACCGGGGATAGTTTTCTGGCAATATCTCGAAAACCGTTCGTTTTAGGGCCTTAAAACGCTGGGTTCGGTTCCCACTTCTTTGAAGTGGAAACCACGAACATTGCTCCTCACATTGATACTCGCAAAATGAGCTATAATCCATATTTCTACGATCAAATCGACTCGGAAAGTCTCATCTCTTATATATAATCCAAAACTGACTCAACACCGCAGGGCTCAAACCACTAGACCTAGGAAGCTGAAATTTTGCATGTTGGTCGATCAGAGTATGTAGAGGCTCACTAAGAAACGGTTTTTGAAAATTCAATAAGTAAGTGACTTTTTTCGGCCCTTTGGCATTGACAATCCAAAATTGACTCATCGACGCAGGGCTCAAACCACTAGACCTAGAAAGCTGAAATTTTGCATGTTGGTTGATCCGAGTATGTAGAGGCCCAATAAGAAACGGTTTTTGATAATTCAATTTGTAAGTGACTTTTTTCGGCCCTTTGGCACTGAGCAAAGCAGTCGGTAAAATGTTCGGATTTAGCTCATTTTAAGCTGCCACATACGAGAAACAATACTCGGAGGTCCTGTAGGGACCCCGAAACACACTTTTTAAGTTCCTAAAATGAACGGTTTCGGAGATATTCCCAAATAACTGTGTTCCCTCTGAGAAACAGATCAACGTTACTATGGACACCGCTGAAATTTCGCAGACCGGGGATAGTTTTCTGGCAATATCTCGAAAACCGTTCGTTTTAGTGCCTTAAAAAGCTGGGTTCGGTTCCCGAAGTGGAAACCACGAACATTGCTCCTCACATTGATACGCGCAAAAAGAGCTATAATCCATATTTCTACGATCAAATTGACTCGGAAAGTCTCATCTCTTATATATAATCCAAAACTGACTCATCACCGCAGGGCTCAAACCACTAGACCTAGGAAGCTGAAATTTTGCATGTTGGTCGATCCGAGTATGTTAGAGGCTCAGTAAGAAACGGTTTTTGAAAATTCAATTTGTAAGTGACTTTTTTCGGCCCTTTGGCATTGACAATCCAAAATTGACTCATTGACGCAGGGCTCAAACCACTAGACCTAGAAAGCTGAAATTTTGCATGTTGGTTGATCCGAGTATGTAGAGGCCCAATAAGAAACGGATTTTGAAAATTCAATTTGCAAGTGACTTTTTTCGGTCCTTTGGCACTGAGCAAGGACAGTCGGTAAAATGTTCGGATTTAGCTCATTTTAAGCCGCCACATACGAGAAACAATACTCGGAGGTCCTGTAGGGACCCCGAAACACACTTTTTAAGTTCCTAAAATGAACGGTTTCGGAGATATTCCCAAATAACTGTGTTCCCTCTGAGAAACAGATCAACGTTACTATGGCAACCGCTGAAATTTCGCAGACCGGGGATAGTTTTCTGGCAATATCTCGAAAACCGTTCGTTTTAGGGCCTTAAAACGCTGGGTTCGGTTCCCACCTCTAACCACGAACGATGCTCCTCGCATTGATACGCGTAAAATGAGATATATTTTATATATAGAGGTTGCTTTTGGGGCTCGGATACGATCATGATTTTGAGTCTAATTTTATACTCTTTCGGCTGGGTGTTGTAAGCGAGCTTTCAGAAGTTTCCTCGAATTTACAATGTTAAGATACTTTCTATTTTGCACGGTATGCTTTCATTTTCTTTATAAATTTGTTTTTTCTTAACTGAATATTTTTGTTTGCCAATTTTGATCTGCTCTTTTTCGTTTTTAACCATGATCTTCAACGTTGATTCACAGTCGAATGTGTCGTATTCTACCGGCTGTCACTTTAATTATTATTGTTTCTTAATTACTCTTACTGAGGAGTTGGGCAAACTTATTTCAATAAAGTTGTTGTTTTGTCTTTCACGGCCATTGAATCCCCGCACAAGGCACGGCTTATACCTAGAAAAGTTGCTGAGTTGTACTAATGGACTAATGGTGCAGCCGAAAAGAGGAGAATTGAAGCTTTTGAAATGTGGTGATAAGGGAGAATGATGATCAGATGGGTAGTTAGGGTAACAAATGAAGAGGTATTAAGACGAGTGGGAGAGGAGAGATGTTTCTGGCGACTGCTAATGAAGAGAAGAGATAGGAGGGTAGGACACATATTATGACACCCAGGAATAGCAAGCTTACTGTCGACCAAAATATTATGTGCACTCGAGTTTGAAGGTTGTTTGTGAAGTAACCAATAGACCTTCATAAAATCCAATGACATCGTCATTTTCGACGTTCGATTTTACGTTAGTTCATGTAGGTTTGGAATTTTTAATTTATATTTTAATATTTTTATCGCAGTTGAAACACAAAAAGTGCCCCTTTTTAAGCGTGTTTCAACCATGCGTCACATTTAAGAATTATTATCTCACAAACCCGTAATCAGATCGAATCCGAATTTTAGCACAATATACATTGGAATGTTGTATAACTGGTTTATTAATTTCAAAATTTTGTGTGTTCAAGAACGAATGTTGTTATTATTTTTGTAAGATAACTCTTTCTCGGCTCGGGGTCGTTGGAAAATGTAGTTCTTGGTTGCGTTGTAATCCTTATACATCAAAACGTTATGCTGTATGACTGTGAAATAGGTAAATTAATTCACTTATTTTATATCGGTTTGTATTTGTACGGAGAATTAATACATGGTTCACCAGCTAGCCGCTCAGGGAAATGCTATACAGCGTTGCTGATATGGAGCCCATCACTTCCAAGCGAGACGTGCCATGACGCGTGATGTAGCCCATCTTGGCAATGATGTACTGCTTTCACCGGAGCGGCTAACTGGTGAACCATGTCTTAATTCTCCGTACAAATACAAACCGATATACAATAAGTGAATTAATTTACGTATTTCACAATCATACAGCATACCGTTTTGATGTATAAGGATTACAACGCGACCAAGAACTACATTTTCAAACCATCCCGAGCCGAGGAAAAGTTACCTTACAAAAATAATAACAACTTTGTTTCTTGGACACAAAACATATTAAAATTAATAAACCTGTTATACAACATTCCAGTGTATGTTGTGTTAAAATTTGGATTAGATCTGATGACGGGTTTGTGATATAATAATTCTTAAATGTGACGCATGGTTGAAAAACGCTTAAAAACAGGCACTTCTTGTGTTCCAACTGTGATAAAAAATATTAAAATATAAATTAAAAACTCCAAACCTACATGATCTAACATAAAATAGAACGACGAAAATGATGATGTTATTGGATTTTATGTAGGTCTATCGGTTACTTCACAAACAAACTTCAAACTCGAGTACACATAATAGTTTGGTCGACAGTAGTTATGGATGGGAGGATCGCAGACTAGAACTGTAGGGGTAAACCAGGGTTAAACAGATTGCCTCGGATGTAGGGTGTGGTAGCTATGTAGAAATGAAACGATTAGCTCTGGAGAGGGATACATGGAGGGCTGCATCAAACCAGTTAAAAAACTGAAGACTCAAACAACAACAATCAGGAATTTTAATTACTTAGAGAGGCATGTGGGGCAAAAGGGTCGTTGGAGAATTTCAATCCCTGGGATGTAACACTGGAGGAGACTGCATAATGTACATCAGCGGCCAAGGTGAGCGATATTTAACTATAGGTCTATTAATAGGGATATGTTTACGTTCAAATCATCAATTAGTATGGCCAAATTACATCCAGAATAGCTTAAGTAAGAATACATTTAATTCCCCATATTCCGATAGATTTGCCATTCCAGTGTGCAAGAGTGCAGTTCCCTCTTCAAACAATATTCGCAATTTCTTTAACAAAGCGCAATGACACACACTTAACAGTAGCACGTGTACATTTAGACAAAACAATTTTTTCCCATGGCCAACTGTATGTGGCGTGCTCGCGAGCATCCGGACAACAAAATCGTTATGTCTCAGCAGAAGATGGCAAAACCATAAACGTAATTTTAAAATGTGTTAACATAATGTAACAACGAACCCTGCAGACGTTCACAACTCGATAAAATTCCCACTTTGCTGATCTTATCAATATACTGTATGTATCAGAATATTCAGAATTAGAATGGACACACCTATAGCCGCGATTGCTGTAATAGAATAGACCAATTATCAGCAATAATGCATCGTCCCCATTGTCTTGATCGCGGGCGAAGCCGCGGGTACCTGCTAGTATATTCAAATGAATCTTGTCCTATCTCTAGCCTAGGAATAACGTTGCACCAAAAACCTACCAATTATGTCCATAGTTTCCCAATCCTAATGATTCATGATGAACCTTCAATAAATAAAGAAATAAATTTTCTCCATACCCACCTTGATGTAAAAAAGCTCAAATTAGATTTGAAGCCAATACCAACGAGCTATATTACAAAGAAACAGTTTGTATCTATTAATATAATATTTGTCTTACTCATAACATTTGTGATCTTGTTTGTATTCAGACAGAAATTAAGTAACTTGTATTACATTGTAAAACTTAAATGTAAGAAGAAGATAACTATCACTGAGGACAGGGATTCAAATCTTAGGGGGGAAGAGTCATGTCCATTGCCCAGTAAACCACTTACTAGCCATGACCAAGAAGCATCCCTTACTAATTTTGGATTTTAAATCATAATAATAATAATATTTATTATTATTATCATTACTACTGTCCAAGAGAGACAGAGTATATTTTCTTCAGGAAGTCGGAATGTTACAACAGCTCACTCCAAGCCTACGGCAAAGGATGTATAAGCTAAAAGCTTGCAATTATAGACAGAAGCACTCTAAGTGAACATATTCCTATTAGGTATTTCCTAGAAGGCCTGAACTGGGAGTTGGTCACAGCAAACATTCCTAACTTTTCAGACTGTCTCTATAATTTCACAAGGAACACATATTTCTGTTCCTTCCTCATAATAATTCTCAGTATTGAAGTTTCCCCAACAAGTTGTAAGGTCAAGCTAACCAAGCCCCAACGCTTATGATCCGATTGGCTACTACCCCCTCCTACCACTTGAGATACACGCCATTGGTGAATCTCTACTTGTGGCAGCTTTTCCCTCTCCAGAGGAAGTTATATTTTATATACTGATGCAGAGCTCAGAATCGCTCTCTACACAACAAATAACAACTTAATTACTTTCAACGAGACCCAGTGGTCACTGATAGGGAGCTGTCTCTGTATTAGACAGACTCTTCATATTTAAGGCTTCATGTAAAATGTATTATAGAGATACTTAAAGTGTTGGTAACCAATAAATGAACATCATTCTCAACGTCTTCTATTATTTTGTAAGTATAACAATATACAGCGCGGTAGAACTTGAGCGGGCCTAAATAGTAGATGCTCAAGCAATATTCAAATTAAGTGAGTGTCGATAAGTTCACTCTTCAACTAGACAACTGGCCGGAGATCTATGAAAAACTTATCTCACACACTACTACAGGCTAATGCTGGGATAGTACCTTACTACAAGTCCTGGGGCACCTGCCCCATCCCTGTCCCTAATGCAGTTCCACACACTACTGCAGGCTAATGCTGGGATAGTACCTTACTACAAGTCCCGGGGCACCTACCCCATCCCTGTCTCTAATACAGTTACTCACACTACTACAGGGTAATGCTGGGATAGTACCTTACTACAAGTCCCGGTACACCTACCTCATTCCTGTCCCTAATAGAGTTACACACTCTATTACAGGCTAATGCTGGGATAGTACCTTACTACAAGTCCCTGGACTCCTACCTCAGCCCTGTCCCTAATACAGTTACTCACTACTACAGGCTAAAGCTGGGATAGTACCTTACTACAAGTCCCGGGGCACCTACCCCACCCCTGTCCCTAATACAGTTACACACTAATACAGGCTAATGCTGGGATAGTACCTTACTACAAGTCCCGGGGCACCTACACCATCCGTGTCCCTAATACAGGTACAGACACTACTACAGGCTAATGCTGGGATAGTACCTTACTACAAGTCCCGGGGCTCCTACCCCATCCCTGTCCCTAATACAGTTACACACTACGGGCTAATGCTGGGATAGTGCCTTACTACAAGTCCCGGGGCGCCTACCTCATCCCTGTCCCTAATACAGTTACACACACTACAGGCTAATGCTGGGATATTACCTTACTACAAGTCCCTGGGGTCCTACCCCACCCCTGCCCCTTAATACAGTTACACAATACTACAAGCTAATGCTGGGATAGTACCTTACTACAAGTCCCTGGGGGCCTACCCCACCCCTGTCCCTAATACAGTTACACACACTACTACAGGATAATGCTGGGATAGTCCCTTACTACAAGTCCCGGGGTGCCTACCCCATCCCTGTCCCTGATACAGTTAATCACACTACTACAGGCTAATGCTGGGATAGTACCTTACTACTAGTCCCGGGGCACCTACACCATCCGTGTCCCTAATACAGGTTCAGACACTACTACAGGCTAATGCTGGGATAGTACCTTACTACAAGTCCCGGGGCGCCTACCCCATCCCTGTCCCTAATACAGTTACACACTAATACAGGCTAATGCTGGGATAATCGTAAATGCTCTAAATGAATACTTCTACTTAATTCTGTGGAAATGGAATACAATACAAAACTATGAATGTATAACCTTCAAAAACTCCTTCAACTGGTAAAATCACGGATTTCGTCTTTCTTTAGCTATTTCAGGCTTATTCCCATTGTAATACTTCAAAATGAATTTACTCGAGATACTCCACATACTCCAAAACACTGTCGAGTAATGTTTGTAACATGAATGTTGACAGAGAATAAATAAATATCTGAACTTCCTGGCATTAACGCTGGGCGGCAGCACTACAAATCCATCTCTCACCCTCTAGACTTTGGTCGAACGTGAAAGCAGAGGGATTAAGACGTAAGCAGTGGCCTGCAGCTAAGTTACACTCTGGCGCTAACGACGCAGGTGTTGTCTGCACATTACTTGGACAAGCTTTAACATGGAATTCTTTTAAATGGTCACAGCACGTTATCCCGTGAGCCAAGCCCTATGCTATTATCAAGTCAACATATTCTCTAACTACGACTTCCTCAAGGTATATTTAATCGAAATGTAACTAGTGTCATGTCGTGTTGGAGCAGAGTATTGATTCTGTCTGCGTTAACCCTGATAAAATAGGCTACACGAACCCATCGCAACTTGCGTGATATTTACAGTAGAGTAAAATTCAGATATCAAATCAGTGATCCGTGAAGAACTAAATAGCATATTTTCATATATCCTACTTATGTTAATTGCCTCTATCAACATACAAATTTTTAGTTTGATTGCTGTTATGCATTCTTAAACATTGAGAACCGTCTAATTATTTCGAATGACCACCATGTTGGATTTTTATATATAGGCCTTAGAGTTACGTACTATTGCATGAAGATTATTGAGCAGGTGTTTCATTCAAACTTCAATCGCATGATTAGGTCAGAAGTAGGCCTAATAATGGAAACGAAATTTTAAAATTTCCCTCAGCCGCCATCTTGTGCTTATGCATATAATTTAAATGAATTACATGTCAATGGATTAAAACTTGCATAAGCATATACTGTACCAAGTTTCATTGCGCTCGGATTGTTAAATCGAGAGAAATGTCCATTTGAATATTAAAAATTCGCGACGCCGCCATGTTGGATTTGTGCTCACCAGGTTATTGAATGTCCAAGGGGTGAACATATGTTTATAGCCTCTAAACACACACAACAGTTCAGTTTGATTGCTGTCATAGATTAATAGATATTGAGAACCGTCTAAATATTTCGGATGGTCACCATGTTGGATTTTAATATATGTATGCCATAGAGTTATGTGCTGTTATATGAGGATAATTGGTTACGTTCATTATTCAAACGTTGATTTCGATCGCATGATTAGAACACAAGAAATTAAAACTTAATTTTAAGATTTTGCACAGCCGCCATCTTGAGGTTATGTAAATAATTGAACTAAATTAGATGTCTGTGCATTGCAATTTGTATAGTCATTTGCTGTAGCAAGTTTCGTTACGTTCGGATGGTTAAATCGCGAGAAAAGTCTATTTAAATATTCCAACTTCGCTTGGCCGCCATGTTCGTTTTGTAGTTAACAGGTTTTTGAACATAGATGAAGGTCTAGTAGTGCCCTTTATCACCATACAAAATTTCAGGGTTATAGCTTCAGAGATATAGAAAGCCATTGAAATATTTCGCACTGCCGCGATATTGGATTGGTGAGACGTAATAAAATTTGAAGGGTACGGTCAGAGTCAGCCAAAATAGTACTATGTCATTGAAATCTATTTAGCCGTTTATAAGTTATTAAGGTGGGACACACACACGGACAACAGGTGATGTCATAAGCTTATTTTTTCATAAATGAAAATAGCCTAATAAGATTACAAATCAAAATGACATTAATCGTAAATACGAGCTTTCTGTGTACGTCACAGCCACACGCGACCCTCCATTATCGAGGCCTACTGATCCCCAGTTCTCATGTGGTAAGGTGGCCTTTCCTCCTCCTGTCATAACATCTGGCATGTTCCCATTTGGCACCAAGAGGACGTATCAGAACTTAGCAGAAATAGGAACTGAACTTGGAACAACAGAGGCGGTCTACTCCCGCACAATCTGAAAGAGAGATGTGGGCCATTCTCGTGCTGGTTATGGAGGCTGACTGGTCTACAGTGACGCGTCACTTCCTTTTGCCGTAGTCGTACGTATTTTAATGAAGTAATTTTGCACTTGGTGTCTTCCTATGATTTATTTCCAATATAAATGGAGGTTTATTTATATTTTTAAAATTTAACAACCAGAAAATTGACAATAATTTTCGTAAAAGTATGGCGCCACCAGTGGCGTGGGTGGGGAGGGGGGGAGGGATGAGGGTAGGGGATCATGAAATTGATAATTACTTGCAAGTTTACCCTCGAGAAGATTGAAGCAAAGACGATGAAAACAACAGGACGTTAGGAGGGCAGCCTCCAACCTGAAACTCATCACCCCATACTCACCCTTCCCAGCGGACTCCTCACCACGTGGGCAGATGAGCTGGGTCCCTGCAACCTGTTATCAGAGGTCCACTATGTGGTATTGCTAAAATGCCAATCCAGAAAAAAGATGTTAGACCCCCAGGAAGATATGCGGGGACGAGGAGGATACTCATAAAATCTGTATATGATACCCTGCGTGCCCTGATTAAACTAGCCAAAGAATAGTAACACGGACGGCTTTAAAAGAACAAGGATTTATTTAAACTGCCCCTAACGTTTGCTTTACATAAATAACAAGAAGATCCGTGACGAATTAAAGAGCCTACTTTTCTTAAAATTTAAGATGCATGCCAATTATTAATCCATATTGATCTATCTAGAATAATGACGAAATTAAGTTGGTAATATAGAAATTTCAAATTAGTTAGAAATAGTGTATACCTGGCATAATGTAGCCTAATAGAGCAGTACAGTCCTGGTGACTGAATATATTCTTAGTTTCATATCTTAAGGTACAGAATACACAATTTGGTTGAAGTCTAATGGATAGCATGGACGTTACATGCAGTTAAACATTGGATCAAACAGCGCGCGTAAAATCATGTTGCCAACAATGTCATGCATGTATTGGTCAGAAATAAACTGAAATAAACGATCTATTGTTGTGCCAATTTTGTTTGAAATCCGTTAGTTAATATAGAAGTTACTTGAATTTTACCTATCAGCAGGCTTAGAATCATGTTGGCTGCACTGACGTAGGCCTATATTAGTTATTCCAAATTAATGTTGAATACCAGGTACTATACGTGTGCAAAGTTTAGAGCTATTGACTTGCCTACTTTCTGATACATTGATATTAGGTTAATAAAAATAGAGACAGCATTTATTAACAGTTGGCAGCCCTGGTTGCTCTTAAGAATTCGCATAGTTATATATGTTATGACACATAGCACATACGAAATTTGGTTGAAATCCAAATGATAGTATAGAAGTTACATGTATTTAAATTCGGACCTCTCGGCTGACAGAATCATATTGGTAGCACTGACGTAAAAGTTACTCCAAATTAATATATAATGCCAGGTACTATACGTGTGCATAGTTTAAAGCTGTCGGCTTGCATACTTTCTGATATTGGTATTTGGATAAAAGAAATGGAGAGCATTTATTAACAGTTGGCAGCCCTGGTGTATCTTAAGAATACGCTCAGTAGTATCTGTTTATGTAGGCCTTCATATAGCACATACAAAATTTGGCTGAATTCCAATTGATATTGTAGAAGTTATATGCATTTAACAATTGGACCTATCAGCAGGCTCATAATCATTTTGGCAACTGCCATGTATGGCCTCCTGGAAATTAAACTGAAATATTATTATCTAAACGTGTGCCAATTTTGAAATAGCTCCCAATCATACCTTCTAATATATCCAACATGGAGCTCAAATTTCAATTGCGATTCTTCAACAGTTGGTAGCACTGACATCATTTCCAAATACGGCATTGAGATATTCAGGTATAGATCTTTACTCCTACCAAATTTTTTATCCATTGATGCAGCCGTTTAGGAGTTGATAAGGGGGGGGGGGGGACACACACACACAGCCAGACAGACAGATAGAAGGACAGAAAGACAGACACACATTTGCCAGGATCGATCTCATAAGTCTACTATTTCCTCAATTTTGCAAAATGTGAAAAGTAGGCTAAAAATATGATAATAAGGTGTGCTTCTACTTAAGAAATCAAAACGAAAATAAGAGAATCTAGGCCTATACCAATTTACCTACGATCGCGCTAGGCAAACACCAGAGCTGATGGCAAAATCAAGATGATATGGACAAGTACACGAAAAATCTTACTAAAGCCTTATCAGGAACCAACATTATTCCAAAACCAAAATAAAACAAAAGGTAAAAACAAGTAGTTCCGTGAAGAACTATACAGCCTATTTTCATATATCCTACTTACAAAATTTCAGTTTGATTGCTGTAATAAATTCGTAGATATTGAGAACCGACTAAATATTTCGGATGGTCGCCATGTTGGATTTTATATATTTAGGTCCTACTGTTACATGAAGATTATTGTGTACGTGTAGCATTCAAACTTCAATCGCATGATTAGGACACAAGAAGTAACAAGGAGATTTTAAAATTTCCCACAGCTGCCATCTTGTGGGTATGGAAACGATTGAAATAAATTACATGCCAGTGGATTAACATTCGTATAAGGATTTACTCTAGCGAGTTTCACTGCACTTGGATGGTTAAATTGCGAGAAACGTCCATGTGAATATTTATACTTCGCGTCGCCGCCATGTTGGATTTGTGATCACCAGGTTATTTAAAGTCCTCTGGTGAACTTAAGTTCATAGCCCCTATGAACATTAAAAAAAATTCAGTTTGATTGCTATAATAGATTCGTAGATATTCAGAGCCGTCTAAATATTTCGGATGGTCGCCATGTTGGATTGTTAAATGTATAGGCCATAGAGTCATGTACTTTTAAAGGATTATTGCGCAGGTTCATTATTCAAACTTTCATATCGATCGCATTTTTTTTCGTGTGACCTCCTTAGAGGCCGAGTGCAGGTCTTTCTATTCGACGCCCGTAGTCGACCTGCGCGTCGGGATGAGAGATGGAATGGATGAAGATGAATGAAACTGGGCAAGGGCGTGGAAGGAAGCGGCCGTGGCCTATCAGAAGGCACCGTCCCTGCATTTGCCTGGTGTTGAAAATGGGAAACCACGGAAAACCATTTCAAGGACAGCCGGCGGTGGGGCTCGAACCCACGCGTCTACCGAGTCAGCAGAGAGCTTGGCCCCATGACCTATCGCTGCGCTTTAGCCGGCGTAGCCACTGCTGTCGGTATCGATCGCATGATTACGACACAAGAAATAAAAACTTAATTTTAAAATTCGCAAAGCCGCCATCTTGAGGTTATGTAAACAATTGAACTAAATTAGATACCAGTGTATTACAATGTGTATAAACATTTCCTGTACCAGATTTCATTGCGGTTGGAACATTAGATCGCGAGAAAGGTCTATTTAAAATTTTCAAATTCGCTTGGCCGCCATGTTCGTTTTGTAGTTAACCGGTTTCTGAAAGTCTTATAGGTGAACTTCCAGTAGGGCCCTTTAACTCCGTACAAAATTTCAGGGTGATACCGCTAATAGTTTCAGAGATATAGAATGCCGGTGAAATATTTCGTACATCCGCCGCCGTCTTGTGGTTATGTAAACAATTGAACCAAGTTAGATGTCGGTGCATTACAATGTGTATAAACATATACTGTACCACGTTTTATTGCGTTTGGTTGGTTAAATCGCGAGAAACGTCTATTTAAAAGTCGCAAATTCGCGTGGCCGCCATGTTGGTTTTGTAGTTACCGGTTTCTCAAAAGTCACATAGGTGAACTTCTAGTAGTTCCCTTTATCACCGCAAAACAATCCAGGGTGATATCGGGAATGGTTTCGGAGATATTGAATGCTGGTGAAATATTTCGCACTGCCGCCATGTTGGATTGGTGAGGCGTAACAAAATTTGAAGGGCACGGTCGGAGTCGTCCGTAATATTGCTATGAACTTACCGAGTTTCAATGAAATCGGTCCAGCCGTTTAGATGTTATAGGGGGACACACCCACACACTCCTCAAACACACACACACGGACAAACGGTGATCTCATAAGCCTATTTTTAGCCTACTTTCGATTTTTGCAAAAAATGAAAGTAGACTTATGAGATCACTACAGGGCCAAAAATTGTGTGTCTGTCTGTGTGTGTGTATGTGTGTGTGTGTGTGTGTGTGTGTGAGTGTGTACTCTGAATGTCTGTCCCCCCTATCAATTCGAACACGGTGGAACCGAATTGAACGAAATTTGGTACAGAGGTAGCACTAGTAAAGGACACCTCAGTGTAATACTTTATATCGCCGCCATCTTTACCAAAACAGAATGGCGGCCACTCAAATGTTCAAAACGTAAAATCAAATTACGGCTAAACTAATCATCCGATCTCTACCAAATTTGGTGACAACACACCTTTGTATAGGACGCGTCTTTCACCCAAAATTCAAGGTCATCGGCCATGCCATTTCAGGATGGCGGCCGTGTGAATTATGCAACCATTTTAATCAATAGCTTAAGACCCACCAATTCCGATTATCGAGCCTAGGGGGGTTTAAGCTATCCTGAAGATCGTGATCCGTTATTTATTATAACTTAATAATATTATACAGTATGAGTGGCTTAAAAGAGCTGAGCCGTTTGTGTCACACGACAAGATGGCAGCTGTCCTCATGTGCCTGTCTTATATTTCAGTAGTTTTAGTATGTTGTATGTGATATACCGTAATGATACAATAATATAAACTTTGAATGAAATGATATTTAATGAAGATGTACTGCAGTGAAGAAATCGTTTATTTAAAGTCATTATTTGCCAACTGTTTGTATCTAATATGTCAGTTAAGAACACCTGACGTCATGGATAGGATTAGCTCTGGGCTAGCGTGTTAGTCTGACACGCAGTTGACTGGGGATCGAGTACTGCTACAGTTAGGTTTTTTTTTCTTGAATTCTTTTACAAATGATGTGCACGAGCTTTTTCCACAGATACTGAATAAAATGTCATTTAGCTCAAAGGAGAGGATAAAGTATACACTCATTTATTAATAAGATCACAGTCCCAGCATCGCACATAAACAGAAGACATTAGGAAAAGGAGAATAGAAGAACTAGATACACGTTGTCATTAATCACAGCCTTCTTAATGCCTCTGTACGGTGCTGTCCTCTTGTGGGTTATGTGGGTAATATTGTTCCAAACATAACGCTGTGTAAATGCCTGAGCTGGCATCCTGAAGTATGGCAATTTTGTAATACTGGTAGTTCAACTATTAGCCACGATCGCGCTCCGAATACCTTTAAACACTGCCAGCTGGATCGCCTCCCTCTTGGCTACTTTAAACTGCCTACTCATTCAACATTACGATGGCAGTGCATAGGCGTACAAGATAAAGATAAAGATTAATTCACTGATAGGTCGCAGCACCAACCTACTGTGATTGGGGCGGAAGATTCTTAATTTTGCAGCCTGGCTTAATATAGAGATTAACGGACGTGAATGCATTACAATAAGTTAGTAGTTTTGTTATTCAATCATCATAAAGTATATAATATTGATTTTGACACTTACTGGCTTATTATCAATATAAAAGAAAACAAACAATACATTGTGGTAGAGGTGATTGTGTTAGGGATGAGGACAAAGAGTCATAAAGATACCCATACATTTAGGAGAAAGTAGGCTATATGTTCTTTGCTGAACATCTTGTTTAAAAATTGAAAATAGGCTAATAAAGGATGTTCGTTTGTTCGTCTTTTGTTGCGTTCATAAACCATTCATCCGATTGCGATCAAATTTTTGTGAGTTGTTGTGCACACTTCCGAAATCATGATAGACATATTTAATCCAATGAACAATTGACAGCGCGCGAGTAGCTTAAACAAATGCGTGTTGGCAATGCGCTCATATACAATTCATCCGATCGCGATCAAATTTTGGTGACTTGTTGTGAACAGTCCCGGAAAAGTTATAGGGGTAGTAAATCCAAATTACAATAGAAGGCGCGCGAGTAGCTTCAACGAAATGGCGTGCGAATGTTTCAAGAAATTCCCACATTTGTTCATATACCATTCATCCCATTGCAATGAAACTTGGGTGAAATGTTCTGTACACTTCAGGTAAGGTTTCTGGCTAAGTAAATCCACTTAACAATTGGTAGCGCACGAGTAGTTTCAACAAATGGGCGACGACGGGCGAATCGTTTCTACGGTACAAAGTCCTATATGCGTACACATACCATTCGTCCTATAGTGATGAAACTTGGGTGAGAGGTTGCGTATACTACATGCAAGGTTTCTGGCTTAGTAAATCCATGTAATAGTAGGTAGCGCACGAAGAGATTCAACAAATGAGCGACAACGCGCGAAGCGTTTCAACAAAGTCCCGTATGCGTTCATATACTATTCGTCTGATAGCGATGAAACTTGGGTGAGATGTTGTGTACACTTCAGGGAATATTTCTGGCTTAGTAAGTCCACTTAACAATAGGTAGCGCACGAGTAGATTCAAAAAATGTGTGACGATGGGCGAAGCGTTTCAACAAAATCCTGTATGCGTTCACATACCATTCGTCCGATAGCGATAAAACTTGGGTGAGATGTTGTGTACACTTCAGGGAATGTTTCTGGCTTAGTAAATCCACTTAACAAAAGGTGGCGCACGAGTAGATTCAACAAATGAGCGACGAGGCACGAAGCGTTTCAACAAAGTCCTGTGTGCGTTCACATACCATTCGTTCGATAGCGATGGAACTTGGGTGAGAGGTTATGTACACTACAGGCAAGGTTTTTGGCTTAGTAAATCCATGATATAATAGGTAGCGAACGAGTAGATTCAACAAATGAGCGACGAGGCACGAAGCGTTTCAACAAAGTCCCGTATGCGTTCATATACGATTCGTCTGATAGCGATGAAACTTGGGTGAGATGTTGTGTACACTTCAGGGAAGGTTTCGGGCTTACTAAATCCACTTTACAATAAGTATCGCACAAGTACATTAACAAATGAACGGGGACGCGCGAAGTGTTTCAACATATGCGTTCATACACCATTCGTCCGATAGCGACTAAATTTGGGGGAGATGTTGTGTATACTCCACCGAAATTTTCAGGCTTAGTTAATCCATTTGACAATAGGTAGCGCACAAGTAGTTTCAACAAATGTGCGAACGCGCGAAGCGTTTCAACATAGTCCCGTATGCGTTCATACACCATTTGTCCGATAGCGATGAACCTTGGGTGAGATGTTGTGTGCACTTCAGGGAAGGTTTCTGACTTAGTAAATCCTCTTTACAATATGTATCGCACAAGTAGATTCAACAAATGAGCGACGGCACGCGAATCGTTTAACCAAAGTCCCGCATGCGTTCATATACTATTCATCCAATTGCTATGAAACTTTGGTGAATTGTTCTGCACTCTCCAGGAAAGGTTTCTCACTTATTAAATCCTTTTTACAATAGGTAGCGCACGAGTAGATTCAACAAATGAGTAACGGCGCGTGTATCGATTATAAAAAAGTTCCGTGTGCGTTCATATACCATTCATACGATTGCAATGAAATTTGGTGAAATGTTGTTTCAACTCCCTCGAAGATTTTTGATTTAATAAATCCATATTACAATATGGTAGCGCACGAGTAGATTCAACTAATGAGCGACAGCGCGTGATTCGTTTCAACCAAGTCCCGTATGCGTTCATATACCATTCATCCGATTGTGATAAAACTTTGGTGAGTTGAGTACAGTCCTGTTAAGGTGTATGAATTAGTAAATCCATTTTTCAATGGGTGGCGAACAAGTAGAATGAACAAATGAGTGACGGCGCGCGAATCGTTCATACAAAATCCCGTATGCGTTCATATGCCATTCATTCGATTGCGATGCAACTTTGATGAGTTGTTGTGTACACGCCATGGAAGGTTTTCGAATTAGTAAATCCATTTTACAACAGGTAGCGTACAAGAATATTCAACAAATGTGTGATGGCACTCGAATCGTTTCAATAAAGTCCCGTATGCGTTCATATACCATTCAGTTCATTGTGATAAAATTTTGATGAGTTCTTGAGCACGCTCCCATCTTATATATTAAAATAGTTTTCAAAAAATTTCACCCTTTACTAAAACTGAAATATCTCGGGAAGTATTAACGCTACGACGACGTTTGTTGTCTTAAAATGTAATGCCCATCAATCACCGTCGATTGATACCCACCTTACTTGATTATGTCATTCGAGTATTAAAATAATAGCGAATATTACTTCCTTCAATGTCTCACGAAAATGGAATATTCGAATGACTTGGCGGACATATTGTCGCTAGGCGACAACGATTAACACCGTATCATGATATTCACCGCGGCCCAAATAATAAATCTAACTTGATATTAACAGAGAGTTCCCTAATTACGTCATGATATCGTTAACTTCTACCTGCTCCACTCGGGCGCTAATGTCGCATGTATCCATACATGATATCGTTAACTTCTACCTGTTCCACTCGGGCGCTAATGTCGCATGTATCCATACAATAAGTAGAAGGGGATTCTGTGCACATAATTTTATTAAAACTTCTCAAAGAATGGATTACTTTGAGACTGAAATGCTCATGCATAATCAGCAGTTATTTTGCTAATGACACAGTCATGTCAACATCTGTTTGAATGACAACAAATACTGTATACGAAAGACAACTAATTTCACGAAGATGCCGCTACAGTCGAATGTTGGAACCGCCATTTTGTATTGTGTATCCGATCTTTCTGTTATATAGTCTTTGTTCTCACCAGCTACAAACTCTCTTCTTTTCGTTTCATCATTCGTCCTTATAGGTTGTGTGCTCAATCAATACAATGATTCCTATTATGATGAATGAGAGGCGACACTCAATTACAAATGTTATAAAGATTAAAGGTGACGGTAATTGTCTGTTCAGGTCATTGGCATATTGTGAGTACAACAATCAGAGTTTATTTACACATGTTAGAAAGCGTATTGTAAAACATGTTACAGACAAGTGGAATAATTATTCTTCCTTTATTGTTGGCAACAGCGATATGTACGAAACTGCTATCAATACGAGCGACGATTACAAAATGTATATGTCTATGAATGGTGTTCATGGAGGTCATGTTGAGTTAGTTGTCGCTGTTCAAGTTTGCAAAATGGATATTTATTCGTGGATTACTACTGTCGTATGGAAGGTGACCGGTTAAAATATATACGTCATTAACAAACGAAGTTACGAGTTGATACATATGCCGGTTTAGCAGACGCCTTGCATGTACGAGCAGAAAATGAAAATCTCAGAGTCGGTCGTATTGTAGTTTTGCCATCTTCTTTTAAGGTAGCCCAAGGAAAATATTGCAAAATTATCAGGATACGATGGCGATAGTGAGGAAGATTGGAAAGCCAGATATATTCATTACGTTCACCTATAATGCGAGCTGGCCAGAAATACTTAACATCATTCATCTCTGGGAAACGGCTAATAATAAACCTGATATTGAAGTGAGAGTTTTCCATTGCAAAGTAAAGGAATTGCTACGATTGATTAATGTTAAGGAAATTTTCGGTAAAAGCATATCTATATACAGTGGAATTTCAAAAACGAGATCTCCCGCACATCCATTTACTCTTAACATTAACGGAAGATTGTAAGTTTCGAGAAATTTCTGACATTGACAGTGTGGTGTCAGCCGAAATACCAGATCTCGAGGATGAAGCGCTATACGAGTTGGTAAGGCGTCATATGGTACATGGTCCTCGCGGATCTTTGAATCCTGCTTCAGTCTGTATGAAAGATGGCGTATGTAAGAAAGATGTCCCTAAACAGTTCCAGGAAGACACCAAATATAATGCCAATGGTTATCCTTCGT
The DNA here is from genome assembly GCA_946902985.2 of Meconema thalassinum. Classification (NCBI taxonomy): domain Eukaryota; kingdom Metazoa; phylum Arthropoda; class Insecta; order Orthoptera; family Tettigoniidae; genus Meconema; species Meconema thalassinum. The sequence goes on along the minus strand of OX336388.2, from coordinate 798,458,672 downwards.
ATAGGAGAAGAAATAATGGACGGATTATTATAAAAATAATTCGACGCATTGACATTGAAGTCGATAGTCGATTCATTGTTCCCTACAATCCATTTCTTTTACTTTACGTGCAAGCTCATATTAATGTTGAAATATGCTCAAGTGTTCGGAGTGTTAAATACATCTACAAATATCTTATATATTAAAATCCACAAGTATGTGTATAAAGGTCATGACTGCTGCATTGTTAAAATATGTCCTGAAGGCGAAACGGTGAACTACGATGAAATTACTTATTTCCTAAATGCTAGATATATTGGTCCAACAGAAGCCGCATTCAGGATATTTTCATTTGACATGCATGAACAGTCACATTCTATCGTGCGATTACCAGTTCACTTGCCAAACTTGCAAAATATGTATTTTAAAAGTGATAACGCTCCTGATATTTTACTTCAAGCACAGTTGCGCAACACGGAATTACAAGCGTGGTCCAAGTTAAATCAAGATTCGCAAGACAGAAGTCCGTATATATATCCTGAAACACCAGTACATTACGCCTGGAATAAGAGCAACTGCCAGTGGCAAAAAAGAAAAAATGTTTCAAAAACCATAGGCAGAATGTATAATGTTTCGCCTACAGAATCAGAAAGGTATTATTTACGCCTGTTATTGCTTCACGTCATAGGTACTACCAGCTTCCAGGATCTACGAACATACAAAGCAGTTGTCTATTCTACTTTTAAAGAAACAGCTAAGGAGCGAGGTTTGCTGATTGACGATTCTGAATGGCAGCGTTGTTTGGCAGAAGCGTCACAATTTCAGATGCCTTCTCAGTTACGACAACTGTTTTCTTACATATGTATCTTTCAGACCCTTTCAAGTGTAAGATAGTTACGGGATATTTTCAAGAATTCATTATCAGAAGATTATCTGCAGTTTCACGAACCTAACATTGCATATCAGTTCACTCTTATACATATTTCTAATACATTAAAGCTCCATGGTCTTCCCATTACTTCTCTCGAATTGCCAGCTATTATTGATAATTTCCCTCAGAAAAAAAATACCAATGAATTATCCAAAACTTAATGAGGATCAATTAAGTCGGATGATAAACCAAGCAAATGGAAACCAAACGGCTATAATTACAGAAATTTTGGGGTTAGTACAAAACAGCAATGAAAGGATGAGTAATGCATATTTCACTGACGGTCCAGGAGGCACCGGGAAAACATTTCTTTACCAATGCTTGATTCACAGTTGCACAAATTTGGGGTGAAATGTAGTTTCTGTGCATGGACCGGTATTGCAGCAATGTTACTGTACACAGCCAGTTCAAGTTACCTCTACATTTACATGAAAGTTCTGTACCAGGAATAAAAGATAACAGCAAGGAAGCTTTTTATATTCGTTCAGCAAAACTTATCATCTGGGATGAAGCCTCTATGGCTAATAAGCACGCGTTGATGTGTGTAAATCGGTTGCTCAAGGAATTTATGAATAACGACGTGCCTTTCGGAGGAAAAATTATCATATTAGGTGGAGAGTTTAGGCAGGTATTGCCTGTTGTGCCTCACGCATCTAAAGCAGCATCAGTCCAAATGTCAGTAAGGTTCTCTCCTTTGTGGCCATTATTCAAAATTTTTAAATTCAACAAAAATATGCGAGCGGATACAGATCAACGTGAATTTGCAAACTTCTTCATACAAATTGGTAACGGTGAATACCCTCACGTCGATGGAGAAAATTCAGAATTAGTCCCACGCTGAAAAATATTTCACGCTTTTCAAAAATAGCGATTTTAGCACCTAAAAATGAACATTGTAAAGAAATCAATGACAAAGTTTTAGACCTAATCCCAGGATCACCGAGAACTTACATCAGTGTGAATAAATTGATTACAGAAGATGAGAGTGAACTTCTACAATTACCAATATAATTTTTAGACAGCATAGGCATAAGTGGATTGCCACCTCATATCCTTTGACTAAAAGAAGGCTCAATTGTGATTTTGTTGAGAAATATTAATGTTACCCAAGGTCTGTTGAACGGTACTAGACTGTTGGTTTGGAAGATGCATGACAATTGCTTACACCTGGAAATTATTACTGGCGTAAATGTTGGAAACAATGTCCTACTCCCTCGCCTAAACCTTACGCCATCAGATACTTCTATGCCATTTTCCTTCAAAAGGAGGCAGTTTCCAGTACGTTTGGCTTTTTGTATAACTATCAATAAAGCTCAAGGTCAAACACTAGATCAAGTAGGCATTTATTTACCTCAACCGGTGTTTAGCCACGGACAACTTTCCTGTATGCCGCACTATCACGAGCAAAATCCTTTCATGACGTCAAAGTTCAAATAGAACCAAGAGGCAAGCGAACAGCAAATGTCGAATGGAAGGAAGTACTATTAGAATTTTGAAACGAATGTTGCGGAGGAGCACAGACCTCACCAAACGGGGCACAGATTAAATAACAATTATACAAGGACGTCCGCATCCCTAATACGGTAACTGTCCTGTGGTAATGGTAAAAAAAATACTATTGTCCTACATCGGTGATTACTATCCTACATCCTGTTATTCATTCCCTCAGTTCTATAACAAAGATATACTCAATCAAATTTACAGCTTAATAAATATTAATTCCTTCTGTGTGAGTTATCTTTTCATTTCTCATCAATCGCCTTTACTTACTATTCTATCTGTAGGGGTGGAGGCGATAGCTGTCTTTACAGAGATGTGCAAATTATTAGATTCGATGTCAGATTTCCAAAATTGCATTTTTACTTTTCACGGTTTAATGCACTAAGTATGTTTACAAGGCGATGAAATTACTTCAAATGTTTAACCAAGACTCCTAATTATATTTTCATTAAAGAAACTCAAATTAAAATGATTTTTTAGCATTTCCACTAACAGAGGAGCCTTGAAAATGCAAAATGCCACACGTTTCGTTTTTATTACTTCACTCTTCTTTACGTGTGAATTTAGAGTGGAGGGATTTGGGGTATTTTAACTGATGAACGCTATTGAACTATTCAAAGATTCATAAAATATGCATTGAAATCACTTGACTTGAATTCTAAAATCAATGAAAAATTGAAAATGGACCCAGCTCTGATATCCCTCGGAATCCAATAATCTGAAAGTTTCCAGACGCAATTCCTTATGGGAAAAGGTGTAATTCCACGGGAGAAGAAACTACTAAGTAGGACAACAAAAGAAGGTGGTCAATAAAATGATTTTGAGTAAAAGTTATTACGACTAATTAAAATTATTTTATTTAATTCAATTAATTTGCACACCTCTATATGTTACCCAAGAGTTACATCTCTAAATTCAAATATAAACGACCCATCTTTTATTTTAAATTCATACATTTGGTATCATAAGTAGACAGAACACCAAATTGTACCGCTGTAGCCTTAAATTGTGTGGATATCTCTATCTACTTAGTATAAAACAAAGTTCCCAATTCTTGGATGTAACGGGTAATCTTGAGAGCAACTTGATGGATTTTGATGCGGTTTTCACCATGCTGTAAAGGATTTCTCGATGAATGATTAGGTAGAAAAACTTTTATTTATGACCAAAAGAAGCCAAGCATTTACGATTTCAGTGAATTGAGTTGAAGAAAAACCTAACGTCCGTGTGTCTTTTAAAAAAATCGATATTCTCTGAGAATTGTTCAGCATGAAACGTTCTGCAAGAAAGCCCGTGACAGCTCCCACATCGACCACTGTAAGTGTTTTTACGTTTTCATTTCTTCCAGCAATCTCCATTCAGTGGAAATTTAAATTACAAGCTTCAGAGTGAGTTTACGAGCTTGCGAGTGACCTATCACCCTAGTTTCAGCCAGCATCAAACTGCCGAGTCGTGTCGAGTTAATTCTTCAGAGAAGAGTATAGCTTATGTGTTTGGAGTTAGCTGTTCACCTCGGCCTGACGTCCGTGCGCCTTTTAAGCTTACGCAGGGTATATAGCGGGACACACACACAGAGGACAGGCAGACATCCACACATTTGATCTCATAAGTCTACTTCATCATTTTCCCAAAAGCGACGGTACCGTAAATGCCTGTTCAGGTCACTAGCATGAAGACATGCAAATATCATCAGGATAGAAGTGCTGTAGGATTGTTGAAGTGAATGCTGTGGAGCAGCACGGGTCTTCGAGTTTTTTTTTGAGATAGTAAATCAATTTTACCATAGTTTAGAGGTGGTTAACGGAAAAGGAAAAAAATATTGGGAATCCAAAAGCACTTCAAAAAAGTTACAACGCCAACACTTTCTTTGATTGACATTGCAACGCATGCCGGGCACAGCTAGTAGCCTTTAATTTACCATTTGGCGTCCTGTGATTGTAGCCATGACTGACCAATATGAATTCTTTTGACAACATCAAGCCCTCAGTACTTTATTCATTACGCGAACAATCATATTCTGGTCCACAAGGCAGGAGTATAGTGTGTTCTGGTTACGAACCCACGCCCTGGTTCCATTTCGTGATTCAATTTCTCATTTCTCATTATTTAAAATACCGCATGTGCAGTAAATTAAATAAAAATGAAAAATTAATCCATGTATGTTCTGTCATCCATTGGAATACCTCGTACTTTTAAACGAACCAACTGATGTAAAGATTAAAGTATCATTTGTAGCACTCGGACAATTAGCATCACTAATATTTGATGACGTGCTACAACTTGACACATACTGGTAAAATTACTCTGCGTGTTCCGAGAATGGGACGCCAATTTAACAGTTGAACGGCTGTGTGTTTGATATCGAGCATGTTTTAATTAGTTCCCCAGTAGGAACAGCACAGTCTATTAAGCGATCGGTAAAACAGTAACGTTTATTGAGGAGAGCCCACAGTAGACAGACGTAGTGGTTTACTTTGATACATTTACTGTCCGAGAGGAAGAAGTTACAATAAGGCAAACTCTTCGAACCATCTAATTTCTTGTGATATGTGAGTATGAACGAAAAATACCAGTAATTTCTTTTCAGGAAATCAATTCTTAGTTTGAAGGAAGGAAGGAAGATTGTAGTTTTACGTGACCGTGAATCTTGTGATTATGAGCCACGGGACCTCCTTTTTACGTGGATTCCGAACCACAGGACATGGCATTTCACATCGAAAAAATTCTTAGTTTTGTAGCGTGGTTTACCTTTATTAGATTTTCATTTGTCACTATGTACGAGTGCAGGGATGGGTTTACCAATAGGCCCCACGGGCCCCAGCCTAGGGGCGCACTATGTACGACTGTAGGGCCGGATTTACCAATAGGCCCCATGGGGTCCAGCCTAGGGGTGCACTATGTACGAGTGCAGGGCTGGATTTACCAATAGGCCCCATGGGCCCCAGCCTAGGGGCGCACTATATACGAGTGTAGGGCTGGATTTACCAATAGGCCCCATGGGCCCCAGCCTAGGGATGCACTATGTACGAGTGCAGGGCTGGATTTATCAATAGGCCCCATGGGCCCCAGCCTAGGGGCGCACTATATACGAGTATAGGGCTGGATTTACCAATAGGCCCCATGGGCCCCAGCCTAGGGGCGCACTATATACGAGTGTAGGGCTGGATTTACCAATAGGCCACATCCTAGGGGCGCACTCTCTACGAGAGCAGGGCTGGATTTACCAAAAGGCCCCACGGGCCCCAGCCTCATATTATAGACTACAATACACGTCTACGACCAACAAATGTTTTGCAACAGCAGATGTTTCGACTTGATTTTTAGAACAGGAATGTTTTATGATTTATTAGGAGACAATTTAATCAGTTTAATTTGAATAATTCATTATGCATTGTTGCAGGTTGTATGATGTAGTGTGTATCTGAATATCAGTAAGTCTTAAATGGTTTAAACTTATTTTAATATCGCTTTGGAGTATTTATGTATAGTTTATAGGCCTATACACAAATTTAGAAACAGTTGATTCTCTCATTATCTTAATTTATTTAATTGGTTTTACTTCCCGATACATTAGAATAACAAAAGTTTGGTGCTTTTCAGTCGGTCAACACTAATGTACCCAAAAAAGGCTGGGTTATGCCCTAATCCTGAAATAAATTACATGATATTAATAAATACACCAGGACGACCAGTTTCGATCGTCAAGCGATCATCAGATCCATTACACTTAGGCTATGACCACTATGTTTGAGAATACAGGTGAAAAATATTTACAATGTGTACAATTATTTAGTTGCAGTATTGGTAATGCAACTGTCAGTGTATGCTAAATGTAGCATATCTAATGTTAGGTGAAATGCAAAAATCGTGATAAAAATCCAGAGTTAGCCTGTTTGGGGTGATTATATGGTTATAAAAAATCAACTATGGCTATACTGTAATAATACAGGCTGATACTTATCCGGTTGTCTCCCTGGCTGGAACGTCGAACAGTTTCGTGTTCACTCTAGCACCAGTTTTGGTCAACTGAACCAGGGTGTTAGCTGGACGAAACTGGGGTTTCCCTTTCTCCCCCCTTTGTTCTCATGTGCTTTCTGAGGTCAGTGCAATGTTTATTTGTGTAACGTTGGCAAATCTAGAAAAGAATATATGTTATTGAATACAGGAAGATCTACAAATATTAAAGACCGTGGAACTTTCTTCGCCACCCGTGCACTAAAAGGCCATTCGAACTAAGGGCTGCCCGGTCTCTTGAAGTCGCCCCGGCACCTTTAATACTGCCGGGCATACCGGCCTATATTTATTGCAGAAAAAAGTACATAATACACCTGATCCAGATAACATTTACCTATTAACCACCGCTATTCTCCCCCCTTTTTATCAAGTTTGGCTGTATCGCTAAGTTGTGTCTTGTTTCCGACAAGGTGTGTTTTTTTGGAGAGTGAAAAGGGGTGAACTCTTCATAAAAGTGTGTTCATCTAGATTGTTGGGATTGTTTCGTTTGGCTATGTGAATCATGATTGCTTCCTTTATGTCGAGAGCTCTGCCTTTCGATTCGTGATGAATTATTTTTAGGTCAATCACGATTTGAGTAAAGCTGTGCCCCGTGTTCGCATGTTCGCATACGGCTGAATGTGTTCCGTATCTTATCGCATTCCTAAGTCCATTATAACGTGTATCTACTCGCTTTCTGCTCTGTCCAATGTAATTAGCTTGACAACCAATGCCTTGACATGTAATAGAATATACCCCTGACTTTGGATACGGGTCTTGTTTATTTAGATTACTATTTTGCAGGTGCCTCCCGGTCGTATTATTCGTTGTGAATGCTATTTTTATGCCTTGATTTTTGAAAAGATTAGTGATTTTATATGTGTTCGTATTCACATAGTTGAAGCGCGCAAATTTTTTCTCATTAGTGTCTGGTTTGGGAATCGTTTTACCTTTATTTTTGTGTTACGATATAATTTGGTCTATTTTGCTTGGCGGGAAATTGTTTTCCTTTGCTATTTGCTTAATGGTTCTTATTTCCTTATTATAGTTGTATTTTGACATGGGTATGATTAAAGCCCTGTGCACCATTGAGTTGAACCTCGCTAATTTGTGCGTACTTGGGTGATTAGACTGATTATCGACTGTATGCGAGGTTTGTGTGGCTTTACGGAATATAGAATATAAAGTTCGTTATCTTTACGTTCAATGTTCATGTCGAGATAATTTATTTTTCGGTCTGTTTCGGATTCCTTAGTGAATTTGATCGAGTGGTGTAGGCTATTAATGGATTGGAGAATTGTTTCTTCGCTTGTTAATTCTGTATCGTAGATGCAAATTACATCATCTACGTATCTTATCCATGTTACTATTCCCTTTGTTGACGTCTTTTCTAAGAACTCACTTTCTAGTGAATTAATGAAGATGTCAGCGATTAGTCCGCTTAGTGGTGGTCCCATCGGTAGGCCTTCTGTTTGTGTGTACATTTTATTGTCGAATTGAAACACGTTTTGGCTGAGGACGACCCTCAGTAATCTCACAATCTCTTCAGTTTCTTTTGCCGAATTGTTGGATTTTAAGTTGTTTTCGATAGTGTTGATTGCATCAATAATAGGTATATTGGTGTACATGTTAGTTACATCGAAAGATACAAGCCTCAAGCTAGGTTTTATTTTTAGAGTGTTCAATGCTGTTACTAATTCCGTTGAGTTCTTTGCAGAGATGTTTGTGTCGTTGGAGAGGCAGTGTTTTAAGGTTTTTAGTAACTCTTTGCTGATTTTGTCATTAGGAACATTCCTACAATTGACTATTGGTCTCATTAGGCACTCCTTTTTGTGTTTTAGGTTGTCCCCTCAATGACGGTATTTTCGGGCTCATGTTTATTAGTTTTGATTTTTCAGCTTTGGTCAATATGTATTCTGTTCCTTTTAATGCACTTTTTATTTGTTTTTGGAATTTGTTGGTGGGGTCTTTTGCTAATTCCTTGATTTCGTTGTTGTTTAGGAATTTGACTGTCTTTTCAATGTATACTCTTTTGTTCGAAATTACTGTGGTATTTCCCTTACCTGCTTTTGTGATGATTAAATCATGTTCTTTTTAATCTTTTGTTTCAATTACTTTATTTCTTTTAGTTGTTTGTTGTTCTGAATGTTATTGCTTTTGCCATCTCGTTTGAGGATTTTTTTTCTTCGTTGGTGGCAAGATTTTAGGATAATTCCCTGTCTTCTGCCGGGAGCTTGTGACTTGCTATCTCGATATCTGTGATTAACATATATTATGATTCATGTGTGCGTCTGTGCAGTTGTATTTCAAACATTTGTCTAACATATTCATTTCATCTTGAGAAAAGGTTACGTTCGTTCTGTTGTTTACCCTGCTGTGGAAATTGAATTCATTGTTATTATTCGTGTGTTGTTCATTAGATTGATTGTTCTGATTTTCTCCTAGATTTCTTAGTTTATATTCTGGCGTTTCGTGCTTCCTCGTTGCTCTTTATTTGATGGTATCATGTAGGTGCTCGGTAAGGCTGTCCCATTGCATGCGTGCAAGGAGTTACCCAGTTGCAATTGAATATCGTATAGTTGTTGGTTGATTTTTTGCTTTCTTATATAGGCAAATCCTAGTTCGTTTTTTAACCAAAGTGCTTTGGCTTGTTTAGTTGAAATGATTGAAGCTGGTGTAATCGGTACGGTTATAATTGGTACGTATTTCGGGGTGAGATTTAGTTCTATACATTTTTTGTTGAACCAAATTGACTTGTCTAAGTTCATGAGTTTAAGCCTAAGTGTTTTCTACCTCTTGGCTTTACGATTTGCCTGACTGGCCGTGAACATCGTGAGGATTGAAGCCATTTTTCAGTGTTGCCTAAGTAAACAAAAGTTTGGTGCTTTTCAGTCGGTCAACACGAATGTACCCAAAAAGGCTGGGTTATGCCCTAATCCTGAAATAAATTACATGAGATTAATAAATACACTAGGATGACCAGTTTCGATCTCAAGCGATCATCATCAGATCCATTACACTTAGGCTATAACATCTATGTTTAAGAATACAGGTGAAAAATATTTTTATATGTACAATTATTTAGTTGCAGTATTGGTAATGCAACTGTCTGAGTATGCTAGATTTAGTGTATCTAATATTAGGTGAAATGCTAAAATGGTGATACAAATCCGGAGTTAGTCTGTTTGGGGTGATTATATGGTTATAAAAAATCGAATATGGTTTTACTGTAATTATACAGGCTGATACTTATCCGGTTGTCTCCCTGGCTGGAACTTCGAGCAGTTTCGCGTTCACTCTAACACCAGTTTTGGTCGACTGAACCCGGGTGTTAGCTGGACGAAACTGGGTTTTCCCTTCCCCCCCCCCCCCCTTTGTTCTCATGTGCTTTCTGAGGTCAGTGCAATGTTTATTTGTGTGACGTAGCCAAATCTAGAGAAGAATGTGTGTTATTGAATACAGGAAGATCTACAACTATTAAAGACCGTGGAACTGTCTTCGCCACCCGTGGACTAAAAAGCCATTCGAACTAAGGCTTGCCCGGCCTATTGAAGTCATCCCGGCACCTTCAATACCGCCACGCATACCGACCTAGGTTTATTGCAGAAAAAGTATATAGTACACCTGATCCAGATAACATTTACCTATTAACCACCGCTATTTCCCCCCCCCCTTTTTTTAACTAGCTTGGCTGTATCGCTAAGTTGTGTGCTGTTTCCGACAGGGTGTGAATTTTAGTGGAGTGAGAAGGGGTGAAATCTTCATAAAAGTGTGTTCATTTAGATTGTTGGGATTGTTTCGTTTGGCTATGTGAATCTCGATTGCTTCCTTTATGTCGAGAGCTCTGCCTTTCGATTCGTGATGAATTATTTTTAGATCAGTCTCGATTTTTGTAAAGCTGTGCCCCGTGTCACACATATGTTCGCATACGGCTGAATGTGTTCCGTATCTTATCGCATTCCTATGTTCATTATAACGTGTATCTACTCGTCTTCCGCTCTGTCCAATGTAATTAGCTTGACAACCAGTGTCTTGGCTTGTAATAGAATATACCCCTGGCTTTGAATACGGGTCTTGTTTATTTAGATTACTATTTTGCAGGTGCCTCCCGATCGTGTTATTCGTTGTGAACGCTATTTTTATGCTTTGATTTCTGAAAAGATTAGTGATTTTATATGTGTTCGTATTCACATAGTTGAAGCGCGCAAATTTTTTCTCATTACTGTCCAGTTTGGGAATCGTTTTATCTTTATTTTTGTGTTACGATATAATTTGGTCTATTTTGCTTGGCGGGAAATTGTTTTCCTTTGCTATTTGCTTAATGGTTCTTATTTCCTTATTATAGTTGCCATTTGACATGGGTATGTTTAAATCCCTGTGCACAATTGAGTTGAACCCCGCTAATTTGTGCGTACTGGGGTGATTAGACTGATTATCGATTGAATGTGAGGTTTGTGTGGCTTTTCGGAATATAGAATATGAAAGTTCGGTTAGTCAGGCAAATCGTGAAGCCATGAGATTCAAAACACTCAGGCTTAAACTCATGAACTTAGACAAGTCAATTTGGTTCAACAAAAAATGTAAAGAACCAAATCTCACCCCTAAATACGTACCAATTAAAACCGTACCGATTAAACCAGCTTTAATCATTTCAACTAAACAAGCCAAAGCGCTTTGGATAAAAAACGAACTAAGATTTGCATACATAAGAAAGCAAAAAAAGCGAACAACTATAAGATATCCAATTGCAACTAAGTAACTTCTGTCACGCATCCCAATGGGACAGTTTTACCGAGCACCTACATGACACCATCAAAATCAGAGCAACGAGGAAGCACGAAACGCTAGAATATAAACTAAGAAATCTAGTATAAACTCAGAACCATCAATCTAATGAACAACACACGAATAACAATGAATTCAATTTCCACAGCAGGGTAAACAACAGAACGAACGTAACCTTTTCTCAAGATGAAATGAATATGTTTACAGATGTTTGAAATACAACTGCACAGACGCAAACACGAACCACAATATAAAACAGTTAATCACAGATATTGAGTTAGCCAGTCACAAGCTCCCAGCAGAAGACAGGGAATTAACCTAAAATCTTGCCACCAACGAAGCAAAAAAATCCTCAAACGAGAAGGCGAAAGCAATAACATTCAAAACAACAAACAACTAAAAGAAATAAAGTCATTGAAACAAAAGATTAAAAAAAAACATGATTTAATCATCACAAAAGCAGGTAAGGGAAATACCACAGTAATTTCGAACAAAAGAGTATACATTGAAAAGACAGTCGAATTCCTAAACAACAACGAAATCAAGGAATTAGCAAAAGACCCCACCAACAAATTCCAATAACAAATAAAAAGTGCATTTAAAGGAACAGAATACATATTGACCAAAGCTGAAAAATCAAAACTAATAAACATGAACCCGAAAATACCGTCAATGAGGGGACAACCTAAAACACAAAAAGGAGTGCCTAATGAGACCAATAGTCAATTGTAGGAATGTTCCTAATGACAAAATCAGCAAAGAGTTACTAAAAACCTTAAAACACTGCCTCTCCAACGACACAAACATCTCTGCAAAGAACTCAACGGAATTAGTAACAGCATTGAACACTCTAAAAATAAAACCTAGCTTGAGGCTTGTATCTTTCGATGTAACTAACATGTACACCAATATACCTATTATTGATGCAATCAACACTATCGAAAACAACTTAAAATCCAACAATTCGGCAAAAGAAACTGAAGAGATTGTGAGATTACTGAGGGTCGTCCTCAGCCAAAACGTGTTTCAATTCGACAATAAAATGTACACACAAACAGAAGGCCTACCGATGGGACCACCACTAAGCGGACTAATCGCTGACATCTTCATTAATTCACTAGAAAGTGAGTTCTTAGAAAAGACGTCAACAAAGGGAATTGTAACATGGATAAGATACGTAGATGATGTAATTTGCATCTACGATACTGAATTAACAAGCGAAGAAACAATTCTTCAATCCATTAATAGCCTACACCACTCGATCAAATTCACTAAGGAATCCGAAACAGACCGAAAAATAAATTATCTTGACATAACCATTGAACGTAATGATAACGAACTTTCATATTATATATTCCGGAAAGCCACACAAATCTCGCATATAATCGATAATCAGTCTAATCACCTAAGTACGCACAAATTAGCGGGGTTCAACTCAGTGGTGCACAGGGTTTTAAACATACCCATGTCAAAATACAACTATAATAAGGAAATAAGAACCATTAAGCAAATAGCAAAGGAAAACAATTTCCCGCCAAGCAAAATAGACCAAATTATAGCCAAACTTAAAAACAAATTTAAAACGAATCCTAAACCGGACAGTAATGAGAAAATATTTGCGCGCTTCAACTATGTGAATACGAACACATATAAAATCACTATTCTTTTCAAAAATCAAGGCATAAAAATAGCATTCACAACGAATAATACGACCGGGAGGCACCTGCAAAATAGTAATCTAAATAAACAAGACCCGTATTCAAAGTCAGGGTTATATTCTATTACATGCCAAGACACTGCTTGTCAAGCTAATTACATCGGACAGAGTGGAAGACGAGTAGACACACGTTATAATGAACACAGGAATGCGATAAGATACGGAACGCATTCAGCCGTATATGAACATATGTGTGACACGGGGCACAGCTTTACTCAAATCGAGACTGACCTAAAAATAATTCATCACGAATCAAAAGGCAGAGCTCGCGACATAAAGGAAGCAATTGAGATTCACACAGCCAAACGAAACAATCCCAACAATCTAAATGAACACACTTTTATGGGGAGTTCTCCCCTTTTCGGAAACAAGACATAACTTAGTGATACAGCCAAGCTAGATAAAAAAAGGGGGAAAATAGCGGTGGTTAATAGGTAAATGTTATCTGGACCAGGTGTATTATGTACTTTTTTCTGCAATAAACCTAGGCCGGTGTGCGCGGCAGTATTTAAGGTGCCGGGACGTCTTCAATAGACCGGGCAGGCCTTAGTTCGAATGGCTTTTTAGTCCACGGGTGGCGATGACGGTTCCACGGTCTTTAACAGTTGTAGATCTTCCTGTATTCAATAACATACATTCTTATCTAGATTTGCCAACGTCACACAAATAAACATTGCACTGACCTCAGAAAGCACACAGGAACAAGGGGGGGGGGGGGGGGGAGAAAGGGAAAACCCAGTTTCGTCCAGTCGACCAAAACTGGTGCAAGAGTGATCATGAAACTGCTCGACGTTCCAGCCAGGGAGACAACCGGATAAGTATCAGCCTGTATTATTACAGTATAACCATAGTTGATTTTTAGCCTACTTTTCACATTTTGCAAAAATGAGGAACAAGTAGACTTATGAGATCGGGCAAATGTGTGTCTGTCTGTCTGTCTGTCCTTCTGTCTGTCTGTCTGGCTGTGTGTGTGTCCCCCCCCCCCCTATCAACTCCTAAACGGCTGCAGCAATCGAAACAAAATTTGGTAGGAGTAAAGATCTATACCTGAATATCTCACGGCCATATTTGAAAATGATGTCAGTGCTACCAACTGCTAAAAAATCGCAATTGAAATTTGAGCTCCATGTTGGATATCTTGGAAAGTATGAATGGGAGCTTTTTCAAAATTGGCACACGTACAGATCATAATATTTCAGTTTAATTTCCAGGAGGCTAAACATGGCAGTGTTGCCAAAATGATTATAAGCCTCCTGATAGGTCCAATTTTTATATTCATATAACTTCCATACTATCAATTGGAATTCAACCAAATTTCGTATGTTGTATGTGTACATAACCAGATATGACTGAGCGTATTTTTAAGACCTACCAGGTCTGCCAACTGTTAATAAATGCTCCTAATTTATTTTATCCAAATACCAATATATCAGAAAGTATGCAAGCCGACAGCTTTAAACTATGCACACGTATAGTACCTGACATTCTAAATTAATTTGGAGTAACTTATATACGTCAGTGCTACCAACATGATTCTAAGCCTGCTGACAGGTCCAACTTTAAATACATGTAACTTCCATACTATCATTTGGATTTCAACCAAATTTCGTATGTGCTATGTGTACCATAACAGATATGACTATGCGTATTCTAAGGAGCAACCAGTGCTGCCAACTGTTAATATGTGCTGTCCCTAGTTTTGTTACCCTAATATCAATATATCAGAAAGTATGCAAGCCAATAGCTCTAAACTTTGCACACGTATAGTACATGGCATTCTAGACGAATTTGGAGTAACTAATATACGTCAGTGCTGCCAACATGATTCTAAGCCTGCTGATAGGTCCAATTTTAAAATGCATGTAACTTCTATACTAACTAATGGATTTCATTCAAAATTGGCACTACAATAGATCATATTATTTCAGATTATTTCTGACCAATACATGCATGACATTGTTGCCAACATGATTTTATACGCGCGCTGTTAGATCCAATGTTTAACTGCATGTAACGTCCATGCTATTCATTGGACTTCAACCAAATGTTGTATTTTGTACCTTAAGAGACGGAACTAAGAATATTTTCAGTCATCAGGGCTGCCAACTGTAGTGCTCTATTAGGATACATTATGCCAGGTATACAGTATTTCGAACTAATTGGAAATTTCGATATTAGCAACTTAATTTCGTCATTATTCTAGATAGGTTCATATTCTGTAGAATAATCATTGGCATGAAAAGTAGGCTGTATAGTTCTTCACGGAACTTCTTGTTTATAACCATATAATCACCCCAAACAGACTAACTCCGGATTTTTATCACCATTTTAGCATTTCACCTAACATCAGATATACAACATACACTGACAGTTGCATTACCAATATTGCAACTAAATAATTGTACATATTGTAAATATTTTTCACCCGTATTCTCAAACATAGATGTTATAGCCTAAGTGTAATGGATCTGATGATGATCGCTTGACGATCGAAACTGGTCATCCTAGTGTATTTATTAATATCATGTAATTTATTTCAGGATTAGGGCATATCCCAGCTCTTTTTGGGTACATTCGTGTTGACCGACTGAAAAGCACCAAACTTTTATTTACTTTGGCCACACTGAAAAATGGCTTCAAACCTCACAACATTAGAATAAAATAAAAATTACTTCCACAAAGACCATTCTGAGGTCACAATTCTCTCTCCCTAACGATGGTGGGGCAAAAACCCACGGGTCAAGGAGCGCATACAATCTGAATCCGGCCCTGCCGAGATGCTGAAATTTGTCTGGCCTGAGACAGGGAAGAGGTGACCGTTTGGTAGTCCAGTGGAAGTGTGTGTGTGGGCGATTGAGAGAAGTCACATGTCCAGAGGTATCCTATAGAAGAGAAGGACCTATGACGTATTTGGAGCCGTGTGGGGGATGAGGGGCCACGGTTGGATAAGACCGAGCGGTATTTCAACTTGATCGAACTACTGAATGAAGGAGAAAGAGGTTATAAATATGGATGCACTTTGGTTCTCGGTGAGGCCTTGAGTGAACTTTGGTTGTTCAGTTCCTCAGTTTAAGGGCTGCGTCAACGCGGTCATCTAGCCCCGTGTTTTTGAGTGAGTGCAGAATCTGTCTGATAACCGGTGTTAATTGTGATGGCTGTATCAGTGTGTGTTATCTGTTTCTAATTCAAGTAGAGACTGCATACATTGGATTTTCATTTAGTTCCAACTTTTGCTACCAAACGCCACCGTCAACGTCCAACTATTTCTGCACTTTGTTACTAGATGCCTCCGCAGTCGGCTTCTGGCGACGATCGTTGGAATCTAAGAGAGTTACTCAAAGATACCCTATAATTTAGCTTCACCCCCGTGTGGAAAGTCCTATATCATGCCATAAATCTATGACATGGGACCGCCGGCTTTACTTCCCCTCCGAACGAAGTCATACTGAGGGATTTTTAACGTTCTTAAAAATCCGACGACTTCGGCCGGGTTTGAACCCGTGACCTTGGATATAGAAGCTCAGCATGCTACCAACTACGCGACCGAAGCTGCCTAGCAAAGTGTGAGAGGCAATTCATGTAGTCGTGTCTTGGGCTATGTCCATGAACGTGATTTATAGAACTACAACAAGTGAGACATCTTGGTTACGGATCATGCAAATTAATATTGAAGGACTTAGTCGATCTAAATATCTCTCCTGAATACTCCTCGAAAACTATGAGGATTTAGCTGTTATACAGGAAACACATATAGATAATGAGGAAATTTTAAAATCAAGAGGGCGTGTTTCAGGATATGAAGTCTTAGGAGCTACTTATCACCATACTTACGGCTGTGCTACTTATATTCGCAACAACATATAAAATGCACATTTGATTTCTGTGGACACCTCAGAATATGTTCACATTATCGCGATAAAAATGAGAACATTACAAAACTAATGTTTACAAGCCACCTGCAGTAAACTGGTTTGCTGAAGTGATCTCAACTCTACCTCATCCTAGCATATATCGGCGACTTCAATAGCCACCATACTATGCGGAATTACAATGAAGATGAGAATGGTGAAAGACTTGCTAATTCGGTTGAATCTAACAATCTTTGTCTAGTATTTAGCTCGAAGGGCAAAGGGACTGCGGCCTGGAAGAAAGACTACAACCCTGACCTTAACTTTGTTAGCCAGAACTCTAAATGTCAACCTCTTGCCACAGTAAGGACAGTTCTTGGGGATTTTCCAAATAGCCAACATCGGCCAGTTTTAGTTTTAATGTAGGAATTCAAATACCTATAATCAGATCCATTCCAAAACCAAGATGGAACTTTAGAAAATCTAACTGGAGCAAGTTTTCCAATGAACTTGATAAAGTTATTAGATGGATCCCCCCTGTGAGTGAAAAGTATGTATGATTTGTTGGAGCTGTCTTATCAACGGCAAAAAACGGCATGCCAAAAGGATTTCGCAAAGAGTACAATCCAGGATGGAACAAGGATTGTAAAGAACTACACCAATCTTACATAACCACCAATGATCATGAAATTGCTACCGAATTGTTACAGAACTTAGAAAAAGCTCGCAGAGATACCTGGGTACCAAAGACAGAGAACTTACAATTTAAAGTTTCAAACCTAAAACGAAATACATCAAATACCCAATTTGGGGGTGAGCAATACATACTTTTCCCAAATTCAGTTCTTATAAAGGAAGTACTTGTCAAGTGAGAGGACATGGGACGTTCTTGCCGATTCCACTAAACATAATAACCTCTGTATTTCGGGGACATTCCGCTTTAGGCGTAGTAGGTAACATGCTGAGCTTCTATGCCCAAGATCGCAAGTTCAAACCCAGCCGAAGTCGTCGGAATTTTTAGGAGAGTTAAACATTCGTCAGTATGCCTTCCTTGGGAGGGGAAATAAACCCGGCTGGCACATGTCATAGATTTATGACATGTAAAAGAACCTTCCACTAACTCCAATTGTGTGAAGCTGTATTTGTTGTATTGATTTGGTTAACACTCGATTAGTTCCGACGTTCGCTGCCAGGTGCTGGTCGTGGTAGCATCCACTAGCCTAGTTCACAGCTAGGTGTCGTTGACGGTAGCATTTGATAGCAAATGTAGGAACTACTCAATGACAGATAACACACACTAATACAGCGATCACAATTAACACCAGTTATCAGACGGATTCTACACACACCCAAAGTACACGGGGCAACATGACCGCGTTGTCGCAGCCCCTAAACTGAGGAGCCAAATAAACGACACTCCGCTTAATTGAAATTATTTTCAACTGATCTGTAGTGACGATGGCTGGCCACCAGAATGCGCCATAAACTCATTTCCGAAAAAAAAATGGACTTACCCCGTTCTTTCCGTGGGTTCTTCATATTTTAGGGTTTGCGAAATATATTTCTGTGTCTCAAACAATTCCTGGAAGAGCTTGTGGTAAAAAAGTGACAGTCAGTCTGAAAGACTAGACTTTGTATCATTTTAAATGCTACAAATGCTGAGAAATGCAAGAAAGGCTGGAGGCTTCTCGCTTCGCTCGAAGCCAAAGACTCTTCACATGTTAGAAAATTATCTGCATAATACTTATCTTGCTTTATAATACTTTACCTTGTTTCAAATTAATCGCGAACGGCAAGTGCACACCAAGCACGCGGAGGGAGATGGCTGGATGACGTGCCCCTTCCATCCAGTATAAAAACATTTATAGTGGGCGATGTACTGGAGATAGAGATATGCTCTCGCGGACCTTTTTTGTTGAACTTTTCATGCTGACCATTTCTTACGCTCATAGTATATTGATATATTGATATTTATAACGGTTTGCCCAGCGTAAGCTTAAGAAGCGCACGGACGCGAAGTTTGTTTTCGACTTTTTCACTGAAATCGTTACTGCTTGGCTTCCTTTGATCATACATAAATTATTTTGTACAGAATCTTTCCTCGAGATATCCTTTACAGAATGGTGAAACCGCATCAGAATCCATCTAGTGGTTCTCGAGATTACCCGTGACATCCAAGAATCGGGGATTTTTGTCTTATACTAGCGAAGTAGAGATTGTCGGGGAACACATGCACCAAGCGGTACTATGACGTCACACACCTCAGTGCATCTAGGTACATTTCGTCCCGTCACCGTAACGTAACACCAGACCCCAGCGTAACGACGAAGACGACAAGATCATTTAAAATGATAAAAGAAAAGTAAACTTGTGTGAGCCTACTGGCCTGGGACCATGAGCCATGTGACCGGGCATGCAATAGCCAGGAATGGAGATGTGCACCACAGTGGCTTCATGAAAAGTGCCATTGTTATACTCACCAATTCTTCTAGGTTTGTGCCGTGTCTTGTGTGGGGTTTCGCCAAGATGGCTCATCAGCGGTCTCTTGGTGTCCCCGCCCGGACCCCGCAGGAATGTCGAACTGCGCGGTACCTCCCTACTTATGAAGCGCACCCGTGCCTGCAAAAACTAAAAGCTCAAGCAGTCATAACCTCCCCATGAAGGCTTCCAAAAGATGGTATATTGCCTTTCACGGCCAGTGAATTAAAACTTACCGAAACCCCACATATTTTTGTCATTGTTATGTTGTAACCACCCCTGTGGGAGAAGGACAGAGTAATTAGAGTGTTGATTGTGTTCATCAGGTGACTACGATCTGCTACACGCATCACCAGTCCTCTCTGGGAGACTAGTAATTGTTATGTTGTAACCACCCCTGTGGGAGAAGGACAGGGTAATTAGAGTATGATTGTGTTCACCAGGTGACTACGATCTGCTCCACGCATCACCAGTCCTCTCTGAGAAACTAGTAATTGTTATGTTGTAACCACCCCTGTGGGAGAAGGACAGAGTAATTAGAGTGTTGATTGTGTTCACCAGGTGACTACGATCTGCTCCACGCATCACCAGTCCTCTCTGAGAGACTAGAAATTTTTATGTTGTAACCACCCCTGTGGGAGAAGGACAGAGTAATTAGAGTGTTGATTGTGTTCACCAGGTGACTACGATCTGCTCCACGCATCACCAGTCCTCTCTGAGAGACTAGTAATTGTTATGTTGTAACCACCCCTGTGGGAGAAGGACAGAGTAATTAGAGTATGATTGTGTTCACCAGGTGACTACGATCTGCTCCACGCATCACCAGTCCTCTCTGAGAGACTAATAATTGTTATGTTGTAACCACCTCTGTGGGGGAAGCACAGAGTAATTAGAGTGTTGATTGTGTTCACCAGGTGACTACGATCTGCTCCACACATCACCAGTCCTCTCTGAGAGACCAGTAATTGTTATGTTGTAACCACCCCTGTGGGAGAAGGACAGGGTAATTAGAGTATTATTGTGTTCGCCAGGTGACTACGATCTGCTCCACGCATCACCAGTCCTCTCTGAGAGACCAGTACTTGTTATGTTGTAACCACCCCTGTGGGAGAAGGACAGAGTAATTAGAGTATTGATTGTGTTCACCAGGTGACTACGATCTGCTCCACGCATCACCAGTCCTCTCTGAGAGACTAGTAATTGTTATGATGTAACCACCCCTGTGGGGGAAGCACAGAGTAATTTGAGTGTTGATTGTGTTCACCAGGTGACTACGATCTGCTCCACACATCACCAGTCCTCTCTGAGAGACCAGTACTTGTTATGTTGTAACCACCCCTGTGGGAGAAGGACAGAGTAATTAGAGTGTTGATTGTGTTCACCAGGTGACTAGGATCTGCTCCACGCATCACCAGTCCTCTCTGAGAGACTAGTAATTGTTATGTTGTAACCACCCCTGTGGGAGAAGGACAGAGTAATTAGAGTATGATTGTGTTCACCAGGTGACTACGATCTGCTCCACGCATCACCAGTCCTCTCTGAGAGACTAGTAATTGTTATGTTGTAACCACCCCTGTGGGGGAAGCACAGAGTAATTTGAGTGTTGATTGTGTTCATCGGGTGACTACGATCTGCTCCACACATCACCAGTCCTCTCTGAGAGACCAGTAATTGTTATGTTGTAACCACCCCTGTGGGAGAAGGACAGGGTAATTGGAGTATGATAGTGTTCACCAGGTGACTGCGATCTGCTCCACGCATCACCAGTCCTCTCTGAGAGACCAGTAATTGTTATGTTGTAAGTAGTAAGCGTTTGCTACACTCCAAATATTGCATCATCATGACCAGAAATTGCGTAATCCTGATGACGTCATGGGTCCTTAGAGCGACCACGTGGTCCAGGAGCGGGGCATGTGCACTGCACGTGTTAGCGTGGGAAGGGGTTGACCTTTTGGCTTGTTTATGTGATTGTGATAAAAAGTTAATGGGTGTTGACGGCATGGGGGTTGTTTATTAGGATGGTAACTCGAAATTCAGACTCCTCTTCCACTCCTACAGGGGAGTTTCTTGGTTCGATTCTGTGTTTTGTTATTTAATTCCCGGGGCAGCCTGTGTATCATGGTTATTAAGTATTGATTGATTATTGAATTATATTTTGGTAATTTCCCAAGGAAGTGTAGAGAGTCTTGTGTGTCATAACTTTTGAATGAGAGTGTACGGTGAGGCACTCGACATAGCCGGATCGCTACCAGACATGTGGTGTGCAGCTGTTCCGTTTTTGCTCGCGCCGTGCGGCAAGCCATGAGAGTAGCCAGCGCATGTAGTGCATGGTTGTCGTTAAAGTTTTTGCTCGCGCAAGCTAAATAAGTAATCAGATGTTGTAATGCGACACTCTGTTTAAGTACGACATATATTACCACAGCGTGGGAGTGGAGTTGTGTTACTCCTTCTCGCTATGTTATGTCTGTTTAATTTAAATGATGTTAACATTTTTTGTGTTCTGGCTTGCTTCATGATCTCAATCTGGTTAAAGTGTTTTATATGACATGTATAACTTTGAGTGTGTGAAATGAATTTCGATCTGTTTGTTTTTAGATTCCCAGATGTCATTAGTCAAGTCTGTAATTTTTAATGCGAGAACGAGATTGGATGTCGGTTCCCAGAGCTCCATGTGAAAATGTTTAAAATAGCTTTTTGCAGTTTGATATTCGCAATATATAAGAGCACATAGCTATGAAGTAACACTTAGTTTCAAAGCAACTCAGTTAACAATCAACATGACCATGTATGGAAATCTTTTAGTTAAGCTCCAGCAGCTCTATGAGATAAAATCTCTGAGAGAACAATCAGAGAGGCTGGGGCTAAACTTCGCAGTGAGCGCGTTCAAAGTGGAAGAGGACGTTTGGTTCAACGGGCTTAGCAATCTTCAGCAGGACATGTATAATTGCGAGTTATTGGAAATAATTCGAGACCGCCAGCATTGTAGAGAGTTGACGGCGGATGGCGTAACCCCCCACATATTGGGGGTGATCATTCAGCGGCTGGAATCAATCGACTCCGACAGTATCGAGCTGCTCGATTTTCCACCGCTGGAGGAAGAGAGTGTGGGGGGTGAAGATCGTATGGATGCCGAAGAAGGTGGAGAAGAAGAAGAAGAAGAAGAAGAAGAAGTCCAAATGATTAATTAAATGGACGTTGGACAGTGGGTGTTTAAAAAAAAAAAAAAAATTAAAAAAAAAAAATAATAATAATAATAATAATAATAATAATTTGTGTGGTGTAAATCTTTTTTAAAAATATATTTATTTGATCATTTGTGGTTTACATTAATTATATAATATGAATTAGTGAAAAATGATATGATCTTCGTTCTTAAAGTGGTAAGTAGTTCTTTTTCCAACAAGCGGCAGAGAGAATTGAAGATGCTGTGTTGTTTGCAGAGTGGAATATGCTGGTCTTGTGCACGGGGTAAGTACAATCATTCTTTTCTTTCTTGCGTGTGTTGGTTTTAGTGAGCTGAAAAATATATATATAGAGACACATTAATAATAATAATAATAATAATAATAATAATAATAATAATAATAATAATAATAATAATAATAATAATAATAATAATAATAATAATAATAATAATATCTTTTGTGAGGAATAAAAAATAAAAATAAAAAAACTTACACTGTTCTAATTATAAGATATTTTTGTTGGGGATCCAAGAGTTGTGAGTTGAATCGAATCCAAGCCAAGATACGAAGGCTCGGGTTCCTTTTCTACGTAGTACTTTGTCGACTAAGTAAATATTAGGATGTTTTGTTCGTTGTAACTCTGCTTCGTAGAACGCACCAAATATTGGGATATTTTTATTATCTTTTAAAAGATATGTTCGTGGATTAGTATTTTGAACTTTATAAATTGTAAATAATTCTGTTGTCCAATTACCTTCGTACCCTTTACTGAAGTGTTTCTTGATTTTTGATATTCTTACAATGTCGCCGATTTTATATTTTGGTTTTCTTAAAGTTTCATTATATTGTGTTGGCAAGCGGGGTGGATTGTTTCTTTTCACATCATTAGGTTTCATGCCAATGCTGCGATGTATTTTGTGATTATACTTTACTAGTAACTCAGGCAAAATATGTACCCATCGGTAAGAACCTCGTGTTGTGAACTCTTTCCACATCGATTCCTTAAGAGTTCGATTAAATCTTTCTATCACACTCGCTTTAATGGAGCTGCCAGTGGAATAATGCTTTAGATTTTGTTTCTGAGACCATGTTTTGAATTCACTGTTATAAAATTCCGTTCCTCGATCGGTGTGAAAATAATTGGGCAATCTTTTACTTTGAGAATAAACAAATTTTAAGCTTTTCACAATCTCACTTCCTTTTTTGGTTTTAAGAGGAATTGCCCATGCATATTTCGAGTAAACGTCAATAATGGTTAATAAATATTTAAATCCATTATTCCATTTTGCAAGTTTGGACATGTCCACAAGGTCAGCTTCATGGAGGTCATCGATTCCTTTGCTAATAACACGTCGTCTTTTAAACTTTTTTCTAAGCAGTGCGTGAAGTTCTTTTGCAATTTCTCGTCTGATTTCGTTCATAGTTATTTTCCAAACAATGTTTTATAACATACTGTGCATTGTTTTACAAACGTTGGAATTTTTATTCAATATATCCAGCATTTCTTAGTTCTTCTTCTATTGCAAAGATTTCGCTGTCTAGTCCTGTGTGACCTGCAGCTTTCGATGCAATTAATGTTTTAAGTCTTGATACCAATTTGTTTGGTTCATTCCAGTGAACGAATTCAATATTGTTTCCGCCTTCAAATTTCCAAATGGCTTGTGGCGCGATGTGTTTTTTTTGACCATATCCAGTATGCATTGTAGTATTTGCTTCTTCATTTTCATCTGCTGTTTTTATAATTCTATCTATGTCTTCAGTGAGAAGGGGTTCAATTATATGTCTATACTTATAAGATTGCGTTCCTCTTGGAGCTGCATTGCTTGTATAATTTCTTTTGTGCACGTTTGAAACATTTAATAATTTCAAATATGAACTTAAATCACTCCTATCTATTAGAGTGGGGTCTGGTACTTTCCTTTGAATCAATTCAAGTAGACCTTCTGTAATAGGAAATTTTTCACCGCCAACTTTTATCCACTTTTTATCGAAGAAAACTCGTTCGCGTCCCAAGTATTGTTTATCATTTCTTATCGTTATACCAAATGTTCTATCCACGTTTTGTTTAATGAACGGATCAAAGTAGCGGTTAAGTAGTGAAATTATTTTGATGCTATCTCCATCTTCTTCGTCTGAAGTAGCAGTGGATTCAGAATCGTCATATTTTCCTTTTCTTTTTCGATTTTCTTTATTTTGAGTCGACGTATTAGCAATAGCTACAAGTTGATTTAATGAACTTGTTACTGGTTTAAAGTTAGTCTCTATATCTAATTCTTTTCGTCTAACATCATCTTGAAGTGAAAGATACTTGTCTTTAACATCTTTTTTTAAGCGAGAAAGTTTATCCTTTACTCGACTTTCAGCTTTAATCTTTGAGCTCTTCTCCATGACTAAACGGAAATTGTGGTTGTTTTACTTATTTATAGTATATTCAAAATCGATTTGAAGAGGAAGATCATCAGTTTTATGTTTTTTCGGGTCTCTAAGTCGAAACTGAATTTCATCTTGCTCTTCAACGACAATATCACTGCCATCCAGTTCAATCTCTTGACGTATATTTAAAATTGCATACACAATTGGAGATCTTGGTGAAACAAAAATTGGTTTTAATACACCTTTGTAGGGAAGTTGGTACTGTATGTTATGATTATGAAGCGTGTATACTGGTGAATGGATTGATGGTGTGTTGGAGAATTTCAGAATAAATTTCGATAAGTTCTTTTTCTTTACTTCATCTTTTAATATACCATATTCTTCTTTGGATGCAGTAAAACTTTCGAGTGGTTCTTTGTTAACCATTTGCTCAATTTTTTCCAGTTCAGTTTTTAACTTGTTATATTCTTCTTTGGATTCAGCAGCATAACTTTCAAGATCTTCTTTTTTAACAATATTGAGATTGTTAGCAACACCCTCAATACGAGTTTGTAAATTGCTTAAAATTTCTTTTAGTTGATTAACTTCAGTTCGTGACGCAGCATAGTGTTCTACAAACCGTTTATTTGTCACGTCTTGGTCGTTAACAGGGAACTCAACATTTGTTTGTTTTTGATGTTGTAGATTGTTTACAGTTTGTTTCAATTGATCAAATTCATGTTGGGAAGCGGCATATTGCTCAACAAACGTCTTATTTGCAACATCGTTATCGTATATGGGGTTGTTTACGTGAGTAATTCGTCTACTCATCATATTTAAAGTTCCACCATCGTCTACGTTTAAAACGTTTTGTTTATTAAATTTAGCGATTAAGTCTTCTAGATCTTTTCGAGAGGCAGCAAAGTTTTCTAAGTAATATTTGTTTATTGCATCTAACGAATCGATTGGTTGAGATATGTTTGTTATTCTTCTATTTAATATATCTACAGTTTCATCATCTCTGTTTATATTCAAAAGAGATTTTTTAATTTCATCGAGTTCATTTGTTACATGAGTTTTAAGAAAAGAATACGTTACCGCATCTTGATTTTGAATTGGATCTTTAACATTTCTTATTCTTTTGTTACCCAAGTCGAGAGTATCTTGATCATACGGAAAGTGATCTTCTGAAAATTCTCGCACTAAACCATGAATGAATTCTACTCGTTGTAACACTTCTGTTATTCGGGTCTCAAGATATTTTTTTATATTCGATGTATGTTGCTGCATTGCAATAAGGTTTACTGCATCATTTGCAGATGATGGTAAAGCTAAGCCCGCGAGACGTTTGTTTTGAAAGTCAAGTTCTTTTTTCTCTATTTTACAAATTGAAAAAATTAAACCTTTAAGCTCGTTAAAGTTTCGTTGTATGTCTTCTTTAGACTCGATTTTATTTAGCTCATTTAATAACTTCACTACATAACCTTTGTTGCATGCATCTTCAACATGTATTGGCATTCCAACATTTTTTAACCGTTTGCCGTTAATACTTAGATGTCCGTCGCTTGTTGTTGTTGTTAGTTGATTTTCATATTGCACTAGCTTATCATCAACATATGATTTAGTTGCAATATCATGTCGTGAAGTCGGTCGTCCGATAGACACATTATTGGTTTTGTTAAACGATGTCATAGTTAAGTTGTTAACCACGCAAAAGCTATAACACGAATGGCCATTTACCTCTTTTTGAAGTCATATTTATAACTGAAAATAAACATCAAATCCATTGCGATATCGACCATTTTGTAAATCGCTATCTTTATCGATAACCAAAAAACCAAACTTAGAGTTTTGCCAACAATACGAACAAATATCAAAGAACTGTTCATAGCTCATATCTGTATTTACATGATCGTTATATACGTGACGCAAGTTTGTTCCGTCTTGTTTAAAAAGAATTAAAAAATTAGCGTTATCTCTAATTAGATGTTTAGGTATACAAGAATATGTTTGACAAAGATAAAATACGTCAACGTCGTGATGACGACCTCTACTGAAATAATCTTTCATGTGTTGTTGTTTATTGCTGGCTACATCATCAAAAACAAATATAGAGTTTTTTCTAGCCATTTCTGGAGGCATTACTTCATCATTATCGGAAAAAAAATCACTTTTTATTTCTTTTATGGAGTCCAAAAACTTTTTTAATTCAACATATTTACTTTGAGCAAGTGATTTAGAATAAATATAAACGTTTTCAAAACGAACTCCATTTTTGTGGCATAATAAATTTAGCATTACGTTTGTTTTACCGCAGTTCGATGGACCGCAAATGATACATCGAATTGTGTTCGGTAGTAAAACACCATGCTTTCTTTTTTCACTTTTACTCTGGTTTTCAGCATTAGTAAATGAAATTACTGGTAGAGTGTTTGACTGCTTAACAAACTTCAACATGTCTACGTTTACGTCTGAGAATGCACACTGCACAAAAAATCACATCACATCAACATATATTGCTTCCACACGTATCATAACTTGTATTATGTGGAATAATAGTAGGATTTTCAGGATTTAAATCAACGTTGCCGACGTAAAACCCTCTTATATATGGACAATATGGCGCCCATTTTTCATGATCATTTAAAGGATTATCGTTTTCCCTCCAATTTTCAATTTCAATCTTACAGAATATACATTTCACCTTATCACCATGTCCAGTATAATAAAACCCTGCTGGTGCTAAACAAAATTCGTTTGGACAGGGAAGAGGCCAATTTTGAAAAGTTTTAAGTCTTTCATATTCGCATTTCAATTCTATGCTAGGAGAAATATTGTTTACGTAGGGGCAAGAAAAAGCCCATTTCTTATGTTCTTCAAACGGATCATCATCTTCTTCCCAATAACTAAGTTGCAGATTACAGAAAGCACACCTAACCATATCCTTATATCCAAAATAGAAAAATCCTGCAGCTGCTAACCATGCAGTGTTCGTAAAACTGTCTGAAGACCAGGTCTTAAATGTTTTTAGCCGATCTCTTTCAGATTTTAAATTCATTTCTTTTTGACTCAATATCATTTGCATTAACTGTTTTTTGGAATACTTTACACAATTAAAATACTTCATGATGCTGGTTTACTTCACAAAGAAAAGATGTTCACCACACAAAGCTAAATGCGAACTGACATGAATCAACAAAACACGTTGGCTAATATGCACGTGTTGGGTTGGCCGAGCGGTCTAAGGCGTTAGACTTAAGATCTAATTTTCAGAAATTGAAAGCGAGGGTTCGAATCCCTCACCTGACAATATTATTATTATTATTATTATTATTATTATTATTATTATTATTATTATTATTATTATTATTATTATTATTATTATTATTATTATTTTATTTACATGTAGAGTGAGGAGGTAATTGATCATTAATAAGAACTTTCATATGAAATGGTACAAAAGACATTTTTTTTTTCTTCTTTATTCATTTAGAATTACAATTAATACAATTTTATTTCTCTTGAAGTAATCTCATTCTTTTTTTAGTTGTCCAGATGAGTGTGGCTGTGTTGAGATGATCTTCTTCTTTTTAGTTGTCCAGATGATTATTTTCTGTAGACAAAAAAAAAAGATACACTGTGTTAAAAAGCAAACTAAAAACAAAATATGTATAGCTGTCAACTACAGTAGTAGATCTAAATTATTCACCTTTTATAGATAGCGATTACAGTTGTCACATTTGCAGCGAAGATGAAACAGTTGAAATTTCCTCTTTAGATGATCTGGTAGATGTTCCCACTCTAGACGAATTCGTTGTGGTTCATATATAGTCAGCACGTTTATAGGAAAGTAGTTCCAATCAAACTTATTAAAACCTCGAAGTCCACTGTTTCGAAACTTGTTTATTATCGAACACACGATTTTCATGATGCCATCAGAAGAATTTAACCAATGTTGAACAGCATTGACGTTGAATTTAGCACAACTATTGCTTCCCATTGCTAGAGATGGTAAATGTTTTGGACAATCTGTAGGTAAACGTTGGCTATGCCTCAACATTAGGTCTGACATTCCATCAATCGTATTAAGATCGAATAATGAGTCTGGGGAAAGTGCTTTTAGTGCAAACAAAGAAAATTCCTGTGGCAAATTATATACAACTAAATAATCATATTTATTCTTAATAGACTCAAAAAAAGAAGAAAGAGTTTTTTCACAATATGCTGCAACCCATGTGATCACGGGGCTGAATGAAGGTATATTGCCGTTATTTAACATACAGTAAGCAAGTTCCAAACTGCCGTTTGGTAGCTTGCGAATGTCTGCAACTATTGGTTGCTTCTTATTCCACGTGCCAGCATCAGTAGAAGGAGAGTTTGTTGTTGTCAATTCCATGATTGCAACTAAAGTGAGAATACTTGTTTACTTGCTTGCTTATAACTTAGCAAATATTGGTTTAGATAATTACTTCATTCGTTAATGGTCTGTAAGATATTTGACGATCATGAATAAGAACACAATAAAGAGTTGTATCTTCAGGTATATTCTCACTTGTCTCGATTTCAATTCGCACATCGACTGAAGATGTCTTCACTGCTTCCACTTGTTCGAGACAATTAATTACAATAATAGGACAAAGAGACTTAAATTCATCTCGTGAAACCAGAGTCTCTGAACGAACATCATCGATCTGATAATATACATTACGAAATTTAACAAACATGTCATACAACTCGCTGTAGTCATTTATGGCAATTTCAGAAGTTGGCATTTCATAGGGATAAAAAATTGAATTTAAAAAAACTCTTATAGATTTAATGTTACAATGGTCGAAATAGGAAGAGCATGTGTTTAGTAAATTTCTTCTAGTTTGAAAACCTAATAAAAATTGACGCGGTTTTTGAGTTTCAGAAGTTGTCATTACAGTCCAACTATATTTAGTTGTTCTAGGAAGAGAAGGCAAGACGTGAACATCCCACGATCGATAACCAACCTGAATGGGAATATTTTTCTGCATTAGTTTTAATCTTTTAATTTGTTCTTCGTCTGATAATAATAAAACGGGAATTTTTAGATAAACTTTAAATAACTTGACCTTAGAAAGATCGTTTTCGGTTGTCGATTGCAACGCACGTGCGTCACTTGACGATCGGAGAAGTATTACCTCATGCTTGCAGTTTAAAATCGGCTTTCTGTAATCCTCTGCTATTCCTAACAGGTTGCTTAAAGGAAGTATTATATGAAAACGTTTTGTGTTACTATCAACAATATTTGCTTCACTTGCTGGCGTTGTTAAAGAGGGAAAATAACCGGCATTTTGTAAAGCTGTATATTCGTTTTTTGAATATGATGCAAAGGTTTTTATAGAACTTGTTATACCTAGATGGCGTGTACGATCAATTTCTTTACCATTTAACGTGATGCGAATTTCGCTAAAAAGATTAGCCCCAAAATTTTGGTCAGGATGCGCTGTAGTAGAAGCAGCTGGATTTATGTTAGAAGTAATAATTTGACCTTCTAAGTGAAGAACACCTTCTGATAATAAAACTATGTTTTCTTCATTTTGAATCGGTATTCGAATTTCATCATTATTTTCGAATTTATTAGCTGAATAAGGTTGATAAACTCTTTCTTCTCGTCGCACAACTCTGTTGTCAACCTCTCTTTTATCTGTTATGTTAAACATGTTATCAGCTTCAACTATAGATAGAAACTAAATAAGATTAACAATTGCATATATATTTATATTGAAATTAAAGTACGCGATAGCCTAAAGACTGTAAGAATTGTTTGTTGTTACTCGATAACTGTTTCTTAGATTTCAAGGTGCGATGTCGTTGTTTGTTTTTTTTACAAATTTTAGCTGATTGATTTATATTATTTTTTCGAATCAGAGTCGACTTCTTTTTTTTCAAACTTTGAGTATTATATAGTATAACCATATTTGTGATTGTTTTCTAGTATGCTTACTCAAGTAGAATGAAAACATAACAGTATTTCATTACTTTATATAGCAAGATATCGTGCTGGACGAATAATTAATTCTACAGTTAAATCTTCATCTTGCAAATCAATGAGCTGTTGAAGATGATCTTCAAGTTGCACAGATACATGTTGAATAAGCTTGGTGTTCATGGGCAAAAAATTAATCGTTGTTGGTTGTACAACAATCGGGTAACCAGCAGGAACATGAGCTTTAAAATTATATAAAGAGTGTGTTGGTTTATGGTTCAAATAAGAACTCGTACCAAGCACAAGGTTGCAACATACTCGAATACTATTAACAGTGTTAATTTTAATCATATATTCAGAATGATGAGTTGTGTTTGCCTTGAACTTTCTATGAGAAAAGCCTAACAAATCTGCAATAGAATCTGCAACACCAAAATCTATAGCAAACACTTTCGAATGTAGTTTACAATGATAAAAGACTTTATCATAATTAATATAAAATGATGGGAATTTGTCTTTGTCGCCTAATAAATGTTCAACTAATAAATCATCAATCTTTTCACTTAATTGTTTTAACGTATAGCTAGCATTGGGTATTATTAAAATCGCTCTATCCGCTTCGTTCAACTTTATAGCCAAAATGTTATTATTCTCGTTAATTGCAAACTTCATTATCGATTCTATTTTTCGATGAATTTCAATTTCTCTTTTATTCTCTTTAGGGTAAACTTTCTTTTCAATACCTAAAGGCCCTGCTACACTGTTGGCTACAGTGAAATCAATATTAAACGGGGAAGACAAAACGAGACGGTTGTCTCTTTTTCCATCTATATCCTCTTCCACATACAATTTTGTTTTTTCTAAATGTTCTGGTATAAGTTTCGACAATGAGTGATAACTAAGTAAATCATCAAAAGCTGAGGCTAGATCTTCAAATTCATAAATACCCGGTGGTACCACTAAATCAATTGATAAAAAATTAGTAAAATGAATGCGAAATTTATTATTTCTCTTGGTAACATTTCGAATAGAATTAGATGTATACAATCCTGCAAGTCCTATTTCAAAAAACTCTGCTCCTACAAGATGAATCGGGTTCTCCAATGTAACATCAATCTTCGAGCCTTTACCTTCAAGAGTTATCCGTCTTTCGAAAGCCATCTTTGAAATGTTTAAAGACGGTCTGTGTTTCCCTTATTTATACAATACAAGAAGACTAAACATAAATGTCCACAAATCGAAGAAGTAATCGATTGATATGAATGAAAATTATATTGTAGATAGCAATTTTTAAGATATGTTAAAATTTCAAATGGTGGTCTTAAATTACCAATACTATCAAAATAATGCACATATTTACCATGTTTACTGAAAGCTACCCAATGTGAACCGGATTTATCCATCGGTTCAAGGTTAACAATACAGTTTTCATTTTTTCGAGGATATCTTGGTAACGTATCTCGCATAAAGACTCCTCTAAAATTTGGAATCTTTAATTGATGTGCGTATTTAGCTAAATCGAAATTACTTAATGCTTTATTTGGTATTTGGTTAATTATCTTTTGTATGCAGGAGGATTTAAATAAATGCCTTGACCTCCTTTTCCTCGCATTGCTTCTATCATTCGATTGTGTCTTTTCATTTCTTTTAGTTCTTCTTGAGCAGCTTTCGCCTTGTTTATAGCAGACGCCACCCCTGCTGCTCCGCCTGCTAGACCCCCCAAGCCCGACAAGGCTGCAAATATCGGAAGTAGGGGTAAAATACCACCTTGCTTTTTCGATGTTCTTCTTTTTTTTAATCTTTTCTTGTTTTTTTTTATTATTTAAGTTTCGCTTACCTCCTCCAATCTTAGACTTAGCTTTCATGATGCCACCCACTGTTAGTGCAGCCGCTCTCTCTCCAAATGATGCGTCACGGGATTTTACACGAGACCAAGCTTTTGAAGCTAAAATTTCATCAGCCTCTCTTCTTTTGTTTGAATCTTTATGCTTTGCGTAAGCAATGTCGTGCTCTTTGCACGCTTTATCTAATATATTTATTCCTGGATCACCACGGCTCAATCGCTTTTCTAATTTTGTTCCTGGTCCACAATATTCATATCCCGGGATGTGTAATTCCACGGGTAAATTATCAATAGTTTTATTAAGTACACGACTGATTAATGATCCACTTCCTGTTCGTTTATATTGAGTGGTAGAGTTGCTCCTCTTACAACGCACCATTACTAAATGATATGTAATATAAAGTAATTATACATATATATATCTGGAAAATGGGAAATGGTGGGGGGGGGGAGGTGTTTTTTTTTTTAAATAATACACACAAAATTTGGGTTATTATTTATTCTTTTTTCATAAGCAAAGGAACACACAAAAAATTAGTAATATTACCGGCATAAAAGTGTGTGTGTGTGAAAGAAATAAAGTAAGTGAGATGAACTGCTTTAATCTCAATTTGTTTCTAATCATTTTTCAGAGAAAAATGACCAAACGGTAAAGTATCAATTCCGTTTTCAGTTATGTGTCTTTTATCTTCGTTTGATGAAATTGCCAACTTATTTTGCCGAACAGTAAATACAGAATGAGATTTTGAAATTATACAAACTTGAACTTTGTTGACTTTTTCTCTGTTATAAAGACACTTTCGATACTCATCAATATTCATACTTTTACTCACACTCTTCTTAATGCCTTTAGCCTTACACAAGCTATTCATTTCATCACACAATTTTATTGCATACATTTTGGGTCGTAACCCCACAAATTCTTCAACAATCCTTCCAGCATTTTCATCTTTCATTAAACCAATTTCACCTTTATTTTGTCTCACAATGCCAAAAGGATTGTTTGTTTCATAGTTTCCAGTATCAAACAAATTTGAATGTTGTTTCATGAACTCATAAATATCATAATAGAATATATACATAAAACTATCGGTGTCTGTGTATAACAACCTCACATTTGATTCAGGATTTGCTAAAATAACATTGTAATGAAAGTCATTCATTTTACATTTAGACAAATCTAATATAGATGCACCAACATATACTGGTTGATTGTGAAAAATCTTTAGTCTACTCATCTCGATGACCATACATTGTTCATCGAATATAATTCTATGTTTAAAATTAGCCTTAGCTATTAAAGACCTAGCACCACGAGCTCCATGCCATTTGGTGACCCATTTGATGTCCCTTAACTTCCTCACATTCATCAGTGAACGACCAAAAATTGCATTATTCATCAATTTATAAAAATTCTTTTCAAAATCATTTTTGGCTTGTTTTCGTTTCTCTGTGTTCACATCAATATATGGTTTTAGCCATTGGCTCTGATTGAATTCAATTATTCTGTGAATACGATCTAATTTCATTCCTAGTTGAATACATTGCTTTAACAATCTATAATGCAAAACATAACGTTCTTTATTATCTAGGGTAGCCATTAGCTTTGTCAACTTTTCGGGACATAGAGGGTAATCTGAATGTTTGTCATGTAACTCTTGAGGATAAGTCAAATCTACTTCCAAAATATATCCAATTTCTGAAGTATCATCAATAGTTAAAACATCAAAGCCTTCAACATTTGCAATCCATTTAAAGCCACCCGTTGGAAGATATTCCATCATCGCATATCCATACAAATTATTAACGTCAAAGTACATTATGTAGGACTCTTGCTTTTTCTCATCAAAAGTTTTCATATACTTATTATTAGCAATCGCATGTCGTGTTATACACTGAACATTTCCTCCTCGAATAGATCGTTCAAAAAAGTGTAACATATCAATATCTTGAAGCAATTCAAGTTGAACGTTGGTTATCTTTTTCATAGCACACCAAGACATAGATGGAGCAGTGTAAAAATGAGCTGCATCAATGCCATAAGTTTCCATGCCATTCGATCTAAAATTTTCAAAGACATCCGCCAAAAGAAGTGTGTCAACTTTTAAATACAAATCTGCGTATTCTCCTAATGTTTGACAGGAAAACGTTTCCCACACCGATTGAGCAAACTCATACTCTTCATTCGATATTGTTTGATCATTAAGACTGCTATAAAACTTGGATATTTCAGGTAATTTAGTTTCGTTAAGAACATCCATACTCGTGACGTATTCATAGGGAAACACACCTTTTCTCGCAGTAAGTCGAAACTGTGCATCATCATTAAAATAACGTCGTGTTATTTGCTTTGAATCTTCGCTTAACGAAGATGAACATTGATCTAGTGAACAGGACAAGAAATTATATGTATCGAAAAATCTTAACTGAATGAATCCATTCTTAGCCCGTACATACTTTGTAAACCCTTTGTAACGTTCCATATTCATCGCTAACAATTTTATATGACCAGGATTATGTAACACCTCTCCATCACGTTTCTCGCAAATTTCTTTAATTATAAAATGTCCATCATAGGCTGTTAGATTATGAAATGCTATAGGCAAAACCTTTGTTACTTTGTAATTTAAATTACAACTATTGTGTGCGCTTCCTCTATATTTTCCAGTTAAGTGACAATGATCGCGTACTTTGAGTTCATTAACTGCAATCGGTTTCTCGCAAATGTGACACATTTTACTTGACAAAAATAATCTTCCTTTATTTTCGGTCATCTTTAACATTGGCTTAACCGATAAGTAATATGTTTGAAGTTTATCCACAATACTATAAAGTTCCTTTACAAACAATTCAATGCAATTATTTCCCCTAAAGAGCTTGAAACTGTACAATTCACTATCGAAATTACAATGAAGGTATAAAGAAATGCTGTAAGGAATATGTTTATGTGTTAAAGTAGAGTTATGATTGTCACTATTTGGAAAACATGAGGAAATTGGAGACAAGAGGCATTCAGTGTCTGCATATATTATAAATGGAACTGTATCTTTAACTCGGAATTCTGTAAAATTAACAAATCTTTGTTCATCAGTCGGCATTATGCTTTTGCAACAGGAAACTGTTTACAGTCTGCAAAGTGAACATTTAACTCATCCTCAAGAAAATAATATGACAAACAACGTCTACATATATAAATCCTTCTGTGAGTGCTAGTGAGGCTTGAACGCACAAGGCGAGCAAGATTTCTAATTAAACAAAAGTGATAACTTTCACTGTTTCCAATCTGCAACATCAATAAGTCTACACTCCTTTCATATACTTTATCTGATACATACAAAGGTACAATAGTAAAAGTTTTTTTTCCTTTTACTTCGTTTGTTCCCATACATACCCAATTGTTTTCATCATATTGTGCTCCAAACACATTTACAGAAATATTGTTTTGGTTTTCAAACTTGTTTAAATATTTCATTTCCATCGGAATTGGAATACCATCTAAATTTAAAACATCTCTGTAATTAGGATAGGAAGAAAGATGATTCACGTTTCGAGTTTTTGGATACAAACCAGCAACCACACTCCACGCAAAACAAGCTTCCTTTGTATCATACAAATTTAGCACTGCATTCTTATTGACTATTACATCAGGCAATCGACTAGTATTGGACATTCCTACTCGAAATCCAACATATTTATTTATATTAATTCTCAAACTATGAATTTTTTCTAAAGCCCACCCGGAACCATTTGCTTCAAATTCGCTCATTTTTGTCAATGTACCTTCAATGATATTCTTATTATAAAATTCATTTAAATCAGTATACTCGAAAACTACCTCATTTTTGATAGCAAAATATTTTGTTTCTGATATGTCGCGAAGCACGTATTGTGCACACAAAACTGAATTCACCTTTAAAGCTTGTACAGTTAACGCTTTCTTAACATACTTTGTAAACCAAATATTAGCATTCGCTAAAAATTCGCGAGGATCCAAAAACTCATTCTTAACATTTGATACTGCAAGTGTGTACACTCTAGAATTGAATGCCGTTTCAATTAACTCACAGCTCAAGAAAGATTCATCCTTTATTTGAATTGTAATTTCTTTGAAATTCACAGCTTGTTGCAATATATGCTCACTAATAACTCTCCAACATTCAATCAACTCATCACTGTTCTCAATCAACTCGGTTTGAGTGTTTTCCCCGATTTGGTATGATACTGAAATAGCACCGTTTAGTTCACTTCGAAAATTAGAAACACTTTCAAATGCATTGTCCAATTGGTTTCTTATATTTTCACTGTTATTATTATGTATTACAATATCGACCTTTCTACGTTTGCTAGGAGGCGAGGTCATTGTTGCTGTTGTCTAAGCAAATGTCCAATTTGCACTAAAGTTAATACACCACCAACACTTGGTGTACCATCACTGATGTCTAAGCATACGTCCAATTTGCACTATTGTTAATACACCACCAGCAGTTGCTGTAACATCGGTTTACCATAAACCTATAATCTTTTAAAGTATATTCAAGCCATTGTGATAAATTACTGCCTGTAATCTCCAATGAACAATGAACAGCCTCAAAAGGAAATTCATCCTGAAGTTTACCAAGCAAATTGTTTCTATACACATTCAATTTTGTTACATCGTAACACGTCATGGAAAATTCGATTTTGAAAACTTCATCAAATGTATTGTATCCGAAGAAACAAATAAAATGTTCATCTTCACATAATTCTTTCAATAGATATCTTAGAACTGTTTCTGTCACCTCTCGCTGACTATCCTCTGATTTGCTAACATTGGTAACGTAGACTGAAAATGTTGAAATTCCACTCGAAGATGTCCATTTGTTAAAACAAGCTTCTTTCTCATTACGACTCACCTCGTTATCATCTTCTTCCTCTTCTTCCGGTTGTTGAAAGCATACACGATGATACTCTATTAGCGGGTGCGATCGATGATCAGTTCCACTCAGGAAATTAACAGTTTTCCACTTCATTATGCTGGTTGTTTTATTAGTTTTTTAGATAATCTGAAAAATTAAACAAATTAAGAAATAATTAGCAACTAAATATATCAATCGTTATATCAATCAATACATAATATATATAATCCAATACTCACCAAAACATGTCGATGTGAGCGGTTCTTCAACCCAAAATACACCGTCATCAGTTTGCCTTCGAGTACTGTTTCAAAATGACTTGATGTGAGCGGTTCTTCACCCCTAAATACACCAGCATCAGTGTGCCTCCCATTGAGTTTAGTTCATCGATCTCTGATGTGCTTAATTTTGAAAATACTGCTGGTAGAAATACACTTGTTACTTCATCTTCAATGTTAATATCCACAACTATTTTTCTTCCAAACCTCGTCTGTACGGGGCGAATAATTTGGACCACATATGGTAAATCAATGACTAGTTCAGCTAGTTTCTTATTAGAATACTCAGTACAAGATGATAAGTAATTGAACTTCGTTAGAGCTTCCATCACACAATTTGTTCCTCGTCGTTGACTTTCTTTATTTCTTTCACACACACACACACTCTTCGCGCAAAAGTAAAAGTTAAACTCTTCCATGCACTCATCCATTTATATATCCTTCACCCCCACCCACACTCCAGAAACCATATGCTGCAAACTAGCTTCTAACGCAATCATTTCTTTTTTTCCACTATTGCTTAAAGAAGTCAAAGATTACATTCTTAGCCAATGACGTTAAAGGTCAACTCTGTCTCACGCGAACACAGCAGACGAGATCAATCACACTGCTGCACATGGTCAAACTTGCACGGGTGTCAAATGATGGTTAGCATCCAAAGCAAAAAAAAAAGAAAAACAATAACAGCAGCACACCACATGTGTGGATGGGAACCGCCTCCCCGCTCAGCCCACCCATCGCGGGCATAAACAAAAACATAACAGCAGCACACCACATGTGCGGATCGCTGGCACTGACACGGGTGTCAGATGACAGTTAGCATCCAAATAAACAACCCCCATGACGTCAACACCCATTAACTTTTTATCAGCTTCACATAAACAAGCCAAGAGGTCACCCCCTTCCCACGCTAACACGTGCACCGCACATGCTCGCTCCTGGACCACGTGCTCGCTCTAAGGACCCATGACGTCATCCCATGACGTCATCAGGATTACGCAATTTCTGGTCATGATGATGCAATATTTGGAGTGTAGCAAACGCTTACTACTGTTGTAACCACCCCTGTGGGAAAAGGACAGAGTAATTAGAGTATTGATTGTGTTCACCAGGTGATTACGATCTGCTCCACGCATCACCAGTCCTCTCGAGAAACCATGGAGCGCCAAGATCGCCACGTCAATAGGTGAGTGCTGTAATATTTTAATTCCCTCAGGACACTATTCACTGCGATAAGGAATGCACAGTCCTTGAAACGTAATCTTACACATCCCTTGGCGGGGTGAGGAAACGCTGGTGCGTACAGTTCGCACCAGCTGAAACGCCACACTCCCCGAATAAATTAATTGTTAACTCTGCCTGATTTGAACGTTGAACAAGTATTTCCGAGCCAATGTTATATTGAAAAATCTTGCCTTCGCACTTTCCCTATTTTTATTAGACTACATTTTCTTGTGTTCATTTTCATTTTATTTTCAATCGCCCACTTATAGACCAGGTTCAGGTCATCTTGAAGTACTGCATTGTCTTGTGAGTCATGTATCTTTCGATATATTACACAATCATCCGCAAATAATCGGCAGCCACTGCGAATCCCATTTGGTAAGTCATTTATAAACGCCAAAAATAACAAAGTTCCGATTACGCTGCCCTGAGGGATACCCGACGTTACGGTAATTTCATCCGAGAATCGGCCTTCAACTTTCACTTTCTGGGAACGACCCGTCAAAAATTCTTGGATCCATAAAATTACTCTTCTATCAATCTTCGTCGAAGCTAATTTATGGAGTAGCATGTCATGCGGCACGACATCAAATGCCTTCGCAAAATCTATAACTACGGCGTCGACTGAAACTCCATCGTCTAACGATTCGCTAATATCTTGAAAAAGTGATAGCATCTGACTCTCGCATGAGTAACCTTTCCGAAATCCATGTTGCCTATCATTAAACCATGATAATGTTTCCCACTGTTCCCTCAAGTAGTCGCAAATGAGATGCTCCATCTGTTTACAAACGATGGACGTAAGCCTAACCGGCCTGTAGTTGCCCGATTCAAGTCTGCTCCCTCCCTTAAATATTGGGACTACCGTAGCTCTTTTCCAGTCATCCGGGATTTGCGCATTGTTTATGGACCCATTAAACATCATCTCTAAGCATCGTGCCACGGCCCTACCTCCTAGTTTAAGTACTTCACTAACAATATTATCAGGACCCTTCGATATATTGTAACGTAATTTTTGTATTAGCTTTACAATTGCTGACTGGTTTATTTGGAGAAGTGGAGCCCCTGACTCACCGTTAAGGTCCAACACACAGCTATTGGATTTATTGAACACACTACCATAAAGTACATTGTGGAGGCCATAAGCGAAGAGCTCTTTGGAGAACTTAGAGTTCTGTGATTGTTTCTTTACTCTGTGCTAGTTTTTGTGTACTATTCTTTCTGTTAGCATAAAAGGTTTGCAAGAAGGAATAAAAGTTTTCCTAGTCGCCAGCATCAAATATCATTTATTATTTTATTATAATACTTCATCCCAGTACCTTAATTGGTGACCCCGTCGTGATGTCGTGCAACGAAGAAAAAATACCAGGTCAGTCATTACAGATACGACCAGTGTTTCAAAACGACGCGGAGATAGCCCGTGTCGCAGTAAAAATTCCTCCCATCTGGCGCAAGAACGTTAAGGTTTGGGCCATGCAAATAGAAGCGCAGTTTGCTGTAGCAGGTATAACGGCCGAACTTACCAAGTTTAATCATGTGCTAGGTGCGTTAGATGCCGATGTAGCTGAATTAATATCTGATTTTCTGTGCAAGCCCCTGTCCAATACGCCTTTCTCCGACTTGAAAAAACGGCTTGTTCAAGAGTTCGAAGAATCGGAGGGACGTAAAGTTAACGTGCTTCTGACGGAATTAGACTTAGGAGACAAGAAACCGTCCCAATTGCTTAGGGAAATGAGAAATTTGACTGAAACACAAGTTAAGGACGATTTCTTACGCACGATATTTATCCAGCGGCTACCCGTCAATGTGCGTTCTATATTAGCGTCAAGTAGTGATATGTTGGACAATTTGGCAATAATGGCCGACAAAATAATGGAATTTTCAGCTCCCACACACAACATTTACAGTACCCAAGCCACGCAGCAAAGTCTTAGAGACCAACTAACCTCAACTTAGAAACAGACAGACTTTCACGCCTTGAAGCGAAGATTTCTCAGTTAACTTTAAGTGTCAACGAACTGAGAACCAGATCTCAATCTAGATTGCGAGACTCAAGGTCACGTTCCAAAACACCAACAAGTAGATATAACCCAAACAAATCATTTTTCTGTTATAATTTTAAGTTTGGAGATAGAGCTAAGAAATGCACTAGCCCTTGCTCCTATCGTTGCAACGTCAGTGTGCCGGAAAACTAGCTCGCTCCCCACTGGACGCGGCATGTGATCGGAGCTTGGTATCGCGCCGCTTGTTTATTATTGATAAATTAACTGGCTACACATTCCTCATTGATTCAGGAGCTGATATCTCCGTACTCCCTACTTCTTTCAAGGAACAAGGGCAAGTGTCTTAAAGGCAACTGTATGCAGCCAATGGCAGTCCAATCAAAACATATGGTGATCGACTTCTCAAATTAGATTTAGGTTTACTCAGACATTTCTGTTGGAATTTTCTGATAGCAGAAGTACAAACACCTATAATTGGAGCTGATTTATCCACAATTTCAACCTGCTAATCGACCTGAAAAACAGATGTGTCATAGACAGTACGACTAACCTCTCCTCACCAGCTACCTTGTTCAAAACAGAAGTGATCGAGTCACTCCGTACCATCCCTCCAGATCAAAAGTACGCCGAAATTATCAAAGAGTTCCCTGATCTCCTGAAAGAACGAATCAATTTTTCAAGTCCTCATTCCAGTGTGATGCACCCCATCATAACAACTGGACATCCAGTCTCTGCTAAGGCACGGCGATTACCAACAAAGAAACTTGCAGCTGCCAAGGCAGCATTTCAGCAGATGATCGATATGGGAATCTGTCGACCTTCGAACAGCAGTTGGGCAAGTCCTCTCCACCTTGTACCCAAAAGAGGTGGATCTTGTCGTCCTTGTGGTGATTATCAGGCATTGAACAACATCACTCAACCTGATTGCTACCCAATACCCAAAATACAAAACTTCAAACGTCAGCTGGATGGAAGAAAAGTATTTTCCAAAATCGATCTCCTACGCGCATACCATCATATACCAGTTCATCTTGACGTTATTCCGAAGACTGCAGTAATAACCCCCTTCGGACTGTTTGAATTTGTTTCCCTACCGTTTGGATTACGCAATGCAGCACAGACCTTTCAGAGATATATGGATAACATTCTGCGAGATTTTGATTTCACCTACTGCTACATCAATGATATACTCATAGCTTCCTCCAGTGAAGATGAACATAAACGGCACCTGTATTTATTATTTGAGCGCCTCAGTCAGTTCAATATTAACATCAATATTAGCAAATGCATCTTTGGAGTGACAGAAGTGCCATTTCTTGGTTACCTGATCTCTGCCAATGGTATCCTTCCATTGCCAGATAGCGTGCAAACAATCAATGACTATCCTCTCCCGGAAACAATCCAAGACTTGCGTCGTTTCTTAGGACTAATCAACTTCTATCGTCGAGCACTTCCTCATGCAGCCAATATTCAGGCTAAACTCTTTGACATCACTCACGGAGCAAAGAAGAACGACAAAAGAAAAATTACTTGGGCAAAAGAACTTCGAACGATACATTCAGATTTGAAGACCAGTCTTGTTAATGCAGCTCTTCTCGCACATCCTTCCTATGAACTACCGTTGGTTTTGATGGTAGACGCTTCTGACTTTGCTATGAGTGCTTCACTTCACCTAGTTAGAGGAGATATTCTCCAACCCTTATCGTTCTTTTCAAAGAAACTCAGCGACAGACAGAAGAACTACTCGACTTATGACAGAGAACTTCCTGCTGTGTATTCAGCTGTGAAATATTTCAAACATATGCTAGAAGGTTGAGAATTCCCAATCCACACGGATCATAAACCTTTGACATTTATGTTTAATCAACGACCCGACAAAGCTACCGCTCGGCAACTACGCCACATGAGCTTTATAGGGCAGTTCACCACTGACATTAGGTATGTGGAAGGAACAAATAACTCGGCTGCTGACGCTTGTTCTCGAATTTCTTCCATCTGTATTCCTTTACGCTTTACTACGGAGGAGGTTGCCAAAGCGCAATCTACAGATGAGGAATTGAAACATCTGCAGCAATCAAGCGCATGTTCTCTGATATTCCAGGTGTTTCCTTTACCCAATAACCATGAACTTATCTCTGACAATTCCATTGGCAAGCTCAGACCAATCATCCGTACTGCATTTCGTCATCGCATATTTGAGTCCATCCACAACCTGTCACATCCTGGGGTAAAAGGATCGATCAAACTCATACAACAACGATTCGTATGGCCGTCGATGAAAAAGGATATCAAGTTATGGGCATCATCATGCGTCCCTTGCCAGCGAGCAAAAGTCTGGCGCCATACACACAGCGCTATCGGCCTATATGAGCAAGTCACAGAACGATTCAGCCATGTCAACATTGACATTGTTGGACCTCTTCCATCATCCCAAGGTTACTCATATGTACTCACCATGATCGACCGGTTCTCACGGTGGCCTGAAGCAGTTCCAATAAAAGACATTGCCGCAGAAACAATTGCATACACCATACTCTTAAACTGGATTGCCCGCTTCGGAGTTCCCAATACAATCACTACTGACCGTGGACGACAATTTGACAGTGATTTCTTCAGATGTCTCACGCAATCACTTGGCGTCCAACCTATCAAAACTACAGCATACCGCCCAGCAGCAAACGGGATGATTGAACTCTGGCATCGGCAATTGAAATCATCTCTGAAAGCTCACCTAACATGCGACTGGGTCCCCAAACTTCCATTAGTTC
Source organism: Meconema thalassinum (assembly GCA_946902985.2). Taxonomy (NCBI): domain Eukaryota; kingdom Metazoa; phylum Arthropoda; class Insecta; order Orthoptera; family Tettigoniidae; genus Meconema; species Meconema thalassinum. The sequence goes on along the minus strand of OX336388.2, from coordinate 798,414,940 downwards.
TGCAAGGACTGAGATCCTACATCATCCCCAATCACAACACAACTCCAGCAGAGATTACCTATGGAACACCAATTAAACTACCTTCAGACTTCTTCAATGGACCTTCGAATACAGAAGATATTCCAACTTTCTCATACAAGCTGAAAGAACAAATCAGGACAATTCGACCTGTGCAATCAGAGCACCACTCTGGCAACAAGATATTTGTTCACCCAGAACTAATGAAGTGTGAATGGGTGTTTATTCGGCAGGATGGATACCGCCGCCCTCTGCAACCAGTGTACAACGGACCATATCGTGTGCAGTCAAGGAATAACAAACATTTCAATATCGAGACTCCATCAGGCTCACAATCAGTGTCCATAGATCGGCTTAAGCCAGCATTCCTTCTTAAGGAACACCAATCAACGTTGACAACGGACACTGCCCCAACATCTCCACCTTCGGATCCAGCTACTCCTCTGAAACATCCTGAGCCTCGTCCCAGTGTCACCACAAGAGTTGGCAGACGAGTGACATTCCCTGTCGCTTCCTTAGCGTTACCACTGGGGAGGGAGTGTGTGGAGGCCATGAGCGAAGAGCTCTTTGGAGAACTTAGAGTTCTGTGATTGTTTCTTTACTCTGTGCTAGTTTCTGTGTACTATTCTTTCTATTAGCGTAAATGGTTTGCAAGAGGGAATACAAGTTTTCCTAGTCGCCAGCATCAAATATAATATATTATTATATTATAATACTTCATCCCTGTACCTACAACATTTAATTAATTAGCAATGGCCTGCTTCTCAGTAATTAATTTACCGTCACCGGACATCATCATCGACAAATTATTTGAATTTCCCTTTCTTCTCCTAACATAAGTGTAATTTTTTTTCCACCCATCGCCTCCCGAACCAAGTAAACCTTGCATATAATTGTCATGAGCAGCCCTCTTTTTTAAGACGAGCTCTCTTGACAAGGACTTAAATTTCAACATATACTTGTCACTATCATGTCTTTTATTGTATAATTTTCCTAATTTTCCGTTTAAGACTCATGATTTCCCGTGTTTAATACTCAGTATCTGGGTTTTGTTTCAGTAATTTAAATGGAACTAATTTATCAATAGCGCTATTTAAAATTTTCAAAAAGTTAGTCCACAGGATATTAATGTGATTTCCTTCCGATGCCCATTCTACAAATAGCTCATTCAAATACCCCTGAAATTTTCCCTGACCCGCCCTGCGATACTGGAATATGATCTTATTTGCTACCGGTACATCAGAGTCTAATTTTGTAATGTCACCGTATCTAATATTTAATTCAACCCCAGAATGGTCACTAATTCCTGGTACTTTCAGACAGTTAATATACAGCTCTACAGACCTTACGAGATAAACATCTAAGGTATTATTGCCTCTAGTTGGGAAGTCAACTACTTGGGAAAATGCCCCTCCCTTAAGAATTTGTTTGCAGCGCTCTGAGCTTGACCGCAGCTAGTTGACTCACCAGACCAGTCTACTTTGGGGAGGTTTAAATCTCCGGCAATTATTATGCTCTATTTCATAGCATTACCCGCACAAGTTTCATCATACAGTTTGACGAGAAGCGAAAAGTTATCTTTCGGTGCTCTATACGCCCCTATCACCTGAAGAGGGAATTTATTCCCTTTATCCGAAATTTGTACACATAACATTTCATGATCCGTATCAGCCGACTTTAAGAAACTAGCTATATTTTTGGGCACACAAATAAATAGCCCACCACCTCGCTTCACTCGATCCCTACTGTACATTTCGTAGGTCCCTTGAATTATTGTATTACTATTTATATCCTCATATAACCAAGTCAGGTAGCAATCACAATGTCCAGAGAATCTTCTCTACAAGATTCCAAAATTCAATTAATTTATTTCCTAAACTCTGAAATTAACCTGCAGTAATCTTAGAGTCTTACCTCCGCAGCAAATATCCCGAAGTAGCTCCTTCTGTTCCCGTCGGCTGGCAACCTCTGGACCTGCTCCTCCTCATAATGGCAGGCACGAACCGATGTCCCTGACATGCAGGCTCCCTAGGTTGAAAGCGCCCCGTCGATTTAAATGCAGCCCGTCTCGGGCGAAGTCACGGCCACCAATCCAGCAGTCAGCATCTACGTACACTAATCCCAGTTGTGCACAAATCCAGTCCATGCGGTCATTTACAGTCTTAACTCGCCTTAACGGAACATCTCCCCGCCGAACAATGCCACCCATTATAATTTTTGCATTACTAAACTTGCTTTTAGCTTTTCTGCCTAGTTCGTAGAGCTCCCCTCTTCCTCAAATCGTTCGTACCAACATGGAGCAACAACACTTTAACTTTGTCACAGTCCTCTACATTTGCTTCTTCCACTTGTTGGGCAAGCTGGTCAATTTTAATCCCCGGATAACACCGCACTTTCGCACCTGATTTCCTCGAGATATTGTTTTATCCCTCTGTTAGGGGTGGGATAAACAGGTTAGTGTAGATGTATTAATTTAAAGGATGTTTCCGAAAAAGGGTAGTTTCCCGTGATTGGGGGACACTACCAGTGTAGTGTGTTGGTGTGAGTACGTGATCTATTGGGGGCGTCCCTACAGGATGCGTTTACCTGCTAGGGGATGAATGTCTAAGGTGAGCTAATAACCTAGCCTGCCAATTAAGTAGAGCGAGCGTTTTAGCGAGCTCACGTGCAGGGTCAACAACTTGAAGTCCGCTTGCTCGATTACAATAGAATTCCTGACGGCGCAGTTCCTGGCCTCCACGGTCAGGGGCAATTAGGACTAAGGTCAGGTTGGGTGTAAGGATGTAAAACTAGGGGCAATGAGCAATAGATGTAAGTGTTTACTGACCAAGTGTTTATTGGTCAGTGGTGGTGATGTACTGTCCCTTTAGGCAGTGGACAGGTATGAAACAAAGTACAGAGTGTGTGAAATACAAAGCGTTATGGGTAGGTGTTACAATAATAAGGAATCTGAGCACACGGCTAGTTCTCACCTGGTGAAGAGCTGGAACGGATCTTGGAGGAGCAGAGCCAATGGCCACGATTAGATAATGGGCTCTTCTGGGTCTAGCTTTTAAGGCCTTTCCCCACTGCTTGGTCAGCGTGTCCACACTGTCGCCGCTCCAGATAGTGTGTTTATGTATGTATTATGTATGCGTGGCTGTCAGCAGTATTGCTGGGCCTGCCTGTGTTGCGGACGTATGTGAGGCTTATGGCATGCCTATGAGGGTGGTTTTGGTGAAAAGATGAAGGGGTGGGTCTTAGGGGTACTGCCCCTGGGCTGTACAAGACCTCCTCGGCCTTTGTTCGCGGCCTCGCGAACGGGAAATAGAGTAGGCGTGTAGTTGTAGTGGTTCTTCTTCATCACTTCTTCTTCTTCTTCTTCTTCTTCTTCTTCTTGTCACTATTCTTCTTCTTCTTCTTCTTCTTCTTCTTCTTCTTCGGTGTCGTGTGGATGTGTAGATGTCGTGTTGTCCTTCTGGTGATGTGAGTTTAGCGTGTACTCAGAGAGGGTGGGTTTTGGGTGTGTACATATACATAGTGAATTTTGATTAACATTATTGTCTTGATGTTGATGCTGTTAGTAAGAAAACAAAGAAAAGAAAAAAATACATAGTTATGTGCATATTGGTGCCATGCAGGCAGGAAAAAAAACATGGTTGGACGGGTGGTTGTGTCGTCCGCCACTGTGTGGGAAAAAAAATTGTTCCCTGCATGTACCTCGTGTCTATAAATATAGGCAAAGTATTGCATAAAAGGTGGAAGAAAAATAGAAGAACAAGTGCCCCAGGGTATAAGTTAAAGGGATATATTAAAATGATTTATTGTTGTTGGGATGAAAAACGACACCTTCACAATTGTAACGTTGGTAGATAGAAAGGAAAGAAAACCAGTATATTTCATGTTAAATGGTGTGCCATGTAAGTATGTATACACTTGTGGGTTGGTGTTGCGTATATGGCTTGAATTTACAATGTTGGTACAGTTATCTTGTAATATAAAATACTAATCTATTTACTTATTTCTATTCCTTCTCGCTCATGAGCCTGGTACCTTATCTCGCTCACTTTCACCTGGCCGTTCTCTTACCTCGCCTCGTACGTACCTTCTCCATTCATTCCTGGCCAAATTCTATTCGGCGCTTTGCTGTGATTTAGTGGCTGTGCCACTAATTCCTAGTTATCGTGAATTTTCTCCCGTGGGTGAGAAAATTGCACCTTGGAAGCGAGGGAGAGCGCTTACAAACTCTGCGCTGGGTCTGGCCACCGTAGGTCGCTCATTATTTAAGCGTTTTCTAATTTTGTTTGCGCCAGTAGCGTTCAGTGTCCCACGAACACTTCGCGTTACTGATGCGTCGCCGTCACCTTATCGGCGCGACTGAAATCGCTGAAAAGTGTATATGTTTGTGTGACATTTAATTTATGTGTTGATTTGTTTTCTTTTTGTGTTTGGGGAATTATATACAAGGGGTGTGCACATATATGTCTTCTTTTCTCTGTAAAGTAAATACATTAGTGCACTTTCATGTGGCATTGTGCCACCGATGTCGCCTCCTTGTTAATCTGGAAAAAATATATAGTGGATTATCGTGATCACATATCAACTACCAAAATACCCTTCATGTCTGCTATGTTGTATGTACATTTCTATATGGCGCCGTCTAAATCTACTTTTTCTATGCCGGCTAACACTTAGTTTATCTTACTTTATAATTTGTGCTGATGTGTGGTTGTGCGTCTTCCCAGTGTATCTCAGTGTATAAGTGTGTGTATTGGTGACGTCACCTTTACGTTAGCATGATCATTCTTGTGCTTTTCTTCTGCGGTTGACTGTATCGTTGGAGCTCTTGCTGAAATACAATACATGATTAATAACAATGCCCTTGGCCAAATATTACCAATACGTGCCTATGTCGCGCAGCGCTGTTTTAAGGGTCGGCTTGGATGGTGCCACCGTCCTTGAGACCTCTTCGGACGTCTCGTGTGTTACGGCGGTCGGTCAGCCTCGGTTGCTGTACCGTTCATTGTTGGCATGTCATCGGACTTACCCTTTACGGTGCCGAACGCCCTGTGTCGCGTTCGCATGTCAGTTTCAATATACCCTATACGGTGTCGGTCTTACCCTATACGGTGCCGAAGGCCCTGTGTTGTGTTCGCATAGTACCATCAATTAAATCTATATGGTGTCGGTCTTACCCTATACGGTGCCGAACGCCCTATGATAAGTAAAGTGTGCTTAACGTAGATTATGTTAATTAATGCTATAAAAAATTGTATATACATGCCGAAATAGTCCTTAACCTAATGCCGAAAAATATTGTAGCTACTGTTTTGCAACAGTGCTTGGTAAATTTGCTTAAATATAAGTTGCCTTTCAAATGCAACTGCCTTACATACTAGAATTTAGATCGGCGCGATCGCCTGAGGCATGTCGCCACCCTCAGGGCACCACACGTGCATATTTTTGTAGCACCGGTTGCTCCCAAAACTGCCAGGTTAAAAACCCTTTTGCATTCTGCGCCCTTAATGCTAATTGTCGACTTCCCCCCTTAATAACTAATATGTATTGTATAGGCCTGTGTGACCGCGTTGCTAGGGAGCAAAAGCTTCGCGCGGATATCCTGTTCATTTATATTGGCATTATTTGCCATTTTATATTTATTAATCGGTTGCCCAGGCCGCTGTGAAGTGCTCGCCGCATTCCTCATTTACATCTCTGGCCGCTCGCTGCGTTACCATTTAAGCTCTGGAGACCCGCTGTCATCCATTTATGTGGGCACGGAACCGAATGACCGCATTCATTCCATACGCATTATTTATCATTCATTGGTTATTATATATCATTTGTTAAATCATCTTCACCTCACTGTCCGGAATGAGGACTTGGCGTGCCTAGGATTGGTCCCGTTGAATCCTGAGGCACTGCTTCACTTCACACGATTGGAAGACTCGTTCCCCGCCTTAGGAACGCTACTTATGTTACAAACGAATTATAAGTCTAGTCCAAGTTGGTCGTCTCTAGGTTCGTCTCCTGAGTCTAATACTGAGCTGGCTAATTCTCCTACTAGATGTCAAGAGTCTCCCCTGCAGGTCTGGCTTTGACGACCGCAGTGCATAATGGGTGTAAGTTTCTTCGTCCCAGCGACAGGCTAGGTCTCCCAGGATTCCGAAGTTTGCCCGCACTGAGTCATCGTCGCTTCGACCTTACGTCCATCTGTCATTAAACTGGGTCAGGATCCATCGCCGCATTCTCCAGTTCTGTCCTCGTGTGGCGCTTCTGCTCTCCATCCGTTTACCTTTTCGTCACCATACGGTGTGATTTCAGATTCCTTTGAAAATAAGTGTGATACTGTATACTGCAGTCTTTAGTGTGATTTGTAAATATGTTTTTGTGAACTGTGTAATTATGTAAAATTCCTATTGTTCTGAGGTTGTAGAATCTTCGGAATGCAGTGACTACTTTAGGCCTGTTATTGCCGTATCGGATTTCCAGCGTTGATGCCTTGGTACATTTCTGGAGGTATTAGTAGGTTTATAGGGTGCTGGGTCCCTTGTTATTAGGATCCGAGGGTGTTATTTGCTGAATGGGGTTAAAGCGTGGTGGGAGGGGGTCGTGCATCGTTGGAGTCCATGTTTATGGTGGCCGGGAGCCGATGATGCTGTTAGGAGGTATTTACTGTGAGTGGATGGGTGGGTTTTTCCCAGGTGTGCAAAATATGAAAATATCATGCGGGTGTGATAGTAATACAACCCCTGGTGTGTGGGTGGGATATCCCATGCAGTGAGATGGATATGAGGCGTATCTGCTCTCATTTGAGGATAAGGCGTGTGCTAGGATACAATAAGTTTATATCCCTTGCATGCGGGATTATTTAATAAAATATTTGTAAGTATCAGTATGGCCTCATCTCTCTACATAGAGATGTGCATCGCCGCTTAATATTTGTTTCCGAATCACCTCTAATACTCAGGTGTAGGCGTTCGGGTCCAAGGTGTAGCAAACCTTAATTTGTGAGAAGCATGAAGTCTATCAACCCCGATGTATACTTTGCAAAGTAGTGTAGGTGTTCTTATGTATCTGTATGTCTGTGCTGGATAGTGTTGAAGATGATGGGGTGTGTAGGAGGAAAGGTATGGGGATGGTAGCCCGTAGTTGGTACCAAGGCCATCCTGATGGCATTATCCACCTCTACTCCTATTGTAGTGTGTCATCCTCTCTTGGTAGTTATGTGTTTTCAACCCGCTCTTTGGGATATACGCTCGCTGAGTTGAGATGCCATATAGCACCTAGTGTTTCCCAAAATACTAATCTGTGGAGTACCCGTGGGTCTGTCATTCCCACGTCGTGTAAAATGTTTATGTCTGTGGGTCCCGCCCTTTGGCTGCCACTATGTTGTCTAAGTGTGGTGACGCTGTGTCGTTCACAGCCTTATCTCGTCCCATGTCCATAATGTGGGATGGGGTAGCATGTGGCTGCGAATATAAATCAGTATAGCATAATTGCCTGTAGCGGTTTTAGAAGAAAAAAACAACTGAGAAAGTAAATTATTAGGGGGTTCCTCCATGGAATCTGTCTGTATTCGCCCCTAATTTAGTTTGTATGTTCGCGTGTAATTGCCTGTCTGCCCCTAAGTGCTGGGCACGTGTGGAAGGGAAGCGGCCGTGGCTGTAATTGATGCTCGCTTGTGTGTATGGAGTCCTCTACCGCTGACTCCTGCCGGCGCGTGTGGTGTTATTGGAGAGGGCTTATCTCGTATCGCGTGGCTACTTGTCACGCGCCGTGTACAGTGTGTTATCACCTTTGTATACATGCTCCTAGTGCTGTTAGTGATAGGCGTAAAATAGTCTGTCTTCCCAGATCAATCTGGTCTGCAATATTTGTGTAATATATGATGCGGAGCCTAATGTAATGCCACTCTCACTTCCTGTATCAACATCCGTGTTGTCACTTTATACCATTACTGTTATTGTTTTATGTTAGTGTCATCATGTCTGTATGTCATTGTCACGTTCTGCTGCTAGAAAAATTTCTTCCGCCAACAGCGTATGGCGACACGGTGGAATTCGCTTATTTGCAGCGCGGTGCTTCCTGTATGTGTGTTTAGTGCCCTTGTATACGGAAAGTCTTCAATGAAATGCAGGAAGGATAACAAAACGTGACTTCTGCCACTGTCCGTGTGTCGACATGTGTTTGCATTCCAGAAAGGCCAACGTGTTAATTTGTAATGTTTTCGCTCTCAAGCTTGTTTGGGAATTTGTTTCCGTGATTACTTCCCCTTTGTGTCTTGCTCTATTATTTTATGTCCGGGGTAATCTGCATTGCCATGATTTTTAGCCGTAGAGATGTGGTGTTCCCTACTTTGTGTGAGAGTTTGTCTGTGCTCGTGGCATCTCACGTATTCAGATTTCGGGCGCTAAGGTCCAAAAGAGTATTTTGTGGTCTCCGTAGAGGCCTGGTGTTCCCGGTACGTCCCCTATTGGTAGTCCCGGGGTCGCTAATGCCCTAAGTAGGCTACTATAGCGAATACCTTAGAACGGGCCTACGCCCCTGTAGGTATGTCTCGTGTATGTCGTCTGTGTGAATTTTGGTTAGCCCTGGTCTTAATTTGTGGGCGTAGTGTGGTTTTGAATCCCCTAGTGAATGATACTCTGTCGGCCGTAATAGTGTTATGTCTGCGAGTGCCTCCAGCCAGCATACTGCGTCACGTATTCGTGCTGAACGTGCAAAGTATTGAGTTACCTCATGTGATAACGCCGCTGTTGGGACTGTGTTTCCTGTCCTGCAGTTAATATTTGAAGTGCACAGCATTTATGTTATGACCTTCCCCCAAATGTTTTGAGCGTGTTTTAAAATATGTTGTCTACGAGGCCCTACGTTTCTTCATAATGACCGTGCCTGATATTTTGGCCCTATTATCGTGATGACGCTATCTGTGTCAGACTTGTGTAGTTGATGTGTATGTACATGTATTCCTTGTATGTAAAAGAACCTTCCCTTGATCATGCTTGTGTGACTCAATCGTTCTTGTGCTTGTGTGTCCTGGCCCTTAGTTGCCATGTTGCGCCCTTGAGGTTGACTTTGGGCAGCAAGCTATTGCTGTATACTCCCGTGTGGGTGTACCTACCTTGTAAAAGAACCTCCCCGTGTTTATGTCTGTGCTGTGAGTGGCATTAGTGCAATTCATATGCCATCCCTGGTGTATATTTAAGATGTGTACACAATGATAATATGCAATTCACATACATATAATATAACCCTTCTTATACATACATTAATTCTTAGCTGTAACTCTATGAGACACAGTGTCTATATGGGATCCTATGGCTTTTCTATGGGATGGGGTATTCGTGCTGTCTGTGCGACGCCGTCCGTGTGATTGTCTGTCCCCTTGTCCATATTACTGGTTTAATTTTTAATGTGCCTCGAATTGCCTTAGTTCTGGCCAGTTTTTGTCTAGTTGGGAGTGGATTTTCCCCTGTAAATGTGTTTATCCTCGCCCGAGCGCTGTTGCACGACGGGGTGAATACCTTCGCCCAGTCATGAGGGTATAGGCCTCCGACTCCCATTGAGGTGCCTCTTTACCATTTTTCAGGGGTGTTTTAAGTAAAGTAAGCCTAAGCCTACGTTCATTGTAGTGCCTGTTAATAGGCGTAGGTGTGCTGGCGCCTGAAGGGCTGCGTTGGCTCCGCGCTACCCTATCAGTGTCTGTGGGGGGTATGCCCTCCTGTGTGCCTGGCCTCGTGGGGTGGGCGGTAAAACTTCCCTTATACCCCGTGTACTTTATTTTGGAGGCAGGATAGTGCGTGCAGGCGTGTGTGTTATACCCTGGTGAATTGTAAGCAATCCCCCTGTATTTCTTTGCCTCGGGGGTGCACATGTTCGTGTCCGCCTCCATTCTGGGAGAAATCGTCCTTTGAACTGGCGGTAGGGGTCGTGTAGTTGCCTGTGAGCGCCCCTCTAATGTATTGGAGGGCAGTAAGCCGTTTTCTGGGCTATGGCCACGGCAGACTCCTTCCTGTCTGTCTATGTGTGCGGGTCTGTATGGGCTTATCGTACTGTGGCACGTTCTCTACGTCCTCAGCCCATGAAATAGTTTCCTCCAGGTTCCTCTCTGTGTTATCGTGTGTGTTTGAGAGCCCTGGCGTCAACTCCCTCTCGTTCATTTGTTCTGAGGGGTTAGCGTAGGTTTCGCCCCTCGGTCTGGCAAAATTGCCTCCCGGCCCGGAGCTGCGGAACGTGTGTCTATCTGAGTTTGGCCCTGTAGTCTATTGGAGGCTAGCCTGACCGTTTCCTGGCCAATGGCCACGGCAGACTCCTTCCCTTGTGTGGCGGTACGTGTCGAGAGGGACATCTTCGCGAATTGCTGTGTTAGCGTATCTACGCCTATGTCCTCTCTTGGTTTCGTTGGTGGCCCTGCCGTGAACTCAAAGATGGCATTGTTGGCTTGGAGTTCCCGATATCCTTCCCAAATTTGGGCGTACTGCCGATTAAGGCATATGGCCTGTTCGGCAACTTTGGTACCGCTAGTTCCTATTTGTTTATGTTCTATACAGGTCTGTGGCCTCCAACTGGAGGAGCGCCTGTTCGCGAATAAGCTCCCTGTATTGGGCATATAATATTGTGTAGTGCACCCTTATTCTCTCTAAGGTTGTGTTACTCGTTATCGGGCCATGTGTAGTGTTCAATCGGTCATATATCCTGTTCCTTCGGACATGGCTCCTGTTGAGGTGTTCGTGTATGTTATGTAGATGTTTGTGTGCGCGTTTCAATTGCGCTATCCTATCCTCCGACGGGGTGCATGGCTGTTTGCCCTGTATTGCGCCAACTCTTGTCTGGAGTGCCCGTATTTGTGCCTGTCGCCTTTGTATATGCCTCTGGCACCGTAGTAATAAGGTGAATAATAGTGGTGCACCCCTATCGCCTCTATGGCTGACAACCCCTGTTGCTTATGCATGTGGTGCCTTTCTACATAGCGTAATCTTAAAGTAATGCTGTTTTAAGTGTAGTGTGTCCCATCAGGACTAATGTATTTTTAACAGTATTGGTTATAAAGAAACCAAAAAAAGAACTGCCGCCCTAGTGGGGGGTGGGTGGCTGGGTTAAAATTTCCCTTATATTCCCCGAGAGGGGGAAAAATAATGCTTTCTCTGAGAAAAAATCAAATTTCGCTTGGCTGCTTTCAGTATGGACCGCTCTACCACGAGGGCTCGTTGTATGAGTCCCTTACTCTTATTTTGCGTGGTACCCGGCCTCCACCAATCTGTTTTATCCCTCTGTTAGGGGTGGGATAAACAGGTTAGTGTAGATGTATTAATTTAAGGGATGTTTCCGAAAAAGGGTAGTTTCCCGTGATTGGGGGAGACTACCAGTATAGTGTGTTGGTGTGTGTACGTGATCTATTGGGGGCGTCCCTACAGGATGCTTTTACCTGCTAGGGGATGAATGTCTAAGAGTGGGCTATTAACCTAGCCCGCCAATTAAGTAGAGCGAGCGTTTTAGCGAGCTCACGTGCAGAGTCGACAACTTGACACTCTGAAGTCGGGCCGCTTGCTCGAGTACAATAGAATTCCTGACGGCGCAGTTCCTGGCCTCCACAGTCAGGGGCAATTAGGACTAAGGTCAGATTGTGTGTAAGGATGTAAAACTAGCGGCAATGAGTAATAGATGTAAGTGTTTACTGACCAAGTGTTTATTGGTCAGTGGTGGTGATGTACTGTCCCTTTAGGCAGTGGACAGGTATGAAACAAAGTACAGAGTGTGTGAAATACAAAGCGTTATGGGTAGTTGTTACAATAATAAGGAATCTGAGCACACTGCTAGTTCTCACCTGGTGAAGAGCTGGAACGGACCTTGGAGGAGCAGAGCCGATGGCCACGAATAGATAATGGGCTCTTCTGGGTCTACCTTTTAAGGCCTTCCCCCACTGCTTGGTCAGCGTTTCCTCACTGTCGCCGCTCCAGATAGTGTGTTTATGTATGTATTATGTAAGCGTGGCTGTCAGCAGTATTGCTGGACCTGCCTGTGTTGCGGAAGTATGTGAGGCTTATGGCATGCCTATGAGGGTGGTTTTGGTGAAAAGATGAAGGGGTGGGTCTTAGGGGTACTGCCCCTGGGCTGTACAATATTCGCACTCCATCGTATCATAGAATCACCCATTATGATAACGTCATCCTCAGTTTGCTCCTGCACGCCCTCTTCCACACTGATCCCAGTAGAGAGCCGTTCAGTCACATTCTTCACCGTTTCCTCTGATTCACGAAGCTTTGTTCTAAGTTCCTGTATTATTTGTTCCCTTGCTTTGATTTGCACCCTCAAACAGTCCGACGTATCACATACTTTACAAAACCAATTCCCGACATCACAATCCTCCTTCTTGACCATAATACAGCCGAAGTGAAACCATTTCTCACATAGTCTACACTGAACACCTTTCTTCAATGTTTTACTGCGCGTCCAACACTTTAATGCTGTCACTGGATCATTTGCCAGATTCACATTTGGAGTAACAGGGCCTGGATTCCCTTCCACTCCACCAATATCTAACAATGCAGCTATCACTAGGGCTATAAACCACAAGTTACTAGGACCCGTACGCACACACAAACACCGGATATCCCGACTACCCTTCGCATACCACAGTCCGATCCTCGCGCGATAACACTCCAGAGAACAACCCATTTCAGCACACCTGAGAGCTCGGGAAAAACACAACCTTTCACTTTGACTGCCACATACTGTCGCTGTATCATGCTGAAATTATGAGTTGTCGTCTAAAACCTTAAAACTATTGAACGTTAATTCTCTTACGGTTTTTCTTCTATAATTTCGCATGGTGTTCAGAAACAGTAAATCAATGGATTCAGTACTCTAATAGTATAACCGGTGAGTGTTACGTCGTCTAAAACCTTAGAACTATTAAACGTTAATTCATTTACTGTTCTTTCTTCTATCATATCCCATGCTTTTCAGAATCAGTAGGTCTAGACTAAATCAATGGATTGGGTACTCAAATCGTATAACCGGCGGGTCTTACTGCTAAGCTTACAATCAATGGACTCAGCACAAACATGATTTAAGCTCATCTGTCTAAGCAATGGATTTATTATATTCAAGGTTTGTTAATATGCCACGAAAGAGGATTTTCTACTGCATTCTAATTCCATAAATATCGATTTTTGTAAGGATGTGCTTTTTGCAAATACTCTTGCTGTAACATGCTGCAATTCCGAGTTGTCGACTAAAACCTTAAAACAATGAACGTTAATTCTCTTAATGTTTTTCGTCTATCTGGTTTTCAGAATCAGTAAATCAATGGATAGGAAGGAGGTTTTTCTTCTGCATTCTAATTCCATAAATATCGATTTTTGTAAGAAATGTGCTTTTTGCAGATACTGTTGCTGTATCATGCTACAATATGATTTGTCATCTAAAACCTTAAAACTATCATCATCTTATAGGCCTCATAAATTAGCAGTGACGATTTGCATTCTAATTTCATAAATAACAATTTTTGTAAGAAGTGTGCTATTTGCAAATAATGCTGCTGTAACATGCTGCGATTGTGAGTTGTCTAAAACCTTCAAACTATTGAACGTTAATTCTCTTACAATTTTTCTTCTATCATTTCGTATTGATTTCAGAAACAGTAAATCAATGGATTGAGTACTCAAATCGTACTCAAATCGTGTAATTTCATTAATATCGAATACCCAGTGAGCGATATGATGATCCAATTTTCAGTGATTGCCTTCTTAAGTTACGGAACGTACAACTTGGAATTCTGACTGAAATGTATCGAATAACCGGTGTTACGGTTAAGCTGTCAATCAATGGACTCAGCACACAAATGGAATCAACAGTGACGAATTGCATTCTAATTTCATAAATATCAAACAAAGACACCAGCCACAGCACGCTCTCATTCTGACGCTCCACTCGGGAAAGCGATAGCACCCCTGTAGTAACGTGCAAAGGAGTTTATCGCTGAGCGCTACAGACAGGACTGGAAAAGCTGCCCTGCTGGCAGTGTGCGAATGAGTTTAATGCTGATCGTAGCACTTAGGAACAAGGACACCTCACTGTAAGAGGGGCGGGTAGAAGTTTTCCTTCGAGGGATGTCCTGATAAGGGAGAAAGAGGCTCCTCAGCCAACAAGATAAAGCAGGAAATCTTGACCAAGATGCTTTCATAAATATCGAATAACTGGTGAGTGTTATGATGATCCAATTTTCTGTGATTGCCTTCTTAAGGTAGAGAACGTGGAGGTTGGAATTCTAACTGAAATGTAAATAGTGTTCTATAATCATTTGGTTGAAATAAAAGCATAACAACCTTTCTCCTTAAGTCTCTCATTATAAACATATTGGGGAAAGTATGATTTATGAACATGCGAGATTTCTCGCACGTGTCCGCTAGTTTTATTTAATTCTATTAATTTGCACACCTCTATATGTTAACCAAGTGTTACGTCTCTCAGTTCAAATATAAGCGACCCATCTTTTATTTAAAATTTATACCATTCGTATCATAAGTAGACAGAACACCAAATTGTACCGCTGTAGCCTTAAATTGTGTGGATATCTCTATCTACTTAGAATAAAACAAAGTTCCCAATTCTTGGATGTAACGGGTAATCTCGAGAGCAACCTGATGGATTTTAATACGGTTTTCACCACTCTGTAAAGGATTTCTCGATGAAGGATTAGTAGAAAAACATTTATTTATGACCAAATGAAGCCGAGCAGTTACGATTTCAGTGAAACGAGTAGAAGAAAAACCTAACGTCTATGCGTCTTTTAAGCTTACGCTGGGTAAACTGTTAATAATATCGATATACTCTGAGAATTGTTCAGCATGAAAAGTTCTACAAGAAAGTCCGCGACAGCTCTCACATCGACCACTGTAAGTTTTACGTTTTCATTTCTTCAAGCAATCTCCATTCAATGGGAATTTTAATTACTAGCTTCAGAGTGAGTTTACGAGCTTGCGAGCGACCTATCACCCTAGCTTCAGCCAGCATCAAACTGTCGAGTCGTGTTGAGTTAATACTTCAGAGAAGAGAATAGCTTATGTGTTTGGAGTTAGCTATTCACCTTGTCTTTTCATAATTGCGTCTGGAACCTGACGTCCGTGCGTCTTTTAAGCTTACGCTGGGTAATTAGTGGGACACACACACAGAGGACAGGCAGACACCCACACATTTGATCTCATGAGTGTACGTCATCATTTACCCAAAAGCGACGGTACCGTAAATGTCTGTTCAGGTCACTAGCATGAAGACATGCAAATGTCATATTGACAGAAGTAGGATTGTTGAAGTGAATGCTGTACATTATTTTCAACTATATTATTAACACCTCATATGAAGCGGCTTCGGTGGTGTAGTTGGTAACATGCTGAGCTTCTATGCCCAAGGTCACGGGTTCAAACCCGGTTGAAGTCGTCGGATTTTTAAGTGCGTTAAACATCCCTTAGTATGTCTTCGTTCGGAGGGGAAGTAAAGCCGGTGGCCCATGTCATAGATGTATGGCAAGATAAAGAACCGTCTACTAATTAAGCTTGTGTGAACCTAAAGTATAGGTTAGATTTGACTGACGCTCCTAGGATCCAACGTTTGTCGCCAGGAGCCTACTGCGTTGGCATCTAGTAACCATGTTCAGAATTAGTTGGTCGCTGACGGTGGTGTTTGGTAGCAAAAGTTGGAACTACATGAAAATCGAATGTCTGCAGTCCCTACTTGAATTAAAACAGATGACACACACTAATACAGCCATCACAATTAACATCGGTTATCAGAGAGATTCAACACACACCCAAAGTACAAGGGTTGCTTGGTTCCTCAGTTTAGGGGCTGCGACAACGTGGTCATGTAGCCCCGTGTACTTTGGGTGTTTGAAGAATCTGTCTGATAACCAGTGTTAATTGTGATGGCTGTATTAGTGTGTGTATCTGTTTTTTTTTATTCAAGTAAGGAATGCAACATTGATTTTTTCAAATAGTTCCTAATTTTGCCACCAAACGCTACCGTCAACGACTACTAGGCCTAGTTCAGAACGTAGCTACTAGACGCCACGGCAGTCGGCTCTTGGCAACGAACATAGGAACCTAAGAGCGTTGTTTACATTCTTAAACTATACATTTTAGCTTCACACAGGTGTAATTAATGGAAGGTTCTTGAACATGCCATAAATCATGACATGGAACCGCCGGCTTTACTTCCCCTCCGAAGGAAGGCATGCAGAGGGATTTTTAACGCTCTTAAAAAATCAGACGGCTTCGGCCGGGCTTGAACCCGCTATCTTGGGTATAGAAGCTCAGCATGCTACCAACTACGCCACCGAAAGTACACGGGGCTACATGACCACGTTGTCGCAGCCCCTTAACTGAGGAACCAACCAACATCTCATATGGCTCGAGGAATAAACGTGGGTTAGCAAGATGTCATTTCGTAACTTGAGGAAAGTAGATTTGGCGACTACGAGACGGGCTTAACGAGCTATCGCACAAGAGTGCCACTGAAAATAGCAGCATGACTTCTTAGAATCGGACCATGGTGAACGCTACGAAGCTTGGTCAACGGCCACTTGACCCCAACGAGGATACAAATGGCGTGACGAATGAGCATCATGAAGCCGTTTTGAATCTGTTGACGTCATGCCAGGCGTGGAAGATGGAAAAGCCCACGTGCGATGAACGGACCAACGACAGGGAAGGAAGATCGGGAGTGACAGGCGATTTGGGGAATGTTGCCCAGTGATTGGCTCCAGGTCGCTACCCCAAGTATCGCATGGAGGGAGATATGAAACTTCTATAAAAACTCTGAGTTAATTCAATCCCCAATCTTGTGTACAAATTTTGTTTTCAAAGTCTACGGTACAGTGCTTATCCATGAGGCCGATTGTATTTTAATATTGGCTAAGGATAATAGGCAAATTCACGTTTGACTCCTAAATGGTGTAAGTTTGATCTGGCTTTTCACCAAAAAATGTGATTCAAGGAATTAGATTCCATCACAATCAATAATAAAACAGCCGACATATCTCGTCTCTGTTTGTTTAATTCCATTAAATTACACATCATCGCTGCGAGTAAGGAAGATGAACGTCTGCAAAGGAAACAAATGACACATTGACAAGCCAAACCAGATCGTCCAGAGTTCGAATACGATGAGCCAAATGATCTCGACTTACCCAAGATCTCCAATTTCGATTAATTCATCGGCACGTAAATTCAACGTTTCCCAGTAACTTAATATTTAGAATCATTTCCACCCAAGTATCTTCGCCAAGCCATAGTAGAATCAGTAAATTCATTCGTTTATTATTATTATTATCTTTTGTTACAATTTTCCTGTTTTTTTAATATAATTGAATTCTATCGTTTATATGATGCAGTCCTTTTCATTTTTCATTGTCGAAGCAGCTGTAAGCTAATCCCAGTATCCTTGCACCCGGTATTATCGGAGTCTTAATAAGGATTAAATTGCATTAGTCACCCACGTGGGGAAAACCACATTACATTTGGCGCCACAATGTTTGGACGAAAACCGGATGGTATTTGAGAAGGGAAGATGTGATATCTCTGTGCAAGTGTTTTAGGGGATTTTTATCTTGTGTGCTATTGTCTCAGCATGGGTGATGAGAACAATATTCTGTTGAGAAGCGGTCAACAGTTAGGCAGTCATATGGTGGAGGAGAAGGTTGATGATACGCGTAGTCGGTTGGTAGAAGAGAGTGGGATTAGTACAGGGGTGGCTGAGATAAACCCTAGTACAAGTTAGGAGTACGAAAGTCCCTCAGCCATGCAGAAGTTGTTCATGATGATAAGTGAGAAATTGGATGAGAATAAGAAAGAGAATCAGGAGATGAGTAGAGAGATGATTACGGATATGAGTAGGGAGATAAATGAGAAATTTGATGTGAGCATGAGAGAGAATCAGGAGACGAATCGGGAGTTAAGCAGTGAAATCGAGGCCACAAACAGTAAAATAGGTTCAAACAATCAGGAGATGAATGAGAATTTAAATAAGAATAGCAGGGAGGTGAATGGAAGGTTAGACAGCACGGAGAAGGTGAATGAGGAGTTGAATAAGAAGTATGAGAGGATTAAGGAGAGTATGACAGTATTCAAAGAGATGATGAAGGATGAAGTGTGAGGTAAATGAAACCATAGCTGAAGTTAGGATAACAATAGAGGAACAGAAGATCGTAGGTGAAAGCAGTATAGAAGAAAAGAAGATCGAACGTGAAAGTAAATTAGAGTTGAAAGGATATCGTAGGTGAAAGCAGTGTAGAGGGAAAGAATATCGTGTTGTTGTTGTTTTTGTTTGAGTCTTCAGTCTTTTGACTAGTTTGATGCAGATCTCCATGCCACCATGTCCTGAGCTACTCGTTTTATCTCTACATAGCTACCTCACCCAACATCCGATGCAATCCCTTTAACATATACTAGCCTTGGTCTACCCCTACAGTTCTTGCCCTCGACCCTTCCTTCGATAACTAAGCTTTCTATTCCTGGGTGTCTTAGTATGTGTCCTACCAACCTATCTCTTGTCTTCATTAGCAGTCGCCAGAAACATCTCTCCCACTCGTCTTAATACCACTTCGTTTGTAACCTTATCTACCCACCTGATCATCATCATTCTCCTGTAACACCACATTTCAAACGCTCTCTATTCTCCTCTTTTCTGCAACACCAATAGTCGTAGTTTCACTTCCATAGAGCGCCACGCTCCGGTCAATAGCTTTCAAAATGACTTCCTAATACCTAAATCAATATTCGAAGTATTCGCTGTCTATATTCGATCGTAGGTGAAATTAAATTCGAGTTAAAGGAGATTTTAGGTGAGAATAGAAGAGTGTTAGAGAAGACGTTAAGTGAAAGTAAATTAGAGGTAGAGGAGATTGTAGTCGAGAATAGAGTAGATGAGAGGAAGAAGCTGTTAGAGGAGACGTTATGCGAAAGTAGAATAGAGTTAGAGGAAATTGTAGCAAATGAGATGAAGAATCAGGTAGAGGAGATGTTAGGTGAAAGTGAAGTATAGGAGAAGAAGCAGCAGTTAGAGGCGACGTTAGGTGAAAATAGAGTAGAAGGGAAGAAGCAGCTGTCAGAGGTGAAAGTAAAATAGAGGAGGCGATGACTGTAGGCGATAATAGAATAGAAGTAGTGGAAATTGCAAGTGAGAATGGAGAAGAAGAAATGGAGAATCAGTCTGAGGGGATGTTAGGCGAAAGTCGAATAGAATTAGAGGAGAAGGTAGGAGAAAATAGGAGAGTATTAGAAGATATCGTAGATGAGAATAAAGTAGATGAGAGGAAGAATCTGTTAGAGGGGACGTTAAGCAAAAATAAATTAGATGTACAGGAGACTGCAGTCAAGAGTGAATGAGATGAGAGGAAACAGCAGTTAAGGGCGATGTTATGTGAACGTAGTGTAGGGGATGATGAAGGACTGGAAGCAGATAATAATAGATCACGTATGAGTAACCAGCAGGGGGATCGCAGTAGACGGGGAAACCGAAGGGGAAATTAAGGAACTTCATAAACAGAAAGAAACGGTATAAGCAGATAACATTGAGAGAGGAAAGGAAAAGTAGACTTAGAAAGATGCATAAAGATCACAAGGAAGATTGGATCAGTGTCACAAGTAGGGTAGGAGATGCTGTATGAGGTGAAATTAAAGATTATGCCACATTAGAGCAATGTAATTATGAGGAAATGGAAACTCTGGTGAATGAGATAGAGGAAGAGCATAAGGTGCAGTGGCGTACCGTAGTAGCTGGAGTAGGAGGGGAGTAGAAACGCAGTGTCTCTATCGATAAATGTAGTACAAAGGAGCCAGAAACTGTTGTTATGAGGAGAAAAGAGAGCTTAACTAGGAAAACAGATAGAGGCAAAGGAGTGTGTGGTGAGAACTTATAAATTAGTTATGTAAGTTAGCATTACCGTGTGTTACTTTTCTCTATTACCTAATTATTAAGGTTGATTTATTAAGTAAATTCGTAGAAGAGGAAACAGTTGCTAAAATAGTAGATACAAGCCCTGTTGTGAAGTTACACGTGTCGCGGGCGTAACACGATGTTTTACTCGACACAGGATGCGTAAAATCATGCGTCAGACTAAATTTTAATAATCGGATGAATGAGGCGGGGGTCGAATTTGAGGAAATGCCCATTAAAACAACAAATGTAATCACAGGCGTGGGTAAGGAGTCCCAAGTAATTACAAGGCAGGTTCTGGTGGCTATAAGTTTTAGAATCACGTAGAAGACCAGGTGTGTCTCGTTGTCCCAAACTTAGTGTATGAAGAAATTTTAGAATCAGACTGGCTGACTAAAATTTCAGGTAATTTGTGCTATGACGGTGGATGTGTTAAATTCAGGTTTGGTAAGGAGGAAATAATCATGGAATTCAATGATCAAAGTAAGAGGAGTAATGTTTGAAGTGGTGTATGTACGTTAAATGAGGTGTTGATGGTACGAGAAGTGAAAGTAACTGAACAGGTGTCTGAGAGTATATTTTTAGGCAGCGTTATGACGAACGGAGATCTAGAGGACTTGTTACGTCAGGCTGCGAATTTAGCAAATATAGTGGAAGATGAAAGTAATCTTCTCTACGAGGTTTTATTGAGGATTCGGCGTGTTTTCGAGGATAGGATTGGCAAGGCCATTGCTAAGAACATTCTTTGAACGTCCATGATTGTTCCGTCTTTACTGGACACAGGTAACCGATACCGTTCAAATTAAGCAGATGCTCCAGGATGGCATCATAGAACATTTTAGTGGTCTGTACGTCAATTATTTAATCACCGCTCCTAAAGCAGATGGCAAAGTTAGAATTTGTTTAGGCGCTCGCCTGGCTAATGAACACATTTCAGACAATAAAGTTAATGCACACATATTTAAGGATCAATTGATATTAAGTTCAAGTAGAGAATTAAAGGAGAGGCACCATGGTTTATTATTTAGTACAGTGTAATGACTTCAGTTCATGGCATATTATGTAGTACAGTTTTGAAAGATGTTATACAGTGGCAAGTTATTTTCGGTCAGTATGCAGTCGCAGCAGATTCAACCAAAGGGTAATTTTAAGACGTCTTAGGTCCAACGAGTTCTAATTTGAGGGAACGTAACACACTGATCAATTAGGGAGAGAGTGGAAAAAATAGTATATTATAGGGAATGAGCGAGATTGTAAGATAAACCTATAATATTCAGAGTTTACAGACATATGTTTCGTGAGGAGGAAGAATGTTAAGGGTGATGAAATCTTAATAACCCTAGGCCTTATGTGGGCAGATTTGAAGGTGCCGGGGCATTCTCGTTAGACCAGTGGTGCTAATACAGCTTTTTTTTAGCTGATGCGTGGCGAGGATAAAGCCAGGTCTTCAAGAGTTGAGATCGTTCTTTACAATTACCATACACGACGGTGTACACGTATCTTAGAACATTGCCTGCCACGTAACGATTTACGAGGAGACCTAGTCCACAGACTGAGACGGGTGAGTGACCTATTGTGTGTGGTGTAGTGAGAAGTATTTAAAAGGATACTTGGTAGTCAGGTCATTGTCACGAATGTCGGCTGGTCTGGGGAACTGCTAATTATGTATAATTTAGAGGGAGAGAGAGAGAGAGCGATAAGTCTAGTGGAGTTGACTACAGATGGTGAGATGAGATACGCGGAGCTGTGCCATGAAGCTCGCTGGAGTCTGGTATTCAGACAGATTTAAGGAGGCGTTAACCACCACAGCGCACGTTTGATATAAATATGATTATCTCTGGAACCATACACTTGATGTTCATGAAACTTTAACTGCTTATAGCATATGTGTGTAGTAATAGGTGAATGAAGGTTTATAAAAGCTCTTTTGAGGATAATCATTTTCGTTGCGAGTGTAAAAAATTATGTATCGGTGCATTATTCCTAAAACCATTCATGCTTTTAAGCCAAAGTTCAGTTTCCAGTTTCCATTGTGTCTGAAATGTAATCCTAATCTACAAAATAATAACATTTTCCTCATATGCAATTTTAGGAAAGGAATAAATTTAATAAAAAATAATAATGGATATTACTATTATAATAATTATTTCCAATGTTTAGACCTTTCTGTATTTTTGTATGTGTAAGGCACTATACACACATAGTAGAACTATTGTTGCAAATTTAATGTCAATGGTGCTCTTACTTCCAGGGCTAATGCACCTTTTGTACGAAAACAACATTATTAGTGGTAAAATGAATTCACGACTTGCTTTCTTCTAAAACATCCCAGACTAGTAGTCTCCTGCTCCTGCCTCTTGGTATGCCATCTTCCCTCTTCTTTTATTTATTCCTAGTCCATTTTAATGATTGTCTACCCATATTCCCAATTATTACACTTCCACTATAAGACTATATTCTATGCATAATTATATGTGATGATGGCCTCCTCCCTTGTAAAATTCCAATCCAGAGGTAAAATAGTGCCCCGTTCCGATCTTCGAGTGGGGACTACTCGAGAGGGAGTAAACATCACAAAAGTGATAGAGAGGAAATCTGACATTTTACTGAACAGAGCTTGGAATGTTAGAAGTCTGCAAGGAAGTGGAAGGTTAGAAAACATAGAAAGGGAAATGGATAGGTTGAGGTTGGATTTTGTTGGGACTAGTGAAATGCGCTGCAGGAAGAACAGGACTTTTGGTCAGGGGACTATAAGGTCATTAGCACTAAATCAAACAACGTCTATGTGGGGGTAAGTCTCATATTAAGTAGGAAACTTGGACAGCGGGTGGAATATTATGAGCATTATAGTGAACGGATGATTGAAGCTAAAATCAATACGAAACCTACGTGCACCACAGTGGTACAAGTCTCTATGCCTACCACAGGTTGATGATGAAGATGTTGAAACGCTCTATTAAGAAATAGATGAAACTCTGAGGTATGTCAAGGTGATGAATATCTTATAGTAATGGGACATAGGAATGCTATGGTAGGAAAAGGAAGAGAAGGGAAGGTAGTAGGAGATTTTGGATTAGGTGAGAGGAATGATCGAGGAAGCAGGCTGATGGAATTCTGCACCGAGCATGAGTTGGTCATAGTTATCACCTTATTCAATAACCACAATAGAAGAATATACACATGGATGAGACCAGCAGATACAGGTTTTACCAAATCGACTTCATTATGGTCAAGGAGAGGGTTCGAAACCAGATTTTGGATTGTAAAACATATCCCGGTGCTGACATAAACTCTGACCACAATCTGGTTGTTATGAAATGCAGCTTGAAGTTGAAGAAACTGAAGAAAAGTCAAAACTCAAAAAAGTGGGCAGGCTGAAAGAGAAGGATGTAAACGAAAGATTCAAGAAGAGTATAAAGGAAGGACTAATGAAAAACCCTAAACAAACTTCAATTGCAGACGAATGGGCTCATTTGAAGAATG
Source organism: Meconema thalassinum (assembly GCA_946902985.2). Lineage (NCBI taxonomy): Eukaryota > Metazoa > Arthropoda > Insecta > Orthoptera > Tettigoniidae > Meconema > Meconema thalassinum. The sequence continues at coordinate 798,391,525 of OX336388.2, read as the reverse complement.
AAATAACACAATCTGCAAAGGAAAACATTGATAAGAAAGGAAGAATAGGTAGAAAACCGTGGATCACTTAGGATATACTAGAATTATTGGATGAAAGGAGGAAACATAAGAAAGTAAGAGATGAAAACGGGAAAGCAGAATACAGACGTCTGAGAAATGAGGTTAACAAGAAGTGCTAGGGAGCGAAAGAAAAATGGTTGAAAGAGAAATGTGCAGGTATAGAAAATTATCTGAAATTAGGAAATGTAGACACAGCTTATCAAATGATTAGTAGTACTTTTGGAGAAAAGAAGACTAAGTGCTGTAATATTAAGGACACAAATGGAAAGCCTCTAACAGATAGGTTGAGAGATGGAAAGCTTACGTAGAGTGTTTGTATAAGGGAAGGGAGATTGAGAATCATAAAATGGAAGGGGAAGAGAAATTATTGATGATGAAGTGAAAGGAGATTTAATAGAGATCAGAATTTGACAGAGCATTGGAAGACAATCAGCAACAAAGCACCAGGCATAGATGATATACCGATTGAGTTGCTACGCTGCATAGGTGATAATGGTCTGATCAAGTTATTACACTTGGTGTGTAGGATTTATGAGACAGGTGTGGTACCCTCAGATTTCAAGAATAAAGTAGGAGCCGACAGATGGGAAGATTGCCGTACAATCAGCTTGATTTCTCATGCTTCAAAGATCCTGTTTAGAATAATTTACAAGAGAATGTAAAGCCAGATAGAAGCGAACTTGGGTGGAGACCAGTTTGGTTTCAGGCGAAATTTAGGAACAAGGGAAGCTGTCCTAAGTCTTAAGCTGATTTTGGAAGGAAGAATAAGGAAAGATAAGACAACGTTCATGGCATTTTTAGACTTAGAAAAGGCTTTTGATAACGTTGAATGGGCTAAATTGTTTGACTTTTCGAAAATGATTGGAATAAAGTATAGGGATAGGAGGGTGATCTACAATCTATACAGAAACCAATCAGCAGTCATTCGGGCAGAAAGACATGAGAGAGACCCTGGTATTTAGGAAGGTGTAAGGCAAGGCTGCAACTTATCATACATAGGTAGAAAATCGTTGATCACTCAGGATAAACTAGAATTAATGGGTGAAAGGAGGAAACACGAGAATGTAAGAGATGAACAAATCAAAGAAAGGAAATTAGAGGAATATTAAAGTGGGAGTGAAGATTCAAGGATAAATAATTTCAACTGTGAGATTGGCTGATGACATCGTCATCTTGGCCGACACGCCTGAGGATTTGAATGGTATGGACTCCGTCTTGAGGAAAGAATTCATGATCAAAAATTAAGAAATGTAAAACAAAAGTATTGGAATGCAGCCTAAAGAAATCAGAAACCTCTATGGACATCAAATTGGCAGGTGAAAAACTAAAGGAAGTAGGAGACTTCTGTTACTTAGGAAGCAAAATAACCAGTGACGGACGAAGCAAAGAGGATATAAAAAGTAGGTTAGCTCAGGCAAGGATAGCATTTCTACAGTAAAGGAATCTTTTGATATCAAATATAGATTTAGGTACTAGGAAGTCATTTTTGAAAGCCTTTGTCTGGAGCGTGGCGCTCTATGGAAGTGGAACATGGACTATTTGTGCAGCAGAGAAGAGCAGAATTGAAGCATTTGATATGTGGTGTTACAGGAGAATGATGAAGATCAGATGGGTAGATAGGGTGACAAACGAAGGCGTATAAAAACGAGTGGGAGAGGAGAGATTTTTCTTGTGACTGCTAATGAAGAGAAGTGATAGGTTGATAGGACACATACTAAGACAAGCTTAGTTATGGAAGGAAGGGTTGAGGACAAGAACTGAAGTTGTAGACCAAGGTTAGAATATGTTAAACAGATTGCCTCGGATGTAGTGTGTGGTAGCTATGTAGTGATGAAACGATTAGCTCAGGACAGGGAGGTATGGTTGGCTGCATCAAACCAGTCAAAAGACTGAAGAGTCAAAAATATACAGCAAAAGCTGTCACATGAAAAGCACATGTCATATGAGCTCTCATAAGTAACAAAGAATATAAGCCTCCTCTCCAAGCGTATACTGGTTCTATCTACTGGCCAAAATACCAACTACTGTCAAGCTTAGAGAAGCGGTCAATTTGAATCCAGATAATTATGACAAAATCCCGCATTTCTTCTGAACAGTGAGCGTGAGTGAAGAAATACACACCAGCTTAACGAGTGTATGATCCACGAGACAATGCAGTGAGGAGAGAAATAAAAGACATAAGATTCTAAACGTTTTTCAACAGGCTGCTTGAGCTTTTAGTTCTCGCAGTCAAGTGGTGCAGTTGCACCTAATTTAAAGGGATGTGGCGCGCAGTTCGTCACTCCTGTGGGGGTCCGGGCGGGGACACCAAGAGCCCGCCGAAGAGCCAGCTTGGTGTCCTGGGTGAAACCCCACAAAAGACACGGCACAAAACTAGAAGAATTGCTGAATTTTAACTCACCGGCCGTGAAGGCCAATATACCATCTTTTTGGAAGCCTTCATAGGGAGGCTGAGGCTGCTTGAGCTTTTAGTTCTCGCAGTCAAGTGGTGCAGTTGCACCTAATATAAAGGGAGGTGGCGCGCAGTTCGTCACTCCTGTGGGGGTCCGGGCGGGGACACCAAGAGCCCGCCGATGAGCCAGCTTGGTGTCCTGGGCGAAACCCCACACAAGACACGGCACAAACCTAGAAGAATTGCTGAGTTGTAATTCACCGGCCGTGAAAGCCAATATACCATCTTTTTTGGAAGCCTTCATAGGGAGGTTAAGGCTGCTTGAGCTTTTAGTTCTCGCAGTCAAGTGGTGCAGTTGCACCTAATATAAAGGGAGGTGGTGCGCAGTTCGTCACTCCTGTGGGGGTCCGGGCGGGGACACCAAGAGCCCGCCGATGATCCAGCTTGGTGTCCTAGGCGAAACCCCACACAAGACACGGCACAAACCTAGAAGAATTGCTGAGTTTTAATTCACCGGCCGTGAAAGCCAATATACCATTTTTTTGGAAGCCTTCATAGGGAGGTTAAGGCTGCTTGAGCTTTTAGTTCTCGCAGTCATGTGGTGCAGTTGCACCTAATATATAGGGAGGTGGTGCGCAGTTCGTCACTCCTGTGGGGGTCCGGGCGGGGACACCAAGAGCCCGCCGATGAGCCAGCTTGGTGTCCTAGGCGAAACCCCACACAAGACACGGCACAAACCTAGAAGAATTGCTGAGTTTTGATATACTGGTATGTTACCGGCTTTCTTTCAAAGCATGTAAGGACAAGAAGGGGCCCATCGCTAATGGTCTCGAAAGGGATCGTCTCCTTCTTCCCAGTGCAAAAGTTCAACACTACAAAACACGAACCGTACAACATCTTCTCAGTTGAAATAATAAAACCAGCTCCAGCAAGTTCATGTGCTGACAGAAAGCGTAGAGGCCAAGATTCAAATATCAACCAACGATCGTTTTCCGATTTTAAATTTAACCCAGGTGGTAAACCCACTCGCTCACCTCTTGTATTTGGTATTAAAGCCATGTGTTTTAATAAAGCTTTTTATTGTTAGTTATTGACTTTGCACAAGAGCTCAGAGTACTTTAAAGCATAATGTATGCTTGATCACAGTCTGTTCACTACGTTAGTGGCGCAGTACCGCACCTAAAAAACAAAATAACCAATCAATCAATGAATCAATCAATAAGTCAATCAATTAATCAATCAATAATTACTTGTAAATAAAACTTTAACGTTAATTAGCATTAAAAGACCAAAACAGCATTAATAAACTTACTTTAAATAATACTGTATGGAGCCACTAACATTAATTAATCTACTTATTTTTTTAATAAGGCAGCAGTAATTCACATCCCCCTTTAACAAACATATAAAAAATGAATGTCATGTCGCATCTTCTATTTCGTTGCCAAAAAAGGACTCATTTCAGTAACCATCAAGGCCATAAACCATAAAAAAATCTAAATTATCCTGTTAAAACTTGTGGATATTAATTAAGTCCATAGACAACGACACGTAAGTTAAATTTAAATTTTGTTTAAAAAACTGAAATATGGCCTTATATTTTTTGGTTGACAACCATCACGTTGTATTGGCTGCAAATACACAGAAATCAACCAAGAAAGCATTCATCGTCCATGTTCAAAATGTTGACCACCGCTCTCTGGCAGGCAATCGCTGGTGATGCAGGGATATTACTAGACCCTGCATTGAAATGGTTGAATTTGCAAATGTTCATTTGCAGGTGATTAATTTGGTCTAAGACAAGGCCACAGGGTCCTTCTTATCGAATTTACCTAGCAAGGCATTCACAACGTGTCATTTATACCACTGATCCAAATTCTGGGCTATGAAAAGCTCTTGCATTTTGCTGCAAATGTAATTTTTTTTCTTTACGTTCCACTTCATTCTTTTTGTATTCGAAATCGCACACAAATTCCGTATTAACCTTTAAAGCCATGTGCAACCATTGGGCTTTACAAATTTGCTTAAAAAAATTGGGAAGCAAGATTTCAAAAATACTTTGGGGATGAGACATTCGTTAACATTTACCACGCGTCCAGATCAAACACGAGATTTGAAACAAAATTCAAGGGACTCGGAGTTAAAACTATTAGCAGCGGTAGAATGGGACATAATTGTAAGTTAGTCTTGCCTGAGTTTTCAATAGTCGACTGCACGGCAATGGTTCCACTTTAGAGCGTCTCAGGTTTTTAGCTGCTACAGTGGTACGGATTTTACTAATATCTAAAGAGAAATAAAACAAACCATCATAAATATATAAATTCAAATTAATACATGCATTTCATAAATAAAATATGGTATTACAGAAAAATTAAACGAGTTTTATCAATAGAAATCTCACCTTGGCTTGTAAAGCCTTGTTTTATTGCCTTCTCGTGGGCTCAAGGGAGTAATGGTCTCACTCTATCTCTTTCTCGCACACAACAAGGCATCGTAGACAACAATTATCTAAATAAAAAAATTAAAACAATAAATCAGTAAATACATTCCAATTAATCAATAAGTAACTGTATATAAATCATACTAATATATAAAAATGAGATGGTGTGTGTCTGTCTTTCTTTCTGTCTGTCTGTCTGTCTGTGTGTTACTCAATAACGCAAGAACCACTGGTCCGATTTAAATGAAATTTTGCATGGATGTAGCTGATTTACCATGTTTACATATAAGATACTTTTAATTTCGATATTTTGCACTATTAAAAAATGGCGACCATTTTAGTGACGTCACTACACCCTTTGGTTTCAAAATGTCATATTTCCATATCAAATAAAAAGAGAACGCTAAGAAATAGCAAACTTTTGATGGCACATTTGAGCTTCAAAATTTAATTTCCTATCCGAAAGGTCCTTATCACTTTTCGTGTATCTCCAACGGTTAGCGAGTAAAACCCACATATGTGACGTCACTACACCCTTTGGTTTCAAAATTTCATATTTCCATTTCAAATAAAAAGAGAACGCTAAGAAATAGCAAACTTTTGATGCATACACGAGATTAACATTTAATTTTCTATCCAAAAGGTCCTTATCACGTTTCGTGTATCTCCAACGGTTAGCGAGTAAAACCTAAATATGTGCAATAAAACACGGTCAACACCGAGCGGTGCAGTATATCTCTACATACGTAAAAATTAAGGTTTGTATGTTTTCTTTCGCAATTTCTACGGAAATTTGAGTTATTTACGCGTTTCAGACTTTTTTTTATTATGGATGCGCGCGAAAATATTTTTTGGTCTGTCTGTCTGTTTGTTTGTTTGTCTGTGGACAAGTTTGTTCCCTTATAACTCGAGAACGGCTGGGTGTATCAACGTAAAATTTGGTACAGATATCCATCAGAGGCACGACACTAATCATTGATGTAACCCTTCTCCATACCTCTCATAAAAGAGGGCCTACCCCCTTAAAATACCTGCTGAAATAGGAGTAGAAGGACGAGACAAAGATCATTTTCAGCCACTCAATGAGAGAGACAAAACTCGGGGGCCCCAAAGGGTCCCCAAAATCCACATTTTAAGGCCCTAAAACCAACCATTTTTGAGATATTCCCAGAAAACTAATTTCATTTAATAAACTAATGAACGAATACAAGCCGGTAACCATGACAACAGATTCTCAGAGGTCCATCTATTGCTGTAAGACGCAATGCAATTCCATTAATTACATTGGTGTGAAAGATTGCAAACGGCTAGAAGGTTATCACGGTACCAAATTAAGCTGCAAAATTCATCAATACGTATAATGCGCTTAACGGGGTCAAGGGGTACACTAGAATTATTTCACGCGATTTAGACCTGCGGGTGTGGTACGGCAGGTCTATTATATTCCTATCCCTATATTATATTATTAGTAGTAGTAGTATTATATTATGGCGTACAACAAGGAGACAAAGCCCCTCGGTGCCAGAAACAAAACTTGGGGGCCTCGAAAACTAAATTATAAGGCTCTAAAACCAACAGTATCCGAAATATTCCCAGAAAACTAATTTAATTTAATTTAACAAACTAATGAAGGAATGGAAATCGGTAACCATGACAACATTATCTCAACGGGTGGCATCAAAATTTCCATCTATTTCTGTAAGAAGCAATGCCACTCCATTTATACCTTGCGACGGTGGGTGAGTGGATAGCGTGTCGGTCTACTAACCCCAAGATTGCAGGTTCACTCCTGGCCGTGGTACAGGCCGGACGTTTGTTTTAGACAAGTGAAAAATCTTAAAGGAAGCCTGGAGGCGAGTTACTACAGTACCTGTGTTGTTATCAGCTGCCCCAAGAGCTCCGATGATTGATAAAGCTGTTTCACACTATTGCTGAAGTATGGTCACTGGCAAATATAATGACGTTCTGTTCGTAACTACGTAACAGGTACTTCCGTGTCACACAATACTTCGACGTGGACTGTACTGTCTGCTCAAGTCTGGAATTCCATTACATCAGATCGGTGGTGACAAATGTGAAGTGATAGGGTGAGAGAGTGACTGTGTACAGGCTTCAAGGTCACGGGCAATCGTCTAAAACAAACATCCGGCCTGTACGTGATTTTTGAAAGGCGGCAAAAATACGACTCGCATATCATACGATGTTGGCATGTCAAAGAATCCATTTGAATTCAGTAGGCCGTGTTCATAATGGCAAAATTAACCTCAGGAGTTTCCGTCAACACAAAGTTCCTCATTTCTCTACTAGAAAGCGCTATAGTGTTCAAGGAGCTTATATATCTACCCTCCTTGACTTTCATAGTGATTCAAGGAACAACGAAATTTCGACATGCAAGATACCCACTGGGTGTCAAATTACGAAGCTTGCACCCGGCACCCGAGGCCATACGATATAATTATTAGGCTACTCCATTTATTACATTTCTGTGAAAGTTTGCAAATGGCTATAAGGTTATCACGGAACCAACGTAGACTGTATAATTCGTCAATGCAATTAAGGGGGTCAAGGGGTAACCTAGAATTTTTTCATGCAATTTCACGTGCGACATATAGTACAGAAAGTCTATTATATCTACAAACAGCAACATTATTTTCAAAAATTCCTGAATTGAATCAGCATTTTTTTTTCGGCTTTTAGGAATTTGGGCCATTTGAGGCTAAAGATCCTGAATTTTCATGCACCACAAGCCTTTATAATTTATGAAAGAGGTCTTCCTGTGTATGGGGACCTAACACAACGTAGAGGGTCATTTTTATGTGAGGTGTATTGCGTTTCGTCTACAAGGCTTTCAAATCTATTTCACGTCAGGAAGTACACGTTAGGTGAATTTAGGTTGAGAGCACATTTTAAGTAACCTTTTTTTTGTCGACATACGGGTTCATCGTAGGAATGATTTTGTTTGATACGTATGGTAGATATACCCAAATTTGGATATCTGGGTGATATGTTGTAGACAATAGAATTGTCTGTCTGTCTTTCGGTGTATCTTTATGTACGCCTATAAATCGTGTTTGGATGCTTGGTGCATCCTAAAATTAGGTATGGTAAACATGAGTCAATGCACCAATCATTTATAAAACTCCTCACCGTACTTTTTATACAGTAGAAGGGTGTATATGGGGAAAAACTTCTCAAAATACATGCTAAAATAGGCGAAATATAAAAATTATCCTAGAAGGACGATCAGAGCATATATTGCGCTTCTCATTGAGAGACACAAAATTCGCGAGTCTATAAGGGGTCTCCGTAAACCACATTTTAAGGCCCTTTAATTATCAGTGTGTATGATATTCCCAGAAAACTAACTTTGTTCTGATAAACTTATGAAGGAATGACAAACCGCTAACCATTGCAACAGTAGCACAATGAATAATGCCTGGTGTTACACCGAACACCGTTCGAAGAACGGGCACTTCTGTTAGTAAGTAAATAAATATATAAATAGGGACATACCTTACAACTATTTCAAGTATTTTCACCAACACGTAAAATATGTTAAACAAAAGCAAGTGTTCGCACAACGCTGTAGCGTCTTGGCAGGTAATGACATAAGTGAGAGGGGAAATGTTTCAGACGTGTCTTTTAAGTCACGCCACGTGCCTTATCAGCCGTTAACTACGACTGTGCAAGTTACGTCCAGCATGGTATACCTTCACAGTTCCCACTACTCTATGCAGGTCGGTTCATGTTTCGCTGGGGTCAGCGATGATGTCATTTGTGTTCTCACAAGCCTCAGCGCATTTCTTAGATGAGAATTATCACCTTGTGCTACAGAGGCTGGCCTGCAAATTTAGTCCAAGAGACTGCTTTACACAGAAGTAGTGTGTTTTGGCCGGTTCTGGCCCCTCCTCCTCCTCACCCTCCTCACAAGATGGCGGCAGCCCGATAACTCCCGAACCCGTGGTCGGATTTTGACGAGTGAAGTGTCATTGAACTCGGGCTGACACCCCCTTTCCTATGAACAACATATTTCAACCTCAAAAATAAAATCTACCCTACTAGGGGGTAAAATTGTAATTTTTTAGAGAATCTCTCTTTCCAATTGCAACATGTGAGAGTTGGAATGCCGATATGGAATGAAACGTTGTTCTACATAAAGTGCATGTGTTCGGTGGAAAGCCACTATGAATTAGCATGCCCACTCATGGCTTTCGAAGAGGGTGGGGGAGCGGTTCCCTGTGGACGGGTCCTTGTTGACAGGTCCCTGTGGACGGGTCATTGTTGCCGGGTCATTGTGGACGAGTCCTTGTGGACAAGTCCTTGTGGACAGGTCCTTGTGGACAAGTCCTTGTGGACAGGTCCTTGTGGACGAGTCCTTGTGGATGAGTCCTTGTTGATGAGTCCCTTTGGACTGATCCCTTTTGGACCGGTTCCTACGGACTGGCTCATGAATTTATTTAAATTATGTCAAAGGGCCTAACTACATTTCGCGTGTGTTGAACTGACGTTGTTCTCCAGTCTCTACTACTATAATAGGATAACGATATGAAAGGAAAGTGGTGAAATACATGTGAACATACAAGGGATCTAACTCGGTGGATGGATGTTGGTATGTGCAGTAAGACGTCTTGTTATATTTCCTGTGTGTCATATTACAGACATGGCAGAGAGCGCACAGATCTGTTGCTATTACTAACGCTGCAGTAATTTGAAACCGCAAGTGTGCATTAAGACAATGGGTGATGATCATGTAAAGTTAACAGTTATTGGATATTACACAGGTGTTCCTTCCGGTGTCATGTTGCTGACATTGCAGAGAGCGCACACTGTTGTTGCTATGACTGACGCTGCAGTAATTTAAAACCTCAGGTGTTGATCAAGACAATGGGTGATGATTATGCAAAGTCAGTAGTCATTGGATACCACACAGGTGTTCCTAGTGTGCTTTGGACTCTCAGCTGTATTGGGAGAGGAATTGCAATGATCTGCAAAAAACTGCTGACACGAGCGATTAGAGTTTATATAAGAGGGGTGTCATATATCTCCCTACTGTCAGTCTTTATTACTCGCTTTGAGTGAACAGTGCTCTATTACTGCTCAAGAGTTGTAAAAAAAGCCGTTTGGTAGAAAATCATTAAATTATTTTGCAAGGTAAGTACTTATTATTAATGGATTGTAGTCTTTTATTACCAATTGATGTTGAAGTTATTGATTGGAATGTATTTATTTATTGATTGATTGATTGATTTGTTTACACATAATTGGGTACCTGTAGGTTACCAGATTCCTACAATCTGTTCATTCAGTGGCAGCAGTTGATAAATTATAAAAAGGTAAGTGCCCCTCTAATATCTTTTAAACAGTTAGAGTGATATTTTCCAATGTTCACCACTACATGTCAGTGAAAATGGTATATTTGGCAGTCAAAAGTTGGATCTACTTGACCATGGTGTGTAAAGCTAATTTTGTAGGTTAGATTTTGATTACCGCTCTATTAAGTCTGAATGTTCATTGCTAGGTGTCAGTGACAGAGGGAATATTTAAAGACTTAACCTCAGTTCACCTAACATAACCTAACTTTACCTAACTTAACCTTGACACGCGACATGTTTTACAAGTTTACACTTGTTTTAAGACTGGCTATGACGTCACACTTAGCTCACTTAACTGGCGATCGCTGGTTTCTATCACGTGACATGTTCTACAAGTTTAGACTTGTTTTAAGACTGACTATGACGTCACACTTAGCTCACTTAACTGGTGAACGCTGGTTTCTATCACGTGATATGTTCTACAAGTTTAGACTTGTTTTAAGACTAGCTCTGACGTCATACTTAGCTCACTTAACTGGCGACTGCTGGTTTCTACCACTCTATCAAGTTCCAATGTTCATCGCTAGGTGTCAGTGACAGTGGTATATAGTAACCCCAGTTAGAACTACATGAAGTTAGACTTGCTAGGAGTTCACAGATCGATTTAAATACCCTGCTATAACCATTGACTGGAATATAATTAAACTATCTATATTGTACTTTTGTTTTATTTTTATTAACATTTATGATTTCTTTCTTTTATAGGTAATTTAGAAAGTGATCATCATGTTCAAGTGTGGTGACTGTAAGAAACAGTTCTCAAGACCTGACAACCTTCAACGACACGCAAATGCTAAACATGACATTAAATTGTTTGTGTGCAGTCATTGTGCTACCACATTTAACTGACAAGATAAACTTGCACGTCATGTAAATTTAATGCATGTCAGTTCAGCACCTTTTTCATGTTCAGTTTGTGATCTTGATTTTTATGCTGTAAAGCGATATCAATCCCACATAGTTGAAGTGCATGGGGAACAACAGGAATTAAAAACTGTAAAACCATCAACTAGCACGGAACCTTTAAATGAATGTAATGCTCAAAAGCGTAAACGTTCTCAAGATTGTGAAAATAGTTGTGCATCAAAAAGAAAGAAGAATGGTGAACCTTCGATAACACATTGTGATGTATGTAATATTGATATACCTTCTTCAATCATTCATGGACATTTACGCAGTATTCAACATAAAAATAACACTTGCCATGAAAGAAATTCTGGAAATGTTCAACAAATTGGTAGTGCATTTAAAAGTCGAATTGCTAGTTACGGACTTCATAGTGAAGAAAAAACTCAAAGTATTGAATCATTTTTAAAAAATGTTCAACCTACAGTGTTTGGCTTGGTAGGTAATGTTTTATTACAGCATAAAACATTTAAAATGAATTTTGAACTTTTTGGCCTCTATGTAAAAACTGGGAGCGAAGGTGAAATTACGGATATCAAATCTTTTAATACAAAAAACGTAATTGTTAGTGAATCAACTAATATTAGTGATGTATATCAAAATATTTAAAGTGCTATCATCGTGAAGAGTGAAGAGTTCCAGGAAAGGGAGTCGGGCTGGGCATTGGTTGAAGTACTTTATTTAGAAACCAACATGAATAAATATAATCCCCTTCGAGCATCATCATACATTGATTTGCCAGCATGGATCAAACGTAAGAAAGCTGTTGTGAACGTTATGAATAATGATGACGCATGCTTTGCATGGGCTGTAACCTCAGCTCTCCATCCAGCAGTGGGACATGTGGAGAGAACATCATCATATCCTCACTATTCCTCAGTGTTAGATTTAAAAGAAATGGAATTTCCTATGGCGATAAAAGACATTAAACGTTTTGAAGAGCTGAACAATGTAAGTATTAATGTTTATGAAATTGAAAATAAGAGTATAGTAGGCCCTCTATATTATACTCAGGAAAAAAAGGATGCTCATGTAAATTTACTTTACATAACCGAAGGTGAAAATGCCCACTATTGTTGGATAAAACATTTAAGTAGACTTGTTGGTAGTCAGATAACAAAAAGAGAACATAAGAAGTGGTTGTGTGATGGCTGTTTGCTATATTTCAGAAAAGAGGACCAACTAACTCAACATCAAAAATGGGGGTGTAATCATGTTCGTACGGTATTACCGACTCCTAAAAATAACATTCTAAAATTTAAGGATTATGAGAAACAGCTTCGAGTACCATTTGTTATATATGCTGACTTCGAGGCTTTGCTAAAACCATTTAGTACATGTTCATCGAATCCAGCCCAACCTTTTACCAACACTACTCACTTTCATGAACCTTTTAGCTTTGCATATTATATTAAATGTAGTTATGATGACTCTTTAAATAAGTTTGAGCTCTATAGAGGACCTGATGCACCTAAAGTTTTTATGGAAAGGCTTGAGAAAGATGCCATCCGTATATCTATTTTAAATACGATCATTCCAATGGAACCACTAACTTTATTAGAGCAAATGAATTTTGAAACTGAAACTAATTGTTTTATATGTGGTGAATGTTTATATACAGACAGGGTTCGCGATCATGACCATTTAACAGGACAATATCGTGGTGCTGCTCACCAAGAATGTAATTTAAATTATAGAGTAAGTAAATTCATTCCGGTCATTCTACATAACGGTAGCAAATACGATAACCACTTTATCGTTAAAGAATTTGGAGTTTCAGATGTGAAAATTGATGTGATTGCAAATAATAAGGAACAATACATATCGTTCACAAAATACATCAAAACTGACAATAAGAAAACCATTAAACTGCGATTTTTAGATTCATTCCGCTTTATGCAGAGTAGTCTTGATAAGCTTGCTAGTAATTTAAAATCAGATCAGTTTCATGAAATTCAACGTGTCTTTCCTAAAGAACATGATTTTAATTTGATTTGTCAAAAGGGTATATTCCCTTACGAATATATTAACTGTGTGGAACGTCTTGAGGAGTGTTCTTTACCACCGAAAGATGCATTTTACAGTTCCTTAAACACAAGTCATATCAGTGATCAGGAATATTTACATGCACAACGTGTATGGGCACAGTTTAACATTCAAACTTTAGGAGAATTTTCTGACATATATTTGAAGACAGATGTGTTGTTATTAGCAGATGTTTTTGAAATATTTCGGAATGTTTGTATGAAAACTTATGACCTTGATCCTTGTCAGTATTTCACAGCTCCTGGGTTAAGTTTCAGTTCAATGTTGAAAAAAACGAAAGTAAATTTAGAATTAATGACTGATATAGACATGATCAATTTTATAAAATCATCAATTCGAGGTGGATTAAGTCAATGTAGTGGACGGTACTCTAAAGCGAATAATAAATACATGCCTAGCTACAACCCTTGTGAAGAGTCAAAGTATATTGTCTACCTCGATGCAAATAACCAATATGGTTGGGCTATGAGTCAATATCTACCACTGAAAGATTTTCGCTGGCTGACACAACCTGAAATTGATGTCTTACATGTTGACACTCTTAATGATAACGATGATAAAGGATATATTTTAGAGGTAAATCTTGAGTACCCTAAAGAGTTACATGATGATCATAATGATTTACCATTTTGTCCTGAGAATATGAAATCTCCATACATCACATCACGAACGAAAATGTTAATTGGTAATGTAAATAATAAATGTAAATATGTAATACATTATCGAAACTTGAAACAGTGTCTACAGCATGGATTGAAATTAACTAAAATTCATCGCGTATTGCAATTTCATCAGTCAGCATGGCTCAAACCGTATATTGGTCTAAACAATAATTTAAGAACACAGTCAACAAACGCGTTTGAAAAAGATTTTTAAAAACTCATGAATAATAGTGTTTTTGGAAAGACTATGGAGAATGTTGATAAACGAGTTGATGTAAAGCTGATAACAAAGTGGGAGAATGATGGTAAAAGGTACGGTGCGAGCAACTTAATAAGCAAGCCTAACTTTCATAGCTGTTCAATTATTCATGAGGATTGAGGCGTAATACAAATGAATCGTCTTAAAGTAACTTACAACAAACCCATATATGTGGGTTACACCATTCTGGAATTATCAAAAACACTTATGTATGAATTTCACTATGATTATGTAAAGAAAAACTATCTTGATAATGCTAAATTACTCTACACAGACACAGATTCTTTTATTTATGAGTTTAAAACTGATGATTTTTATGAGGATATCAAAACTGAGCTAAATAGGTTTGATACAAGTGACTATCCCGAGGATAATATTTACCATTTACCTCTAGTAAACAAAAAGGTTCTTGGGAAATTTAAGGATGAATGTGCTGGTGTTATTATAGACACCTTTGTAGGCACAAAATCTAAATCATACAGCTATATGACAATTGATGATGTAGTAGTAAAAAAATTAAAAGGAGTGAAAAAGAATGTTGTTAGTAAAGAGTTAGATATAAGTGATTATAAAAACTGTATAGTTAGTAACCCACCTGTATTATATAAGAAAATGAGTGTATTTAGAAGTAAAAATCATCAGCTACATACCAATTTGCTGAACAAAGTTGCTTTAAGTAATGAAGACAACAAACGATTCATTATACCCAACACATTTGATACTTTTGCTTGGGGAAACAGTCGCATTGACGACTATTACTTTACTTAAGTCTAATGATCACTATATTGTAATATTTATAGTGTGTTTTATATTGTAATATTTTTTTGTAGAAAACTGTAAGTAGAATGTATAATGTTAGGCTACTGTAATTTAGTAAAAATAAGATAAGTAATACATTTTAGTGTATAATGTTTGCTTTTGTATATTACGAAAAAGATTTTTAAAAAATGTACAGAATGTGTGAACTAAACAAGGGAAATGTAAAAATGTAAAGTGGAAAATTGTAAATATCCATGTGTGAAAAAGTGAAATAGTTATCACCATTTTAAAATTAAAAGACATTGTGATCTGGTAAACCTTGTTTTTATTTCACAACAACAAAAATGTACAGAATGTGTAAACTAAACAAGAAGAATGTAAAAAAATGAAAAGTGGAAATTGTAAATATTCATGTGTGAAAAAATGAAAATAAAGAAATGGCTATCACCATTTTAAAATTAAAAGACATTGTGATCTTGTAAACCTTGTTTTTATTTCACAACATATATGGCTTTACAAAATAGAATACAAAGAAATACCATTTCCTCAATCCTTTTCAATGTTCATGTCCACTCATCATTAACTTCCCTTTTATAGCAGTAATCACAATGAGGACTGCCAACCTCTCCCCCACTGAGCCATTATAGGATGTCAAACGTTGCTTAGCTTTTCAACGATACTTTATCCACCACACGTATTAAAGCATAATGACCATGACGATAAGAAAGGTCGTGTTCTTTACATGCTTAATCCAAAGAAATAATAGGTATTTACTTAACACATGGTCTTGAGTCCATGAGTTTGGTACATGTTGCAAGATTTCTTTCACGGCATTGACTGTCACAAAATAAATGAAAACTTGGAGAGCACCAATAATTCATCTTTGGTAAGACTATCCAGAATCTTGAGTCCATGATTTTGGTATAAGTTGCCAGATTTCTTTCACGGCATTGACTGTCACATAATAAATGAACAACTTGGAGAGCACCAATAATCCTTCTTTGGTAAAACTATCTGCATATCGATGACAGATAACCTTTCAGTTCCACCCTTAAAACAACAACACTACCTCTTGCATAATCTGCGATGTTGATGGCTCTTGAGACGTGAAAGATGGATTAAACATAACTTTTACATCAACAGGAGTTAGACTATGCTCAGTAAACAATGCACTGTCATGAGCCACAGTATTTTTTTTCTTGGACTTGCTTTTTTCTTTTCTTTATAAGTGTTTGAAACGGTGTATTAAAAGAGAATGATAAACATCCAAAGGGTAAATAGAGTAACAAATAAAGAGAAATGAAAATGATACTTCCATATCAATTGTCAAGCATGAACTAATCTCTAGCAAAGTTCACTCAATACTATAAATAATAGTTTAAAGTGGGTGCAAAAGTGGGTGCAAAAGTGGGTGCAAATGTGGGTGCATAAGTGGGTGAAAAAGTGGGTGCATAAGTGAATGCAATAGTGGGTGCAAAGGTAGGTACAAAAGTGGGTGCATAAGTGGGTGCAAATGTGGGTACATAAGTGGGTGAAAAAGAGGGTGCATAAGTGAATGCAATAGTGGGTGCAAAGGTAGGTACAAAAGTGGGTGAAGAAATGCTCCCCTTTTTGAATCTCGCTAACGCCCCCTTTTTAATCTATTTTTTGAAATTTTGACAAACGGTTTAAGTGCACTTTTGTTAATATCTCGCGAACCAGTCTCTGTTGACGGGTCCTTGTTGACGGGTCCCTGTGGGCGGGTCCTTTGGACTGATCCCTATGGACTGGCCCATGCATTTTATCCAAATTATGCCAAAGGGACCCGCCCACAGGGACTAGTCAACAAGGACCCGTCAACAGATACTGGTTCGCGAGATATTAACAAAAGTGCACTTAGACCGTTAGTCAAAATTTCAAAAAATATGGTTAAAAAGGGGGCGTTAGCGAGATTCAAAAAGGGGAGCGTTTTTTCACCCACTTTTGTACCTACCTTTGCACCCAATATTGCATTCACTTATGCACCCACTATTGCATTCACTTATGCACCCACATTTGCACCCACTTATGCACCCACTTTTGTACCTACCTTTGCACCCACTATTGCATTCACTTATGCACCCACTTTTTCACCCACTTATGCACCCACATTTGCACCCACTTATGCACCCACTTTTGCACCCACTTTTGCACCCACTTTAAACTATTATTTATAGTATTGAGTGAACTTTGCTAGAGATTAGTTCATGCTTGACAATTGATATGGAAGTATCATTTTCATTTCTCTTTATTTGTTACTCTATTTACCCTTTGGATGTTTATCATTCTCTTTTAATACACCGTTTCAAACACTTATAATGAAAAGAAAAAAGCAAGTCCAAGAAAAAAAATACTGTGGCTCATGACAGTGCATTGTTTACTGAGCATATTCTAACTCCTGTTGATGTAAAAGTTATGTTTAATCCATCTTTCACGTCTCAAGAGCCATCAACATCGCAGATTATGCAAGAGGTAGTGTTGTTGTTTTAAGGGTGGAACTAAAAGGTTATCTGTCATCGATCTGCAGATAGTTTTACCAATGAAGGATTATTGGTGCTCTCCAAGTTGTTCATTTATTATGTGACAGTCAATGCCGTGAAAGAAATCTGGCAACTTATACCAAAATCATGGACTCAAGATTCTGGATAGTCTTACCAAAGATGAATTATTGGTGCTCTCCAAGTTTTCATTTATTTTGTGACAGTCAATGCCGTGAAAGAAATCTTGCAACATGTACAAAACTCATGGACTCAAGACCATGTGTTAAGTAAATACCTATTATTTCTTTGGATTAAGCATGTAAAGAACACGACCTTTCTTATCGTCATGGTCATTATGCTTTAATACGTGTGGTGGATAAAGTATCGTTGAAAAGCTAAGCAACGTTTGACATCCTATAATGGCTCAGTGGGGGAGAGGTTGGCAGTCCTCATTGTGATTACTGCTATAAAAGGGAAGTTAATGATGAGTGGACATGAACATTGAAAAGGATTGAGGAAATGGTATTTCTTTGTATTCTATTTTGTAAAGCCATATATGTTGTGAAATAAAAACAAGGTTTACAAGATCACAATGTCTTTTAATTTTAAAATGGTGATAGCCATTTCTTTATTTTCATTTTTTCACACATGAATATTTACAATTTCCACTTTTCATATTTTTACATTCTTCTTGTTTAGTATACACATTCTGTACATTTTTGTTGTTGTGAAATAAAAACAAGGTTTACCAGATCACAATGTCTTTTAATTTTAAAATGGTGATAACTATTTCACTTTTTCACACATGGATATTTACAATTTTCCACTTTACATTTTTACATTTCCCTTGTTTAGTTCACACATTCTGTACATTTTTTTAAAATCCTTTTCGTAATATACAAAAGCAAACATTATACACTAAAATGTATTACTTATCTTATTTTTACTAAACTACAGTAGCCTAACATTATACATTCTACTTACTGTTTTTTACAAAAAAATATTACAATATAAAACACACTACAAATATTACAATATAGTGATCATTAGACTTAAGTAAAGTAATAGTCGTCAATGCGACTGTTTCCCCAAGCAAAAGTATCAAATGTGTTGGGTATAATGAATCGTTTGTTGTCTTCATTACTTAAAGCAACTTTGTTCAGCAAATTGGTATGTAGCTGATGATTTTCACTTCTAAATACACTCATTTTCTTATATAATACAGGTGGGTTACTAACTATACAGTTTTTATAATCACTTATATCTAACTCTTTACTAACAACATTCTTTTTCACTCCTTTTAATTTTTTTACTACTACATCATCAATTGTCATATAGCTGTATGATTTAGATTTTGTGCCTACAAAGGTGTCTATAATAACACCAGCACATTCATCCTTAAATTTCCCAAGAACCTTTTTGTTTACTAGAGGTAAATGGTAAATATTATCCTCGGGATAGTCACTTGTATCAAACCTATTTAGCTCAGTTTTGATATCCTCATAAAAATCATCAGTTTTAAACTCATAAATAAAAGAATCTGTGTCTGTGTAGAGTAATTTAGCATTATCAAGATAGTTTTTCTTTACATAATCATAGTGAAATTCATACATAAGTGTTTTTGATAATTCCAGAATGGTGTAACCCACCTATATGGGTTTGTTGTAAGTTACTTTAAGACGATTCATTTGTATTACAACTCAATCCTCATGAATAATTGAACAGCTATGAAAGTTAGGCTTGCTTATTAAGTTGCTCGCACCGTACCTTTTACCATCATTCTCCCACTTTGTTATCAGCTTTACATCAACTCGTTTATCAACATTCCCCATAGTCTTTCCAAAAACACTATTATTCATGAGTTTGTAAAAATCTTTTTCAAACGCGTTTGTTGACTGTGTTCTTAAATTATTGTTTAGACCAATATACGGTTTGAGCCATGCTGACTGATGAAATTGCAATACGCGATGAATTTTAGTTAATTTCAATCCATGCTGTAGACACTGTTTCAAGTTTCGATAATGTATTACATATTTACATTTATTATTTACATTACCAATTAACATTTTCGTTCGTGATGTGATGTATGGAGATTTCATATTCTCAGGACAAAATGGTAAATCATTATGATCATCATGTAACTCTTTAGGGTACTCAAGATTTACCTCTAAAATATATCCTTTATCATCGTTATCATTAAGAGTGTCAACATGTAAGACATCAATTTCAGGTTGTGTCAGCCAGCGAAAATCTTTCAGTGGTAGATATTGACTCATAGCCCAACCATATTGGTTATTTGCATCGAGGTAGACAATATACTTTGACTCTTCACAAGGGTTGTAGCTAGGCATGTATTTATTATTCGCTTCAGAGTACCGTCCACTACATTGACTTAATCCACCTCGAATTGATGATTTTATAAAATTGATCATGTCTATATCAGTCATTAATTCTAAATTTACTTTCGTTTTTTTCAACATTGAACTGAAACTTAACCCAGGAGCTGTGAAATACTGACAAGGATCAAGGTCATAAGTTTTCATACAAACATTCCGAAATTTTTCAAAAACATCTGCTAATAACAACACATCTGTCTTCAAATATATGTCTGAAAATTCTCCTAAAGTTTGAATGTTAAACTGTGCCCATACACGTTGTGCATGTAAATATTCCTGATCACTGATATGACTTGTGTTTAAGGAACTGTAAAATGCATATTTTGGTGGTAAAGAACACTCCTCAAGACGTTCCACACAGTTAATATATTCGTAAGGGAATATACCCTTTTTACAAATCAAATTAAAATCATGTTCTTTAGGAAAGACACGTTGAATTTCATGAAACTGATCTGATTTTAAATTACTAGCAAGCTTATCAAGACTACTCTGCATAAAGCGGAATGAATCTAAAAATCGCAGTTTAATGGTTTTCTTATTGTCAGTTTTGATGTATTTTGTGAACGATATGTATTGTTCCTTATTATTTGCAATCACATCAATTTTCACATCTGAAGCTCCAAATTCTTTAACGATAAAGTGGTTATCGTATTTGCTACCGTTATGTAGAATGACCGGAATGAATTTACTTACTCTATAATTTAAATTACATTCTTGGTGAGCAGCACCACGATATTGTCCTGTTAAATGGTCATGATCGCGAACCCTGTCTGTATATAAACATTCACCACATATAAAACAATTAGTTTCAGTTTCAAAATTCATTTGCTCTAATAAAGTTAGTGGTTCCATTGGAATGATCGTATTTAAAATAGAGGATATACGGATGGCATCTTTCTCAAGCCTTTCCATAAAATTTTTAGGTGCATCAGGTCCTCTATAGAGCTCAAACTTATTTAAAGAGTCATCATAACTACATTTAATATAATATGCAAAGCTAAAAGGTTCATGAAAGTGAGTAGTGTTGGTAAAAGGTTGGGCTGGATTCGATGAACATGTACTAAATGGTTTTAGCAAAGCCTCGAAGTCAGCATATATAACAAATGGTACTCGAAGCTGTTTCTCATAATCCTTAAATTTTAGAATGTTATTTTTAGGAGTCGGTAATACCGTACGAACATGATTACACCCCCATTTTTGATGTTGAGTTAGTTGGTCCTCTTTTCTGAAATATAGCAAACAGCCATCACACAACCACTTCTTATGTTCTCTTTTTGTTATCTGACTACCAACAAGTCTACTTAAATGTTTTATCCAACAATAGTGGGCATTTTCACCTTCGGTTATGTAAAGTAAATTTACATGAGCATCCTTTTTTTCCTGAGTATAATATAGAGGGCCTACTATACTCTTATTTTCAATTTCATAAACATTAATACTTACATTGTTCAGCTCTTCAAAACGTTTAATGTCTTTTATCGCCATAGGAAATTCCTTTTCTTTTAAATCTAACACTGAGGAATAGTGAGGATATGATGATGTTCTCTCCACATGTCCCACTGCTGGATGGAGAGCTGAGGTTTCAGCCCATGCAATGCATGCGTCATCATTATTCATAACGTTCACAACAGCTTTCTTACGTTTGATCCATGCTGGCAAATCAATGTATGATGATGCTCGAAGGGGATTATATTTATTCATGTTGGTTTCTAAATAAAGTACTTCAACCAATGCCCAGCCCGACTCCCTTTCCTGGAACTCTTCACTCTTCACGATGGTAGCACTTTAAATATTTTGATATATATCACTAATATTAGTTGATTCACTATCAATTACGTTTTTTGTATTAAAAGATTTGATATCCGTAATTTCACCTTCGCTCCCAGTTTTTACATAGAGGCCAAAAAGTTCAAAATTCATTTTAAATGTTTTATGCTGTAATAAAACATTACCTACCAAGCCAAACACAGTAGGTTGAACATTTTTTAAAAATGATTCAATACTTTGAGATTTTTCTTCACTATGAAGTCTGTAACTAGCAATTTGACTTTTAAATGCACTACCAATTTGTTGAACATTTCCAGAATTTCTTTCATGGCAAGTGTTATTTTTATGTTGAATACTGCGTAAATGTCCATGAATGATTGAAGAAGGTATATCAATATTACATACATCACAATGTGTTATCGAAGGTTCACCATTCTTCTTTCTTTTTGAAGCACAACTATTTTCAGAATCTTGAGAACGTTTACGCTTTTGAGCATTACATTCATTTAAAGGTTCCGTGCTAGTTGATGGTTTTACAGTTTTTAATTCCTGTTGTTCCCCATGCACTTCAACCATGTGGGATTGATATCGCTTTACAGCATAAAAATCAAGATCACAAACTGAACATGAAAAAGGTGCTGAACTGACATGCATTAAATTTACATGACGTGCAAGATTATCTTGTCTGTTAAATGTGGTAGCAAAATGACTGCACACAAACAATTTAATGTCATGTTTAGCATTTGCGTGTCGTTGAAGGTTGTCAGGTCTTGAGAACTGTTTCTTACAGTCACCACACTTGAACATGATGATCACTTTCGAAATTACCTATAAAAGAAAGAAATCATAAATGTTAATAAAAATAAAACAAAAGTACAATATAGATAGTTTAATTATATTCCAGTCAATGATTATAGCAGGGTATTTAAATCGATCTGTGAACTCCTAGCAAGTCTAACTTCATGTAGTTCTAACTGGGGTTACTATATACCACTGTCACTGACACCTAGCGATGAACATTGGAACTTGATAGAGTGGTAGAAACCAGCAGTCGCCAGTTAAGTGAGCTAAGTATGACGTCATAGCTAGTCTTAAAACAAGTCTAAACTTGTAGAACATATCACGTGATAGAAACCAGCGTTCACCAGTTAAGTGAGCTAAGTGTGACGTCATAGCCAGTCTTAAAACAAGTCTAAACTTGTAGAACATGTCACGTGATAGAAACCAGCGATCACCAGTTAAGTGAGCTAAGTGTGACGTCATAGCCAGTCTTAAAACAAGACTAAACTTGTAGAACATGTCACGTGATAGAAACCAGTGATCGCCAGTTAAATGAGCTAAGTGTGACGTCATAGCCAGTCTTAAAACAAGTTTAAACTTGTAAAACATGTCACGTGTCAAAGTTAAGTTAGGTAAAGTTAGGTTATGTTAGGTGAACTGAGGTTAAGTCTTTAAATATTCCCTCTGTCACTGACACCTAGCAATGAACATTCAGACTTAATAGAGCGGTAATCAAAATCTAACCCACAAAATTAGCTTTACACACCATGGTCAAGTAGATCCAACTTTTGACTGCCAAATATACCATTTTCACTGACATGTAGTGGTGAACATTGGAAAATATCACTCTAACTGTTTAAAAGTTATTAGAGGGGCACTTACCTTTTTATAATTTATCAACTGCTGCCACTGAATGAACAGATTGTAGGAATCTGGTAACCTACAGGTACCCAATTATCTGTAAACAAATCAATCAATCAATCAATAAATCAATCAATCAATCAATAAATACATTCCAATCAATAACTTCAACATCAATTAGTAATAAAAGACTACAATCCATTAATAATAAGTACTTACCTTGCAAAATAATTTAATGATTTTCTACCAAAACGGCTTTTTTTTACAACTCTTGAGCAGTAATAGAGCACTGTTCACTCAAAGCGAGTAATAAAGACTGACAGTAGGGAGATATATGACACCCCTCTTATATAAACTCTCATCGCTCGTGTCAGCAGTTTTTTGCAGATCATTGCAATTCCTCTCCCAATACAGCTGAGAGTCCAAAGCACACTAGGAACACCTGTGTGGTATCCAATGACTGCTGACTTTGCATAATCATCACCCATTGTCTTGATCGACACCTGAGGTTTTAAATTACTGCAGCGTCAGTCATAGCAACAACAGTGTGCGCTCTCTGCAATGTCAGCAACATGACACCGGAAGGAATACCTGTGTAATATCCAATAACTGTTAACTTTACATGATCATCACCCATTGTCTTAATGAACACTTGCGGTTTCAAATTACTGCAGCGTTAGTAATAGCAACAGATCTGTGCGCTCTCTGCCATGTCTGTAATATGACACACAGGAAATATAACAAGACGTCTTACTGCACATACCATCTCCATAGTTTTAACATCTTAAGAACATGTATTATTCTCTTTCAACTACAAATGACTCGTTAGAACACATCCATCCACCGAGTTAGATCCCTTGTATGTTCACATGTATTTCGCCACTTTCCTTTCATATCGTTATCCTATTATAGTAGTAGAGACTGGAGAACAACGTCAGTTCAACACACGCGAAATGTAGTTAGGCCCTTTGACATAATTTAAATAAATTCATGAGCCAGTCCGTAGGAACCGGTCCAAAAGGGATCAGTCTAAAGGGACTCATCAACAAGGACTCATCCACAAGGACTCGTCCACAAGGACCTGTCCACAAGGACTTGTCCACAAGGACCTGTCCACAAGGACTTGTCCACAAGGACTCGTCCACAATGACCCGGCAACAATGACCCGTCCACAGGGACCTGTCAACAAGGACCCGTCCACAGGGAACCGCTCCCCCACCCTCTTCAAAAGCCATGAGTGGGCATGCTAATTCATAGTGGCTTTCCACCGAACACATGCACTTTATGTAGAACAACGTTTCATTCCATATCGGCATTCCAACTCTCACATGTTGCAATTGGAAAGAGAGATTCTCTAAAAAATTACAATTTTACCCCCTAGTAGGGTAGATTTTATTTTTGAGGTTGAAATATGTTGTTCATAGGAAAGGGGGTGTCAGCCCGAGTTCAATGACACTTCATTCGTCAAAATCCGACCACGGGTTCGGGAGTTATCGGGCTGCCGCCATCTTGTGAGGAGGGTGAGGAGGAGGAGGGGCCAGAACCGGCCAAAACACACTACTCACAGAGCTGGTCTGTCGCTGGCTACCAAGCGAAATATATCAAAAATCTTATATTCATTTCACTATTCAAAGCCTTGATTTGTCCTAAATCTGTTCCAAGACAACTATTACTCTTGTTATTCTACACGACTAGGGAACAATCTACCGAAATAGCCATCGTCACCCATTAATCCATCATTACCTATTAATAATCAGATAGTCATGTCATTCGACAAATTTTTAAAAATAATTCATCCGCGGTAAATACAATAATTCACCGTTTGAAATGAGCAATAAATAGCTTTTCTAACATTAGATATTCGTAAAATATCAGGGAAGCAAAAGTCGATGGCCTTGCAGTTTTGGATTATTTAAGTAAATTAACGCGCCGTGGGAGAGGAGGCGCCAGCACGAGATCTATGACACCTCATAGGTACAAATCCGATTATTAGTTTATAAATCTGAGGTCGGTGACCTTTTGTTTCGGGTCTTTTGGTTAAATTCATTGGCCATGGGAAAGGGAGCGTCACCACGAGTCTTTGTTTCGGGTCTTTTGGGTAAATTCATTGGCCATGGGAAAGGGAGCGTCACCCCGAGTCTTTGTTTCGGGTCTTTTGGGTAAATTCATTGGCCATGGAAAGGGGAGCGTCACCCCGAGTTTTTGTTTCGGGTCTTTTGGGTAAATTCAATGGCCATGGAAAAGGGAGCGTCTCCTCGAGTGCTATGACACATCATAAGTCGATATCCGATTATCTTATCTTATATTTTATATCTTATCTTATATATACTGTATATAAAAAGGAATGTCTGTGTGTTCGTCTATTATGCGTTCATAAACCGTTCATCCGATTGCGATCAAATTTTGATGAGTTGTTGTAAACACTTCCTGGATGATCATAGGCATCGTTAATCCATTTCACAATAGATAGCGCGCGAGTAGTTTAAACAAATGCGTAATAGCGATGCGTTCATATACAATTCGTCCGATTGCGTTCAAATTTTGGTAAGTTGTTGTGCACTGTCCCAGAAACGTTATAGGCGTAGTAAATACAATTTACAATAGATGGCGCGCGAGTAGCTTGAACAAAATGGCGTGCGTTTGTTTCAAGAAAGTACCACATGCGTTCATATACCATTCATCCCATTGCGATGGAACATGGGTGAGATGTTCTGTACACTTTAGGTAAGGTTTCTGGCTTAGTAAATCTATTTAACAATAGGTAGCGCACGAGTAGATTCAACAAATGAGCGACAACGGGCGAAGCGTTTCAACAAAGTCCTGCATGCGTTCACATACCATTCGTCCGATAGCGATGAAACTTGGGTGAGAGGTTGTGTACACTATAGGCAAGGTTTCTGGCTTAGTAAATCCATGTTATAATAGGTAGCGCACGAGTAGATTCAACAAATGAGCGACGACGCGCGAAGCATTTCAACCAAGTCCCGTATGCGTTCATATACCATTCGTCTGATAGCGATGAAACTTGGGTGAGATGTTGTGTAGGTTTCTGACTTATGCCCGTTGCTCACGGTAAAATGTTTCTTAAAATTTATTTTACAACTAATTTTATAAAAATTTGACGAAAGCAAGCTGTGTTGTTCACGGTAAAATTATTTTTTAAAATCCGTGGATGTATCAGGATCGCCATCTACCGATAAACTTCTGAACCAAGAATCAGCTGTTCAACACACATTGGTTTGAGAGTATAGCTCCAACAAACAAAGCAAAAATTGCAAAAAAATGCTGCTTTAGCTACAATTATGTCGTACAGGGGGTAAAAAGGAAGAAAAGAAATGCTTGGAAGTCCTGGACTCGGGAATGGATAAAAAGAAGAGAAGAGTAGAGGAATACTCTCCTTGGTCGAAAATGAGTTGAGGTTAGAAATCAGAATTCATATAGGATTTTTTCTAAGAATTGAGGAAAGCAGTTTTAAAAAACTCCTAGATCTCGTTGGTCCCAAAATTATTCGACAGGACACTTAATATGAGGCAAGGCATTTCTCCTGAAATGAGACTGCAAGTGAGTTCGAAACCCGTTTATCTTCGCCTTCACATCAGCCTGGCTTGTGTTAGGTCGAATTTGTGAAACATATTCGGCGATTGAGATTTCTGCCTCCCTTCTTGCATTTCTATTGTGGTATATTGGCGTTTTAACCTCATACAAACACTGATATTTCTGGTACTCGTCCAGTAAAGCACTAACAGCTTGGGAGCCCGTATCACACGACACTAGTTAGTATGAAAGCTTCTACCAGTACTGGTGTACACGCCGGTATAGACGCGTCTAGCACCGTGTGATATGTACCTTCCATGCTAGGTTCTGCCTTCCATAATAGCTTCCATACAACTCACGAAATTAAACAGGTGCCATTTTTTCTGGCAGTTTTCATGGAAGTTTGAGTACAATAACCAATCGGATTGCTTGTCATAATATTATTATTATTATTTTTTAGTCGTTTACCCTCCAGGTTGGTGGAACCCACGGACTCAGCGAGGGAACTCACCACTACCGCCTCTACGGGCAGTGTCCTAGAGCTGGGAACATTGAATCGGAAGGGATACAACTGGTGAGGTGGGATTGGCACCTCGCCCAGGTGGCCTCACCTGCAAAGCGAACAGGGGCCTCAAGAGGGAAGGTAAGGGATGGTGAGGATGGATAGGCAAGGAAGAGGGAAGGAGGTGGTCGTGGCCTTGAAGAAGGTACCAACCCGGCAGTTCCCGAAGACGAAGTGGGAAACCACGGAAAACCACTTCGAGGATGGCTGAGGGGGAATCGAACCCCCTCTACTCATTTGGGCCACTCGAGGCTGAGTAGACCCCGTTCCAGTCCTCGTACCACTTTTCAAATTTCGTGGCAGAGCCGGGAATCGAACCCAGGACCTCCGGGGAGGCAGCTAACCATGCTGACCGCTACGCTACGGAGGCGACCATATTATTATTATTATTATTATTATTCTGGGATAAATATTTAACTATTTAAATTCTAATAGTTATCACGAATGGTATCCGTCCATGGTTACAGTATTTAGGGAAAATAAGAATTTTAAATGGGAGAAAACACAATCAAAGTTGCAATATTGCTGTACGACGTACGGAGGAAATTATAAAATAATTAAAAGGAAGTAAAAATCCACGCCCCTGGATAGCCTTGAACCCGGGATCTTCAAATCAGCAAGCGAGCGCGATACCACTAGCACACTTTTCAAACTGTCTATATAGCAATTTGTTGCGCTTCTTATAAGCGCGTATGGTTAAATATCCAATTATTACAATTATATCTTAAATATTGATTGGTATGAATTCATTCAGTACCACGCATATTTTCAAATGTACTTAAAGCAAGTTTCATGACCGTTTAGCGTTAATGATGCGAATCGACTGTAAATTTTACCCCCAAACGACAACCGTCCTCCATGTTTTATTTTCGAAGAGTTTGTTTACAAGCGAGCTTCACAATCTTCTCACCACGTGGCGCCAGCATCATCTTCATGTCAGCTTCCCTGATTGGTTCGTTTCGTAAAATTAATTTTACGGAATAGAACATGTCCTATTTTATGGAAAGTTTTATCAAAGGTTTTATAAAACTTGAATTTGACCGTGAGCAACAGAAATTTTATAAAATTAAATTATTGTACAATAAATTTGAAGGAAAATTTTACCGTGAGCAACGGGCATTAGTAAATCCACTTAACAATAGGTATCGCAAAAGTAGATTCAACAAATGAGCGACGACTGGCGAAGCGTTTCAACAAAGACCAGTATGCGTTCACATACCATTCGTCCGATAGCGATGAAACTTGGGTGAGAGGTTGTGTACACCACAGGCAAGGTTTCTGACTTAGTAAATCCATGTTATAATAGCTAGCGCACGAGTAGATTCAACAAATGAGTGACGACGCGCGAAGCGTTTAAACACAGTCCCGTATGCGTTCATATACCATTCGTCCGATAGCGACTAAACTTGGGTAAGATGTTGTGTACACTTCAGGGAAGGTTTCTGGATTAGTAAATCCACTTAACAATAGGTATCGCACAAGTAGATTAAACAAATTGGCGACGACGCGCGAAGTGTTTCAACATAGTCCCGTATGCGTACATATACCATTAGTAGTGGAGTAGTAGGGGTTCTAACGCACTCATTTTATTTGTACCCGACTGTACATGTAAAATAATGAATATCTCTTGAACGCATGGTCCGATTTTGACAAATGAGGTATTGTTGGACTCGGGCTGACGTCCTCTTTGCTATGGACCACTCGTTATATTTTTCAAAATTTTTTTGAAAATTTTTGTTTTCGAAAATAGGCGATAGTGTGAAAACCAAACAGGATAGAACGTTGTGCCATGGCTCAAACGAACAGTCTTTATGACCTTTATTTTTTGTAATAAAACTTTTTTTTTTTATATTTTTTTGAAAACACTTTAATTTTGAAAATCCTATATTTTGGAAACTAGGAACTCTACAAAAAAAATTGTTTAACGTAAATCAATGGTCCCTACCCCCTCTACCCCCAAAATAAATTTCAAGTCTCTAGAATGAAAACCTGCAGTAGTGTGGTAAGGAGAGAGCTGCCTCACTTAGCAAGTGGTGAGCCCCTGCGACCTTGGAATGGAAGGAGCCATGCTAGGAGGGCGTGCTTGGATTCGTTTTTTTCGTCTCGTCGTGCTCTTTACGGGAATGTCGGTGTCGAAAATGTGAAAATCTGGAAACACAGTCTTTTTGGGGTAAAAACGTGATTTTAGACTTTTTGCTATATCTCGCGAACCAATCATGCTAGAGGCATGTTCGACAGGTCCAAGGACTCGGGGTGACGTCCTCTCTCCTATGGACCACTAGTTATAATTTTTAATAAAATTGGAAACTCGATTTTGGGGTAAACACATGTTTTTTGTGATTTTGCCGATATCTCACGAAGCAATAACGCTAGAGGCATGTACGATGGGTCCAAGAATTTGGGAAGACGTCCTCTTTGCTATGAACCACTCGTTGTAATTTTAAAAAAATTGGGAAACGCGATTTTGGGGTAAACACGTGTTTTTTTATAATTTTTGCCGATATCTCACGAACCAATAACGCTAGAGACGTGTACGAGGTGTCCTAGCACTCGGGCTAACGCCCCCTTTCAAATGTGGTAGATATTTTTTTCGAAAAAATAATTCACAAAGGGCCTAACGCCATACATGTTGAAAAAAAAATCATTACCGTTACCTGTTTATAATGTTTATAAAGCGTGGTGGTTGAGAGAGACGATACGGCTGGGTGTGTGTGTGTTTCAACGAACCTGTCGCTGACCACGGTGGCTGTGTTCAATAGATCAATCGCTATTTCGACGGGTCGGTGTATGACAGAGCTAGGGTACGTTTTTTCACACTTTTTACCTTTAACGTGTAAACGGTGATGAGAACTTGGTTCTATGTTGGTCGAAGTGAGTACAGAAAACACACTTGCCGAGGAGCAGGAGGTGAATGTCATTTGAGCTTATGGGAAGGCGTTGATCTGACTTGACAACAGGTGACGCTTGAAGGTGAAATAATCTGACCATTGTGCTGGCAGGGAAGTGCGAAAGGCGTGCACACATGTGTGAAACCACAGGCACGCTAAACCAGTGACATCCTGTCTCGCTTCGTACGTGACAAAATGCAAGTCCATGTGAAATTTGATCTACCGCAGGTGTTCACCTGGGACGTTATCTGTCCACGTGCGCGATAACTGTTAACAATTTACATCCTGTTTTGCTTCGTACGTGACAAAATGCAAGTTCATGTGAAATTTGATCCGGCACAGGTGTTCGCCTGAGACGTTAGCTGCCCACGTGCACGATAAGAGAATGTTCAAAGCGTGGGAAAAAAAAAGATTATACATGCAATGTGATATATAAAGACACGTCGCTGACATTTCCACTCGCACTTATGTGACTACTTTTGAACACGCTACAGCGTTGTGTGAAACACTTGGCCTTGTTTAACAGTTTTGGTGTTGGTGGAAAATACTTATTCTTGTTGTGAGGTAGGTATATATTTATTCATTTATACATTTATTGATTTATATATAAATACATGCAATTATTTATTGATTAGGTAATTAATGATTTTATTTATTTATTTGTTTGCAGATAACCGGCATACCTTACATGTCAGAGGGAGAAGAAACTATTGCACTTTTGAGCCCACTAGAAGGGAAGAGTAACAAGTCACTGCAAGTAAAGGTGAGATGATTTTTTTTAAACTAACTTGTTTCATTTTTTTTGTTTTATGTTTTATTTTATGAAATGTATGTATTAACCTGAATTTAGGTATTTATAGCGGTTTATTTTATTTATTTTTAGAAACTTGGAAAGAATAGCCTTACCGCCGTAGCAGTCGCTGAAAAAAACCAGAAACGCACTAAAGCGAAACCACTGCCAAAGAGTGAACTGTTTAAAACTCAGGTAAGTCCAACTTAAAAATGCTATTCCATTTTACCACTACTGAAAACTCGTAGACAAAAAAAAATTCATTACCTGTACATGACTGGGACAATGATTGCTTTCTTGATTAATGGCTATGTTGTTGTTGTTGACTGGGAAAAGTACAAGGCCATGTTGGATTTTCTAAAAATAAAATAATAAATTTAATTTATGGGTGGTTCCCTATGGACTCAACGAATATCCACAGGTTTGAACATGATAATGTGAACAAAATGACATGACATTCATTTTTGTTTATATATTGGTTAAAGGGAGGGTGGGGGAATGTAAATGACTGTAGCTTTATAAAAAAGAAAATAAGTACATGGGTTACTGTTTGTGCCAACATACAGTTTATTTTTAATGGTGTTTTGATATATTAATGCCAATTAACGTTAACGTTTTATTTACAAGTATTGATTGATTGATTGATTGATTGATTGAGTGATGGGTTATTTTGTTTGCTTTTAGGTGTCGTCATGTGCCATTAACGTAATGAACAGACAGTGAAGAAGCATGCATTATGCTTTAAAGTACTCTGTGCAATGTTAATAACTTACAATAAGAAAACGTTTTATTATAACACATGGCGTTAGTACCAAATACAACAAGTGAGCAAGTTGGTTTACCACGTGGGTTAAATTTAAAATCAGAACATGATCGATGGTTAACATTTGAATCCTGGCCTGTAGGCTTTTTGTCGACGCATGAACTTGCAAAAGCCGTTTTTTTTTACTTGAACCGAGGAGATGTGGTGCGCTGTGTGTTTTGTCGTATTGAACTTTCACACTGGGAAGAAGGGGATGATCCCTTTAGAGACCATTTGCGATGGTCTCCTCACTGTCCTTACATGCTTGGAAAGCAAGTGGGTAACCTACCCGTGCATTCATTTTACCGAACCACAAGGCCTATGGCCGCTACTTACGTTGCTGAATCACAAATAAATAATAATAATGATGTATTACCAGCCAACGGTAGTGTCGATATATGTGGTCCATATGCCATAGACAGTGTTGAATTGGCGTGTGCTTTTGAAAAATTGGGAGTTTGCAAGACTAAAGCACTAGCACACCCAGAGTACAGCTCTGTTGAAAAACGTTTCGAATCTTATAAAAATGTTTGGCCATTAATATTAAAACACCTTACCAAACAGCTAAGTGAAGCTGGATTTTTTTATACTGGTGAAGGGGATAAAACAATATGTTTTTATTGTGGATTTGCTTTAAAGGATTGGCAAATGACTGATGACCCTTTTGTGCAACACGCTCGTTGGTTACCAAACTGTAAATACATGGTGTTGCTTAAAGGTCAGGAATTTGTGAACACTATTCGTAAAGAAAAAGTGATTGCAGCACAAGACATAAAAGTGCCTTTAGAGTTAGAGCACGTGGAGCAAATACATAAGGCTGAAAGAAAAGACTTGTCTCACGAACAGATACAAAAGTGTGACCAACAATTATGTAAAATTTGTTATCAAGATGAACTAGGTGTTGTATTTTTACCCTGTGGACACATGATAGCCTGTGTCAAGTGTGCATTAGAACTTAACACTTGTGCTATATGCAGAAAAGTAGTATCTGCAACAGTTAGGGCATATCTTGCATAACTAGTATAATTTATTCGCCATGGATAGTGCAAAATCCCTAATTGCACAATATTATTAAAGCTGTTTTAGAGTGTAATAGATATGCTTTTGTTTTGTTTATAGACTACTACAATGAATGTTTTGAATGCTGTCGGACAATCATGTGGCTTAGAGACAAAGAAGCTCAGCGAATTGCCAATGCATATTCCATTCCGCATTATCAAGATTCGGAAATTGAAAACAGCATATGGTGATCGTGTACTTTGTGTATGTGAAAACTTTGAGACATTTCTGCCTATACGGTTTAATGATATGTCGGAGAGTGTTTTTGATGAAGTCAATAATGCTGTGCAACCTGTACACTTAATTTATGAAGGTTTTAAAAACAATAGGTGCATGGTTCGTTTTAATTAAATAAATAAATAATGTGAAATAATAATGGAAATTATAAGTAATGACAATATACTGAAAAAGAAAGAAAATATGTGCATAGAATAGTAATGTTTTAGTGTTTAGTGTTGTCTTTAAAAATATTATGATGAAACCAAAAAAATGTATATAAAGTTTGTAAATAAATGCAAAATGATGTTACAATGCTGTTTTATTTTATACAAAGTTAGTATATTTAACATTGCAGAGTATACATGATTATGACAATAAATGCATACTGAATACAAGCCTTTCTCACATTACAATAGTCTGTTATAGTTTTAAACACAAGGCTTGTTGTAGATCATTTTATAGCAATGTCCCTTTAATGTTGTTTTCGAAAAGTGGGGAAGCCACAATGGTTGTATTGACATAAAAACCTTATGGTTATTACTATTTAGTCACTTTGATCCCCTTGCAGATCAACAGCAGATGACCTAGTTGTTCCACTCTTTAAAACGACAACAACAACACTACCTCTTGCATAGTTTGTGATGTTGATGGCTCTTGCGACGTGGAAGATGGATTAAAAATAACTTTGAGAACAGGGGTTAAACGTTGATCATTAAACAATGCACTATTTTGAGTAGCAATATGGTTTTCTTGATTTTTTGTCGACGGCAACTGTGTTTCATGCGGTACACTACATTGATGATCACTGACACTTAAAACCTCACTATTTTTACTTTTTAGGTCACCACGACAATGTTTGGAACGTTGCTTTGAACAACGCCAAATAACAGTTCCATTTTTATTGGTTCGTTTCACAATATATGAATATCCTTTATAGTATGCGTAAGGCTTACCATACCTAGTCACTGATACTTCCATATCAACTGTCGAGCATAGACTAAGCTCTAGTAAAGTCAACTTGGTAATAAGAATACTAGTTTAATGTGAGAGCAAATATGGATCCAAAGAGTTCAGGTAAAAGTGAAAGCAAATAAGCAAATATTAGAAACAAGAGTTGGGGTGAAAGTGGTCGCAAAGTGGTAGACCCATTACACAATAATTTCAGCACGACGAAGCTCTTGTTCAATTTCTTTGATTTCCCAATCGTGACCAGTATGGCCAGATTGACGTGAGGCATGCAACAACTGTAGCCGCTGGACGAGCTTATTGGGATTGTGCCAGTATACAAATTTAACAAATGGATTTTTAGGTGTAAACAAAGCATTACCATTATCATGATCATTATCATCATCGTCATTATCATCATCATGATCACCATTATCATCATGACCATCATCACTGTTACTATATAGTCCTTTTTGATCCTCTTGCAATACCACTTTATTTATAGTCTGAGTTGATTTTGACAGTGTTGAAGGTTTCTTGGACGTTGACAACTGTCCTAACATGACGTTTTGAGGACATGATAAGTCCTTTTGAACAAACACTGTACTATCTTTAGCCGCAATATCGTTTTCTTGAACTTGCTTTTTAGCATTTTGATAATTGTTTGTAAACAGTAAGCGTGGTTCGTTTCGAGCACTACATTGATGAACACTCACACTTAAAACCTTTCCATTTTTACTTTTCAGATTGCCTCGACATTTTGTTGACCTCTCTTTTGAGCATCGCCAGAATATTATTCCATTCACATTCTGGCGATTATAGTTATAGGAGTAGCCTTGATAGAGTGCACGTAGCCTACCTTTGTTGGTTGTAATAAGTTCCATAGTAGTAACTGACCTGTCAGTACGATGTTCACACTACAAAGGTTACAACTGTTTTGCTGATGGAGTGACCTACTATAAGCTTATATATTGGCTTATGTGTTGGCTTTTTGTGTTGGCTTTTCGTGTTGGCTTTTGTGTTGGCTTATGTGTTGGCTTTTTGTGTTGGCTTTTTGTGTTGGCTTTTCATGTTGGCTTTTCGTGTTGGCTTATGTGTTGGCTTTTTTGTGTTGGCTTTTTGTGTTGGCTTTTCGTGTTGGCTTTTGTGTTGGCTTTTTGTGTTGGCTTTTTGTGTTGGCTTTTCATGTTGGCTTTTCGTGTTGGCTTTTGTGTTGGCTTTTTGTGTTGGCTTTTCGTGTTGGCTTTTGTGTTGGCTTATGTGTTGGCTTTTTGTGTTGGCTTTTTGTGTTGGCTTTTCATGTTGGCTTTTCGTGTTGGCTTTTCGTGTTGGCTTTTTGTGTTGGCTTTTCGTGTTGGCATTTCGTGTTGGCTTTTGTGTTGGCTTTTCGTGTTGGCTTTTTGTGTTGGCTTTTCGTGTTGGCATTTCGTGTTGGCTTTTCGTGTTGGCTTTTTTTGTATTGGCCTTTCGTGTTGGCTTTTTGTATTGGCTTTTCGTGTTGGCTTTTTGTGTTGGCTTTAGTATTGGCTTTTGTATTGGCTTATTTGACAAGTTATTTGTGTCAATGTATTTAGTGGATTTTTTCTTGGTGTTGGAAAGTAGTTGAAAGAGAGGGAATATTTAAAGACTTAACCTCAGCTCACTAACCTAACCTAACCTTTCAACTCTCAGATGTTAATTAAATTCTGTGCATTGTCGAGTTGGAGCCCAAGACCTCAGGGGTAAAAAAAACAATTATTTTTGACGACTTATTTTGGTAACTTATTTTAATGGCTAACCTAACTTTACCTAACCTAACCTAACCTAACCTAACCTCAGCTCACTTTGGATATTACTAGTAAGTGTTCATATCCTCTGCTAGGTAGCATGCTAGTAGTACAGGTAGTGCTCATATTTACCGCTAGATAGCGGAAACATACTTTGCATGTTGCATGTGACACTTGTGAAGTTTAACCACATGCAAGACGTGCTTGTATAAGTTCTCTATTTAAACTCAATATACAATTAACCACTAAATGTTCAGAACTAACATGTATAGCCATGTTTAGGGTATATAGGAGACCCTTAGCAAGAAAGGCTGTCTAACCCACGAGTGTACAGCCTTGTCATACGCAGTAAGCCCCTGTTGGCTTTCTCAAATTGTTGTTGTTGTTGTTTTCTGCCAACAGGGGCTTACTGCGTATGACAAGGCTGTACACTCGTGGGTTAGACAGCCTTTCTTGCTAAGGGTCTCCTATATACCCTAAACATGGCTATACATGTTAGTTCTGAACATTTAGTGGTTAATTGTATATTGAGTTTAAATAGAGAACTTATACAAGCACGTCTTGCATGTGGCTAAACTTCACAAGTGTCACATGCAACATGCAAAGTATGTTTCCGCTATCTAGCGGTAAATATGAGCACTACCTGTACTACTAGCATGCTACCTAGCAGAGGATATGAACACTTACTAGTAATATCCAAAGTGAGCTGAGGTTAGGTTAGGTTAGGTTAGGTTAGGTTAGGTAAAGTTAGGTTAGCCATTAAAATAAGTTACCAAAATAAGTCGTCAAAAATAATTGTTTTTTTTACCCCTGAGGTCTTGGGCTCCAACTCGACAATGCACAGAATTTAATTAACATCTGAGAGTTGAAAGGTTAGGTTAGGTTAGTGAGCTGAGGTTAAGTCTTTAAATATTCCCTCTCTTTCAACTACTTTCCAACACCAAGAAAAAATCCACTAAATACATTGACACAAATAACTTGTCAAATAAGCCAAAACAAAAGCCAATACTAAAGCCAACACAAAAAGCCAACACGAAAAGCCAATACAAAAAGCCAACACGAAAGGCCAATACAAAAAAAGCCAACACGAAAAGCCAACACGAAATGCCAACACGAAAAGCCAACACAAAAAGCCAACACGAAAAGCCAACACAAAAGCCAACACGAAATGCCAACACGAAAAGCCAACACAAAAAGCCAACACGAAAAGCCAACACGAAAAGCCAACATGAAAAGCCAACACAAAAAGCCAACACAAAAAGCCAACACATAAGCCAACACAAAAGCCAACACGAAAAGCCAACACAAAAAGCCAACACAAAAGCCAACACGAAAAGCCAACATGAAAAGCCAACACAAAAAGCCAACACAAAAAGCCAACACATAAGCCAACACAAAAGCCAACACGAAAAGCCAACACAAAAAGCCAACACAAAAAAGCCAACACATAAGCCAACACGAAAAGCCAACATGAAAAGCCAACACAAAAAGCCAACACAAAAAGCCAACACATAAGCCAACACAAAAGCCAACACGAAAAGCCAACACAAAAAGCCAACACATAAGCCAATATATAAGCTTATAGTAGGTCACTCCATCAGCAAAACAGTTGTAACCTTTGTAGTGTGAACATCGTACTGACAGGTCAGTTACTACTATGGAACTTATTACAACCAACAAAGGTAGGCTACGTGCACTCTATCAAGGCTACTCCTATAACTATAATCGCCAGAATGTGAATGGAATAATATTCTGGCGATGCTCAAAAGAGAGGTCAACAAAATGTCGAGGCAATCTGAAAAGTAAAAATGGAAAGGTTTTAAGTGTGAGTGTTCATCAATGTAGTGCTCGAAACGAACCACGCTTACTGTTTACAAACAATTATCAAAATGCTAAAAAGCAAGTTCAAGAAAACGATATTGCGGCTAAAGATAGTACAGTGTTTGTTCAAAAGGACTTATCATGTCCTCAAAACGTCATGTTAGGACAGTTGTCAACGTCCAAGAAACCTTCAACACTGTCAAAATCAACTCAGACTATAAATAAAGTGGTATTGCAAGAGGATCAAAAAGGACTATATAGTAACAGTGATGATGGTCATGATGATAATGGTGATCATGATGATGATAATGACGATGATGATAATGATCATGATAATGGTAATGCTTTGTTTACACCTAAAAATCCATTTGTTAAATTTGTATACTGGCACAATCCCAATAAGCTCGTCCAGCGGCTACAGTTGTTGCATGCCTCACGTCAATCTGGCCATACTGGTCACGATTGGGAAATCAAAGAAATTGAACAAGAGCTTCGTCGTGCTGAAATTATTGTGTAATGGGTCTACCACTTTGCGACCACTTTCACCCCAACTCTTGTTTCTAATATTTGCTTATTTGCTTTCACTTTTACCTGAACTCTTTGGATCCATATTTGCTCTCACATTAAACTAGTATTCTTATTACCAAGTTGACTTTACTAGAGCTTAGTCTATGCTCGACAGTTGATATGGAAGTATCAGTGACTAGGTATGGTAAGCCTTACGCATACTATAAAGGATATTCATATATTGTGAAACGAACCAATAAAAATGGAACTGTTATTTGGCGTTGTTCAAAGCAACGTTCCAAACATTGTCGTGGTGACCTAAAAAGTAAAAATAGTGAGGTTTTAAGTGTCAGTGATCATCAATGTAGTGTACCGCATGAAACACAGTTGCCGTCGACAAAAAATCAAGAAAACCATATTGCTACTCAAAATAGTGCATTGTTTAATGATCAACGTTTAACCCCTGTTCTCAAAGTTATTTTTAATCCATCTTCCACGTCGCAAGAGCCATCAACATCACAAACTATGCAAGAGGTAGTGTTGTTGTTGTCGTTTTAAAGAGTGGAACAACTAGGTCATCTGCTGTTGATCTGCAAGGGGATCAAAGTGACTAAATAGTAATAACCATAAGGTTTTTATGTCAATACAACCATTGTGGCTTCCCCACTTTTCGAAAACAACATTAAAGGGACATTGCTATAAAATGATCTACAACAAGCCTTGTGTTTAAAACTATAACAGACTATTGTAATGTGAGAAAGGCTTGTATTCAGTATGCATTTATTGTCATAATCATGTATACTCTGCAATGTTAAATATACTAACTTTGTATAAAATAAAACAGCATTGTAACATCATTTTGCATTTATTTACAAACTTTATATACATTTTTTTTGGTTTCATCATAATATTTTTAAAGACAACACTAAACACTAAAACATTACTATTCTATGCACATATTTTCTTTCTTTTTCAGTATATTGTCATTACTTATAATTTCCATTATTATTTCACATTATTTATTTATTTAATTAAAACGAACCATGCACCTATTGTTTTTAAAACCTTCATAAATTAAGTGTACAGGTTGCACAGCATTATTGACTTCATCAAAAACACTCTCCGACATATCATTAAACCGTATAGGCAGAAATGTCTCAAAGTTTTCACATACACAAAGTACACGATCACCATATGCTGTTTTCAATTTCCGAATCTTGATAATGCGGAATGGAATATGCATTGGCAATTCGCTGAGCTTCTTTGTCTCTAAGCCACATGATTGTCCCACAGCATTCAAAACATTCATTGTAGTAGTCTATAAACAAAACAAAAGCATATCTATTACACTCTAAAACAGCTTTAATAATATTGTGCAATTAGGGATTTTGCACTATCCATGGCGAATAAATTATACTAGTTATGCAAGAAATGCCCTAACTGTTGCAGATACTACTTTTCTGCATATAGCACAAGTGTTAAGTTCTAATGCACACTTGACACAGGCTATCATGTGTCCACAGGGTAAAAATACAACACCTAGTTCATCTTGATAACAAATTTTACATAATTGTTGGTCACACTTTTGTATCTGTTCGTGAGACAAGTCTTTTCTTTCAGCCTTATGTATTTGCTCCACGTGCTCTAACTCTAAAGGCACTTTTATGTCTTGTGCTGCAATCACTTTTTCTTTACGAATAGTGTTCACAAATTCCTGACCTTTAAGCAACACCATGTATTTACAGTTTGGTAACCAACGAGCGTGTTGCACAAAAGGGTCATCAGTCATTTGCCAATCCTTTAAAGCAAATCCACAATAAAAACATATTGTTTTATCCCCTTCACCAGTATAAAAAAATCCAGCTTCACTTAGCTGTTTGGTAAGGTGTTTTAATATTAATGGCCAAACATTTTTATAAGATTCGAAACGTTTTTCAACAGAGCTGTACTCTGGGTGTGCTAGTGCTTTAGTCTTGCAAACTCCCAATTTTTCAAAAGCACACGCCAATTCAACACTGTCTATGGCATATGGACCACATATATCGACACTACCGTTGGCTGGTAATACATCATTATTATTATTTATTTGTGATTCAGCAACGTAAGTAGCGGCCATAGGCCTTGTGGTTCGGTAAAATGAATGCACGGGTAGGTTACCCACTTGCTTTCCAAGCATGTAAGGACAGTGAGGAGACCATCGCAAATGGTCTCTAAAGGGATCATCCCCTTCTTCCCAGTGTGAAAGTTCAATACGACAAAACACACAGCGCACCACATCTCCTCGGTTCAAGTAAAAAAAAACCGGCTTTTGCAAGTTCATGCGTCGACAAAAAGCCTACAGGCCAGGATTCAAATGTTAACCATCGATCATGTTCTGATTTTAAATTTAACCCACGTGGTAAACCAACTTGCTCACTTGTTGTATTTGGTACTAACGCCATGTGTTATAATAAAACGTTTTCTTATTGTAAGTTATTAACATTGCACAGAGTACTTTAAAGCATAATGCATGCTTCTTCACTGTCTGTTCATTACGTTAATGGCACATGACGACACCTAAAAGCAAACAAAATAACCCATCACTCAATCAATCAATCAATCAATCAATCAATACTTGTAAATAAAACGTTAACGTTAATTGGCATTAATATATCAAAACACCATTAAAAATAAACTGTATGTTGGCACAAACAGTAACCCATGTACTTATTTTCTTTTTTATAAAGCTACAGTCATTTACATTCCCCCACCCTCCCTTTAACCAATATATAAACAAAAATGAATGTCATGTCATTTTGTTCACATTATCATGTTCAAACCTGTGGATATTCGTTGAGTCCATAGGGAACCACCCATAAATTAAATTTATTATTTTATTTTTAGAAAATCCAACATGGCCTTGTACTTTTCCCAGTCAACAACAACAACATAGCCATTAATCAAGAAAGCAATCATTGTCCCAGTCATGTACAGGTAATGAATTTTTTTTTGTCTACGAGTTTTCAGTAGTGGTAAAATGGAATAGCATTTTTAAGTTGGACTTACCTGAGTTTTAAACAGTTCACTCTTTGGCAGTGGTTTCGCTTTAGTGCGTTTCTGGTTTTTTTCAGCGACTGCTACGGCGGTAAGGCTATTCTTTCCAAGTTTCTAAAAATAAATAAAATAAACCGCTATAAATACCTAAATTCAGGTTAATACATACATTTCATAAAATAAAACATAAAACAAAAAAAATGAAACAAGTTAGTTTAAAAAAAATCATCTCACCTTTACTTGCAGTGACTTGTTACTCTTCCCTTCTAGTGGGCTCAAAAGTGCAATAGTTTCTTCTCCCTCTGACATGTAAGGTATGCCGGTTATCTGCAAACAAATAAATAAATAAAATCATTAATTACCTAATCAATAAATAATTGCATGTATTTATATATAAATCAATAAATGTATAAATGAATAAATATATACCTACCTCACAACAAGAATAAGTATTTTCCACCAACACCAAAACTGTTAAACAAGGCCAAGTGTTTCACACAACGCTGTAGCGTGTTCAAAAGTAGTCACATAAGTGCGAGTGGAAATGTCAGCGACGTGTCTTTATATATCACATTGCATGTATAATCTTTTTTTTTCCCACGCTTTGAACATTCTCTTATCGTGCACGTGGGCAGCTAACGTCTCAGGCGAACACCTGTGCCGGATCAAATTTCACATGAACTTGCATTTTGTCACGTACGAAGCAAAACAGGATGTAAATTGTTAACAGTTATCGCGCACGTGGACAGATAACGTCCCAGGTGAACACCTGCGGTAGATCAAATTTCACATGGACTTGCATTTTGTCACGTACGAAGCGAGACAGGATGTCACTGGTTTAGCGTGCCTGTGGTTTCACACATGTGTGCACGCCTTTCGCACTTCCCTGCCAGCACAATGGTCAGATTATTTCACCTTCAAGCGTCACCTGTTGTCAAGTCAGATCAACGCCTTCCCATAAGCTCAAATGACATTCACCTCCTGCTCCTCGGCAAGTGTGTTTTCTGTACTCACTTCGACCAACATAGAACCAAGTTCTCATCACCGTTTACACGTTAAAGGTAAAAAGTGTGAAAAAACGTACCCTCGCTCTGTCATACACCGACCCGTCGAAATAGCGATTGATCTATTGAACACAGCCACCGTGGTCAGCGACAGGTTCGTTGAAACACACACACACCCAGCCGTATCGTCTCTCTCAACCACCACGCTTTATAAACATTATAAACAGGTAACGGTAATGATTTTTTTTTCAACATGTATGGCGTTAGGCCCTTTGTGAATTATTTTTTCGAAAAAAATATCTACCACATTTGAAAGGGGGCGTTAGCCCGAGTGCTAGGACACCTCGTACACGTCTCTAGCGTTATTGGTTCGTGAGATATCGGCAAAAATTATAAAAAAAACACGTGTTTACCCCAAAATCGCGTTTCCCAATTTTTTTAAAATTACAACGAGTGGTTCATAGCAAAGAGGACGTCTTCCCGAATCCTTGGACCCATCGTACATGCCTCTAGCGTTATTGCTTCGTGAGATATCGGCAAAATCACAAAAAACATGTGTTTACCCCAAAATCGAGTTTCCAATTTTATTAAAAATTATAACGAGTAGTCCATAGGAGAGAGGACGTCACCCCGAGTCCTTGGACCTGTCGAACATGCCTCTAGCATGATTGGTTCGCGAGATATAGCAAAAAGTCTAAAATCACGTTTTTACCCCAAAAAGACTGTGTTTCCAGATTTTCACATTTTCGACACCGACATTTCCGTAAAGAGCACGACGAGACGAAAAAAACGAATCCAAGCACGCCCTCCTAGCATGGCTCCTTCCATTCCAAGGTCGCAGGGGCTCACCACTTGCTAAGTGAGGCAGCTCTCTCCTTACCACACTACTGCAGGTTTTCATTCTAGAGACTTGAAATTTATTTTGGGGGTAGAGGGGGTAGGGACAATTGATTTACGTTAAACAATTTTTTTGTAGAGTTC
The DNA here is from genome assembly GCA_946902985.2 of Meconema thalassinum. Taxonomy (NCBI): domain Eukaryota; kingdom Metazoa; phylum Arthropoda; class Insecta; order Orthoptera; family Tettigoniidae; genus Meconema; species Meconema thalassinum. The sequence goes on along the minus strand of OX336388.2, from coordinate 798,348,416 downwards.
CTAGTTTCCAAAATATAGGATTTTCAAAATTAAAGTGTTTTCAAAAAAATATAAAAAATAAAAAAGTTTTATTACAAAAAATAAAGGTCATAAAGACTGTTCGTTTGAGCCATGGCACAACGTTCTATCCTGTTTGGTTTTCAAACTATCGCCTATTTTCGAAAACAAAAATTTTCAAAAAAATTTTGAAAAATATAACGAGTGGTCCATAGCAAAGAGGACGTCAGCCCGAGTCCAACAATACCTCATTTGTCAAAATCGGACCATGCTTTCAAGAGATATTCATTATTTTACATGTACAGTCGGGTACAAATAAAATGAGTGCGTTAGAACCCCTACTACTCCACTACTACCATTCGTCCGAAAGCGACTAAACTTGGGTGAGTTGTTGTGTACAATCCAGGGAAAGTATTAGGCTTAATAAATCCATATTTCAATAGGTAGCGCACAAGTAGATTCAACAAATGAGCGAATTCGAGCGAAGCGTTTCACGAAAGTCCCGTATGCGTTCATATATCATTCGTCCGATAGCGATGAAACTTGGGTAAGATGTTGTGTATTCATCAGGGAAGGTTTCTGGCTTAGTAGCCTACATCCACTTTACAATAGGTTTCGCACAAGTAGATTCAACAAATGTGCGACGGCTCACGAATCGTTTCAATCAAGTCCCGTATGCGTTCATATACCATTCATCCGATTGCTATGAAACTCTGGTGAGTTGTTGGGAACACTTCCGAAATCATTATAGGCATAGTCAATCCAATTTACAATGGACAGCGCGCGAGTATTTTAAACAAATGAGTGTTGGCGATGCGTTCATATACAATTCATCCAATTGCAATCAAATTTCGGTGAGTACTTGTGCATTCGCCAGGAAAAGTTATAGGCAAAGTAGATCCAATTAACAATAGATGGCGCGCGAGTAACTTAAACAAAATGACGTGCGTTTCTTTCAACAAAGTCCCACTTGCGTTCATATACCATTCACCCCAATGCGATGAAACTTGGGTGAGATGTTGTATACACGCAGGGAAGGTTTCTGTCTTAGTAAATCCACTTAACAATAGGTAGCGCACGAGTAGATTCAACAAATGAGCGACGACGCGCGAAGTGTTTCAACAAAGTCCCGTATGCGTTCATATACCATTTGTCCGATAGCGATGAAACGTGGGTGTGATGTTGTGTACACTTCAGGGAAGATTTCTAGCTTAGTAAATCCATGTTACAATAGGTAGCGCACGAATGGATTCAACAAATGAGCGGCGACGCGCGAAGTGTTTTGACAAAGACTCGTATGCGTTCATATACAATCGTCCGATAGAGATGATACTTTGGTGAGTTGTTATGTACACTCCAGGGAAGGTTTCTGATTTAGTAAATCCATTTTACAATTGGTAGCAATCGGGCAGATTTAACTAATAAGCGACAGCACGTGAATCGTTTCAATAAAGTCCCGTATGCGATCATATACCATTCATCCGAGTGTGATGAAACTTTGGAGAGCTGAGTACAGTCCTGCGAAGGTTCATGAATTAGTAAGTCCGTTTTTCAATTGGTGGCGCACAAGAAGATTCAACAAATGAGTGACGGCGCGAATCGTTTAAACAAAATCCCGTATGCGTTCATATACCATTCATCCGATTGCGATGAAACTTTGATGAGTTGTTGTGTAAACGCCAGAAAATGTTTTCGAGTTAGTAAATCCATTCTTTAATAGGTAGCGTACGAGTATATTCAACAAGTGGGTGACGGCGCTCTAATCGTTTCAGCAGTCCCGTACGCGTTCATATACCATTCATTTCATTGCGATGTAACTTTCGTGAGTTGTTGATCACGCTCCCGTGAATGTTTCTGAGATAGAATTTTTTTATAATAGTTTAGAGGTGGTTAGCGGTAAAAGATGAAAATATTGGGAATCCAAAAGCACTGCAACTAACAAAGTCAAAACCCCAACACTTTCTTTGATTGGCAGGACGTCTGCCGGGTCAGCTAGTTAGTTTATAAGACTCAGGTCGATGACCTTACCTTTTTCGATCTTTTGGGTAAATTCTTTGGCCATGGGAAAGGGTTAACCATTCTGAGTCTTATGATACCTCACGTGACCCTCTAAAATTATTAGTTTATAAAATCTCAGGTTGATGACCTTGCCGTTTTCGGTCTTTTGGGTAAATTCATTGGTCATGGGAAAGGGTTGACCATTCTGAGTCTTATGACACCTCACGTGTCCCTCTAAAATTATTATTTTATAAAATCTCAGGTCGATGACCTTGCCGTTTAGGGTCTTTTGTGTAAATTCATTGGCCATGGGAAATGGTTGACCATCCTGAGTCCTATGACACCTAACGTGACCCTCTCCAATTATAAGTTTATAAAATCTCTGGTCGATGACCTTGCCGTTTTGGGTCTTTTGGGTAAATTCATTGGCCATGGGAAAGGGTTGAACATCCTGAGTCCTATGACACCTAACGTGACCCTGTCCGATTATTAATTTATAAAAATCTCAGAGCTATGACATTGTCGTCTTGGCTATTTTGGGTAAATTCATATGTCATACATAGGGAGGGGGGGGGTTTCCACTGCACAAAAGAACACCCCACATGTCCATGTAGGATTATCGGTTTGTGAGATATCAGGGAAACAAAAGTCGATGACCTTACCGTTTTGGGTTATTTAAGTAAATTAGTGCGCCATAGGAAAGCCCGGAAACATACCCATAAAAGGAGTCGTCGCATGACACTCACCGATGAATGGTTCGCGAGATACAAAGTTGCCAAGGTGAAACATGCAGTTGCGGCTCGTGCTTTAACGCTCATGACTTCAGGTGAAATAGAACTGGTAGCTCTCATCTACTGAAGTGGGAGGCATCACAGTAACCAATCACCCCGTGATAGTGAGAGGCAAGGGGACTCACAGTAACCAATCACCCCGAGATAGTGAGAGGCCAGCGGACTGACAGTAATCAAGCACCCCGAGATAGTGAGAGGCATGGGGACTCACAGTAAGCAATTACCCCGTGATAGTGAGATGCATGGGGACTCACAGTAACCAAGTACCCCTTGATAGTGAAAGGCAAGGGGACTCACAGTAACCAATCACCCCGAGATAGTGAGAGGCCAGCGGACTGACTGTAATCAAGCACCCCGAGATAGTGAGAGGCATGGGGACTCACAGTAAGCAAGTACCCCGTGATAGTGAGATGCATGGGGACTCACAGTATCCAAGGACCCCGAGATAGTGAGAGGCAAAGGGATTCACAGTAACCAATCACCCCGAGAAAGTGAGAAGCCAGCGGACTGACAGTAATCAAGCACCCCGTGATAGTGAGATGCATGGGGACTCCCAGTAACCAAGTACCCCGTGATAGTGGGAGGCAAGGGGACTCACAGTAACCAAGTACCCCGAGATTGTGAGAGGCAAGGGGATTCACAGTAACCAAGTACCGCGTGATAGTGAGAGGCAAGGGGATTCACAGTAACCAATCACCCCGAGATAGTGAAAGGCAAGGGGACTCACAGTAATCTAGTACCCCTAGATAGTGAGAGGCAAGGGGACTCACAGTAACCAAGTACCCCGAGATAGTGAGAGGCAAGGGGATTCACAGTAACGAAGTACCCCGTGATAGTGAGAGGCAAGGGGATTCACAGTAACCAATCACCCCGAGATAGTGAGATGCAAGGGGACTCACAGTAATCAAGTACCCCTAGATAGTGAGAGGCAAGGGGACTCACAGTAAGCAAGTACCCCGTGATAGTGGGAGGCAAGGGGACTCACAGTAACCAAGTACCCCGAGATAGTGAGAGGCAAGGGGACTCAAAGTAACAAAGCACCGCAAGATAGTGAGAGGCAAGGGGACTCACAGTAAGCAAGTACCCCGTGATAGTGGGAGGCAAGGGGACTCACAGTAACCAAGTACCCCGAGATAGTGAGAGGCAAGGGGACTCAAAGTAACAAAGCACCGCAAGATAGTGAGAGGCAAGGGGACTCACAGTAATCAAGTACCCCTAGATAGTGAGAGGCAAGGGGACTCACAGTAAGCAAGCACCCCGTGATAGTGGGAGGCAAGGGGACTCACAGTAACCAAGTACCCCAAGATAGTGAGAGGCAAGGGGATTCACAGTAACCAAGTACCCCGAGATAGTGAGAGGCAAGGGGACTCACAGTAATCAAGTAACCCTAGATAGTGAGAGGCAAGGGGACTCACAGTAAGCAAGTACCCCGTGATAGTGGGAGGCAAGGGGACTCACAGTAACCAAGTACCCCAAGATAGTGAGAGGCAAGGGGATTCACAGTAACCAATCACCCCGAGATAGTGAGAGGCAAGGGGACTCACAGTAATCAAGTAACCCTAGATAGTGAGAGGCAAGGGGACTCACAGTAAGCAAGTACCCCGTGATAGTGGGAGGCAAGGGGACTCACAGTAACCAAGTACCCCGAGATAGTGAGAGGCAAGGGGACTCAAAGTAACAAAGCACCGCAAGATAGTGAGAGGCAAGGGGACTCACAGTAAGCAAGTACCCCGTGATAGTGGGAGGCAAGGGGACTCACAGTAACCAAGTACCCCGAGATAGTGAGAGGCAAGGGGACTCAAAGTAACAAAGCACCGCAAGATAGTGAGAGGCAAGGGGACTCACAGTAATCAAGTACCCCTAGATAGTGAGAGGCAAGGGGATTCACAGTAACCAATCACCCCGAGATAGTGAAAGGCAAGGGGACTCACAGTAATCTAGTACCCCTAGATAGTGAGAGGCAAGGGGACTCACAGTAACCAAGTACCCCGAGATAGTGAGAGGCAAGGGGATTCACAGTAACGAAGTACCCCGTGATAGTGAGAGGCAAGGGGATTCACAGTAACCAATCACCCCGAGATAGTGAGATGCAAGGGGACTCACAGTAACCAAGTACCCCGAGATAGTGAGAGGCAAGGGGATTCACAGTAACCAAGTACCCCGAGATAGTGAGAGGCAAGGTGACACACAGTAACCAAGCACCTAGAGATAGTGAGAGGCAAGGGGACTCACAGTAACCAAGTACCTCAAGATAGTGGGAGGCAAGGTGACTCACAGTAACCAAGTACCCCGTGATAGTGTGATGCATGGGGACTCACAGTAAGCAAGCACCCCGTGATAGTGGGAGGCATGGGGACTCACAGTAACCAAGTACCCCGAGATAGTGAGAGGCAAGGTGACTCACAGTAACCAAGCACCTAGAGATAGTGAGAGGCAAGGGGACTCACAGTAACCAAGTACCTCAAGATAGTGGGAGGCAAGGTGACTCACAGTAACCAAGTACCCCGTGATTGTGAGATGCATGGGGACTCAGAGTAACCAAGTACCCCGTGATAGTGGGAGGCAAGGGGACTCACAGTAACCAAGTACCCCGTGATAGTGGGAGGCAAGGTGACTCACAGTAACCAAGTACCCCGTGATAGTGTGATGCATGGGGACTCACAGTAAGCAAGCACCCCGTGATAGTGGGAGGCATGGGGACTCACAGTAACCAAGTACCCCGAGATAGTGAGAGGCAAGGGGATTCACAGTAACCAAGTACCCCGAGATAGTGAGAGGCAAGGTGACTCACAGTAACCAAGTACCCCGTGATAGTGAGAGGCAAGGGGACTCACAGTAACCAAGTACCCCGAGATAATGAGAGGCAAGGGGACTCACAGTAAGCAAGTACCCCGTGATAGTGAGTGGTAAGGGGACTCACAGTAACCAAGCACCCCGAGATAGTGAGCTACGAGGAGACTCACAGTATCAAGCACCCCGTGATAGTGAGTGGTAAGGGGACTCACAGTAATCGCGCACCCCGAGATAGTGAGAGGCATGGGGACTCACAGTAATCAAGCACCCCGAGATAGTGAGTGGTAAGGGGTCTCCCAGTAATCATGCACCTCGAAGGGAACAAATTACTACTACGAGCATTTTGTTGTGCCCGCGTTGTGTTGTTTAATTTTTTATGTCTGCCTGGCCCGGCCCGTCCAGTGCCGTGGGCTACGAGGGCCAGAACGCAGCCGCATTAGATAGGAACGGCACTGAACGGGCTGGGCTTCAAAAATCCATGGGTTCGGTGTGCGGTAGTGTGTGCCTCGCTGCAGTACTCTGTTTATTGTTGGTGCAAATACCAAAATCTCTTTGCCTGAAACCTGTAGATTGTTTACCGTGGAGCTCGTTGCCATCCATTCAGTTCTGAAGTTTGTACTAGTGGGTGCACGAATCCACTTTCTCGTGCGTACCGACTCTTTGAGTTCGTTGCAACCAGTGGCTACATGTTTCTCGCAACACCCACTTGTGCAGCGAATCCACGACCTACTAGCCGGGTTGTGCCGCACTGACATTAGAATCACCTTCCTGTGGCTTCCAAGTCACATGGGAATTGCGGGAAATGAATTAGCGTATCAAGCTGCAAAAGAGGCGGTATCACTAATACCTCGACCAATGGAGCCGCTGGAGTAATTCGCTCTCAGTTACGTCAGCAAATACTGTCATTTTGGGAGCGTCAGTGGCTAGCTGACCCAATGCCCAGGAAACTGAGAGCAGTCGTCGGATTTTTAAGAGCATTAAAAATCACTCAGTATGCCTTCCTTCGGAGGGCAAGTAAAGCTGGCGGTCCCATGTCATAGATTTATGGCATGATAAAGAACCTTGCACTAATTACACCTGTGTGAAGCTAAATTATGATAGGTTAGTCTGATATCGCTTTATTAGTTCCAACGTTCAGGTTATACAATATCTGGAGGGAAAAATAAAAACACGAAGCGTAATGCGCAGAATCGCCAACAGGTGCAGGAAGACTGTCAGAGCTCTCCCTCGGTAAAGATGGGAAATGCAGGCATTAACCACACAGAAGGCAGCACTGATGATCATGGCGACTTGTCAACATTAGTGCTAAAGATCGTAAATGACTTGGTTACCCAGCCCTCCTTCTTGTTAGCCTACTTTCGATTTTTGCAAAAAATGAAAGTAGACTTATGAAATCAACACATGGCGAAAAAAGTGTGTCTGTCTGTGTGTGTGTATGTGTGTGTGAGTCTGTGTGTGTGTGTGTGTGTATGTGTGTGAGTCTGTGTGTGTGTGTGTCTGTGTGTGTGTGTGAGTGTGTGTACTCTGAATGTCTGTCCCCCCTATCAATTCGAACACGGTGAATGCGAATTGAACGAAATTTGGAACAAAGGTAGCACTAGCAAAGGACACCTCAGTGTCATGTTTTATATCGCCGCCATCTTTATTAAAACTGAATGGCGGCCACTCAAACGTTCAAAACGTAAAATCAAATAACGACTAACCAAATCATCCGATCTCCTCCAAATTTGGAAACAACATACCTTCGTATAGGATGCGTCTTGTGACCAAACTACAAGGTCGTCCGCCATACCATTTCAGGATGGCGGCCGTGCGAATTATGCAAACTTTATAATCCATATCATGGGGCCCACCAGTTCCGATTATCGAGCCGAGAATCGTTTTAACTGTTCTAAAGGAAGAGGCACGTTCGAAATTAAAAGTTTATTTTGTAATACTATAGTGCAGACGTGATTTTAAAAAGCTGAGCTGATTCAGTAATAAGACAAGATGGCAGCGGATATCTTGTGCCTGACTTATATTTCACTAATTTGAGTATTGCATGCAATATAGCGTACTGATACAAAATAAATAAACTTTGTATGAAATGCTTTATATATAAATAATATACTCCAGTGATGAAATCGTTTAGTATAAATCATTATTTGCTAACAAGTTCTATGTAAGTCATTTTATATAGAACGATATTCGTTGACACAATTAGCTCAGTGGTAGAGCGTTGGCCTATCGCTCAAATGCCTATGGTTCAAACCTGATCAGAGCTAGATTTTTTGCTTGAAATGTTATATGTTTATTGTTTTGTAATGACTCAGATGTTTTAAAATTAAGCGTTATATTGTGCATATTATGGTGTAAAATATATATTTAATTAAAACATAATTCGCCAGAAGATTTACTCGAGACATCTAGCAGCCAAAAAGGTAACTGCACGCCGACATACTTATTAACTTCCAGATTTTATTGAAAAGTTTCTTCTTCTGGCCGCTAGAATGCACTCGCTCTGTTAGGATTATATTGTTCGATATTTCACCACTAGATGTCACGACTAGTCTACGTGGGGCTCCATTGATTACTATACCATTAGCATTCTATGCGCATCGAATTTGAAGAATGACAAGATAATACTACGATACATTTTTACTTTTTATTTTAAACGGTTTGTAACAGCCTATTTTGCGTTACTTGAAAATGTTATTTGAAGTAAAGAACAAAACGATTTCACATAGTATCTGAATTCAAGACGTTGGTGTTAGTTCAGGTTATTAATTACTACTTTTATTTCAGGCAAATAGCAATCGAAAATATCCACATAGTTTGTATACACACGTCTCTGTAGGGTCATGGAAAGATTTGTTAATTCAATTAGGGTTTTCGATTCCCGGTCAATGCATGTGAGATTTTCGAAGTGAAATGCCATGTCCTGTGGTTCGGATTCCACGTAAAAAGGAGGTCCCGTGGCTCATAATCACAAGATTCACGGTCACGTAAAACTACAATCTTCCTTCCTTTCTTTTCAATTAGGGTTGTGAAAGCCATGCACAACCAGACGTGTAAAGACATGCCTCAACTCAAAGTTGGATGTTGCCCACGGCAGGTCGTATATGTAATAATAATAATAATAATAATAATAATAATAATAATAATAATAATAATAATAATAATAATAATAATAATAATAATAATAATAATAATGTTATTGGTTTTACATCCCTTTTAACTACTGCTGCTTTTAGAGACACCGGGGTGCCGGAATTTTGGCCCGAAGGGGATCTTTAACGTGCCAGTAAATGTACTGACACGGCTCCCTCGCATTTGTGCACCCTCAAATGCCAGCTGACTGCGCCAGGATACGAACCTGCAACCTAGGGCCCAGCAAGCGAGAACGTTACCGCTGAGCCACGCAGCCAGTCCGGTCGTTTATGTCTCCAGATCCATAACATTCTTGATATACTTCTTATCTTTCTTTCTTTCTTTCTTTCTTCAATGATGGTAGCAGTTTTTATCTAGGTTGTGGCGTTTGGTAGAGGTAAATCGTTTCTAAGGTCTTCAACAAAGAATAGTTCTATTATACTCTTTGATAATAACAACGAGTTATAACTATACTCATACATTTAGGAGAAAGTAGGCTATATGTTCTTTACTGAACATCTTGTCAAGGCTTGTTGATGAGATCACCTCAAAAGTGATAGAGGGTCTCAAAGCATCCATTGATTTCAACACTAAGGTGATAGATGATATGAAAAAGAAAATTAAGGCCAGCGAGGAGGAAGTGAAATCATTGAAAGAGGAACTGCGTGAAAGGACTGACACAATGGAGCAATAATCCCGGCGGAATTGTATCCGGGGGTTTGGCATAGAAGAAAAGGATGGCGAATCGACTGATCAGCTCGTCCTTAACTTGGCAGAACAGCTAGGCGTAAACATAAAAATTGAGGACATTGACAGGACCCATAGGGAAGCCTCAAGAAACACCCAAAGGCCACGCCCCATCATATGTAAATTTGTCTCCTTTGCCAAGCGGAATGCGCTCTTTCAGGAGAAGATGACATTGATGGGGACTGGGACTGTAATTAGGGAAGACCTAACCAAGTTACGGTTGGAATTGCTCCACAAAACAATCGACAAGGTGGGAGTTAAGCATTGTTGGTCCAATAATGGCGTTATCTTTGCAGTCAGCCGAGGTATTCGTCACAGGCTGACTAATTTCAATGACCTTAGATTGATCTAAGTTAGTGTGATCAGTGTTATATCCCTTACTAATCCAATTTTAACTTTAACCAATTGATTGTACCAACGGTATACCATAATAGCGGTACTTATTGCTCGAGAGCAAGTAAGGCTGGGAAACTTAAACTTAAAAAATACCACATTCCTTTTAGGCAACAACATTTAGAAAATCGTCTGTTAAATTCGATAATGTTTGTAAAGCTGCCTTTACCAAATAAGACACCAATACTGAACTATACCGCTTGCTATTAGTTCCAAGCTTCCTTCCCTTATTGAACAGGGTGGCAAAATTAATTCTTCTAAATATTAAGCTTCTCTCTTAGGTAGCTTACCAGTACCAAGCCTTTCTAAACAATTAATCAGCCTTAACCATTACTTGCGTCTTTAGACACTAAAATCAGACTTACTTGCTTTCACCTTTCGCTCCCAGCCTAAACTTATCTTTCTTCTCCTACACAGATTATTACTGTTAATGGTGAGTGTGAGCTATAGGTTACTGCATGACATAGATATTGTCATACAGATCAGGCAAAACAAAATTAACCCAGTTCACAGTTGATTTAATGGCTGCTAGCTCTCTCTACGATGACAGACATTTAGTGAGATTAACCCCAATGGATGGTAATTATTATAACTAATTGTTCTACAGCTGTCACCTGTAACTATCACTGTTATGTGTTCAGATTAGCATTGCCTGTCTAATTTTGCATCATGCAATGTGAATACATTTCATGTTCTGTAAGTAGGTCTATTTAGGGTACAAGCTGGAGACTAGCAGGCCTGATTTAAACCACATGAACCTTTAATTTCATTATAATCCTTATTTCTTTAAATACAACCTATTACAAATGTTAAATTAAATGTATAGTCTATATACCTATAACGTACACTATGTCTTGAGATATGAAACCTTAATGGCATTTTCAGGGTGCGATGGTTGGTGAGTGACAAGTGACTTTAAACTATGCCTAGCTCAATTCTAGCCAGATCTGATGACATGAACGTGTAATTCCAAAATGTTACTGAAGCTTGCAGTGTGTTTAACTGTGTCATTATTTAACTCATATATTCATGTGCCATCTGTCATAACTTAACTTTTTCTTTAGCTTCTAAATTGTGTTGTAGTTTGTGCTATTGTAGATTATGAATGGCGACTTATAAAGATCACTGTACTAATTTCTCTTCTGAGTGACTAGGCAATGCCTTTCACTATTTTACAAGATCTTTTTAACTTTTACCTATGGTAGCATCTGACCATAGTCTATCAGGCATACTTTCCGCTATCAGCCTGAAAAACACAAACGGCCTAAAAATTGCTCATATCAATGCTCAATCATTAGTTGACTCCTCTCACTATTCTGAATTTTGTCACGTCTTTGGTGGTTCGTCTTTTGACATATTTGCAGTAAGTGATTCCTTTTGCAAGCCCTCAATTCCAGATGCTGCCGTCTCTCTCACTGGCTATAAAGTCATTAGAAATGACAGATTAACCGTCGGTGGATGTGGTGTTGCAGTTTACCTTAGGGATAACATAATGCATAGCGTGCTAAGTCAGTCTCCTGGTGAATATAATAAGAGGCCTGAATTCATTATACTTGACATTTCTCTTACCGAAACTAAAATTCTCTTTGCTTGTGTGTACCGTCCACCGAAATCTGGCTACCTAGATATTTTTCTGAATAACATGTACAGGTTTATTCTTGATTATAAATATGTTTTTTATTGTTGGGAACGTTAATACTCGGTTTGCCAGTGGAGCTTTTGAAACTGAACAGGTATGTGATGTGCTCTGTTCCTGTAATGTTGAATGTTTACCAGCTACTTGTGACAGCTCTCTCGATATTATCTCTTCAAACTATAATGAGCTCGTTGTTGACTAGGGACAGGAACCAGCCGCTGGATTCTCAGGCCATGATCTTCTGTATGCAGTGTTTTCTCTATCTTCCCCGAAACTTCGACCAAAATCAATCTTCGTGCGTGACTTCAACAAATTTAATTTAAATGATTTTAAAACGGATGCAGAATTACTCCTTTGGCAAAATTTCTACCAATCCACTGACATAGATGAGAAAGTGACTCTATTTAATGATTGGGTAAATAAACTATATGATATGGATGCGCCGCAAAAGAAAGTTGACATAAAACATAACTCTGCTCCGTGGATCAGTAAAGAAATCAAAACGCTTTTAAAGAAACGTGATAAAGCACGTAGAACATTTATTAAATCTAAACTTACCATTGACAATGAAGAGTACAGAATTCTGCGTAATAAGACAAAACAAACAATCAGGAACACAAAAGTGAAATATATGTACAACCTCTTCAGTGACTGTAAAACCACCTCCGCCAGATGGCGTGCTGCAAAATCATTGGGAGTTGGTGCCAGTTCAGTCACTGATGTTGAGATGCCTGTCTCTGCATCACAATTAAATGAACATTACTCAAATGTTGCCTCAATTGGTGATGTATTAAGAGTATCAGAGACCGTCATGAAATACACATCCATCCCTCCCCCTGCCCATGAAAAAAAAATATTTATGTATTTTTACCCACACCAGATTGTGAAAGCCATCAATTTAATTCGTACAAAAGCAAGAGGCCCCGATAGCATCCAAATTTCTCTTATTTCTAACTGTCTTGAAGTATTTCTACCCCCAATTATCCATCTATTTAATTCCTCTCTACAAAGTGGAGTATACCCGTCTCTTTGGAAGAGTGCTAACATACGTCCAGTGCCAAAAAATAAAAACCCCACTAGCTGTAGTGACTTTAGACCAATAAATATCCGTTGTGCCCTTAGTAAAGCGCTTGAGAAAATAGTTCATGAACAAGTATGTGAATACCTTACTAAATTTAATATCTTCAATCCTTACCAATCTGGGTTTCAAAAGGGTCATAGTACCACCACTGCATTGTTAAAGGTCAGCGATGATATACGCTCAGCTATGGAGAAGCGTCTGCTTACAATCCTACGTCTTTTCGATTTCAGTAAGGCTTTTGACTGTGTGAATCACAATATACTTCTTGCAAAGCTGAAATCTTTTGGCTTCTCTCAGAGTTCTCTTTTCTGTTTCAAATCCTACCTTTCCATGCGTACACAGAGAGTGGTCCTCGCGGATGGCTCCTCCTCAGACTGGAAATCGGTAGAAAGTGGAGTACCTCAGGGATCTGTCATAGGTCCACTATGCTTCTCGATATATATAAATGATGTTTCTAATGAATTCCGAAATAGTTCTGTTCATATATACGCTGATGACCTCCAAGCCTATTTTCACCTCACGCCTAACACTGCATGTGATCGCATAAATCTGTTTAATGAAGACATTGACAGGCTTTGTGAATGGGCCCTAAATCATAATCTTAACTTGAACATATCTAAAACACAACTTATATCCATTGGATATAAAAAACTTCTAAATTCAGTAGATTTTAATTCACTACCACCCATCAAGATACTAGATAATAATATTAAATATAGCAACACTGTCAATAATCTCGGAGTGATATTTGATAGAACACTGTCGTGGGCAAAGCATACGTCTAATGTGGTAAGGAAGGTTGTATCAACTATGCATCTCCTGAAAAGAACTGTTTCTAACATACGTAAGCTCTTCGTCCAAACTCTCATTTTTTCAATCATTCGTTATGGCTCTGCTGTATACAATGATTTACCAGAAACACAGAATATCAAATTACAAAGAGTCCAGAATGCATGTGTTCGGTACATTTCGGATATAAGGCGAGATGAAGATATCACACCTTACTACGTGCAGCTGAAATGGCTGAAACTCCACGAGCGCAGGCAGTTATCAGTTGCCATTCTGACACATAAAATATTACATACCAAGACCCCGTTATATCTCTACAATGCCTTTACACCAATGCATTCTGTTCATAATCGAGAATTTAGATACACAGAATTAACACTCCAGATTTCTATACACCGAACCATGAATATCAATAAATCTTTCGTTTGCACCGCCTCACGCCTCTTCAACACCTTCGATTTATACAAGTTCGTCAACTTTGCAAGCACTGCAGCTTTCAAAAGACATCTTTCATCCTGCTTCTTGGAGCAGTATACCTCTCACATTTGATTACTGTATTATGTTAAAATACTTTTTTTAGAGTTCAATTATAACACAATGACAATAGCTGACAGCCAGCCTACAGTAATAGCTTTTCTAGTACAGTATATGGTGTTTGTTTTTCGGGCTGATAGTCTGTAAGCACTCTCACTCTTTTGTATATAATTTTTCAATTATAATTATTATTATTATTATTATTATTATTATTATTATTATTGTATTGTTACTATATTTTTGTTACTATAATTGTTAGACTATGATTATTTATATTGTGAATGTAAGTGAAATGTTTTGTTTTTATAAGCCCTAATTTTACTTTATGTAGGGCGCTACTGTAAAGGAGCTCTTAAGCTCTAAGTATAGCCGTGAAAATAAAATCAATCAATCAATCAATCAATCAAACAGGTGGTGACTGCGATGGCACATAGTAGACACGTCCGCTGCTAGGTGTCGTGGAAGTTAGCATTTGGTGGCAACTTAGGAACTACTTGAAAAAATAATCGTCTGCAGTCCTACCTGAATCACTGATAACAGTCACTAATACAGTCATCACAATTATCACCGGTTATCAGACGAATTCTACACACACCCAAAGTACACGGGGCTACATGAACACGTTGTCACAGCCCCTAAACTAAAGAACCAACCAACGAAACTGAGAGCGATGAAGGGAACTCCTCGCGTGTGGCGGAGCTCTTTCCGGTCACGGAGCGAGTCCGTCATTTTGTGTAGGCTAAGGATAGGTCATACAAGATCCATCCATTCGTACCTAATGGGAAGAGAAGACCTCAAACTTTGTACCTGTGGAGCCGTTTTCACCGTGACCCCCTTTTTATTCGAGTGTGTGGATCTTGCTGACTTACGAAGAAACCTTGGTCTGCAGATGACACTCAAACTTTTATTAGCCGATGACACGGTGGCTGCTGATCTCGTCATCCGCTTTATAAATGAGAGTGGGTTAGGGCCAGTTCTCTAAATTGTTCAGTGTACATTGAATCAATGACTTGTTCTGTTTTGAATTCTGAATGTTTTGTATATTTCGTAATTTTTGTTGAATGATGTAATTATTAGTTTTAATCAATTATTTGTTTGATTAATTTTCGACATTTTCATATTTAGATGTCCACCTCTAAATTATTAATATTATTCCAAATTTGTATGATCTGTGTTAAGAGGGGCTGATGACCACGTAGTTCCTCCTCATAAATCTAAATTACTAACTAACTTCTAATGAACAAACCATTGGAAGTTGATGATCCTACCCGTAAGCCAAACACAACCTCCTCAAGTTTTGCTGATTAACAGGAGCATTGATAAACTGTGTCTTAACCTACTTGTAGCTGTATGAATTACAAGTTCCACTCCCTTTTCTGCAGATATGAACGTGGTGAACAAAAGTTACCTTATGCTGCTTGGACGTCTTCACACAAACTAGACCAAAAGGATTCCTCAGAGCTCGGTCATCAGAACATGCATCCACGTCTGTTTAGTCTGAGTGCCCGAAAGAAAGAGTCAGATGCTGCAGCTAGACCCCCCAAGACCCTGTCCAGAGCTCTGAGATATACTCACGAGTTCTTGAATAAGAGCACTCTGCACGGTCTGGCGTACGTGGGCGAGGAGCAGCGCCCATTTGCAGAGAGGTGAGTGCTTTACACTATCTTCTCGTGGGCGAGGAGCAGCGCCCTTTTGCAGAGAGGTGAGTGCTTTACTCTATCTTCTCGTGGGCGAGGAGCAGCGCCCATTTGCAGAGAGGTGGGTGCTCTACACTATCTTCTCGTGGGCGAACAGCAGCGCCCTTTGGTAGAGAGGTGGGTGCTTTACGCTATCTTCTCGTGGGGAAGGAGCAGCGCCCTTTTGCAGAGAGGTGGGTGCATTACACTACCACCTCGTGGGCGAGGAGCAGCGCCCTTTGGCAGAGAGGTGGGTGCTTTACACTATCTTCTCGTGGGCGAGGAGCGGCGCCCTTTGGCAGAGAGGTGGGTGCTTTACGCTATCTTCTCGTGGGCGAGGAGCAGAGCCCTTTGGTAGAGAGGTGGGTGCATTACACTACCTTCTCGTGGGCGAAGAGCGGCGCCCTTTGTCAGAGAGTTGGGTGATTTACACTATCTTCTCGTGGGCGACGAGCGGCGCCCTTTGGCAGAGAGGTGGGTGCTTTACGCTATCTTCTCGTGGGCGAGGAGCAGCGCCCATTGGCAGAGAGGTGGGTGCTTTACACTATCATGTTGTGGGCGAGGAGCAGCGCGCTTTGGTAGAGAGGTGGGTGCTTTCAACTAAATTCTCGTGGGCGAGGAGCAGCGCCCTTTCGCAGAGAGGTGAGTGCTTTACTCTATCTTCTCGTGGGCGAGGAGCAGCGCCCTCTTGCAGAGAGGTGGGTGTTTTACATTATCTTCTCGTGGACGAAGAGCAAAGCCCTTTGGCAGTGAGGTGGGTGCTTTACGCTATCTTCTCGAGGGCGAGGAGCAGCGCCCTTTGTCAGAGAGGTGGATGCTTTACGCTATCTTCTCGTGGGCGAAGAGCAAAGCCCTTTGGTAGAGAGGTGGGTGCTTTACATTATCTTCTCGTGGGCGAAGAGCAAAGCCCTTTGGCAGAAAGGTGGATGCTTTACATTATCTTCTCGTGGGCGAAGAGCAAAGCCCTTTGGCAGAGAGGTGGATGCTTTACGCTATCTTCTAGTGGGCGAGGAGCAGCGCCCTTTGTCAGAGAGGTGGATGCTTAACGCTATCTTCTCGTGGGCGAGGAGCAGCGCCCTTTGGCAGAGAGGTGGGTGCTTTACACTATATTCTCGTGGGAGAGGAGCAGCGCCCTTTGAGAGAGAGGTGGGTGCTTTACACTATCTTCTCGTGGGCGAGGAGCAGCGACCTTTGGCAGAGAGGTGGGTGCTTTACACTATCTTCTCGTGGGCGAGGAGCAGCGCCCATTGGCAGATAGGTGGGTGCTTTACACTTTTTTCTCGTGGGCGAAGAGCAGCGCCCATTGGCAGAGAGGTGGGTGCTTTACACTATCTTCTCTTGGGCGAGGAGCAGAGCCCTTTGGCAGAAAGGTGGGTGCTTTACACAATCTTCTCGTGGGCGTGGAGCAGCGCCCTTTGGCAGAGAGGTGGGTGCTTTACCCTATGTTCTCGTGGGCGAAGAGCAGCGCCCTTTGGCAGATAGGTGGGTGTTTTACGCTATCTTCTCGTGGGCGAGGAGCAGCGCCCTTTGCCAGTGAGGTGGGTGCTTTACGCTATCTTCTCTTGGGCGAGAGGACCGCCCTTTGGCAGAGAGGTGGGTGCGATACGCTATCTTCTCGTGCGCGTGGAGCAGCGCCTTTTGGCAGAGAGGTGTGTTCTTTACGCTATCTTCTCGTGGGCGAGGATCAGCGCCTTTTGGTTGTGAGGTGGGTGCGTTACGCTATCTACTCGTGGGCGAGGAGCAGCGCCCCTTGGCAGAGAGGTGGGTGCTTTACCCTATCTTCTCGTGGGCGAGGACCAGCGCCCGTTGGCAGAGAGGTGGGTGCTTTACGCTATCTTCTCGTGGGCGAAGAGCAGCGCCCTTTGGCAGAGAGGAGGGTGCATTGCGCTATCTTCTCGTGGGCGTGGATCACCACCTTTTGGCCGAGAGGTGGGTGCTTTACCCTATCTTCTCGTGGGCGAGGAGCAGCGCCCTTTGTCAGAGAGATGGCTGCTTTACGCTAACTTCACGTGGGCGAGGAGCAGCGCCCATTGGCAGAGAGGTGGGTGCTTTACGCTATCTTCTCGTGGGCGAGGAGCAGCGCCCTTTGGCAGAGAGGTGGGTGCTTTACACTATCTTCTCGTAGGCGAGGAGCAGCGCCCTCTTGCAGAGAGGTGGATGCTCTACACTATCTTCTCGTGGGCGAGGAGCAGCGCCCTCTTGCAGAGAGGTGGATGCTCTACACTGTCTTCTCGTGGGCGAGGAGGAGCGCCCCTTGGCAGAGAGGTGGGTGCTTTACACTATCTTCTCGTGGGCGAGGGGCAGAACCCTTTGGCAGAGAGGTGGGTGCTTTACGTTATCTTCTCTTGGGAGGGGATCGTACTTCGATCTGAGCAAATTATCAGGCAGTTCATATAAGTCTTTGAACAAGTATAATAACACTTTTAGATGCCGAATTATAAATACAGTATATCAACCCATGATATGCACATAACAAATATGTCCTCATACTAAACACCCATTAATATAACAACACATGTTAAAGCATTGATGCTTCCGGATATTAAATTCCCATTAACAAATACTGCATATTGAGCCCGTTTGCTTCAAAATACCACGGGGTCGAGCGTCAAAATCGACCATCATGCGGTCCCATTGATAACAAACATCACAGAGATACCAGACATTAATTCCAGTTATAGAGTGTTCATCTCAGGTAGTATCGGGTTAGGGTTACATGATGTTATCAAACTAGCCCAAAATTCGCATCTGAAGAAAAAAGGAAATGGCAAAACCACAAGAGAATAACAGGTTAAGACTAAACGTTCAAATGCCCTCCTGAAAAATTAACATCCTACTATAATAATTTTCCTAATCAACAGAAGCGGCAGGGAAATGGTGCGTAAATAATTCCCTAAGCAAAACAAATATACATTAAATAATGAAATTTCAAAAAATAAAATCTTTCAGTAACATCGCTCCCAAACTCGGTAGCTGATGGCTCTCCCTTGACGTAACACAATGTTCAGTGACATCGTCCCCAAACTCGGTGGCTGATGGCTCTCCCTTGACGTTGATCAACGTTCAGTGACATCGCTCCCAAACTCGGTGGCTGATGGCTCTCCCTTGACGTTGATCAACGTTCAGAGGCATCGCACCCAAACTTGGAAGCTGATGGCTCTCCCTTGACGTAACACAACGTTCAGTGACATCGCTCCCAAACTCGGTAGCTGATGGCTATCCCTCGACGTATCTCAACGTTCAGTGACATCGTTCCCAAACTCGGTAGCTGATGGCTCTCCTTTGACGTAACACAACGTTCAGTGTCATCGCTCCCAAACCCGGTGGCTGATGGCTCTCCCTTGACGTAACACAAAGTTCAGGGAGATCGCTCCCAAACTCGGTGGTTGATGGCTCTCCCTTGATTAACACAACGTTCAGTGACATCGCTCACAAACTCAGTAGCTGATGGCTCTCCCTTGACGTAACAAAACATTCAGTGACATCGCTCCCAAACTCGGTAGCTGATGGCTATCCCTTGACGTAACACAACGTTCAGTGATATCACTCCCAATCTCGGTGGCTGATGGCTCTCCCTTGACGAAACACAACGTTCAGTGATATCGCTCCCAAACTCGGTAACTGATGGCTCCCCCTTGACGTTGATCAACGGTCATTGACTTCGCTCCCAAACTCGGTAGCTGATGGCTCTCCCTTGACCTAACACAACATTCAGTGACATCGCTCCCTAACTCGGTGGCTGATGGCTCTCCCTTGACGTAACACAACATTCAGTGATATCGCTCCCAAACTCGCTAGTTGATGGCTCTCTCTTGACGTTGATCAACGTTCAGTGACATCGCTCCCAAACTCGGTAGTTGATGGCTCTCCCTTGACGTTGATCAACGTTCAGTGACATCGCTCCCAAACTCTGTAGCTGATTGCTCTCCCTTGAAGTAACGCAACGTTCAGTGACATCGCTCCCAAACTAGGTAGCTGATGGCTCTCCCTTGACGTTGATCAACGTTCAGTGACATCGCTCCCAAACTCGGTAGCTGATGGCTCTCCCTTGTCGTTGATCAACGTTCAGTGACATTGCTCCCAAACTCGGTGGCTGATAGCTCTCCCTTGACGTAACGCAACGTTCAGTGACTTCGCTCCCAAACTCGGTAGCTGATGGCTCTCCCTTGACGTTGATCAACGTTCAGTGACATCGCTCCCAAACTCGGTGGCTGATGGCTCTCCCTTGACGTAACACAACGTTCAGTGACATCGCTCCCAAACTCGGTGGTTGACGGTACTCCCTTGACGTTGATCAACGTTCAGTGACATCGCTCCCAAACTCGGTGGCTGATGGCTCTCCCTTGACGTTGTTCAACGTTCAGTGATATCGCTCCCAAACTCGGTGGCTGATGGCTCTCCCTTGACGTTGATCAACGTTCAGAGGCATCGCACCCAAACTTGGTAGCTGATGGATCTCCCTTGACTTAACACAACGTTCAGTGACATCGCTCCCAAACTCGTTAGCTGATGGCTATCCCTCGACGTATCTCAACGTTCAGTGACATCGTTCCCAAACTCCGTAGCTGATGGCTCTCCTTCGACGTAACACAACGTTCAGTGTCATCGCTCCCAAACCCGGTGGCTGATGGCTCTCCCTTGACCTAACACAAAGTTCAGGGAGATCGCTCCCAAACTCGGTGGTTGATGGCTCTCCCTTGATTAACACAAC
The DNA here is from genome assembly GCA_946902985.2 of Meconema thalassinum. Lineage (NCBI taxonomy): Eukaryota > Metazoa > Arthropoda > Insecta > Orthoptera > Tettigoniidae > Meconema > Meconema thalassinum. The sequence continues at coordinate 798,328,141 of OX336388.2, read as the reverse complement.
GTTCAGTGACATCGCTCCCAAACTCGGTAGCTGATGGCTCTCCCTTGACGTAAGAAAACATTCAGTGACATCGCTCCCAAACTCGGTAGCTGATGGCTATCCCTTGACGTAACACAACGTTCAGTGACATCACTCCCAATCTCGGTGGCTGATGGCTCTCCCTTGACGTAACACAACGTTCAGTGACATCGCTCCCAAACTCTGTAGCTGATGGTTCTCCGTTGACGTAACACAACGTTCAGTGACATCGCTCCCAAACTCGGTAACTGATGGCTCTCCCTTGACGTTGATCAACGGTCATTGACTTCGCTCCCAAACTCGGTAGCTGATGGCTCTCCCTTGTCCTAACACAACATTCAGTGACATCGCTCCCAAACTCGGTAGCTGATGGCTCTCCCTTGACGTTGATCAACGGTCAGTGATACCAGATGGTACTACACTTGTATATGGCTGGAGCAGCGCCATTATGGATATAATAAATGATACCAGGTGGTACTACACTTGTATATGGCTGCAGTAGCGCCATTATGGGTATTATAAGAGATACCAGGTGGTACTACACCTGTATATGGCTGCAATAGCGCCATTATGGGTATTAAAATTGAAACCAGTTGGTACTTCATCTGTATATGGCTGGAGCAGCGCCATTATTGATATTATAAGTGATACCAGGTGGTACTACACCTGTATATGGCTGCAGTAGCGCCATTATGGATATTATAAGTGATACCAGGTGGTACTACACCTGTATATGGCTGAAATAGCGCCAATATGGATATAATAAGTGATACCAGGTGGTACTACACCTGTATATGGCTGGGGCACCGCCATTATGGATATTATAAGTGATACCTGGTGGTACTACACCTGTATATGGCTGGAGAAGTGCCATTATGGGTATTGTAAGAGATACCAGGTGGTACAACACCTGTATATGGCTGAAATAGCGCCATTATGGATATAATAAGTGATACCAGGTGGTACTACACCTGTATATGGCTGGGGCACCGCCATTATGGATATTATAAGTGATACCAGGTGGTACTACATTTGTATATTGCTGGAACAGCGCCATTGTGGATATTAAAAGTTATACCAGGTGGTACTACCCTTGCATATGGCTGGAGTAGAGCCATTATGGCTATTATAAGTGATACCAGGTATTACTACTCCTGTATATGGCGGGAGCAACGTCATTATGGGTATTATAAGTCATTCCTGGTGGTAATACGCCTGTATATGGCTGGAGCAACGCCATTATGGGTATTATAATTGATACCAGGAAGTACGTCACTTGTATATGGCTGCAGTTGCGCCATTATGGATATTATAAGTGATACCAGGTGGTACTACACTTGTATATGGCTGGAGCAGCGCCATTATGGATATTATAAGTGATCCCAGGAGGTACTACACCTGTATATGGCTGCAGTAGCGCCATTATGGGTATTATATGTCATACCGGGTGGCTCTACACCTGTATATGGCAGCAGTAGCGCCATTAAGGATATTATAAGTGATACCAGATGGCACTACACTTGTATATGGCTGGAGCTGTGCCATTATGGGTATTATATGTGATACAGTTGGTACTACACCTGTATCGGGCTGGAGTAGCGCCATTATGGATATTATAAGTGATACCAGGTGGTTCTACACTTTTATATGGCTGCAGAAGCGCCTTTATGGGAATTATAAGTTTTACCCGGTGATACTACACCAGTATATGGTTGGAGCAGCGCCATTATGGATATTATAAGTGACACCAGGTAGTACTACTGTATATGGCTGCAGTAGCGCCATTATAGATATTATAAGTGATACCAGGTGGTACTACACTTGTATATGGCTGGAGCAGCGCCATTATGGATATTATAAGTGATACCAGGTGGTACAACACATGTATATGGCTGTAGCAGCGCCATTATGGGTATTGTAAGTGATACCATGTGGTACTACTGTATATAGCTGCAATAGCGCCATTATGGATATTATAAGTGATACCAGGTGGTACTACATTTGTGTATGGCTGCAGTAGCGCCATTATGGGAATTATAAGTGTTACCCGGAGGTACTACACCAGTATATGGCTGGAGCAGCGCCATTATGGATATTATAAGTGACACCAGGTAGTACTACTGTATATGGATGCAGTAGCGCCATTATAGATATTATAAGTGATACCAGGTGGTACTACACTAGTATATGGCTGGAGCAGCGCCATTATGGATATTATAAGTGATACCAGGTGGTACTACAGCTGTATATGGCTGCAGTAGCGCCATTATGGTTATTTTAAGTGATACCAGGAGGTACTACACTTGTATATGGCTGGAGCAGCGCCATTATGGATATTATAAGTGATACCAGGTGGTACAACACATGTATATGGCTGTAGCAGCGCCATTATGGGTATTATAAGTGGAACCTGGTGGTACTACACTTGTATATGGCTGGAGCTGCGACATTATGGATATACAAGTGATACCAGGTGGTACTACACTTGTATATGGCTGGAGCTGTGCCATTATGGGTATTATATGTGATACAGGTGGTACTACACCTGTATATAGCTGGAGTAGCGCCATTATGGATATTATAAGTAATTCCAGGTGGTTCTACACTTTTATATGGCTGCAGATACGCCATCATGGGTATTTTAAGTGATACCAGGAGGTACTACACCTGTATATGGCTGCAGCAGCGCCATTATGGATATTATAAGTGATACCAGGGGGTACTACACATGTGTATGGCTTCAGTAGCGCCATTATGGATATTATAAGTGATACCAGGGGGTACTACACATGTGTATGGCTGCAGTAGCGCCATTATGGTTATTATAAGTGATACCAGGTGGTACTACACCAGTATATGGCAGGTGCAGCGCCATTATGGATATTATAAGTAATACCAGGTGGTTCTACTACTATATATGCCTGCAGTAGCGCCATTATTGATATTATAAGTGATACCAGGTGGTGCTACACATGTATGTGGCTGGAGCAGCGCTATTATGGATATTATAAGTGATACCAGGTGGTACTACACCTGTATATGGCTGGAGCAGCGCAAATATGGATATTGTAAGAGATATCAAGTGGTACTACTCCTGTATATGGCTGGAGTAGCGCCATTATGGATATTATAAGTGATACCAGGTGGTACTACATTTGTATATTGCTGGAACAGCGCCATTGTGGATATTAAAAGTTATACCAGGTGGTACTACCCTTGCATATGGCTGGAGTAGAGCCATTATGGCTATTATAAGTGATACCAGGTGTTACTACTCCTGTATATGGCGGGAGCAGCGTCATTATGGGTATTATAAGTTATTCCAGGTGGTAATACGCCTGTATATGGCTGGAGCAACGCCATTATGGGTATTATAAGTGATACCAGGTGGATCTACACCTGTATATGGCTGCAGTAGCGCCATTATGGGTATTATAAATGAAACCAGGTGGTACTACACCCGTATATGGCTGGAGCAGCGCCATTATGTATATTATAAGTGATACCAAGTGGATCTACACCTGTATATGGCTGGAGCAGCACCATTATGGATATTATAAGTGATACCAAGTTGATCTACACCTGTATATGGTTGCACTGGCGCCGTTATGGTTATTATAAGGGATACCAGGTGGATCTACAACTGTATTTGGCTGGAGCAGCGCCATTATGGATATTATAAGTGATACCAGGTGGAACTACACCTATATAAAGCTGCAGCAGCGCCATTATGGGTATTGTAAGTGATACCAGGTAGTACTACACCTGTATTCGGCTGGAGCAGCGCCATTATGGGTATTATAAGTGATACCAGGTGGTACTACACTTGTATATGGCTGGAGCAGCACCATTATGGATATTATAAGTGATTCCAGGTGGTACTACACTTGTATGTTGCTGGAGCAGAGCCAATGTGGACATTAAAAAATAATACCAGGTGGTACTACACTTGTATATGGCTGGAGTAGCGCCATTATGGCTATTATAAGTGATACCAGGTGGTACTACACCTGTATATGGCTGCAGTAGGTTCATTTTGGATATTATAAGTGATACCATGTGGTACTACACCAGTATATGGCCGAAATAGCGCCATTATGGGTATTATAAGAGATACTAGGTGGTACTATACGTGTATATGGCTGAAATAGCGCCATTATGGGTATTATAAGTGATACCAGGTGGTACTACACTTGTATATGGCTGAAATTGTGCCACTATGGGTATTATATGTGATACCAGGAGGTACTACACCTGTATATGGCTGCAATAGCGCCATTATGGGTATTAAAATTGAAACCAGTTGGTACTTCACCTGTATATGGCTGGAGCAGCGCCATTATGGATATTATAAGTGATACCAGGTGGTACTACACCTGTATATGGCTGCAGTAGCGCCATTATGGATATTATAAGTGATACCAGGTGGTACTACACTTGTATATGGCTGGAGCAGCGCCATTATGGATATAATAAATGATACCAGGTGGTACTACACTTGTATATGGCTGCAGTAGCGCCATTATGGGTATTATAAGAGATACCAGGTGGTACTACACCTGTATATGGCTGCAATAGCGCCATTATGGGTATTAAAATTGAAACCAGTTGGTACTTCATCTGTATATGGCTGGAGCAGCGCCATTATTGATATTATAAGTGATACCAGGTGGTACTACACCTGTATATGGCTGCAGTAGCGCCATTATGGATATTATAAGTGATACCAGGTGGTACTACACCTGTATATGGCTGAAATAGCGCCAATATGGATATAATAAGTGATACCAGGTGGTACTACACCTGTATATGGCTGGGGCACCGCCATTATGGATATTATAAGTGATACCTGGTGGTACTACACCTGTATATGGCTGGAGAAGTGCCATTATGGGTATTGTAAGAGATACCAGGTGGTACAACACCTGTATATGGCTGAAATAGCGCCATTAAGGATATAATAAGTGATACCAGGTGGTACTACACCTGTATATGGCTGGGGCACCGCCATTATGGATATTATAAGTGATACCAGGTGGTACTACATTTGTATATTGCTGGAACAGCGCCATTGTGGATATTAAAAGTTATACCAGGTGGTACTACCCTTGCATATGGCTGGAGTAGAGCCATTATGGCTATTATAAGTGATACCAGGTGTTACTACTCCTGTATATGGCGGGAGCAACGTCATTATGGGTATTATAAGTTATTCCAGGTGGTAATACGCCTGTATATGGCTGGAGCAACGCCATTATGGGTATTATAATTGATACCAGGAAGTACGTCACTTGAATATGGCTGCAGTTGCGCCATTATGGATATTATAAGTGATACCAGGTGGTACTACACTTGTATATGGCTGGAGCAGCGCCATTATGGATATTATAAGTGATCCCAGGAGGTACTACACCTGTATATGGCTGCAGTAGCGCCATTATGGGTATTATATGTCATACCGGGTGGCTCTACACCTGTATATGGCAGCAGTAGCGCCATTAAGGATATTATAAGTGATACCAGATGGCACTACACTTGTATATGGCTGGAGCTGTGCCATTATGGGTATTATATGTGATACAGTTGGTACTACACCTGTATCGGGCTGGAGTAGCGCCATTATGGATATTATAAGTGATACCAGGTGGTTCTACACTTTTATATATCTGCAGAAGCGCCTTTATGGGAATTATAAGTTTTACCCGGTGATACTACACCAGTATATGGTTGGAGCAGCGCCATTATGGATATTATAAGTGACACCAGGTAGTACTACTGTATATGGCTGCAGTAGCGCCATTATAGATATTATAAGTGATACCAGGTGGTACTACACTTGTATATGGCTGGAGCAGCGCCATTATGGATATTATAAGTGATACCAGGTGGTACAACACATGTATATGGCTGTAGCAGCGCCATTATGGTTATTGTAAGTGATACCATGTGGTACTACTGTATATAGCTGCAATAGCGCCATTATGGATATTATAAGTGATACCAGGTGGTACTACATTTGTGTATGGCTGCAGTAGCGCCATTATGGGAATTATAAGTGTTACCCGGAGGTACTACACCAGTATATGGCTGGAGCAGCGCCATTATGGATATTATAAGTGACACCAGGTAGTACTACTGTATATGGATGCAGTAGCGCCATTATAGATATTATAAGTGATACCAGGTGGTACTACACTAGTATATGGCTGGAGCAGCGCCATTATGGATATTATAAGTGATACCAGGTGGTACTACAGCTGTATATGGCTGCAGTAGCGCCATTATGGTTATTTTAAGTGATACCAGGAGGTACTACACTTGTATATGGCTGGAGCAGCGCCATTATGGATATTATAAGTGATACCAGGTGGTACAACACATGTATATGGCTGTAGCAGCGCCATTATGGGTATTATAAGTGGAACCTGGTGGTACTACACTTGTATATGGCTGGAGCTGCGACATTATGGATATACAAGTGATACCAGGTGGTACTACACTTGTATATGGCTGGAGCTGTGCCATTATGGGTATTATATGTGATACAGGTGGTACTACACCTGTATATAGCTGGAGTAGCGCCATTATGGATATTATAAGTAATACCAGGTGGTTCTACACTTTTATATGGCTGCAGATACGCCATCATGGGTATTTTAAGTGATACCAGGAGGTACTACACCTGTATATGGCTGCAGCAGCGCCATTATGGATATTATAAGTGATACCAGGGGGTACTACACATGTGTATGGCTTCAGTAGCGCCATTATGGATATTATAAGTGATACCAGGGGGTACTACTCATGTGTATGGCTGCAGTAGCGCCATTATGGTTATTATAAGTGATACCAGGTGGTACTACACCAGTATATGGCAGGTGCAGCGCCATTATGGATATTATAAGTAATACCAGGTGGTTCTACTACTATATATGCCTGCAGTAGCGCCATTATTGATATTATAAGTGATACCAGGTGGTGCTACACATGTATGTGGCTGGAGCAGCGCTATTATGGATATTATAAGTGATACCAGGTGGTACTACACCTGTATATGGCTGGAGCAGCGCAAATATGGATATTGTAAGAGATATCAAGTGGTACTACTCCTGTATATGGCTGGAGTAGCGCCATTATGGATATTATAAGTGATACCAGGTGGTACTACATTTGTATATTGCTGGAACAGCGCCATTGTGGATATTAAAAGTTATACCAGGTGGTACTACCCTTGCATATGGCTGGAGTAGAGCCATTATGGCTATTATAAGTGATACCAGGTGTTACTACTCCTGTATATGGCGGGAGCAGCGTCATTATGGGTATTATAAGTTATTCCAGGTGGTAATACGCCTGTATATGGCTGGAGCAACGCCATTATGGGTATTATAAGTGATACCAGGTGGATCTACACCTGTATATGGCTGCAGTAGCGCCATTATGGGTATTATAAATGAAACCAGGTGGTACTACACCCGTATATGGCTGGAGCAGCGCCATTATGTATATTATAAGTGATACCAAGTGGATCTACACCTGTATATGGCTGGAGCAGCACCATTATGGATATTATAAGTGATACCAAGTTGATCTACACCTGTATATGGTTGCAGTGGCGCCGTTATGGTTATTATAAGGGATACCAGGTGGATCTACAACTGTATTTGGCTGGAGCAGCGCCATTATGGATATTATAAGTGATACCAGGTGGAACTACACCTATATAAAGCTGCAGCAGCGCCATTATGGGTATTGTAAGTGATACCAGGTAGTACTACACCTGTATTCGGCTGGAGCAGCGCCATTATGGGTATTATAAGTGATACCAGGTGGTACTACACTTGTATATGGCTGGAGCAGCACCATTATGGATATTATAAGTGATTCCAGGTGGTACTACACTTGTATGTTGCTGGAGCAGAGCCAATGTGGACATTAAAAAATAATACCAGGTGGTACTACACTTGTATATGGCTGGAGTAGCGCCATTATGGCTATTATAAGTGATACCAGGTGGTACTACACCTGTATATGGCTGCAGTAGGTTCATTTTGGATATTATAAGTGATACCATGTGGTACTACACCAGTATATGGCCGAAATAGCGCCATTATGGGTATTATAAGAGATACTAGGTGGTACTATACGTGTATATGGCTGAAATAGCGCCATTATGGGTATTATAAGTGATACCAGGTGGTACTTCACCTGTATATGGCTGGAGCAGCGCCATTATGGATATTATAAGTGATACCAGGTGGTACTACACCTGTATATGGCTGCAGTAGCGCCATTATGGATATTATAAGTGATACCAGGTGGTACTACACTTGTATATGGCTGAAATAGCGCCATTATGGATATAATAAGTGATACCAGGGGGTACTACACTTGTATATGGCTGGAGCACCGCCATTATGGATATTATAAGTGATACCTGGTGGTACTACACCTGTATATGGCTGGAGTAGTGCCATTATGGGTATTGTAAGAGATACCATGTGGTACAACACCTGTATATGACTGGAGCGGCGCCATGATGGATATTATAAGTGATACCAGATGGTACTACACTTGTATATGGCTGGAGCAGCGCCATTATGGATATAATAAATGATACCAGGTGGTACTACACTTGTATATGGCTGCAGTAGCGCCATTATGGGTATTATAAGAGATACCAGGTGGTACTACACCTGTATATGGCTGGAGTAGCGCCATTATGGGTATTGTAAGTGATACCAGGCGGTGCTACACTTGTATATGGCTGGAGCAGCGCCGTTATGGATATTATAAGTGATACCAGGTGGTACTACCCTTGTATATTGCTGGAGCAGCGCCATTGTGGATATTAAAAGGTATACCAGGTGGTACTACCCTTGTATATGGCAGGAGTAGCGCCATTATGGCTATTATAAGTGATACCAGGTGGTACTACTCCTGTATATGGTTGGAGGAGCGCCTTTATGGGTATTATATGTGATACCAGGTGGTACTACACCTGTATATGGCTGCAGTAGCGCCATTATGAGTATTATAAGGGATACCAGGTGCTACTACACTTTTATATTGCTGGAGTAGCGCCATTATGGATATTATAAGTGATACCAGGAGGTACTACACCTGTATATGGCTTCAGTAGCGCCATTATGGGTATTCTTTGTGATACCAGGTGGATCTACACCTGTATATGGCAGCAGTAGCGTCATTAAGGATAGTATAAGTGATACCAGATGGTACTACACTTGTATATGGCTGGAGCAGCGACATTATGGACATTATAAGTGATAACAGGTGTACTACACTTGTATATGGCTGCTGTAACGCCATTTTGGATATTGTAAGTGATACCATGTGGTACTACACTTGTATATGGCTGCAGTAGCGCCATTATGGATATTATAAGCGATACCAGGTGGTACTACACCTGTATATGGCCAAAGTGGCTTCATTATGGGTATTATAATTGATACCAGGTGGTACTACACCTGTATATGGCTCCAGTAGCGCCATTATGGGTATTATAATTGATACCAAGTGGTACTACACTTGTATATGGCTGGTGTAGCGCCATTATGGGTATTATAAATCATACCAGGTGGTACTACACCTGTATATGGCTTCAGTAGCGCCATTATGGTTATTATAAGTGATACGAGGAGGTACTACACCTGTATATGGCTGTAGTAGCGCCATTATCTATATTATAAGTGATACCAGGAGGTACTACACTTGTATATGGCTGGAGAAGCGCCATTATGGATATTATAAGTGATACCAGGTGGTAATACACATGTATATGGCTGTAGCAGCGCCATTATTGGTATTTTAAGTGATACCAGGTGGTACTAGACTTGTATATGGCTGGAGCTGCGTCATTATGCATATTATAAGTGATACCAGGTGGTACTACACATGTATATGGCTGTAGCAGCGCCATTTTGGGTATTATAAGTGATACCAGGTGGTACTACACTTGTATATGGCTGGAGCAGCGCCATTATGGACATTATGAGTGATAACAGGTGGTACTACACTTGTATATGGCTGCAGAAGCGCCATTATGGGTATTATAAGTGATACCAGGAGGTACTACACCCGTATATGGCTGCAGCAGCGCCATTATGGATATTGTAAGTGATACCAGGTGGTACTACTGTATATAGCTGCAGTAGCGCCATTATGGATATTATAAGTGATACCAGGTGGTACTCCACTTGTGTATGGCTGCAGTAGCGCCATTATGGGAATTATAAGTTTTTCCCGGTGATACTACACCAGTATATGGCTGGAGCAGCGCCATTATGGATATTATAAGTGACACCAGGTAGTACTACTGTATATGGCTGCAGTAGCGCCATTATAGATATTATAAGTGATACCAGGTGGTACTACACTTGTATATGGCTGGAGCAGCGCCATTATCGGTATTATAAGTGATACCAGGTGGTACTACACTTGTATATGGCTGGAGCTGCGACATTATGGATATTATAAGTGATACCAGGTGGTACTACACTTGTATATGGCTGGAACTGTGCCATTATGGGTATTATAAGTGATACCAGGAGGTACTACACCCGTATATGGCTGCAGCAGCGCCATTATGGATATTGTAAGTGATACCAGGTGGTACTACTGTATATAGCTGCAGTGGCGCCATTATGGATATTATAACTGATACCAGGTGGTACTACACTTGTGTATGGCTGCAGTAGCGCCATTATGGGAATTATAAGTGTTACCCGGTGGTACTACACCAGTATATGGCTGGAGCAGCGCCATTATGGATATTATAAGTGACACCAGGCAGTACTACTGTATATGGCTGCAGTAGCGCCATTATAGATATTATAAGTGATACCAGGTGGTACTACACTTGTATATGGCTGGAGCAGCGCCATTATGGATATTATAAGTGATACCAGGTGGTACAACACATGTATATGGCTGTAGCAGCGCCATTATGGGTATTTTAAGTGATACCGGGTGGTACTTGACTTGTATATGGCTGGAGCTGCGTCATTATGGATATTATAAGTGATACCAGGTGGTACTACACCTGTATATGGCTGCAGCAGCGCCATTATGGATATTATAAGTGGTACCAGGTGGTACTACTCTATATGGCTTCAGTAGCGCCATTATGGATATTATAAGTGATACCAGGGGGTACTACACATGTGTATGGCTGCAGTAGCGCCATTATGGTTATTATAAGTGATACCAGGTGGTACTACACCTGTATATGTCTGGAGCAGCGTCATTATCGGTATTATAAGTGATACCAGGTGGTACTACACCAGTATGTGGCAGGTGCAGCGCCATTATGGATATTATAAGTATTACCAGGTGGTTCTACTACTATATATGCCTGCAGTAGCGCCATTATTGATATTATAAGTGATACCAGGTGGTGCTACACATGTATGTGGCTGGAGCAGCGCTATTATGGATATTATAAGTGATACCAGCTGGTACTACACCTGTATATGGCTGGAGCAACGCAAATATGGATATTGTAAGAGATATCAAGTGGTACTACTCCTGTATATGCCTGGAGTAGCGCCATTGTGGATATTAAAAGTTATACCAGGTGGTACTACCCTTGCATATGGCTGGAGTGGAGCCATTATGGCTATTATAAGTGATACCAAGTGTTACTACTCCTGTATATGGCGGGAGCAGCGTCATTATGGGTATTATAAGTTATTCCAGGTGGTAATACGCCTGTATATGGCTGGAGCAACGCCATTATGGGTATTATAAGTGATACCAGGTGGATCTACACCTGTATGTGGCTGCAGTAGCGCCATTATGGGTATTATAAGTGAAACCAGGTGGTACTACACCTGTATTCGGCTGGAGCAGCGCCATTATGGATATTATAAGTGATACCAGGTGGTACTACACTTGTATAAAGCTGCAGCAGCGCCATTATGGGTATTGTAAGTGATACCAGGTGGTACTACACCTGTATTCGGCTGGAGCAGCGCCATTATGGATATTATAAGTGATACCAGGTGGTACTACACTTGTATATGGCTGGAGCAGCACCATTATGGATATTATAAGTGATTCCAGGTGGTACTACACTTGTATATGGCTGGAGCAGCACCATTATGGATATTATAAGTGATTCCAGGTGGTACTACACTTGTGTGTTGCTGGAGCAGAGCCATTGTGGACATTAAAAATGATACCAGGTGGTACTACACTTTTATATGGCTGGAGTAGCGCCATTATGGGTATTATAAGTGATACCAGGTGGTACTACACCTGTATATGGCTGAAATTGTGCCACTATGGATATAATAAGTGATACCAGGTGGTACTACACCTGTATATGGCTGGGGCACCGCCATTATGGATATTATAAGTGATACCTGGTGGTACTACACCTGTATATGGCTGGAGAAGTGCCGTTATGGGTATTGTAAGAGATACCAGGTGGTACAACACCTGTATATGGCTGGAGCGGCGCCATGATGGATATTATAAGTGATACCAGATGGTACTACACTTGTATATGGCTGGAGCAGCGCCATTATGGATATAATAAATGATACCAGGTGGTACTACACTTGTATATGGCTGCAGTAGCGCCATTATGGGTATTATAAGAGATACCAGGTGGTACTACACCTGTATATGGCTGCAATAGCGCCATTATTGGTATTAAAATTGAAACCAGTTGGTACTTCACCTGTATATGGCTGGAGCAGCGCCATTATTGATATTATAAGTGATACCAGGTGGTACTACACCTGTATATGGCTGCAGTAGCGCCATTATGGATATTATAAGTGATACCTGGTGGTACTACACCTGTATATGGCTGGAGAAGTGCCATTATGGGTATTGTAAGAGATACCAGGTGGTACAACACCTGTATATGGCTGGAGCGGCGCCATGATGGATATTATAAGTGATACCAGATGGTACTACACTTGTATATGGCTGGAGCAGCGCCATTATGGATATAATAAATGATACCAGGTGGTACTACACTTGTATATGGCTGCAGTAGCGCCATTATGGGTATTATAAGAGATACCAGGTGGTACTACACCTGTATATGGCTGGAGTAGCGCCATTATGGGTATTGTAAGTGATACCAGGTGGTGCTACACTTGTATATGGCTGGAGCAGCGCCATTATGGATATTATAAGTGATACCAGGTGGTACTACACTTGTATATTGCTGGAGCAGCGCCATTGTGGATATTAAAAGGTATACCAGGTGGTACTACCCTTGTATATGGCAGGATTAGCGCCATTATGGCTATTATAAGTGATACCAGGTGGTACTACTCCTGTATATGGCTGGAGGAGCGCCTTTATGGGTATTATATGTGATACCAGGTGGTACTACACCTGTATATGGCTGCAGTAGCGCCATTATGAGTATTATAAGGGATACCAGGTGCTACTACACTTTTATATTGCTGGAGTAGCGCCATTATGGATATTATAAGTGATACCAGGAGGTACTACACCTGTATATGGCTTCAGTAGCGCCATTATGGGTATTTTTTGTGATACCAGGTGGATCTACACCTGTATATGGCAGCAGTAGCGTCATTAAGGATAGTATAAGTGATACCAGATCGTACTACACTTGTATATGGCTGGAGCAGCGCCATTATGGACATTATAAGTGATAACAGGTGTACTACACTTGTATATGGCTGCTGTAACGCCATTTTGGATATTGTAAGTGATACCATGTGGTACTACACTTGTATATGGCTGCAGTAGCGCCATTATGGGTATTATAAATCATACCAGGTGGTACTACACCTGTATATGGCTGCAGTAGCGCCATTATGGTTATTATAAGTGATACGAGGAGGTACTACACCTGTATATGGCTGTAGTAGCGCCATTATCGATATTATAAGTGATACCAGGAGGTACTACACTTGTATATGGCTGGAGAAGCGCCATTATGGATATTATAAGTGATACCAGGTGGTACTACACATGTATATGGCTCTAGCAGCGCCATTATGGGTATTTTAAATGATACCAGGTGGTACTAGACTTGTATGTGGCTGGAGCTGCGTCATTATGGATATTATAAGTGATACCAGGTGGTACTACACATGTATATGGCTGTAGCAGCGCCATTATGGGTATTATAAGTGATACCAGGTGGTACTACACTTGTATATGGCTGGAGCAGCGCCATTATGGACATTATGAGTGATAACTGGTGGTACTACACTTGTATATGGCTGCTGTAGTGCCATTATGGATGTTATAAGAGATACCAGGTGGTACTACACTTGTTTATGGCTGCTGTAGCGCCATTTTGGATATTATAAGTGTTACCAGGAAGTACTAAACTTGTATATGGCGGGAGCACCGCCATTAAGGATATTATAAGTTATTCCAGGTGGTACTGCGCCTTTATATGGCTGCAGTAGCGCCACTATGGGTATTATAAGTGATACCACGTGGCACTACACTTGTATATTGCTGGAGTAGCGCCATTATGGTAATTATAATTGATACCATGTTGTACTACACTTGTATATGGCTGGAGTAGCGCCATTATGGGTATTATAAGTGATTCCAGGTGGTACTACACTTGTATATGGCTGGAGCTGCGACATTATGGACATTATAAGTGATACCAGGTGGTACTACACTTCTATATGGCTGGAGCTATGCCATTATGGGTATTATATGTGATACAGGTGGTACTACACGTGTATATGGCTGGCGTAGCGCCATTATGGATATTATAAGTGATACCAGGTGGTTCTACACTTTTATATGGCTGCAGAAGCGCCATTATGGGTATTATGAGTGATACCAGGTGGTACTACACCCGTATATGGCTGCAGCAGCGCCATTATGGATATTGTAATTGATGCCAGGAGGTACTACTGTATATAGCTGCAGTAGCGCCATTATGGATATTATAAGTGATACCAGGTGGTACTACACTTGTATATGGCTGGAGCTGCGACATTATGGATATTATAAGTGATACCAGGTGGTACTACACTTGTATATGACTGGAGCTGCGACATTATGGATATTATAAGTGATTCCAGGTGGTACTACACCTGTATATGGCTGCAGTAGCGCCATTATGGTTATTATAAGTGATACGAGGAGGTACTGCACCTGTATATGGCTGTAGTAGCGCCATTATGGATATTATAAGTGATACCAGGAGGTACTACACTTGTATATGGCTGGAGCAGCGCCATTATGGATATTATAAGTGATACCAGGTGGTACTACACATGTATATGGCTGTAGCAGCGCCATTATGGGTATTATAAGTGATACCAGGTGGTACTACACTTGTATATGGCTGCAGCAGCGCCATTATGGATATTATGAGTGGTACCA
Source organism: Meconema thalassinum (assembly GCA_946902985.2). Classification (NCBI taxonomy): domain Eukaryota; kingdom Metazoa; phylum Arthropoda; class Insecta; order Orthoptera; family Tettigoniidae; genus Meconema; species Meconema thalassinum. The sequence goes on along the minus strand of OX336388.2, from coordinate 798,312,751 downwards.
TGTGGTACTACTCCGTATGACTTCTGTAGCGCCATTATGGATATTATAAGTGATACCAGGTGGTACTACACATGTGTATGGCTGCAGTAGCGCCATTATGGTTATTATAAGTGATACCAGGTGGTACTATACCTGTATATGGCTGGAGCAGCGTCATTATGGGTATTATAAGTGATACCAGGTGGTACTACACCAGTATATGGCAGGTGTAGCGCCATTATGGATATTATAAGTAATACCAGGTGGTTCTACTACTATATATGCATGCAGTAGCGCCATTATTGATATTATAAGTGATACCAGGTGGTGCTACACATGTATGTGGCTGGAGCAGCGCCATTATGGATATTATAAGTGATACCAGGTGGTACTACACCTGTATATGGCTGGAGCAGCGCCAATATGGATATTGTAAGAGATATCAAGTGGTACTACTCCTGTATATGGCTGGAGTAGCGCCATTATGGGTATTATAAGAGATACCAATTGGTACTACTCCTGTATATGGCTGGAGCAGCGCCATTATGGATATTGTAAGTGATACCAGGTGGTACGACACCTGTATATGGCTGCAGCATCGCCATTATTGATATTATAAGTGATACCAGGCGGTACTACAACTGTATATTGCTGCATCAGCGCCAAAATGTATATTATAAGTGATACCAAGTGGTACTACACCTGTATATGGCTGCAGCAGCGCCATTATGGATATTATAAGTGATACCAAGTGGTACTACACCTGTATATGGCTGCAGCAGCGCCAATATGAATATTTTAAGTGATATCAAGTGGTACTACACCTGTATATGGCTGGAGCAGCTCCATTATGGGTATTATAAGTGATACAAAGTGGTACTACGCCTGTATATGGCTGCAGTAGCGCCATTATGGGTATTATAAGTGATACCAGGTGGTACTACACCTGTATATGGCTGGAACACCGCCATTATGGATATTATAAGTGATACCAGGTGGTACTACACTTTTATATGGCTGGAGCAGCGTTATTATGGATATTATGAGTGATACCAAGTGATACTACGCCTGTATGTGGACGCAGTAGCGCCATTATGGATATTATAAGTGATACCAGGCGGTACTACACCTGTATATGGCTGCAGCAGCGCCATTATGGATATTATAAGTGATGCCAGGTGGTACTACACCTGAATATGGCTGGAGTAGCGCCAATATGGATATTATTATAAGTGATACCAGGTGGTACTTCACCTGTATATGGCTGGAGTAGCGCCATTATGGATATTATACGTGATACCAGGTTGTACTACACCTGTATATGGCTGGAGTAGCGCCATTATGGGTGTTATAAGTTATACCAGGTGGTACTACACCTGTATATGGCTGGAGTAGCGCCATTATGGATAGTATAAGTGATACCAGGTGGTACTACACCTATATATGGCTTCAGTAGCGCCATTATGGATATTATAAGTGATACCAGGTGGTACTACACTTGTATAAGGCTGGAGCAGTGCCATTATGGATATTATAAGTGATACCAGGTGGTACTACACCTGTATATGGCTGCAGGAGCGCCATTATGGATATTATATGTGATACCAAGTGGTACTACACCTGTATATGGCTGCAGTAGCGGCATTATGGATATTTTAAGTGATTCCAGGTGGTACGACACCTGTATTTGGCTGCAGTAGCGCCATTATGGATATTATAAGTGATACCAGGTGGTACTACACTTGAGTAGTCCAGTTACACACATGGCCAACTCCATTTTTTTTAAATCGGGTTTATGGCTGACTCTTATAACAAAGAATATGGGGCACCTTATTATGAGATTATTTTGTATCAAAAACGGCCATAACAGTGTTAATTTAGCATTAGAAAATCAACCTAAGTTACAGAAACGTCCAACTCCTTAAGAAGTTGGTAACAAAATCGACCAACTCGACGTCGACCAATCACAAGTTTCGATTTAATCACGTGACTGGCACAGGCGTTTGTGGGAACTGGTAGTAAACAGTGGCTGTTGTTGTTGATATTGTGTGATATGAACGATTGCTGTACTAGAATTGTGTACCAATTGTTAATAATTGCATTGTAGCGTAAAGGTAATTAATCATATATCGAAAGTTTACTTTGAGATATGGAGAAAACTATAGAAGAGACTCCGCCCGATAAAAGCAGGAAGAAAGTCGCCAGACCAGAAGAATGGAAACGTGCAAAATAGAAAAGAGTGTGGTTAGTATTTTTATTTCTTCAAAAATTAGCAATGCTCCACCGAACTTTTTTTACGGCATTGGATTAGTGGCAACACAAGTTTGAGTTACTGTTTAATTTCATTGTTTTGGTGTAGGTATGGACCAAAGAAATTACCAGTATTTCCAAGCTGTGGCCATAGGAAAAAAGAACTGCAATATCCTGAGAATGATGGACATAAAGCAATTCCACAAAGCATTTTATGCTGTATTGACAAAGCAGAGTCAAGATGCGTTCATAATGATGTACTGTTCATCAAATTCTCCGGCTAGACACCGACCAGATGGTGGGGATCGGGATGAGAAAGACTACACTTATGAATATTCCATTGAAAACATGGCTGGAAATAGAATCCAAGTTTGCAGAAAAACATTTTTAGGTGTACTTGGTTTTACAAAACATCGGGTTGAAGGTGTTTTCAAACGTTTTAAGAAAGAAGGATGCCTTATACCCGTTGAAACCCGTGGAGGTTACAGAAAGACTGCCGTTTACAGTAGCAAAATTCTGTCAGTGAAATGTTTTATTAAACAGTTTAAAGGATGCGAATCGCATTACTGCAGATCAAGAAGTACCCGTATTTATTTGGACTCTAATCTGAGCATAGCTACAATGTGGAGAATGTACCAAGCAGCAGTCTCTGACGATTTGAAAGTTAAACAATCACTGTTCCGGAAAATTTTTGTTACCAATTTTAATATCAGTTTTAAAGCAACATCCACAGACGTTTGTTCTACTTGCCTACAACTAACCGAGAAAATAAAGCATGAAAAAGATGCAGCAATATTGAAGAAGCTACAGACTGATTTGACGTTGCACAAAATGCAAGCTAAAGGATTTTTCAAACTTCTAAAACAGGAAACCTCTGGCGTGTACATCATATCATTCGACATGCAGAAGAATTTACCCATACCAAAGTTGCCTGATCAAAGTACATACTATTCCCGACAATTATACTGCTACAATTTGACTGTTGTTTCTGGACAATCTACTGGGAAACTGGCGTTAAGTAAAGAGCGTGTTGCGATATACACTTGGGTGGAGAACGAAATGAGAAAGTCATCTAATGAAGTGGCTTCCGTCGTGTTTAATGAACTGCAGAGTAAAGCAGATTCGGGTGCTTTCAATAATGTACACACCGTACGTCTTGTCGCGGATGGCTGTCTGGGACAAAATAAAAACACTACAATGTTGACAATGTGCCTTTCATGGTTATCTCGAACCTTGCCAAACATTCGGAAGATGGAAATTGTTTTCCCTGTCACTGGCCATTCTTACATGCCGAGTGATTGAGTTTTTGGAACAATTGAAAGAGATTTAAAGAAAGAGGAGACATTTGTTCAACTAGAAGACTACCACGAAGTGTATAGGAAACATGGAATGGTAAAGCTCCTGAAAACCCATTGGAATAATGTTGATTGGAAAGCTGAAGCTAAAACATGTGTGAAAGATCCTGGAGCACTTCACTTTAAAATTTCACAAATTAAAAGGCTTGTGCTTACAAAGAAGTCAAACTCAGTCACTGTCAGTGGGGAACTCAACTACAATTTTGAGATTGCGCAATCGTTGTCAGTTATGAAAAAAGGTAAACGACCAACATCAGAGTAAAGCCATTGAAGATACAAGATGTCAGAAATTTGCTTCAGAAACACTATGGAGAGGAGTGGAACAAAAATGAGAAACTGAAATGGTTCCAAAAGATTATTGACGAAAATGACACCAAGCCAGAAGTACCTGCAGACGCTGATTGTTGTGAATGTCTCATTCAGAATACTGAGAGAGATTTTGATGTTGTTCAAGTGATTGTGTAGTTTCAAAAACTGAAAACTATCGTATAATGTATGAAAGTTCCACTTTCTTATATTGTCTCATTAAAAAATTATCACATTTTCATCATTAAAACTGACTTTTACTTTCTTACTGTACACACCTGTCATAAATTTTAGCATTACTGACCAATTTACTATGTTAAAACAGTGCATTATCTTGGAGTTAAGTTACAAAAGTGGCCAACTCCATTGTTTACTTACAAACATGGCCAACTCCATATTTCAACAGTGATTTTCGGCTTAACTATGGAATATCATATGAAAATATTAATGTAAATATGATTCTGATTATGCTGAGAATCTAAATTCAAAATATTAACTTAGAAGGCAAGTAGGAAGTGTATTAAACAGTTTTTTGCCTCTCCTGAAAAATTTTAAGAAACGGAGGTGGCCATGTTTGTAACTGGACTTCTCACTTGTATATGGCTGCAGTAGCGCCATTATGGATATTATAAGTGATACCAGGTGGTACTACACCTGTATATGGCTGCAGTAGCGCCACTATGGATATTATAAGTGATACCAGGTGGTACTACATCTGTATATGGCTGGAGCAGCGCCATTATGGATATTATAAGTGATACCAGGTGGTACTACACTTGTATATGGCTGGAGCAGCGCCATTATGGATATTGTAAGTGATACGAGGTGGTACTACTCCTGTATATGGCAGGAGCAGCGCCATTAGGGGTATTATAACTGATACCAGGTGGTACTACACCTGTATATATTTGCAGCAGCGCCATTATTAGTATTATAAGGGATACCAGGGGTACTACACCTGTATATGGCTGCAGTAGCGCCATTATGGATATTATAAGTGATACCAGGAGGTACTACACCTGTATATGGCTGCAGTAGCGCCATTATGGGAATTATAAGTGATACCAGGTGGTACTACACTTGTATATGGCTGGAGCAGCGCCATTATGGGTAATATAAGTGATACCAGGTGGTACTTGTATATGGCTGTAGTAGCACCATTATGGATATTATAAGTGATACCAGGTGGTACTACACCTGTATATGGCTGGAGCAGCGCCATTATGGATATTATAACTGATGCCAGGTGGTACTACACCTGTATATGGCTGGAGCAGCGCCATTATGGATATTATAAGTGATACCAGGTGGTACTACACTTGTATATGGCTGGAGCAGCGCCATTATGGGTATTATAAGAGATACCAGGTGGTACTACACCTGTATATGGCTGGAGCAGCGCCATTATGGATATTATAAGAGATACCAGGTGGTACTACACTTGTATAGGGCTGGAGCAGCGCCATTATGGATATTATAAGTGATACCTGATGGTACTACACTTGTATATGGCTGGAGCAGCGCCATTATTGGTATTATAAGTGATACCAGGTGGTAATACACCTATGTATTTATTAACTCGTGCCATTATGTTTTTACATATTTCCATGTTTTTTATGCACACCTACAGGTACTGACACATCATCAGCACCATTTCCATGTTTTCTACTTTCCAGGTCCGCACACCAGCCGGCTTGAATACTAATACACATATTTCCAATTCTCTCTTTTCCCACAGGTGGCGATATTGTAATTAGTCCCTTGTATACATTTTGCCCAACGCCCTTACACATACCAATCTTAATTATCACCAACACACAGCCCACACACTATTTTCCCCTCCATGCTTTTTACACTTGTAACAGAAAAATTCTTCACCCGACTATAGTAAGGGCTGAGCTTCGTAGCCATGATGGACTAGCTCACCCACAGGGAGCAGTCTATGGGTAATGATTTATTGTAATTACGGCCGTTTAGAATTAAGATATGAGATAAGGTAGCCAGGCATTAGGGATATTATATTAAAGTGAAGGAGCTCTCATGAACATGGTATATTTTATGTGAAATAATACTGTTACTACAATTAATCAGCGGCCTAATTAATTATTGAAATTTCAAACGGGAAGATCAGTATTTCCACGATTGATTATTGTCACACACAGTGTATACTATCTGCCTCATTTATCCACATGTACTCGCCATTTTCCTTTCCATTCTTTTAACTTACACACTGTAAAATGTCTCATTTTCTTCCAACACATAAAACCATATAATACATTCCCCTAAACTACACCCTAAGACATTTATTTTGCTGTATCTATCCACTTTCTCTACATTTTATATGTTACACTTCATGCGAGGGCAATTTTTCATCCCGCTGCGGAGACAGCGAAGGGACAACACCAACCCTAGAGATGTTTTTCCCCTCGACGTGTACCAACACCACGATTTGTTGACACATGATTTTGTTATTTTAGGCGAGTCACTATTATTTGTTCTTATAATTCATATTATATGTTATAGTTCACAACATATGTAATGATTGTATGATTGATGTTCTACATTTTGTTGTTATGCTATTTACTTCACGAAGCAAAAAAAACAAAATATGTACGAAATAATGTTCCACCCCTCACACCTTTACCCTAGCTCGCTATACACGAACCCCGCAACGTCATCTTCGAACATTTCAATGACGAGAAACCTATTCTACGATCAACCACGCACATATCTGTATATGTATTATTTTACACACCCCGTCTCTAAATAATACTCATTTTCCACCTGCGACTCGCCTGCCTAGGGTTCATTCATACATACTAAAACACATCCCCATCAACGTCTCCATCCCCAAGGACGATAAAGATCATGAATAGAAGAGAAGAACAGAAGATAGAAGAATTACAAGAAAGAAGACGATGACTCCTATCTACGATACCACCCCTAACTCTTAGTTCAGTTACCGAGGACGATAAGTAAATCCATCAGGGGAGTTTTTGAATATATAGGGTATATATATACACACCCCCACCCTATAAATTTCATCCCTAGGAATGGAGACAATCACCATCTCCTAAATCATACTTTTCGTCCCCAGATAATCGGATATCTTCCACATTTTATACCAACTACGAGCTCTGTTAACCCCGACAACTTCTGATTGACCTCCATCGACCTCAGTAAGTGTACCGACCTAGGTGGAATTTGCATTTCCACCGACGCAGCAAGCCTAAAGCTATAAAGCGGCTCGGCACCACTCTAGGAGGACCATTCTAGTACTGACCGCTTGGGTAGTGTCTAATCTGAGAGACCGAGTTCACGTCAAGCCACCATCTGGGGTAAATGTATAAGCGAGCATCCTCACGCCAACATATTTGCACACTTTTCTTTTCTGATTTGTACTTGTGACGCATCTAGTATAGCAGCACTGAAGGCTGCTCTGAGAAATATCACTACATTACCGAAATGGTTATTAGAATCATTAGTTGCTAGCTATCTGGTCTTGTAACTTATTTAGTCAGTTATTAAGATCCTGTTCTTGAACCTTACCCCAGTAGAATCCACGGGTATTGATTATATAATTGCATAGAGGATTTTGCTGAATAGTCAGTTAGCTTGCCGACACGGAGCTCAGGTCAGCGTGTTTGCGCTGCCGTCTCCTCTAGCCTTTACCCGCGCTGTCTGCAAGTTGAGCAGCGACGCGGTAGTCTAAGTCACTATCCACTAAACACACCCTTTCTCCGCTTTTACACCCCCGGGCTGTCCCATCATTCTGAACACTTGGGAGCTCGCCTTTAGAGCCACACATACGCCTCTAGACCGCTCAGGCTCTTATCATCCGCTTTACACAAATCCGAACATCCCCTAACACCCTAAATTTCACCCCTTCTAACACTACATTGTACAGGGCCCCACAAATAACCCCTACAGCAAGATGTTCAATGCTAAAATTCAATTAGACAACTTTAATATGACTGCTGCACTTTGAACTTGTTCAAACTTAGACACATTTCTTAGGACAGAGTTCCCAATTTTTGAGATGACCAGTTGCATTGTTGTGATACTTGAAGTCACAGACGAGGACAACAATGCGACATGAGACGTCGCCGACATAATTTTCCTCTCTCAGATGGAAATTAGGCGCAAACAGTGTTTAATTTGAAGAGGCAGGAGCACAAATTGTTTGAAATTACGAGGGTAATTTATTTATTCTAATCTTTGTGTGTACTAGTTAGTTGTTTCTTTTGTTAGATCTCAGTTGTGCTTAGCTTTAGGTTTTCATTTGCGTAGACGCTTATCGTCTACATTATTTAAGATCAAATAGGTATAGCTAGAGTATTAACGTAAAATTAAATGTTGGAAGTAACACCTGCATAATTTATATATTTGTACTAGCTGAACCCGGCTTGCGGTGCAACGCAAATCAAAGAAAGTGTTCGCGTTGTAACTTCGTTCCTTGAAGTGCTTTTGGATACACAATTCTTTTTTCAATTTCCGCTAACTGCCTCCAAACTATAGTCAAATGGATTAACTAATTTAGAAACATTCGAGGGAACGTCCACAAGAAATCACCAAAGTTTCATTGCAATCGGATGAGTGGCATATGAATACATACGGAATTTCATTTATACGATTCGTGTGTCACTCATTTGTTGGATCAACTCGTTCCTACCTACTGTGAAATGGATATAATAAGTCAGAAACCTACAGGAAAGTGCACACAACAAATCGTCAAAGTTTCATCACACTCGATGAATGGTATATGAACGCATACAGGATTTTGTTGAAACGCTTCAAGCGTCGTCACTCATTTGTTAAATCTACTCGTACGCTACCTATTGTAAAATGGACTTGCTATGCCTGAAACCTTCCCTGGAGTGTACTCACGGATCCACCAATGTTTCATCGCAGTCAGTTGAATGGTATATGAACACATTCGGGACTTTGTTGAACGATTCGCGGCCATCGCTCATTTGTTGAATCTACTCGTGCGCTAACTACTGTAAAGTGCATATACTAAGCCAGAAACCCTTCCCGGAGTGTACACAACAATTCTTCAAAGTTTCGTCGCAATCGGATGAATGTTATATGAACGCATACGGGCCATTGTTGAAACGCTTCGCACGTCGCCGCTTAATTGTTGAATCTACTCGTGCTCTACCAATATTGTAGAATGGATATATTAAGTTGAAAACCTTCCCTGGTGTGTACACGACAATAAATAAAAGGTTCATCGCAATCGGTTGAATGGCATATAAACGAATAGATTACGGGATTTTGTTTAAACGTTTCGAGTGCCGTCACCCATTTGTTGAATCTACTCATGCGCTACCTATTGCAAAACAGATTTACTAAGCATGAAACCTTCCCTGGAGTGTACTCAACGATTCACCAAAGTTTCATCGCAATCGGATGAATGGTATATGAACGCATGTAGGAATCCTTTGTTACGAATCGCACGCAATTATGTTGAAGCTACTCTTGCGCTATCTATTGCAAATTGGGTTTACTATGCCTATAACGTTCCTGGGAGTGAACACAACAACTCACCAAAATTAGATCGTAATCGGATGAATTATGTATGAACGCAACGCGATCACTCATTTTTAAACCACTCACGCGCTCTTTATTGTAAATTGGACTAACTACGCCTATAAATATTCCGGGAGTGTGCACAATTACTCTTCTACGTTTCATCGCAATCGATGAATGGTATATGAACGCATACAGGATTTTGTTGAAACGCTTCACGAGTCGTCAATCATTTGTTGCATCTACTTGTGCGCAAAATATTAAAGAATGGAGTTGCTAAGGCGAAAACCTTCCCTGTCGTGTACACAACAACTCAATCAAAGTTTCATCTCAATCTGATGAATGACATATGAACGCATACGGGACTTTGTTGAAACGATTCGCATGCCGTCGCTCATAAGATGAATCCACTCATGCGCTACATACTTTAAAATGCATGTACTAAGCCAGAAACCGTCCCTGGCGTGTACACAACATCTCACCTAAGTTTCATCGCTATCGGACGAATGGTAGGCCTATAAGAACGCATACGGGACGTTTTTGAAACGCTTCACACGTTGTCACCCATTTGTTGAATCTATTCGTGCGCTGCCTATTGTAAAACGGATTTACTAATCCTGAAACCATCCCTGGATTGTACATAATATCTCATCCAAGATTCATCACTATCGGGCGAATTGTATATGAACCCATAAGGGACTTTGTTGAAACGTTTCGCGCGTCGTCGCTCATTTGTTGAATCTACTCATGCGCTACCTATTCTAAATTGGATTTACTAAGCCAGAAACCTTCCCTGAAATGTACACAATATCTCAAACAAGTTTGATCGCAGTGGGATGAATGATATGTGAATGCATATGGGACTTAGTTGAAATGAATCACATGCAATTTTGTTGAAGCTACTCACGCGCCATCTATTGTAAATTGTATTTACTATCCCTATAAATTTCTCGGGAGTGTGCACTACAACTCGCCAAAATTTGATCGCAATCGGATGAATTGTATATGAATGCATCGCCATCACACATTTGTTTAAACTACTCGCGCGCTATCTATTGTGAAATGGATTAATTATGCCTATAACCATCCCGGAAGTGTGTTCAGCAACTCACCAGAATTTGATCGCAATTGGATGAATGGTTAATGAACGCATAAAATACGAACGGACAGACATTCCTTGATCTACAATATATTTGTCAAATACCACTCACTCACTCACTGACTCATTCATTCATCACGAAATCTCAGAAACCACCGAACGGATTGGAATGAAATTTGGTATGCCGCTTCCTCGAGGGCCGCAAACGCCCACTAAGAAAGGAGTTTTGTATATTCATGTTCTAAAGGGGTGTTAATGGGGTAGACCTGCATTTCATTGAGTAGCAATATCTCCCAATCGGTTGCATTGGGGGATGTGATATTCGGCATAGAAACTCATCATTAACAAGAAGTTCCGTGATGAACTAAAGAGCCTACTTTTCTTAAAATTAAGTTTCATGCCAATGATTAATCTTCAGTATACGAATCTATCTAGAATAATGACGAAATTAAGTTGGTAATATCGAAAAGTCTAATTAGTTCAAAATATACCTGGTATAATGTAGCCTAATAGAGCATTACAGTTGGCAGCCCTGGTGACTGAATATATTCTTAGTTCCATCTCTTAAGGTACAGAATTAAAAAAAAAATGGTTTAAGTCCAATGGACGTTACATGCAATTGGGCGTTGGCTCTATCAGTACGCGTAAAAGCATGTTGGCATCATGCGTTTGCTGGTCAGAAATAGCCTAATCTGAAATATTATGATATCTTGTTGTGCCAAATTTGGACGAAATCCATTTGTTTGTATAGAAGTTGTATTTTAAAATTGGACCTATCAGCAGGCATAGAATCATGTTGGCATCTCTGACTTTTATTAATTAATCCAAATTAATCTAAAATGTCAGGTGCTATACGTGTGCAAAGTATAGGGCCGTTAGCTTGCATACTTCCCGATAAATTGATATTAGGTTGAAAAAATATAGACAGCATTTATAATCAGTTGGCAGCCTTCATTGCTCTTAAGAATACTTATAGTCATATTTGTTATGTTACACATAGCACATACGAAATTTGGTTGAATTCCAACTGATAGTATAGAAGTTACATGTATTTAAAATTGGCCTTATCAGCAGGCTTAGAATCATATTGGTAGAACTGAAGTATATAAGTTACTCCAAAATTAATCTAAAATACCAGGTACAATACGTGTGCATAGTTTAAAGCTGTCGGATTGCATACTTTCTGATATATTGCTATTTGGATAAAAGAATAGAGAGAGCAATTATTAAAAGTTGGCAGCCCTGGTGGCTCTTAAAAATACGCTCACTCATATCTGTTTATGTACACATATTACATACAAAATTTGGTTGAAATCCAATTGATAGTGTTGATGTAATAGGCATTTAAAAATCAGACTTATAAGAAGGCTTAAAATTATTTGGCAACACTGCCATGTATGGTCTCCTGGAAATTAAACTGAAATAGTGTTATCTACATGTGTATCAATTTTGGAATAGCTCCCATGCATACCTTCCAAGACATCCAACATGGAGCTCAAATTTGTAGTGCGATTTTTCAGCAGTTGGTAGCACTGACAACATTTTCAATATGGACGTGAGATATTCCGGTATACATCTTTTCTCATACTAAATTTGGTTTCGATTGCTACAGCCGTTTAGGAGTTGATAAGGGGGGGGGGCCCACACATAGCCAGACAGACAGAAGGACAGACAGACAGACAAACACACACACACTTTTTCCCGGATCAATCTCATAAGTTTACTTTTTCCTCATTTTTTTAAATGTGAAAAGTTGGATAAAAAAAATAAGAAGACACGTGTCTGAGGGTTTTTCGATGTGGTGTATATTATGAGGTGAAAAGGGGGAAAAGTGGGGTTTGAAGGATTCATAACGGAGCGTGTATCTCTTAAACGACATAGGAGAGGAGTTTGAAACTCAGCGGAAAAAATCAGCATAAAAAATAAGTAAATAGGTGTTTGACCGTTTTTTCATAAATCCAATTTAAGGGGCCCATGGGCAAGGGTGAAGTTCTGGGGGGAAAAACAGGAAATAAAGTGTCCTAACTGATTGACTGACTCACTCACTCATCAAACTCAGGGGGGAAAACTGCTTAAAAATAAGTAAATAGCTGTTCGCCATTTTTTTTCATAAATCAAATTTAAGAGGTTCATGGGGAGGGGTGAAATTCTGAAAAAAGAAATTTGAAAGAAAATGTCCTGACTCACTCACTCACTCACTCATCATCACCTAGCCAAAATGGAATGAAATTTGGTATGCAGCTTCCTCAAGGGCCGCAAACGCCCACTAAGGAAGGATGTTTGGATATTCAGGTTCTGAAGGGGTGTTAAGGGGGTAGACCTGCATTTCAATGAATAGCAATATCTCCCGATTGGTTTCATTGGGGGATGTGATACTCGGCATATAAACCCATCATTAACAAGAAGTTCCGTGACGAACTAAAGAGCCTACTTTTCTTAAAATTATGTTTCATGCCAATGAGTAATCTACAGTATATGAACCTATCTAGAATAATGACGAAATTTAGTTGGTAATATCGAAATGTCTAATTAGTTCGAAATATACCTGGTATAATGTAGCCTAATAGAGCACTACAGTTGGCAGCCCTGGTGACTGAATATATCCTTAGTTCCATCTTTTAAGGTACAGAATACAAAATTTGGTTGAAGTACAATGGACGTTACAGGCAGTTCGACACTGGATCTATCAGCACGCGTAAAAGCATGTTGGCAACTATGTCATGCGTGTGCGGGTCAGAAATAATCTGAAATATTATGATATCTTGTTGTGCCAATTTTGGATTAAATCCATTTGTTAATATAGAAGTTACATGTATTTTAAAATTGGACTTATCAGCAGGCATTGAATCATGTTGGCAGCACTAACTTATATTAATTACTCCAAATTAATCTAGAATATCAGGTGCAATACGTGTGCAAAGTATATAGCTGTTGGCTTGCATACTTTCTGATATATTGATATTAGGGTAAAAAATATAGACAGCATTTATTAACAGTTGGCAGCCCTGATTGCTCTTAATAATACTTATGTCATATCTGTTATGCTACGCATAGCACATACGAAATTTGGTTGAAATCCGACTGATAGTATAGACGTTACATGTATTTAAAAATTGCTACTATGAGCAGGCTTATAATCATGTTGGTAGAACTGACGTATATAAGTCACTCCAAATTAATCTAAAATGTCAGGTACTATACGTGTACATAGTTTAAAGCTGTCGGCTTGCATACTTTCTGATATATTGGTATTTGGATAAAAAAGAGAGCAATTATTAACAGTTGGCAGCCCTGGTGGCTCTTAAGAATACGCTCACTCATATCTGGTTTTGTGCAATTATTACATAAAAAATTTGGTTGAGATCCAATTGATAGTGTAGAAGTTATATGCATTTAAAAATTGGACTTATCAGAAGGCTTAAAATTATTTTGGCAACACTGTCATGTATGGCCTTCTGGAAATTAAACTGAATTAGTATTATCTACATGTGTGCCAATTTTGGAATAGCTCGCATGCATACCTTCCAAGATATCCAACATGGAGCTCAAATTTCTAGTGCGTTTTTTCAGCAGTTGGTAGCACTGACATCATTTTCAAATATGGACGTGAGATATTCCGGTATACATCGTTACTCATACCAAATTTGGTTTTGATTGCTACAGCCGTTTAGGAGTTGATAGGGGGGGGAGGGGACACACACTCAGCCAGACAGACAGAAAGACAGACAGACACACACATATTCTCCCGGATCGACCTCATAAGTCCTAACTGATTGACGGACTGACTTACTCGTCAAACTCAGGGGGAAGAACTGCTTAATAATGAGTAAATAGCTGTTCGACAGTTTTTTCATCAATCAAATTTAAGGGGTTCATTGGGAGGAGTGAAATTCTGAAAAATGAAAATTGAAAGAAAATGTCCTGACTCACTCACTCACTCACTCATCATCGCCCAGCCAAATTATTGATGTTTGAAACATGACAGTTTGGGGATATGTTCATTGTATGTCAAAACCGTCTACTAAGGGAGGATTTTCGGATATTCAGGTTTAAAGGGATCTTAAGGGGGTTAAACCTGCATTTCATCGAATAACAATATCCCCGATTGGTTTCATTGGGGGATGTGATAGACGGCATATAAGCTCATCATTAAATAAAAAATAAGAAGACATGTGTCTGGGTGTTTTTCGATGTGGTGTATGTTTTGAGGTGAAAGGGGTGAAAGGTGGGGGTTGAAGGATTCCTAACGGAGCGTGAACCTTTTTAACGACATAGGCGAGGAGTTTGAAACTCAGCGGGAAAAACTCAGCTTAAAAAATAAGTAAATAGGTGTTCGACCGTTTTTTCATAAATTTCATATCTATACTAATATAATAAACCTGAAGAGTTTGTGTGTTTGTGTGTTTAAACGCGCTAATCTCTGCCAGTCCAATTCGAAAAATTCTCTTTTATATGATAGCCTGATTCAAGAGGAATAGTTTAGGCTATGTAGCATCAGGCTACACCGCTCAGGTGACCTTCAAGATTGATTTTTGTTCAGTAAGTCGGTAGAACAAGTGCTCCCGAACAGCTCTATCCGCATGTGCTGGCTTTATGGTTAGTGATACGTACACCGCTTCACCTATCTGAACCAAAATTTGTATACTTACCCTTTGGAACACTGATGGTAACACTGTCTACGTGAAATTTATGAGAGACCCGTCCATTCCCTGCATTTAGGCCCTTTGGTTCAAATCTACACCTTTTCCCCGATCTGAACCAAAATGTGTATACTTACCCTTTGGAACCCTGCGAGTAACACTGTTTACATGAAATTTCGGGCAGTCCACTCCATTCCTTGCATGTAGGCCTTTTGGCACAAATCTACACCGTTTCACCGATCAGAACCAAAATTTGTATACTTACCCTTTGGAACCCTGCGAGTAACACAGTCTGCATGAAATTTCTGACAGAACACTCTATTCCCTGCATTTAGGCCCTTTGACACAAATCTACACCGTTTCACCGATCTGAACCAAAATTTGTATACTTACCCGTTGGAAACCTACGAGTAGCACTGCCTACATGATATTTATGACAGACCAGTCCATTCCCTGCATTTAGCCTTTGGCACAAAACTACACCCTTTCACCGATCAGAACCAAAATTTGTATACTTACCCTTTGAAACCCTGCGAGTAACACTGACTGCATGAAATTTTGGACAGACCCCTCTGTTCCGTTCGTTCACGGAGCGACTCCTGTAGCCATACGGCAGCCAGGAATGCAAGCTGGTTATGTATGTTAATTCGGGAGCAATAGTTCACAAAATAATATTTTGCACACACACTTTATTATATATATATTATCTATTATATATACAAATACGTCTTTAAATTATACGCCTAGATGGCACTAGATTTAATTTCGCTCGCTTGTAAACCGCGCCATGCCATGCTTGTTTGTTGTCATCCATGTTATGTTTTTTATACGTATAGCCACTGCCATCATAATGTCATTGGACATTACGGTGGCAGTGGTATAGCTAGTCTCTCGCTGGATAACTAAACCAGTCCCGTGAGGTGCCGCATTCCAGCGACTGTTTCCACAAACATACCGTCACACCTAAATGTATTACATTTAAACAAAAATAATATTAAGACAAAACACTAAACAAAAACACAAATTTGGCGACGTTGTCAGAGTTGAATTGTTCAAACTTGCTATCAAAGCGCAGAGCTTTCTCGAAAAATGTCACATAAATGAAGCACAAATAAAAAAATATTAAAAGAAAACAGAACAATGAAATAATATAACACTTCAAAGTTATTAGTCTTGATTGGGCAAAGGGCACAATTTATATATGGGTCTCTTGAAAGTCCCTTTGCTGGTGCAAACTATCACCGTCCGAACTCGTCCATTTCTTCCAGGCAGGGCTTCCTTGATGACGGCCAGTCGCCACGAGGGGGGGAGATTGTCATCCTTGACAAGCACAACTGCCCCTGGTTCCAGGTTTGGAAGGGTGGATTGCCATTTCTGACGCTGTTGCATGCTATTTAAGTAGTCAGCAGACCACTGCTTCCAAAGGTTCTGCTGCAGGGACTGGATGAATCGCCACCTGGCCACTATGCACTACCTTGGTCAAGTCAGGTTCAGTGATAGACATCAAAGGAGCCCCTATCAAGAATTGGCCAGGACTGAGGTATGAGAGATCGTCAGGGTCATCTGAAAGTCTAGTGAGTGGTCCCGAGTTTAGGCAGGCTTCAATTTGACAAAGCAAGGTGTACATTTCGTCATACGTAAGACATGCCTTGCCAGCTGTTCTCCTCAGATGGCGCTTCATGGACTTAACGCCTGCTTCCCAAAGTCCGCCAAAGTGAGGTGCATCTGGGGGAATGAAATGCCATCTGAATCCTTCTTGCGCAGAAAAGTCTTCAATTTCGATAGCCGTCCTCTCGGAGTTGAACATTTTCCTCAATTCTTCAAGTTCGATCCTGGCTCCTACAAAGTTGGTGGCGTTGTCGCTATACATTATATGTTTAGGCATTTTCTCTTCTTGCCGTGAATCTTCGCAAGGCAGCATTGAATGCTTGGGATGTCAGGTCACGTACCAACTCAAGATGTATTGCCTTGGTGGCGAAACAAACAAATAAGGCTACGTAGCACTTCACCTTAGTCTTGCTTCTCGTGTTACCCTGTTTGATGTAAAAAGGCCCTGCGTAGTCAACCCCTGTGTTGGTGAATGGTCGGGACGGCGTCACTCGTTGAGATGGTAGTTGCCCCATTAATTGAGTTGCTGTTGAAGCCTTCAGTTTAAAACATATCAAACACTGATGTACGAGGCGACGTATCCCTTGCCGTATATTCACGATCCAATATTTACACCGCAATGACGCACCTAGGTGCTGAGCCCCAGCATGCAGCAGCCTTCTGTGTTCCGCAATTACAACCAAACGGGTGAAGTGATGCTTGGGAGGCAGTATTATCTGATGTTGTTCAGCAAACGGCTTTAAAGAATTGTGTAACCGGCCACCCACTCTAATAATCCCCTGTCCATCAAGAAAGGGATTAAGGGCCCTTATTGAACATTTGGATGAGAACGTGGATTTCGATTTCAAGGCTTCAATCTCAGTAGCGTAGATATAACCTTGTGCCAGTTTTATGCACCTTTCCAATGCCCACGTGAGCTCCTCACTCGACAGCGATTCTCTTCTCCTTGCAATACCGTTCATGCAGTTAGATAGGAATCTGTTACAGTATGCCATTACCCTCACTAATCGATGCAGAGATGAGAACCTGCTGATGATATCAGAAGAAAGTGTACTAGTAAGGCAATGTGATGTCATCTGTTCATCAGGAAGTTCATCATTAACACATGGGAAAATTTGGTTGGGCCAGTTTTCCTCATCCCGTCTTAGCCAGGAAGGTCTCTGCCACCATTGTATGTTGTCTTGCAGGACGGGTGCTGATTCTCCCCTGGAACGTATGTCAGCCGGGTTGTCTTCAGATGCAACGTGGCTCCATTTAGGGTTGTCCGTCAACTGTTGGATCTCAGCAACCCGATTCGCGACGAATGTTTTCCATCTGGTAGGTTCCGCTGAAAGCCAAGCAATGACGATGGTTGAGTCGGTCCATAGAAACGAGTTGTCAATTCTCAAGTTTAGACATTGAGAAGTTTTCGCCAACAGACGAGCAAGAAGTAGCACTCCACAAAGTTCTAGACGAGAGATGGATTGATGCTTGAGGGGTGCAACTCTGGACTTGGAACATACCAACTGCACCGTGATTTCACCTTCTTCAGTGACGCTACGAACGTAAACACAAGCAGCGTATGCCTTCTCGGAGGCATCTGAGAAGCCAAGGATTTGGATTTCAGTGACCTTGCCCCTACCGAGGATCAGCCTACCAACCCGAATGTCATTCAGTTTCGACAGGTCCGCGTAGGTGATATGCCAACTCTGTTGCAGCGACGGAGGCAGAGGGTTATCCCATCCTAGTTTGATCTGCCACAACTGCTGCATGAACATTTTTGACAGAACGATAACAGGTCCTAGATGGCCAAGCGGGTCAAAAATCGAAGAAATGACGGGGTGAACCTTCCTCTTAGTAGCCGTCCCCATGCATTCCTTGATGTGTACTTCAAAAATGAACTCGTCAAAGCTGGGATTCCACAACAAGCCCAACGTCTTTATGCTATCCTTGTCGTCAAATCGTAGGGGATGTTGTGATTCTCGAAGTTCTACAGGGATTGTATCGAGCACTACTGAGTGGCTCGAGCTCCATTTTCGAAGCGAAAAGCCTCCTCGTCTTAGCAACTCTTGCAGTTCTTCTCGCAGGTGGTTGGCCTCCATTACAGTGCTTGCTCCAATGAGGGCGTCATCCACATAAAAGTCCCGCTTCAACACTTCTGAGGCATGAGGAAATTCATGCGCTTCATCTTCAGCTAATTGCATCAAGCATCTCGTAGCCAAGAATGATGCTGATGCTGTACCGTAAGTGACAGTCGTCAGTTGATAAATCCGCAGGGGATCTTGGGGGCTTTCTCGCCACAGTATGCGTTGGAGGTTGATGTCCTTGTTGTCCATCCTTACTTGACGATACATCTTGGCTATGTCTGCAGTCATGGCCAATTGGTGTGTGCGGAATCTCGTAATCAGTGCTAGCAGGTCTTGCTGAACCGTGGGTCCCACAGCAAGGGTGTCGTTGAGGGAGATGCCATCGTGAGTCTTGCACGACGCATCGTAAACTGCCCGAGTCTTGGTGGTGGTACTTGGTTCCTTGAAGACCGCGTGATGTGGCATATAGTAGAATACGTTGTTGTCCTTAGGATAGTCGGGGGCGAGTTGCATGTGGCCCAACCTCTCGTATTCGCTCATGAAACTTATGTAGTCTGCTCTTAGTTCAGGACTGGTGGACAACCTGTGCTCAAGAAGATTGAATCTCTTCAGAGCCGTTTTGTAAGACGGACCAAGTTGTGGGCTGTCTAACTTTACTGGTAGCCTTAAAATGAATCGACCACTGTTGTCCCGCCTAGTGTGGGTTGCAAAATGGTTCTCACAATATTGTTCCTCATTTGTCAACAGCATTTTGGTATGAGGCACCTCCTCAATACTCCAGAACCTTTCCAATTGTTGGTCAAGATCACAATCCCTTCTGACAAAGAGTGCTGATTGTGATGTTGAACCAGCATCACCAAGATGCATTGTTCTTACAGGTCCCGATAAAACCCACCCTAACTTACTATTCTTGAGGATAGGAAGTTCATCATTGTTCTTCCGCCACCCGTCAAGTAGCAAACGCATGAAAAATTCCGCACCAATGAGCATGTCTATCGGCCCAGATTTGTTGAAGCTTGGATCCGCCAATTGTATATCTATAGGCAGGTTCCAAGATCTGCAATCAATATTGCTAGCCGGGATGTTGCCAGTTATTTGTGGAAGTATGGAGCATGTGACTGTTTTTTGGAACATTGAGGTATTGAACCGAATACACACACTAACACTTTGTGACGTGGTCACTGCTGTATTGTTAATTCCATTAATTTGGATTGTGTTTTTGCAACGCCTTAACCTGAGTGTTTTAGCAAGGCCTTCGGTTATGAATTGAGACTGGGATCCGTTGTCGAGCAAGGCGAGGCATTGGTGGGACTTGCCATCTTTGTCTAACACTTGAATTACTGCAGTAGATAACAAGACTTGAGACTGTTCCTTGAATTTCAGAGCACAATAACTTGATTTATTGTGGCTTCGATTGTCAACATTATTACTATTACTGGATGCGGGAACACTGTTCGTGGTTTGTGATTCTTCACTGAAGTGAAGTAATGTGTGGTGTTTACGATCACACTGTCTACAATTCCCGTATTTGCAAGAACGGACTCCATGATGTCTGAAGCAGTTGAAACACAAACCCTTGTCCTTTACAAATTCATAACGTTGCCCAGTTGTGGATTTCGTGAAGGCATCACACTTGTGCAACGGGTGATTTGAACCGCCAAACTCACATTTGTTACTTGTTGCCTCGCAGGAGTTCAATTGAGGTGGTTTATTAGGGCACCTTTGGTGGCTACTCTTTGGGGTACTTGATACGGACCCCTTTTGGTCCCTAGTTGCAATCATAAGCTCTAAAACTTGCGCTTTATCTTCTAGAAATGCAGATACCTCGCTTAGCTTGGGGAAGTCAGCACTGGGGGCCTGCATTTCGAATTCCATACGTGTAACTGGGTCTAATTTATCCAGCACTAATTGTTGTAGCAGGATTTCATGCAGTGGTGCTTCCAACTTCAAGCATTCAATAGCATTTAAGTTGCTCATTATGTGATTGTTTAACTGTCTGATATCAGACGCTGTAGCCTTATGACAGGTGGGCAATGACAAGAGGGCCTTTATATGTTGTGTGGCAATTAACTTTTTATTGTTGTACCCCTTGCATATAGAGTTCCACGCGACCATAAAATTGTCGTTGGAGGTAGGTAGAATTTGAATCAATTGATGGGGCTCACCCTTAAGTGCTGAAAGCAGGTAATGAAATCGCTGTATGTTGGACAGCTTATCATTGTCTACAATTAGTCCCTGAAAAGTATCATGGAAATGAATCCAGGCCTCATACTGCCCGTGGAATTCTGGGAGGTTAATTACAGGCAATCTTACCTCGGCGGGAGAACTGTGGGGTTGTTGGCGTGCATTTTCGGTGTTTTGATGTGTGTTAGCATTTTTTTCAATTAGTGTAGTGCCTTTAGCCTCAATATCGTAATAACTATCCTTCGCATGGACTTCGCTGTACCCTTCGTCGTCATTCAGTTCTAGCTTCCTTTGAGCCACTGAATATTCCTCCCACAGGGACGGTAGCTGCTTCAACCGAGTACGTAATGTGTTGGCGTCAGCGCCGTGCACGAAAGCATCAACAAATTTGCCTATTCGTGTTAGTGACCCCATTACTATGGCTCTTTGTTTAACAAGCCTTTCTCGCTCACTAGACTCCATGGTACATAGAGGAAACAAGGAAAGTGAAAGGATTGACTGACAGGCTGACACAAACACGATGTGAAGAGTAGCCTCTCGACCAGTTCAGTCGCCGCGATGTAGTCTACTCTTGTGGATTGGGATGCCGACGAGATGACCTAGTAGCCGTAGCAATCATCATTTCACTGTTTTAACACCGGATGACCACGTAATTATACGATACTTATTATCCGGCCCAGTCGGACCATATGTTACGTTCGTTGACGGAGCGACTCCTGTAGCCTTGCGGCAGCCAGGAATGCAAGCTGGTTATGTTTGTTAATTCGGGAGCAATAGTTCACAAATTAATATTTTGCACACACACTTTATTATATATATATTATCTATTATATATACAAATACGTCTTTAAATTATACGCCTAGATGGCACTATATTTAATTCCGCTGGCTTGTAAACCGCGCCATGCCATGCTTGTTGTCGTCCATGTTATGTTTTTTATACGTATAGCCACTGCCATCATAATGTCATTGGACATTACGGTGCCAGCGGTATAGCTAGTCTCTCGCTGGGTAACTAAACCAGCCCCGTGAGGTGCCACATTCTAGCGGCTGTTTCCACAAACATATGCCACACCTAAATGTATTACATTTAAACAAAAATAATATTAAGACAAAACACTTAACAAAAACACAAATTTGGCGACGTTGTCAGAGTTGAATTGTTCAAACTTGCTATCAAAGCGCAGAGCTTTCTCGAAAAATGTCACATAAATGAAGCACAAATAAAAAAATATTAAAAGAAAACAGAACAATGAAATAATATAACACTTCAATGTTATTAGTCTTGATTGGGCAAAGGGCACAATTTATATATGGGTCTCTTGAAAGTCCCTTTGCTGGTGCAAACTATCACCGTCCGAACTCGTCCATTTCTTCCAGGCAGGGCTTCCTTGATGACGGCCAGTCGCCACGAGAGGGGGGGGGGGGGAGATTGTCATCCTTGACAAGCACAACTGCCCCTGGTTCCAGGTTTGGAAGGGTGGATTGCCATTTCTGACGCTGTTGCATGCTATTTAAGTAGTCAGCAGACCACTGCTTCCAAAGGTTCTGCTGCAGGGACTGGATGAATCGCCACCTGGCCACTATGCACTACCTTGGTCAAGTCAGGTTCAGGGATAGACATCAAAGGAGCCCCTATCAAGAATTGGCCAGGACTGAGGTATGAGAGATCGTCAGGGTCATCTGAAAGTCTAGTGAGTGGTCCCGAGTTTAGGCAGGCTTCAATTTGACAAAGCAAGGTGTACATTTCGTCATACGTAAGACATGCCTTGCCAGCTGTTCTCCTCAGATGGCGCTTCATGGACTTAACGCTTGCTTCCCAAAGTCCGCCAAAGTGAGGTGCATCTGGGGGAATGAAATGCCATCTGAATCCTTCTTGCGCAGAAAAGTCTTCAATTTCGATAGCCGTCCTCTCGGAGTTGAACATTTTCCTCAATTCTTCAAGTTCGTTCCTGGCTCCTACAAAGTTGGTGGCGTTGTCGCTATACAGTATATGTTTAGGCATTTACCTCTTCTTGCCGTGAATCTTCGCAAGGCAGCAATGAATGCTTGGGATGTCAGGTCACGTACCAACTCAAGATGTATTGCCATGGTGGCGAAACAAACAAATAAGGCTACGTAGCACTTCACCTTAGTCTTGCTTCTCGTGTTACCCTGTTTGATGTAAATAGGCCCTGCGTAGTCAACCCCTGTGTTGGTGAATGGTCGGGACGGCGTCACTCGTTGAGATGGTAGTTGCCCCATTAACTGAGTTGCTGCTAAAGCCTTCAGTTTAAAACATATCAAACACTGATGTATGAGGCGACGTATCACTTGCCGTATATTCACGATCCAATATTTACACCGCAATGACGCACCTAGGTGCTGAGTCCCAGCATGAAGCAGCCTTCTGTGTTCCGCAATTACAACCAAACGGTTGAAGTGATGCTTGGGAGGCAGTATTATCTGATGTTGTTCAGCAAACGGCTTTAAAGAATTGTGTAACCGGCCACCCACTCTAATAATCCCCTGTCCATCAAGAAAGGGATTAAGGGCCCTTATTGAATATTTGGATGAGAACGTGGATTTCGATTTCAAGGCTTCAATCTCAGTAGCGTAGATAGAACCTTGTGCCAGTTTTATGCACCTTTCCAATGCCCACGTGAGCTCCTCACTCGACAGCGATTCTGTTCTCCTTACATTACCTTTCATGCAGTTAGATAGGAATCTGTTACAGTATGCCATTACCCTCACTAATCGATGCAGAGATGAGAACCTGGTGATGATATCAGAAGAAAGTGTTCTAGTAAGGCAATGTGATGTCATCCGTTCATCAGGAAGTTCACCATTAACACATGGGAAAATTCGGTTGGGCCAGTTTTCCTCATCTCGTCTTAGCCAGGAAGGTCTCTGCCACCATTGTATGTTGTCTTGCAGGACGAGTGCTGATTCTCCCCTGGAAAGTATGTCAACCAGGTTGTCTTCAGATGCTACGTGGCTCCATTTAGCGTTGTCCGTCAACTGTTGGATCTCAGCAACCAAATTCGCGACGAATATTTTCCATCTGGTAGGTTCCGCTGAAAGCCAAGCAATGACGATGGTTGAGTCGGTCCATAGAAACGAGTTGTCAATTCTCAACTTCAGACATTGAGAAGTTTTGGCCAACAGACGAGCAAGAAGTAGCGCTCCACAAAGTTCTAGACAAGGGATGGATTGATGCTTGAGGGGTGCGACTCTGGACTTGGAACATACCAACTGCACCGTGATTTCGCCTTCTTCAGAGACGCTACGAACGTAAACACAAGCAGCGTATGCCTTCTCGGAGGCATCTGAGAAGCCATGGATTTCGATTTCAGTGACCTTGCCCCTACCGAGGATCAGCCTACCTACCCGAATGTCATTCAGTTTCGGCAGGTCCGCGTAGATGATATGCCAACTCTGTTGCAGCGACGGAGGCAGAGGGTCATCTCATCCTAGTTTGATCTGCCACAACTGCTGCATGAACATTTTTGAAAGAACGATAACAGGTCCTAGAAGGCCAAGCGGGTCGAAAATCGAAGAAATGATGGGGTAAACCTTCCTCTTAGTAGCCGTCCCCATGCATTCCTTAATGTGTACTTCAAAATGGAACTCGTCAAAGCTGGGATTCCACAACAAGCCCAACGTCTTTATGCTATCCTTGTCGTCAAATCGTAGGGGATGTTGTGTTTCTCGAAGTTCTACAGGGATTTTATCGAGCACTACTGAGTGGCTCGAGCTCCATTTTCGAAGCGAAAAGCCTCCTCGTCTTAGCAACTCTTGCAGTTCTTCTCGCAGGTGGTTGGCCTCCATTACAGTGCTTGCCCCAATGAGGGCGTCATCCACATAAAAGTCCCGCTTCAACACTTCTGAGGCATGAGGAAATTCATGCGCTTCATCTTCAGCTAATTGCATCAAGCATCTCGTAGCCAAGAATGATGCTGATGCTGTACCGTAAGTGACAGTCGTCAGTTGATAAATCCGCACGGGATCTTGGGGTCTTCTCGCCACAGTATGCGTTGGAGGTTGATGTCCTTGTTGTCCATCCTAACTTGACGATACATCTTGGCTATGTCTGCAGTCATGGCCACTTGGTGTGTGCGGAATCTCGTATTCAGTGTTAGCAGTTCTTGCTGAACCGTGGGTCCCACAGCAAGGGTGTCGTTGAGGGAGATGCCATCGTGAGTCTTGCACGACGCATCGTATACTGCCCGAGTCTTGGTGGTGGTACTTTGTTCCTTGAAGACCGCGTGATGTGGCATATAGTAGAATACGTTGTTGTCCTTAGGATAGTCGGGGGCGAGTTGCATGTGGCACAACCTCTCGTATTCGCTCATGAAACTTTTGTAGTCTGCTCTTAGTTCAGGACTGGTGGACAACCTGTGCTCAAGATGCTTGAATCTCTTCAGAGCCGTTTTGTAAGACGGTCCAAGTTGTGGGCTGTCTAACTTTACTGATAGCCTTACAATGAATCGACCACTGTTGTCCCGCCTAATGTGGGTTGCAAAATGGTTCTCACAATATTGTTCCTCATTTGTCAACAGCATTTTTGTATGAGGCACCTCCTCAATACTCCAGAACCTTTCCAATTGTTTGTCAAGATCACAATCCCTTCTGACAAAGAGTGCTGATTGTGATGTTGAGCCAGCATCACCAAGATGCATTGTTCTTACAGGTCCCGATAAAATCCACCCTAACTTACTATTCTTGAGGATAGGAAGTTCATAATTGTTCTTTCGCCACCCGTCAAGTAGCAAACGCATGAGTAATTCCGCACCAATGAGCATGTCTATCGGCCCAGATTTGTTGAAGCTTGGATCCGCCAATTGTATATCTATAGGCAGGTTCCAAGATCTGCAATCAATATTGCTAGCCGGGATGTTGCCAGTTATTTGTGGAAGTATGGAGCATGTGGTTGTTGTTTGGAACCTTGAGGTATTGAACCGAATACACACACTAACACTTTGTGACGTGGTCACTGCTCTATTGTTAATTCCATTAATTTGGATTGTGTTTTTGCAACGCCTTAACCTCAGTGTTTTAGCATGTCTTTCGTTTATGAAATGAGACTGGGATCCGTTGTCGAGCAAGGCGAGGCATTGGTGGGACTTGCCATCTTTGTCTAACACTTGAATTACTGCAGTAGATAACAAGACCTGAGACTGTTCCTTGAATTTCAGAGCACAATAACTTGACTTATTGTGGCTTCGATTGTCAACATTATTACTATTACTGGATGCGGGAACACTGTTCGTGGTTTGTGATTCTTCACTGAAGTGGAGTAATGTGTGGTGTTTACGATCACGCTGTCTACAATTCCCGTATTTGCAAGAACGGACTCCATGATGTCTGAAGCAATTGAAACACAAACCCTTGTCCTTTACAAATTCATAACGTTGCCCAGTCATGGATTTCGTGAAGGCATCACACTTGTGCAACGGGTGAATCTAACCTCAAAACTCACATTTGTTACTTGTTGCCACTTAGGAGTTCAATTGAGTTGGTTCATTAGGGCACCTTGGGTGGCTACTCTTTGGGGTACTTGATACGGACCCCTTTTGGTCCCTAGTTGCAATCATAAGCTCTAAAACTTGCGCTTTATCTTCTAGAAATGCAGAGGTCGCTTAGCTTGGGGAAGTCAGCACTGGGGGCCTGCATTTCGAATTCCATACGTGTAACTGGGTCTTATTTATCCAGCATTAATTGTTGTAGCAGGATTTCATGCAGTGGTGCTTCCAACTTCAAGCATTCAATAGCATTAATTTGCTCATTATGTGATTGTTTAACTGTCTGATATCAGACGCTGTAGCCTTATGACAGGTGGGCAATGACAAGAGGGCCTTTACATGTTGTGTGGCAATTAACGTTTTATTGTTGTACCCCTTGCATATAGAGTTCCACGCGACCATAAAATTGTCGTTGGAGGTAGGTAGATTTTGAATCAATTGATGGGGCTCACCCTTAAGTGCTGAAAGCAGGTAATGAAATCGCTGTATGTTGGACAGCTTATCATTGTCTACAATTAGTCCCTGAAAAGTATCATGGAAATGAATCCAGGCCTCATACTGCCCGTGGAATTCTGGGAGGTTAATTACAGGCAATCTTACCTCGGCGGGAGAACTGTGGGGTTGTTGGCGTGCATTTTCGGTGTTTTGATGTGTGTTAGCACTTTTTTCAATTAGTGTAGTGCCTTTAGCCTCAATATCGTAATAACTATCCTTCGCATGGACTTCGCTGTACCCTTCGTCGTCATTCAGTTCTAGCTTCCTTTGAGCCACTGAATATTCCTCCCACAGGGACGGTAGCTGCTTCAACCGAGTACGTTATGTGTTGGCGTCAACGCCGTGCACGAAAGTATCAACAAATTTGCCTATTCGTGTTAGTGACCCCTTTACTATGGCTCTTTGTTTGACAAGCCTATCTCGCTCACTAGACTCCATGGTACATAGAGGAAACAAAGAAAATGAAAGGATTGACTGACCAGCTGACACAAACACGATGTGAAGAGTAGCCTCTCGACCAGTTCAGTCGCCGCGATGTAGTCTACCCTTGTGGATTGGGATGCCGACGAGATGACCTAGTAGCCGTAGCAATCATCATTTCACTGTTTTAACACCGGATGACCACGTAATTATACGATACTTATTATCCGGCCCGGTCGGACCATATGTTCCGTTCGTTGACGGAGCGAATCCTGTAGCCTTGCGGCAGCCAGGAATGCAACTGGTTATGTATGTTAATTCGGGAGCAATAGTTCACAAAATAATATTTTGCACTCACACTTTATTATATATATTATCTATTATATATACAAATACGTCTTTAAATTATACGCCTATTGTGGCCGAGATGGCACTAGATTGAATTCCGCTGGCTTGTAAACCACGCCATGCCATGCTTGTTTGTTGTCGTCCATGTGATGTTCTTTATACGTATAGCCACTGCCATCATAATGTCATTGGACATTACGGTGTCAGCGGTATAGCTAGTCTCTCGCTGGATAACTAAACAGTAGTGGTTTTTGATCGGTTCCGCAGCCTCCTCCTCCGCCCCTCCTCCCATGATGGCGGCCGTAGCTTAACTTAACCTAGCTTGTGAACCAATAAGGCTAGAGACTTGAACGAGGTGTCAAATTACTCGGGCTGACGCCCCCTTTCCTCTAGACAAATTATTTCAACCCCAAAATGAAACCTACCCCTACTAGAGGGTGAAATTTTAATATTTTAGAAAATCTCGCTTTCCAAGTGTGACATGTGAGAGGGTGAATGCGTATATGAAATAAAACGTTGTTCCACATGAAAAACATGCAGAGTCCTGAAGGCCGCTAGGATTTAACATATATGTTATTTGTTTTTACGCATGCGCAATTAATTTTTTCGTAAGAGGGCGGGCTTTTTAAAGATGGCGGCTGTAGTGTAACCTAACCTAACCCAACCTATGAGGGGTGATCAAAAAGTATTTCAAGCGACGCTTGTTGATAGGCAAACCTATAATCAAAGAGGGGCATGTCAGGCCCTGAGTTGAGAGCCCCTTTTGATTGACACCTGTTGATTTGTCCCTTTGGACTGACCCTTGTTGACTAGCCCCTTTGGACGGGCCCTTTTGAAGGGGGCCCTTTATGACGGGTCCCTGTTGACAGGTCATTGTTGACGGGTCATTGTTGACGAGTCATTGTTGACGGGTCATTGATGACGGGTCCCTATGGACGAGTCCTTTTTGACGGGTCCCTGTTGACGGGTGATTGTTGACAGGTCATTGTTGACGGGTCATTGTTGACGAGTCCTTGTTGACGGGTCCTTGTTGACGGGTCCTTGTTGACAAGTCCCTGTTGATGGGTCCCTGTTGACAGGTCCTTTTTGACCAACCTCTTTAGACCGGTCCCTTTGGACTGGTCCCTATGGACTGGCACATGGTCCCTAATGCTATGATGAAATTAAACGTTTTTCCACATGAAACGCATGTGAAGAGCCGATTGCTACTATGAATTAAAATGTTTGTTTTTTGTTTTTACGCATGCGCACTTGGGGTTTTTGTAAGCGGGTGGGTTTTTGAATAATGATTTATAGATGAGTTATTTTAAAAAGAATACCAAAAGATCCAAAACTAATAGGTCATTAGCTTTTTAATATCTCATGAACCAATAAGGCTAGGGACTTGTATGAGAGGTCGTTGGACTAGAGGTGACATTCTGTTTTTGAATGTATTATTTATTTTGTCAAAAAGGCCTAACTGCACTTTTGTTAATATCTCGCTAACTAATAATCAGAGAGGGTCAAGTGAGGTGTCATGGGACTCAGGATGGTCAACCCTTTTCCATGACCAACGAATTTACCCAAAAGATCTAAAACAGTAAGGTCATTGACCTATGATTTTATAAACTAATCATCGGAGAGGGTAAAGTGACAAACGGTGTACACAAACTCTGATTTACCGATTCAAGAATTAAGAGTAGACTATCTTTAATTGATTGGTTAAAGAGGATAGCTAAAACACAAAATTGCTCAGTGGTTACCGAGACAAAATGGTCGCTACAAACAATAAGCTTTAAATACTTGAGGCTAATAATCTATACACGCACACACACACTCGCTTGTTCTAAACTAAACTCTGTTGCTGTCAGTGCTCAGACAGTAGGCTGAAGACAAAATGCATTGCTAACAGAAATATAATCATTTCCGGTTGTATAATGTTATCAGCTATTCATTTTGTGTTGCAGTGGTAAGCACTTTTAGCTCTCGTACTGGTGGTCTTAACTCGATTTACAGGTCTGAGGCCTAGAATGAGTCAAACTAAGAAACAAGGGCATGGTGGTGCAGTGGTTAAGCTGTTAGCCTTTTCACCAGGGTTCGATTTCAGGTTGATATGCATGTCATAAACATATTAAACAAAACAGAGATAACGTTTAAAATTGATTACATTTGTGTCTTTTCATATTATTACTTGGATTACAAATACAATGGTGAACTGGGTTTGATATACAGTTAATGCTGTCTATCACACACTACACTGTAAGAAAGCCAAAAGGGCAAAAGGCGTAGGTAGAGCAGTGGTAAAATTGCTATATGCAGAGAACTACCTAGCGGTTTTATGAACTGGCAAAGCTATATCGCATAAACAGTGCAGGATTCAATCCAGCAATCAAATATATATCTTGTGGAAAAGAGAAAATGCACTTTTATCTTGATGGATAGCAAATGAGTGCAGATGAATGACCTATGCATTAGCCTACCATAGGGTTATAACCACGAAGTGGAGGTGTGACTTCTATATTTTATTATTTAGAGTCATGGCTTTTTTGTAACCAGTAGATTTAGTAGATTTTGTATTTTGTAAATATTCATTTTTGTAATTGTAAATAGTGGAAACATTTTTTTTGTAATAGTAAAAGTTAAATGTATAACTAAAAGTTATTTGGGAAAAGTGTGCATGTCAAGGATAAATAGCGTGGTTGTAATTGTTTTTCAAAGACAGGTATGGTTGTGTGAATGTATGACTATAGATAGAATGATAGAGAGAGAGAGAAAGCTGTGTGTGTGTGTGTGTGTGTGTGTGTGTAGCATTGATTGTTCAACCAAAGCAAACACGGCAAGTTAGGATGGTGGGGTAATTAATTACTGTATATAGCAAATGGTAAATAGTATACTGTAGTTTTTTTTAACACTTGTGTTTTTTTAAATGCAACGGTAGATAGGAGTTATTTTGTAAAACAGTCTTACGTACAGTAGTAGTAGTAGTAGGCCTATACGTTTTTGGAAACAAACAGAGAGAGAATGCACTATTGCTTTGGCAAAGCACTTCCATTAAGACGATTTCAAGAAAATTTAAATCTGCAAATGTGTGTCTTACAAAACTAAACTTTCAACATGGACTAAATCATAAACGTTTCGTCTGTGATATGGAAAAAAATAGGAAATCCATGTTTCCATATCAACACAATTTAAAAACTTAAAACTGACTTTTAAAAAATGTAAATGGGAAATTGACAAATGTGTTAACAACAAAATGGAAAATTCTTGTTTCCATATCATGAAATCCAAAACTTTAAACTGACATTTTCAAATCGTGTATATGGAAAATTGACAAATGGCAATGTGTGAAATGTGAAAATGAAAAAAAAATATGAACAAATGGCTATCATTATTAAAAAAAATAAAAAACCGTCGTGTTCTATCGTTTAAGTGTGAATAAAGCCACATCTACTTATTTGGATCACCCGAGACTGAGTAGACCTGTTTTAGTCCTAATATAATATTAAAATTTTATGTTAAAGCTCGAATTGAACTCAAGAGCTTTATACTGCCAGCTAACTATGCTAACCGTTACGTCACAAAGACAACTTAACACTACTCTTAATGAACAATAATAAGAAAAAGAATAATAAAAGTTGCTTTTTTTTAGGATGAACATGGTGACACTGTTTCTGTTGCACAGTCTGCTAGCTACTAACCAGCAGCTGGGGTCTTAGAAAACGATACAGTTAACATTTTGTAATGAGATGTGACATGTTTCAAAGTACAGTATTATGGGTTGCTGTTGAGTAAAAACTACTCCTGTACAAGGAAGCAAGGGTTCGAAATCCCTTACCTAACATTACTATTGCCTGAACATGGCTTGACGACACTGTATTATTATGATACTCGGTACACAAACCATAGATAGAGTGTATTGTTTAAGATCACTTTCTTCCTGAACATAGGTGGAGACTGTTGATGGTTAACAATGGCATTAATATAGTAGGACGTGGGTATAGCAATTAAGAAAAAAACAGACATTACCCATACAATATTTTTATTTATTTAATATAAGTACTAGTACAATAGTTACATTCAAAATACATTTCTTTTTAATCTATTACTATTTAGTCCTTTTTGATTCTCTTGCATATGAAGGGTAGATAACCTTGTAGTTCAGCCCCTTAAAACAACAACAACAACACAACCTTTTGCATAGTCTGTGATGTTGATGACTCTTGAGATGTGGAAGATGGATTAAACATAACTTTTACAGCAGAGGTTAAATGTTGCTCAATAAACACTGCACTATTTCGAGTAGCAACATTTTTTTCTTGTACTTGCTTTTTGGCATTGTCATGATTATTTGTTGACACCAACAGTGTTTCATCTGGTACACCACATTGATGATCACTCACACTTAAAACCTTACCATTTCTACTTTTTAGATTGCCTCGACATCTTTTTGACCTCTCATTTGAGCATCGCCAAAATATTATTCCTTTTACATTTTGACGATTATAGTTATAAGAGTAGCCTTTATAGAGTACACGTTGTTTACCTTTGTTAGTTGTAGTAAGTTCCATAGTAGCAACTAACCTGTTAGTATGATTTGCTCACTACAAAGGTTATAACTGTTCTGATAATAAAATCATTTAACGTTGGCTTTTATATTTAATGTGTACAGTTTGAAGTGATAGCAAAAGTGGGAGCAAAATGGTAGCAGAGTGGTAGAAAATATTACATGTATTGTTAATAAATAGTTTAAGCGGTTATGTGGATACATTACATAATAATTTTGGCTTGACGAAGCTCATTTTCTATATCCAATAGTTCTTCCTCATATTCAGTATAACCAGCCTGTTTATAGACATGCAGTTGCTGAAGCCGCCGGATTAGCTTACTTGGATTGTTCCAGTAGACAAATTCAACAAATGATTTTTGGTGTAAACAAAGCATCATCATCATCATCATCATAACCATTATCATTATCATCATCAGACTACAAATGCAGCTTCCATCTAGCGCTGCCTATCAGGAACGTCTTGCGGAATTTCAATCAAAAAAGAAAGAAATATGGTTGGACTTCTATGGGACAGAAGCGATGTTATCGTCTGACTGGAAGAGAGCAGACTACGATTTACGACACACTGTGACGCGTTTCGCAGTCCATGGATTTCATTTCAGGTGTTGCGGAAGAAATGACTTTCACACTCTAAATGCAGCTACATGCATATGTGAATTGTGTAGCGAGCCCTGTGACCGATATCATGCGGCATATTGTAAAAGAAGATTAACTTCCCTGACGCAATTTTGTAGCGACTGACAGTACCTGCATTGTATTTTTTACTTTTTCAATGGCCATTGGCTGCATTAAAACTATTATTATCATCATCATCATCATTATAATCCTCATAGCTACTACTATATAGTCCTTTTTGATCCTTTTGCAATACCATATTTTGCACAGTCTGTGTTGCCTTTGATAATGTTGGGAGTTTTTCAGACATTGACAACTGTCCTAACACGACTTTCTGAGGAGATGATACATGCTTTTTTAAAAAACAATGCACTATCTTGAGCTGCAATATCTTTTTCTGGGACTAGTGTGTTAGCATTTTGAAGAGTTTTTTTTGAACAGCAACGATGTTTTATCTTGTACACTACACTGATGATCACTCACACTTAAGACATCACTATTTTTACTTTTCAGCTCACCTCGACACTGTTTTGAACGATGTTTTGAACAACGCCAAATAACAGTTCCATTTTTATTGGTTCGTTTTACAATATATGTATATCCTTTATAGAATGCATATGGCATACCATAGCTATTTGTTGATACTTCCATGTAAATTGTCAAGCATGAACTAATCTCTAGCAAAGTTCACTCGATAATATAAATAATAGTTTAAAATGAGAGGAATAGTGGGTGCAAGAGTGGGTGCAAAACGGGGTGCAAAAGTGGGAGTAAAAGTGGGTGCAAAAGTGGGTGCAAAGTGGGTGCAAAAGTGAATGTAAAAGTTGGTGCAAAAGTGGGTGCAGTTTATAGTAGGCACGATTTTTACTAGAATGTGATTTGAGTAAATGTAATTTCTAAACCCAAGTAGTGAGTAGTCAGTTGGTTTTGATCTATGCAAGCGTAAACATGTCTCATACACTGATGATGGATACTCAAGGCTTTATGGTCAGCAAAAACAAGTATATAGTTAAAGAGGTGGCTATTATTGATTGCACAACACTGAATCTATTTTTGAAATTTTGACAAAGGGCCTAAGTGCACTTTTGTTAACATCTCGCGAACCATTAAGACTAGGGCATTGTATGAGGTATTGTTGGACTTTTTGCCGAAGACTGCTGGTGAACACCTATGTTACCACGACCTTTTTAAAGATGGCGGCTGACCCACGAGGGGTGATTAAAAAGTATTCCAAGCGGCGCTTGTCGATAAGCAAACCAATAATCAAAGGGGGGGGGTATGACGGAGCTTGAGGCGGTAACCCGTTTTGATTGATACCTGTTGATTTGCCCCTATGGACTGGTCCCTGTTGACTAGCCCCTTTGGACGGGTCCTTTTTGAAGGGAGTCATTTTTGACGGGCCCCTGCTGACGGGTCACTGTGGACGGATCCTTGTGGACGGGTCCCTGTTGACAGGTCCTTTCGACTAATCCCTTTGGACCCGTTCCTTTGACATAATTTGGAAAAATGCATAGGCCAACCCATAGGGATCAGTCCAAAGGGACCGCTCCAAAGGGATTAGCCAAAAGGACCTGTCAACAGGGACCCGTCCACAGGGATCCGTCCACAGTGACCCGTCAGCAGGAGCCCGTCAAAAATGACTCCCTTCAAAAAGGACCCGTCCAAAGGGGCTAGTCAACAGGGACCAGTCCAAAGGGGCAAATCAACGGGGATCAATCAAAAGGGGTTATCGCATCAAGCTCTATCATACCCCCCTTTGATTATTGGTTTGCTTATCGACAAGCGCCGCTTGGAATACTATTTAATCACCCCTCGTGGGTCAGCCGCCATCTTTAAAAAGGTCGTGGGAACATAGGTGTTTACCAGCAGTCTTCGGCAAAAAGTCCAACTAAACCTCACACAATGCCCTAGTCTTATTAGTTCGCGAGATATTAACAAAAGAGCACTTAGGCCCTTTGTCAAAATTTCAAAAATAGATTCAGTGTTGTGCAATCAATAATAGCCATCTCTTAAACTATATACTTGATTTGTTGACCATAAAGCCTTGACTATCCATCACCAGTGTATGAGACATGTTTACGCTTGCATAGATCAAAACCAACTGACTACTCACTACTTGGGTTTAGAAATTACATTTACTCAAATCACATTCTAGGAAAAATCGTGCCTACTATAAACTGCACCCACTTTTGCACCCACTTTTACATTCACTTTTGCACTCACTTTTGCACCCACTTTTGCACCCACTTTTACACTCACTTTTGCACCAACTTTTACACCCACTTTTGCACCCACTTTAAACTATTATTTCTATTATCAAGCGAAATTTATTGGAGATTATTTCATGCTTGACAATTGATATGGAAGTATCAACGAATAGTTATGGCAAGCCATATGCATACTATAAAGGTTATATATATATTGTAAAACGAACCAATAAAAATGGAACTGTTATTTGACGTTGTTCAAAACATCGTTCAAAACAGTGTCAAAGTGTGCTAAAAAAGTAAAAATAGTGAGGTCTTAAGTGTGAGTGATCATCAATGTAGTGTGACAGATAAAACATCGTTGCTGTTTAAAAAAAACTCTTCAAATGTTAAAACATTAGTCCGAAAAAAAGAAATGGTAACCCGCGTCTTGTGCAATCAATAATAGCCACCTCTCTAAATATATACTGTACTTGTTTTCGTTGACCTTAAAGTCTTGAGTATCCATCACCAGTGTATGTGACATGTTTACGCTTACATAGATCAAAACCAACAGACTATTCACTACTTGGGTTTAGAAATTACATTCACTCAAATCACATTCTAGTAAAATTCATGCCTACTATAAACGGCACCCACTTTTGCACCCACAATTACATCACCTTTTGCACTCACTTTTGCACCCTCTTTTGCACTCCCTTTTACACTGACTTTTGCACCCACTTTTGTACCCAATTTTGCACTCACTTTTGCACTCACTTTTGCACCCTCTTTTGCACCCACTTTTGCACTCACCTTTGCACCCACTTTTGCACCCACTCTTGCACCCACTTGTCCTCTCACTTTAAACTATTATTTATATTATCGAGTGAACTTTGCTAGAGATTAGTTCATGCTTGACAATTGACATGGAAGTATCAACAAATAGCTATGGTATGCCATACGCATTCTATAAAGGATATACATATATTGTAAAACAAACCAATAAAAATGGTACTGTTATTTGGCGTTGCTCAAAACATCGTTCAAAACAGTGTCGAGGTGAGCTGAAAAGTAAAAAGTTATGTATTAAATGAGAGTGATCATCAATGTAGTGTACCAGATAAAACATCGTTGCTGTTTAAAAAAATCTCTTCAAAATGCTAATACACTAGTCCCAGAAAAAGATATTGCAGCTCAAGATAGTACATTGTTTGTTAAAAAGCATGTATTATCTCCTCAGAAAGTCGTGTTAGGACAGTTGTCAATGTCTGAAAAACTCCCAACATTATCAAAGGCAACACACACTGTGCAAAATGTGGTATTGCAAAAGGATCAAAAAGGACTATATACTAATAGTGATGAGGATTATAATGATGATGATGATGATAATGATAATGGTTATGATGATGATGATGATGATGATGATGATGCTTTGTTTACACCAAAAAACCATTTGTTGAATTTGTCTACTGGAACAATTCAAGTAAGCTAATCCGGCGGCTTCAGCAACTGCATGTCTATAAACAGGCTGGTTATACTGAATATGAGGAAGAACTATTGGATATAGAAAATGAGCTTCGTCGAGCCAAAATTATTATGTAATGGATCCACATAACCGCTTAAACTATTTATTAACAATACATGTAATATTTTCTACCACTCTGCTACAATTTTGGTCTCACTTTTGCTATCACTTCAAACTGTACATATTAAATATAAAAGCCAACGCTAAATGATCTTATTATCAGATCAGTTATAACCTTTGTAGTGAGCAAATCATACTAACAGGTTAGTTGCTACTATGAAACTTACTACAACTAACAAAGGTAAACAACGTGTACTCTATAAAGGCTACTCTTATAACTATAATCGTCAAAATGTAAAATTAATTATATTTTGGCGATGCTCAAATGAGAGGTCAAAAAGATGTCGAGGCAATCTAAAAAGTAGAAATGGTAAGGTTTTAAGTGTGAGTGATCATCAATGTGGTGTACCAGATGAAACACTGTTGGTGTCAACAAATAATCATGACAATGCCAAAAAGCAAGTACAAGAAAAAATGTTGCTACTCAAAATAGTGCAGTGTTTATTGAGCAACATTTAACCCCTGCTGTAAAAGTTATGTTTAATCCATCTTCCACATCTCAAGAGTCATCAACATCACAGACTATGCAAAAGGTTGTGTTGTTGTTGTTGTTGTTTTAAGGGGCTGAACTACAAGGTTATCTACCCTTCATATGCAAGAGAATCAAAAAGGACTAAATAGTAATAGATAAAAAAGAAATGTATTTTGAATGTAACTATTGTACAAGTACTTATATTAAATAAATAAAAATATTGTATGGGTATTGCCTGTTTTTTCTTAATTGCTATACCCACGTCCTACTATATTAATGTCATTGTTAACCATCAACAGTCTCCACCTATGTTCAGAAAGAAAGTGACCTTAAACAATACACTCTATCTATGGTTTGTGTACCGAGTATCATAATAATACAGTGTCGTCAAGTCATATCCAGGCAATAGTAATGTTAGGTAAGGGGTTCGAACCCTTGCTTCCTTGTACAAGATTAGCATTTACTCAAGAGCAACCCATAATACTGTACTTTGAAACATGTCACATCTCATTACAAAATGTTAACTGTATCGTTTTCTAAGACCCCAGCTGCTGGTTAGTAGCTAGCAGACTGTGCAACAGAAACAGTGTCACCATGTTCATCCTCAAAAAAAATTCAACATTTATTATTCTTTTTCTTATTATTGTTCATTAAGAGTAGTGTAAAGTTGTATTTGTGACGTAACGGTTAGCATAGTTAGCTGGCACTCTAAAGCTCTTGAGTTTAATTCGAGCTTTAACATAAAATGTTAAATGTATATTAGGACTAAAACAGGTCTACTCAGTCTCGGGTGATCCAAATTTGTAGATGTGGTTTGATTCACACTTAAACGATAGAACACGACGGTTTTTTATTTTTTTAAATAATGATAGCCATTTGTTCATTTTTGTCATTTTCACATTTCACACATTGCCATTTGTCAATTTTCCATGTACACGATTTGAAAATGTCAGTTTAAAGTTTTGGATTTCATGACATGGTAAGAAGAATTTTCCATTTTGTTGTTTACACATTTGTCAATTTCCCATTTACATTTTTTAAATGTCAGTTTTAAGTTTTTAAATTGTGTTGATATGGAAACATGGATTTCCTATCTTTTCCATATCACAGACGACACGTTTTTGATTTTGTCCATGTTGAAAGTTTAGTTTTGTAAAACACATTTGCTGATTTAAATTTTCTTGAAATCGTCTTAAGGGAAGTACTTGGCATTGGCAATATTGCATTCTCTTTATGTTTGTTTCCAAAAACGTATAGGCCTACTACTACTACTACTGTACGTAAGACTGTTTTACAAAATAACTCCTATCTACCGCTGCATATAAAGAACACAAGTGTTAAAAAAAACTACAGTATACTATTTACCATTTGCTATATACATTAATTAAATACCCCACCAACCTACCTTGCCGTGTTTGATGTGGTTGAACAATCAATTCAACCCAGACACACACACACACACAAGCTTTCTCTCACTATCATTCTATCTATAGTCATACATTCACACACACAACCATACCTGTCTTTGAAAGACAAATACAACCACGCTATTTACCATTCACATGCACACTTATCCCAAAGAACTTTTAGTTATACATTTAAAATTTACGATTACAAAAACATGTTTCCACTATATACAATTACAAAAATGAATATTTACAAAATACTAAATCTACTAAATCTACTGGTTACAAAAAGCCTTGTCTCTAAACAATAAAATTTAGAAGGCACACCTCCACCTCGTGGTTATAACCCTATAGTAGGCTAATGTATATGTCATTCATCTGCACTGATTTGCTATCCATCAAGGTAAAAGTGCATTTTCTCTGTTCCACATGATATAAATTTGATTGCTGGATTGTATCCTGCACTGTTTATGCGATATAGTTTGCCAGTTCGTAAAACCGCTAGGTAGTTCTCTACATATAGCAATTTTACCACTGCTCTACCCACGCATTTTGCTCTTTTTGGCTTTCTTAATCTAGTGTGGGATAGACAGCATTAACTGTATCTCAAACCCAGTTCACCTTTAGTAGGATATAAAGGATGGTTCTGGCGCAGTGGCTAATGGGCAAGATGGCCGCCGCGCGCAACTGCCCTATGTTATTCTTATGGAGGGGTCAGTCATAGCTGGCGAAGTGGCTAATGGTCAAAATGGCTGCCACGCCCTGAGACCGTGGATGAGGTCACAGGGAGAGGTCGGTCGTGAAGTAGCTAAATGGAATATTTATTATTATTATTATTATTATTATTATTATTATTATGAGGTAATTAATGACTGATCATGTACATTCAAGACCAGCCTTATATTTTCCGACTCTTGGTGTAGTGGCTAGCATTCTTGGCTGTTACTGTGGAGGGTCGGGTTCGAGTCCTGGCTCTGTCAATAATTTAATTCTAGGCTGAGGGTTGGAATGGAGTACACTCAACCATGTGAGGCAAAACTTACAGGAGCAGGCTTTTGATTCATACCGCTGCCATTCTGCCTAACCCAAATTCACCTAACCTAACCTAACCTAACCTAACTTCAAAGTCAGAATGTACAATACATTTATTGTTTTTATACCCTCATAAATTAGATATAGAGAATGTCCACCACGATTTAGATCCTCGAGCACACTTTTCTGACACATATCATTAAAACGTGTAGAAAGGAATGTCTGAAAATTTTCACTAACACATAATACACGTTCACCATACATTGTGTCCACTTTTTGAATGTTAATGATACGGAAAAGAGTATGCATTGGTAATTCAGCGAGCTTTTTACTCTCTAATGAACAGTTCTACCCCCATAGCATTGAAAATATTTATTGTAGTAGACTATAAAGAAACAAAAAAATCATATCTATTACAGTTTAGCTATAAGTGACTAGAACCACTATAACATTTTATTCTAATAAGGCGATTTCCATAATGATAAGAAAAAAAATGCTTAACATAATGATGATTTGTGTAAGTAAACGTCTTTTGTTGCTTGATGCCAGTACTAAACTGATACTCATACAACAGACAAGTGAGTTCATGTTTCGTTGACGTAATCGTATGTTCCCACGCACTTCCTGTGTGTTGCACGCACCGTAGTGGCTAAATTTGAAACTAGATGAGATGATTTGCTGACGTAATTGTATGTTCCCCCTGCACGCACACGCAGGCCCCTGTGGACGGGTTCTTGTGGAAGAGTCCCTGTGGACGGGTCCCTGTGGTCGGGTCATTGTTGACGGGTCCTTGTTGACGGGTCCTTGTTGACGAGCCCCTGTGGACGGGTCCTTGTTGATGGGTCCTTTTTGACTAATCCCTTTAGACCGGTTCCTTTGGACTGGTCCCTATGGACTGGCCCTTGACCCCTAATGCTATAATGAAATTAAACGTTGTTCCACATGAAACGCATGTGAAGAGCCAATTGCTACTATGAATTAACATGTTTTGTTTTTTTGTTTTTACGCATGCGTAATTGTTTTTTTTTTGTAAGCGGGCAGACTTCTTGAATAATGATTTATAGATGAGTTATTTTTTTTAACTACCAAAAGATCCAAAACTAATAGGTCATTAGCTTTTTAATATCTCATAAACCAATAAGGCTAGGGACTTGTATGAGAGGTCGTTGGACTTGAGGTGACATTCTGTTTTTGAATGTATTATTTATTTTTTATCAAAAGGGTCTAACTACACTTTTGTTAATATCTCGCTAACTAATAATCAGAGAGGGTCAAGTGAGGTGTCATGGGACTCAGGATGGTCAAACCTTTTCCATGACCAACGAATTTACCCAGAAGATCTAATACAGCATGGTCATTGACCTATGATTTTATAAACTAATCATCGAAGAGGGTCAAGTGAGGTGTCATAGGACTTAGAATGGTTAACCCTTTCCCATGACCAATGAATTTATCCCCAAAAATCCAAAACAGCAAGGTCACTGACCTAATATTTTATAAACTAACAATCGAATATCAACATGTGAGGTGTCATAGGACTTAGAATGGTCAACCCTTTCCCATGGCCAATGAATTTACCCAAAATACCCAATACATCAAGGTCATCGACCTGAGATTTTATAAACTGATAATCGGATACGAACATGTGAGATGTTTACCATGTGTGATGAAACATAGCTAGGTAGAGAAAGAATTAGTGTAGGCTACATGTATGGTGACTGACAAGTCTTTTACCATTCAAACTTGTTTCAGATCAAACTGCAGTATAGAGAGAGTATAGGTTGCAGGTATGGGTTAATAAATGAGAAACGGTGTACGCAAACTCTGATTTATCAAGAAATAAGAGTAGACTATCTTTAATTGATTGGTTAAAGATGATAGCTAAAATACAAAAATGCTCAGTGGTTACCGAGACAAAATGGTCGCTACAAACAATAAGCTTTAAATACTTGAGGCTAATAATCTGTACACACACACACTCGCTTGTTCTAAACCAAACTGCGGTGCTGTCAGTGCTCAGACAGTAGGCTGATGACAAAATGCATTGCTAACAGAAATATAATCATTTCCGGTTGTCTAATGTTACCAGCTATCCATTTTTTTTGTTGTGTTGCAGTGGTAAACACTTTTAGCTCTTGTATTGGTAATCTTAACTCGATTTCCAGGTCTGAGGCCTAGAACGAATCGAGCTAAGAAACAAGGGCATGGTGGTGCAGTGGTTAAGCTGTTAGCATTTTCACCAGAGGGTTCGATTTCAGGTTAATATGCATGTCATAAACATATTAAACAAAACAAAACAGAGATAACGTTTAAAACTGATTACATTTGTGTCTTTTCAAATTATTACTTGGATTACAAATACAAAGGTGAACTGGGTTTGA
Organism: Meconema thalassinum; assembly: GCA_946902985.2. Classification (NCBI taxonomy): domain Eukaryota; kingdom Metazoa; phylum Arthropoda; class Insecta; order Orthoptera; family Tettigoniidae; genus Meconema; species Meconema thalassinum. Next base: position 798,270,679 of record OX336388.2, on the reverse strand, counting down.
TATAGAGTTAATGCTGATTATCACACACTAGACTGTAAGAAAGCCGAAAGAGTAAAAGGCGTAGGTAGAGCAGTGGTAAAATTACTATATGTAGAGAACTACCTGGCAAAGCTATATCGCATAAACAGTGCAGGATACAATCCAGCAATCAAATTTGTATCTTGTGGAACAGAGAAATGCACTTATGTGAGAAAATGTAAGTTCATGTGTAATATGACCTAACACACAAGTGTTCACCTGTGCACGTGCACGATAAGAGCTAACAAGTCACATTCTGTTTAGTTCGTACGTAACGTTAGGTTAGGGCTAATGCACACACCCTAGTACACGAGGCACATGCCATTTGAGAGCAGGTCAAGGGATATAACTTGGTGGATGGATGTGTTCTAACGAGTCATTTGTAGTTGTTTTTAAGATGTTAAAACTGAGAAGATGGTACGTACAGTAAGACATCATGTTATTTCCTGTGTCGTATTACAGACATGGCAGAGAGCGCACAGTTCTGTTACTATGACTAACGCTGCAGTAATTTGAAACCCCAGGTTTTCATCAAGACAATGGGTGATGATTATACAAAGTTAGCAGTCATTGGATATTACACAGGTGTTCCTTCCGGTGTCATGTTGCTGACATGGCAGAGAGCGCACAGTTCGATTGCTATGACTAACGCTGCAGTAATTTGAAAACCCCAGGTGTTGATCAAGACAATGGGTGATGATCATGCAAAGTCAGCAGTAATTGGATACCACACATCAACATGGACTAAATCATAAACGTGTTGTCAGAACCCGCAGAAACCTTATTTAAAGATTTTAGATTTTACATTTTAACATTTTAACATTTTACATTTTAACATTTTAGATTTTAGATTTGTTTTAATTTTACATATTTTTTTTTTAGATTTTACATTTTAAATTTATGATTTTTAGATTTTTAGATTTTACTTTTTTACATTTTCCTAAAAGAGTAAACTACAAGGTCACATACCTAACCTCATTAAACCTAACTTTACCAAACCTAACTTAAGCTAATCCAAAGGCTAATGCACATACATAAAGTTTATATGGTACATGCAACTATCCTTATGCTAGTCTTACAGGTTACTGTACAACATGATCACTACCCCAAACGGATATTTTTTTCATTTTGTTGTTTACACATATGTCAATTTTCCAATTTTTCATTTTCAGTTTTTTTTAATGTCAGTTTTTAGTTTTTCAATTTTATAATAGGGAAACATGGATTTTGCATTTTGTTGTTTACACATTTATTAATTTCAAAATTTCCTATTTACAGTTCTTAAAATGTCAGTTAAAAGTTTTTCAATTTCATGATATAGAAACATGGATTTTCTAATTTGTTGTTTTCACATTTGTCAATTTACCAAATTCCCATTTACAGTTTTTAAAATTTCAGTTTAATTTTTTTTCTATTCGTCAATATGGAAACAAGGATTTTTCCAATTTGTGTTTTACATGTTCATTTTGCATTAGGAGTGGAGAGAGGTGGGTAGTAATTAAAATGTGCAAGCAGTGTCCATTGTTGACAGGTCATTGTTGACGAGTCCTTCTCATACAACAGACAAGTGAGTTCATGTTTCACATGCATCACCTAAAATGTAATACCATGCTTGTGTTAACATTTTACCAATTAACTTATGTATTAGTTTATGTATTGGGTCTTATGTTGGGCATTTTGTGTTGGCTTATTTGACAAGTTATTTTGTCAATGCATTTAGTGGATTTTTCTCTTGGTCTTGGAAAGTATATCAGTCCATTTTATCATAACATAATGCTTACTGCCATGTTTGTAAGCAACAACAACACACTAAACTTTCAAAAAATCTAAAGTACTCTAAGGTACTCTCAAATCGTACTCTTACCTCTATCCCTTGCCTAGTCAGGAACATTATTATTTCTCCAAAAAAAAAGGTGAATGGGTAAGTAGACTATATGTTTAAACTCAAAAAATGATATAAAGTCATTTGTTAACTCTAACACCTTCGTTTATCCCATTCTTAATCGAAAAATATTATATATTTTTAAATTTTTCTAAAACATATTTGGAAAGTAGGCTATATTTTGAAAACTAATCATCCTATAAAGTCAAATAAAGACTCAAACCAATGGCTTTTATATCCTTAATCGTTAGAACAAAATATGGCATTTTTGACATTTTTTCCAAAAATGTTCATTTTTAAAATTGGGCTATATATTGGAAACTAGGAATTTTACAAAAAAAAGTGTGTTTGACATAAATGACAGTTATTTACCCCCTCTACCCACAAACCAAGTCCCCAGATCTCTGGGACAAAATCCAGAAATGTTTTAATCTAATCCTTGCTAACCCCACCTGACCTGATCATTCCTGTTTGTAAGCAACAACAACAACACACTAAGATTCCATGAATTACAGAGTACTTTTAGATTAATTATCGACTCTCAACTCTTATAACTATGTCCATCCCACTCTGTCAGAAACAAGATATTTCTTTTTTCTTAATTTTTGCGCGATATCACTACTGAAGTGATAATGGGTTTTCCGATCCTATCACTATAAATTCATTACCCCCGCTCCTATCTTGGTCTCGACAACAACCATGCCCATTAGCCTACTTTCGATTTTTGCAAAAAATGAAAGTAGACTTATGAGATCAACACAGGGCGAAAAATTGTGTGTCTGTCTGTGTGTGTGTATGTGTGTGTGTGAGTCTGTGTGTGTGTGTGTGTGTGTGTGTGTGTGAGTGTGTGTACTCTGAATGTCTGTCCCCCCTATCAATTCGAACACGGTGAAACCGAATTGAACGAAATTTGGTACAGAGGTAGCTCTAGCATAGGACACCTCAGTGTCATACTTTATATCGCCGCCATCTTTACCAAAACTGAATGGGGGCCACTCAAACGTTCAAAACAAATACTCAAATTACGGCTAAACTAATCATCCGATCTCTACCAAATTTGGTGACAACATACCTTTATAAAGGACGCGTCTTTCACCCAAACTTCAAGGTCATCGGCCTTGCTATTTCAGGATGGCGGCCGTGTGAATTATGCAACCATTATTATCAATAGCTTAAGACCCGCCAATTCAGATTATCAAGCCTAGGGTGGTTTAAGCTATCCTGAAGGTCGTGATCCGTTATTTATTTTAATTTAATATTATAATATTATTCTGTATGAGTGGCTTAAAAGAGCTGAGCCGTATCTGCCACCCGACAAGATGGCAGCTGTCCTCATGAGCCTGTCTTGTATTTCAGTAGTTTTAGTATGTTGTATGTGATATACCCTACTGATACAATAATATAAACTTTGTATGAAATGATCTATAATGAAGATGTACTGCAGTGACGAAATAGTTTATTTCAAGTCATTATTTGCCAACAGGTTGTATCTAATATATCAATTAAGATCGCCATGATATTAAGGATATGGTTAGCTCTGGGCTAGCGTGTTAGTCTGTCACGCTGTTGAATGGGGATCGAATACTGCTACAGTTAACTTTTTTTCTTGAATTCTTTTACAAATGATGTGCACAAGCTCTTTCCACAGATACTGAATAAAATGTCATTTAGCTCAAAGAGGAGGCTAATGTGTACACTCGTTTATGAATAAAATCACAGTCCCAGCATTGCACATAAACAGAAGACATTAGGAAAAGGAGAATAGAAGAACTAGATACACGTTGTTATCAACCCCAGCCCTCTTAATGTCTATGTACGGTGCTGTCCTCTTGTGGATTATGTGGGTAATATTGTTCCAAACATACCGCTGTGTAAATACCTGGCCTCCTGAAGTATGGCAATTTTGTAATACTGGTAGTTCAACTATTAGCCACGATCGCGCTCCGATTACCTTTAAACACTGCCAGCTGGATCGCCTCCTTCCTGGCTACTTTAAACTGCCTGCGAGTTGAACACCCAGAGGCGTACAAGATAAATATTAATTCACTGCTAGGTCGCAGCACCAACCTACTGTGATCGACGCGGATTTTTAAAGGGGAAGGTACCCAAAACGAAAGATTCTTAAGTTTGCAGGCTGGCTTATTATAGAGATTAACGGACGTGAATGCATTACATTAAGTTAGTAGTTTTGTTGTTCAATCATCATAAAGTAAATAATATTGATTTTGACACTTACTGGCTATTTATCAATATAAAAGAAAACAAACACTACATGGTGGTAGAGGTGGTTTTAGGGATGAGGACAAAGAGTTTTAAATATATCCATACATTTAGAAGAAAGTAGGCTATATGTTCTTTGCTGAACATCTTGTTTTTATTATGTCAGATGATGTAATGTACGGGTGCAAAGTGTGTGCAAAGTAGGTGTAAAAGTGGGTGCAAAGTGGATGCAAAGTGGGTGCAAAGTGGGTGCAAAGTGAGTGCAAAGTGGGTGCAAAAGTGGGTGCAAAAGTGGGGTGTAAAAATGGTACCCTATTTGTAATGGCTTATTTGACAAGTCATTTTGTGGTACCCTATTTGTAATGGCTTATTTGACAAGTTATCTTTGTCAATGTATTTAGAGGATATTTCTCTTGTTCTTGGAAAGTATCTCAGCCCTTTTTATGATAGCATAATGCTTACCGCCATGTTTGTAAGCAAAAACAACACACTAAAATTCCAAGAATCCAATCTTCTCTAAGGTTAATGATTGTCTCTCAACTCCATTCCACGCCTAGTCAAAAGCATTATACATTTAAAATTTTTCAAAAAAAGGTAAATTGGGACAGTATGCTATATGTTTAAACTAAAAATCATATAAAATCATATCTAACTCCAACACCTATGTCTATCCCACTCTCAGTCAAAAAAATATTATATTCTTTAAATTTTTCCAAAAATATCTGGAAAGTAGGCTATATTTTGAAAACTAATCATCCTAAAAAGTCATATATAGACTCAAACCAATGGCTTTTATGTCCTTAATCGTTAGAACATAACATGGAATTTTTGAAAATTTTCCAAAAAATGTTCATTTTAAAAAATTTCCTATATTTTGTAATCTATGAAATTTAGAAAAAAAATGTGTTTGACATAAATGACAGGTATTTACTGCCTCTACCACAAAACCAAGTCCCAGGTCTCTGGGACAAAATCCAAAATTTCAATTTTGAAAGTAGGCGATATTTTGAAAACTTATCATTCTAAAAAGTCATATATAGACTCAAACAAATGTTCTTTAAATCCTTTAACGTTAGAACAAAACGTAATATATTTTCAATTTTTCCTAAAAAGGTTAATTTTCAAAATTGCCTATATCTTGGAAACTAAGAATTTTACAAAAAAGTTTGTTAAACGTAAATCCCAAAAATAAATTGTAGGTGCCTAGGACAAAAACTGTGCAGTAGTGTGTTTGTGACAGTTCTAATGCCTCCTCCTCCTCACCCTCCTCACAAGATGGCGGCCGTAGCTTAACATAACCTAGCATAACCTAACAAGATGACGGCCGTAGCTTAACTTAACCTAGCCTAACCAAACCTAACCTACGAGGTGTGATCAAAAAGTTCCAAAAACGTGACTGCGACTTAACCAAACCTAGTCTAACCTAACCTAACCTAACCTACAAAGTGTGATCAAAAAGTTCCAAAATGGCGGCCGTAGCTTCTCTTAACCTAACCTAACCTAACTTTACCTAAACCTACGAGGTGTGATCGAAATATTTTCAAGATGGTGGTCATAGCTTAACTTAACCTAGCCTAACCTAACCTAACCTAAACCTACGAGGTGTGATCAAAAAGTTCCAAGATAGCGGTCGTAGCTTAACTCAACCTAACCTAACCCTACGAGGTGTGATCAAAAAGTTTCAAAATATGTGAAGGAATGTGGAGGAGGGTGTTTGTAGAACTCTTAAAATTACTGGGGTGGGGGTGGGGGTAGTAAGAAATAAAAACAGTATTAATTATTATTCAGCATGAGAGTTTTTTAATTCGTTAAAACGTACAATACATCTATTGTTTTTATACTCTCATAAATTAGATATAGAGAATGTCCACCATGATTTTGATCCTCGAGCTCACTTTCTGACATATCATTAAAACGTGTAGGAAGGAATGTCTGAAAATTTTCACTAACACATAGTACACGTTCACCATACATTGTGTCCACTTTTTGAATGTTGATGATACGGAATGGAGTATGCATTGGTAGTTCAGTGAGCTTTTTTCTCTCTAATCCGCAGTTTTGCCACATAGCATTGAGAATGTTTATTGTAGTAGCCTATAAAGAAACAAAAAATGTATATTACAGTTTAGCTATAAGTAACCAGAACCACTATATATATATATATCATTTTATTCTAAGAGCTTTCCATAATGATAAGAAAAAATAGCTTACCATAATGATGGATTGTGTGTAAGTAAACGTCTTTTGCTGCTTGATGCCACTACTAAAGTGATACTCATACAACAGACAAGTGAGTTCATGTTTCGCTGACGTAATCGTATGTTTCCACGCACTTCCTGTGTTGAGCGCGTCATAGTGGCTAAATTTAAAACTCTAGATGAGATGTTTTGCTGACAGGAGGGGTCTTTGTTGACGGGTCCCAGTGGGCGGGTTCCCTTTGACATAATTTGGCTAAAATGCATGGACCAGTCCATGGGGATTGACTAGGCATGGGATAGAGGCAAGAGTACGAGTTGAGAGTACCTTAGAGTACTTTAGATTTTTTTGAAAGGTTAGTGTGTTGTTGTTGTTGCTTACAAACATGGCAGTAAGCATTATGTTGTGATAAAATTGACTGATATACTTTCCAAGACCAAGAGAAAAATCCACTAAATACATTGACAAAATAACTTGTCAAATAAGCCAACAGAAAATGCCCAACATAAGACCCCACACATAAACTAATACATAAGCTAATTTGTAAAATGTTAAACACTTGCATGGTATTACATTTTAGGTAATGCATGCGAAGCATGAACTCACTTGTCTGCTGTATGAGAAAGACTCGTCAACAATCACCCGTCAACAATGGACACTGCTTGCACATTTTTAATTACTACCCACCTCTCTCCACTCCTAATGCAAAATGAACATGTAAAACACAAATTGGAAAAATTCATGTTTCCATATTGACAAATAGAAGAAAAAACATAAAACTGAAATTTAAGAACATGTAAATGGGAATTTGGTAAATTGACAAATGTGAAAACAACAAATTGGAAAATCCATGTTTCTATATCATGAAATTGAAAAACGTTAAACTGACATTTTAAGAACTGTAAATGGGAAATTGTGAAATTGATAAATGTGTAAACAACAAAATGCAAAATCCATGTTTCCACATTATGAAATTGAATAACTTAAAACTGACATTAAAAAAACACTGAAAATGGGAAATTGGAAAATTGACATATGTGTTAAGAACAAAATGAAAAAAATATCCGGTTGGGGTAGTGATCATGTTGTGCAGTAACCTATAAGACTAGCATAAGGATAGTTGCATGACATGTAAGACACAAATTGTAAAAATCCATGTTTCCATATTGACAAATAGAAAAAATACTTAAACTGAAATTTAAAAAACTGTAAATGTGAATTAGGTAAATTGACAAATGTGAAAACAACAAATTGGAAAATCCATGTTTCTATATCATGAAATTGAAAAACTTTAAACTGACATTTTAAGAACTGTAAATAGGAAATTGTGAAATTAATAAATGTGTAAACAACAAAATGCAAAATCCATGTTTCCATATTATGAAATTGAAAAACTAAAAACTGAGATTTAAAAAAGCTGACAATGGAAAATTGGAAAATTGACACATGTGTAAACAACAAAATGAAAAAATATATCCGTTTGGGGTAGTGATCATGTTGTACAGTAACCTGTAAGACTAGCATAAGGATAGTTGCATGTACCTTATATACTTTGTGTATGTGCATTAGCCTTTGGATTAGCTTAAGTTAGGTTTGGTAAAGTTAGGTTTAATCAGGTTAGGTATGTGACCTTGTAGTTAACTCTTTTAGGAAAATGTAAAAAAATAAAATCTAAAAATCTAAAAATCTTAAATTTAAAATATAAAATAGAAAAAATGTAAAATTAAAACAAATCTTAAATCTAAAATATTTATATTGTAAAATGTTAAAATATAAAATATAAAATCTTTAAATAAGTTTTCTGCGGGTTATGGCAACACGTTTATGATTTAGTCCATGTTGATGTGTGGTATCCAATTACTGCTGACTTTGCATGATCATCACCCACTGTCTTCATCAACACCTGGGGTTTTCAAATTACTGCAGCGTTAGTCATAGCAATAGAACTGTGCGCTCTCTGCCATGTCAGCAACATGACACCGGAAGGAACACCTGTGTAATATCTAATGACTGCTAACTTTGTATAATCATCACCCATTGTCTTGATGAACACCTGGGGTTTCAAATTACTGCAGCGTTAGTCATAGCAACAGAACTGTGCGCTCTCTGCCATGTCTGTAATATGACACAGTAAATAACAAGATGTATTACTGTACGTACCATCTTCTCAGTTTTAACATATTAAGAACAAGTATTATGCCCCTTCAACTACAAAAGACCCGTTAGAACACATCCATCCACCAAGTTAGATCCCTTGACCTGCTCTCAAATGGCATGTGCCTCGTGTACTAGGGTGTGTGCATTAGCCCTAACCTAACGTTACGTACGAACTAAACAGAATGTGACTTGTTAGCTCTTATCGTGCACGTGCACAGATGAGCACTTGTGTGTTAAGTCATATTACACATGAACTTGCATATTCTCACATAAGTACATTTCTCTGTTCCACAAGATACAAATTTGATTGCTGGATTGTATCCTGCACTGTTTATGCGATATAACTTTGCCAGGTAGTTCTCTACATATAGCAATTTTACCACTGCTCTACCTACGCCTTTTGCTCTTTCGGCTTTCTTTCAGTGTAGTGTGTGATAGACAGCATTAACTGTATATCAAACCCAGTTCACCTTTGTATTTGTAATCCAAGTAATAATTTGAAAAGACACAAATGTAATCAGTTTTAAACGTTACCTCTGTTTTGTTTTGTTTAATATGTTTATGACATGCATATTAACCTGAAATCGAACCCCTAGTGAAAAGGCTAACAGCTTAACCATTGCACCACCATGCCCTTGTTTCTAAGTTCAACTCGTTCTAGGCCTCAGACCTGGAAATCGAGTTAAGACCACCAGTACAAGAGCTAAAAGTGCTTACCCCTTCAACGTCAAAAAATGGTAAGCTGGTAATATTATACAACCGGAAATGATTATATTTCTGTTAGCGATGCATTTTGTCATCAGCCTACTGTCTGAGCACTGACAGCAACACAGTTTTGTTTAGAACAAGCGAGTGTGTGTGTGTATAGATTATTAGCCTCATGTATTTAAAGCTTATTGTTTGTAGCGACCATTTTGTCTCGGTAACCACTGAGCATTTTTGTGTTTTAGCTATCATCTTTAACCAATCAATTAAAGACAGTCTACCCTTCATTCTTGATAAATCAGAGTTTGCGTACACCGTTTCTCATTTATTAACCCATACCTGCAACCTATACACTCTCTACACTGCAGTTTGATCTGAAACAAGTTTCAATGGTAAAAGACTTGTCAGTCACCATACATGTAGCCTACACTAATTCTTTCTCTACGTAGCTATGTTTCATCACACATGGTAAAAATCTCACAAGTTCGTATCCAATTATTAGTTTATAAAATCTCAGTTCGATGACCTTGATGTATTGGGTATTTTGGGTAAATTTATTGGCCATGGGAAAGGGATGACCATGCTAAGTCCTATGACACCTCACATGTTGATATTCGATTATTAGTTTATAAAATCTTTGGTCAATGACCTTGCTGTTTTGGATTTTTGGGGGTAAATTCATTGGTGTTGGGAAAGGGTTAACCATTCTAAGTCCTATGACACCTCACTTGACCCTCTCCGATGATTAGTTTATAAAATCATAGGTCAATGACCATGCTGTATTAGATCTTTTGGGTAAATTCGTTGGTCATGGAAAAGGGTTGACCATCCTGAGTCCCATGACACCTCTCTTGACCCTCTCTGATTATTAGTTAGCGAGATATTAACAAATGTGTAGTTAGACCCTTTTGACAAAAAAATAAATAATACATTCAAAAACAGAATGTCACCTCAAGTCCAACGACCTCTCATACAAGTCCCTAGCCTTATTGGTTCATGAGATATTAAAAAGCTAAAGACCTATTAGTTTTGGTTCTTTTGGTAATAAAAATAACTCATCTATAAATCATTATTCAAAAGGCCTGCCCGCTTACAAGAAAAACCAAGTACGTATGTGTAAAAATAAAAATAAAAAACATGTTAATTCATAGTAGCAATCGGCTCTTCACATGCGTTTCCTGTGGAACGACGTTTAATTTCATTATAGCATTAGGGGTCATGGGCCAGTCCATAGGGGCTCGTCAACAAGGACCCGTCAACAAGGACCCATCAACAAGGACCCGTCAACAATGACCCTTCCACAGGGACCCGTTCACAGGGACTCTTCCACAAGAATCCGTCCACAGGGGCCTGCGTGTGCGTGCGGGGGAACATACAATTACGTCAGCAAATCATCTCATCTAGTTTCAAATTTAGCCACTACGGTGCGTGCAACACACAGGAAGTGCGTGGGAACATACGATTACGTCAGCGAAACATGAACTTACTTGTCTGTTGTATGAATATCAGTTTAGTACTGGCATCAAGCAGCAAAAGACGTTTACTTACACAATCCATCATTATGGTAGCATTTTTTTTCTTATCATTATGGAAATCCCCTTATTATAATAAAATGTTATAGTGGTTCTGGTCACTTATAGCTAAACTGTAATAGATATGATTTTTTTGTTTCTTTATAGTCTACTACAATAAATATTCTCAATGCTATGGGGGTGGAACTGTTGATTAGAGAGAAAAAAAAATCAGACATTCCTTTCTACAAGTTTTAATGATATATGTCAGAAAAGTGTGCTCGAGGATCTAAATCGTGGTGGACATTCTCTATATCTAATTGATGCGAGTATAAAAAACAATAAATGTATTGTACATTCTGACTTGGAAGTTTGGTTAGGTTAGGTTAGGTTAGGTGAAGTTGGGTTAGGCAAAATGGCAGCGGTATGAATCAAAAGCCAGCTCATGTCAGTTTTGCCTCACAAGGTTGAGTGTACCCCATTCCAACCCTCAGCCTAGAATTACATTTTTCGACAGAGCCAGGACTCGAACCCGAGCCTCCACAGTAACAGCCAATAATAATAATGTTATTGGTCTTACGTCCCTTTTAACTACCCTGGCTTTTAGAGACGCCGGTGTGCCGGATTTTTGCCCCGAAGGGGATCTTTAACGTGCCAGTAAATGTACTGACACGGCTCCCTCGCATTTGCGCTAACAGCCAAGAATGCTAGCCACTACACCAAGAGGTGGACAATATAATGCTGGTCTTGTATGTACATGATCAATCAATAATTACCTCATAATAATAATGATAATAACAATAATAATAAAAATAATAATAATAATAAATATTCAATTTATCAGCTTCATGGCCGACCTCTCCCTGTGACGTCGTTCACGGTCTCAGGGCGTGGCAGCCATTTTGCCCATTAGCCACTGCGACAGCTATGACTGACCCCTCCATAAGAATAACATAGGGCAGTTGCGCGCGGCGGCTTTCTTGCCCAATAGCCACTGCGCCAGACCCGCTTTTATATCCTACTACCTTTGTATTTGTAATCCAAGTAATAATTTGAAATAACATAAATATAATCAGTTTTAAACTTTATCTCTGTTTTGTTTTGTTTAATATGTTTATGACATGCATATTAACCTGAAATCGAACCCTGGTGAAAAGGCTAACAGCTTAACCACTGCACCACCATGCCCTTGTTTCTTAGTTTGACTCGTTCTAAGCCTCCGACCTGGAAATCGAGTTAAGACTACCATTACGAGAGCTAAAAGTGCTTACCCCTGCAACACAAAATGGATAGCTGGTAACATTATACAACCGGAAATGATTATATTTCTGTTAGCAATGCATTTTGTCATCAGCCTACTGTCTGAGCACTGACAGCAACACAGTTTTGTTTAGAACAAGCGTGGGTGTGTGTGTGTGTGTGTATATAGATTATTAGCCTCAAGTATTTAAAGCTTGTTGTGTGTAGCGACCATCTTGTCCCGGTAACCACTGAGCATTTTTGTGTTTTAGCTATCATCTTTAACCAATCAATTAAAGATAGTCTACGCTCAATTCTTGATAAATCAGAGTTTGCGTACACCGTTTCTCATTTATTAACCCATACCTGCAACCTATACTCTCTCTATACTGCAGTTTGATCTGAAAACAAGTTTCAATGGTAAATGACTTGTCAGTCACCATACAATGTAGCCTACACTAATTCTTTCTCTACCTAGCTATGTTTCATCACACATGGTAAACATCTCACATGTTCGTATCCGATTATTAGTTTATAAAATCTCATGTCGATGACCTTGATGTATTGGGTATTTTGGGTAAATTCATTGGTCATGGGAAAGGGTTGACCATTCTAAGTCCTATGACACCTCGCATGTTGATATTCGATTATTAGTTTACAAAATCATAGGCCAATGACCTTGCTGTTTTGGATTTTTGGGGTAAATTCATTGGTCATGGGAAAGGGTTAACCATTCTATGTCCTATGACACCTCACTTGACCCTATCCGATTATTAGTTTATAAAATCATAGGTCAATGACCTTGCTCCTTTAGATCTTTTGGGTAAATTCGTTGGTCATGGAAAAGGGTTGACCATCCTGAGTCCCATGACACCTCATTTGACCCTCTCTGATTATTAGTTAGCGAGATATTAACAAAAGTGCAGCTAAGCCCTTTTGACAAAAATAAATAATACATTCAAAAACAGAATGTCACCTCAAGTCCAACGACCTCTCATACAAGTCCCTAGCCTTATTGGTTCATGAGATATTAAAAAGCTAATGACCTATTAGTTTTGAATCTTTTGGTATTTAAAAAAAAAATAACTCATCTATAAATCATTATTCACAAAGCCCGCCCGCTTACAGAAAACTCAAATGCGCATGCGTAAAAACGAAAAACAAACATTTTAATTCATATTAGCAATCGGCTCTTAACATGCGTTTCATGTGGAACAATGTTTAATTTCGTCATAGCATTAGGGACTATGGGCAAGTCCATAGGGACCAGTCCAAAGGGTCCGGTCTAAAGGGATTGGTCCAAAAGGACCTGTCAACAGGGACCCATCAACAGGGACTTGTCAACAAGGACCCGTCAACAAGGACTCGTCAACAATGACCCGTCAACAATGACCTGTCAACAATGACCCGTCAACAGGGACCCGTCAAAAAGGACTCGTCCATAGGGACCCGTCAACAATGACTGGTCAACAATTACTCGTCAACAATGACCCGTCAACAATGACCCGTCAACTTTGACCCGTCAACAATGACCCGTCAACAGGGACCCGTCATAAAGGACCCCCTTCAAAAGGGCCCGTCCAAAGGGTCTAGTCAACAAGGGCCAGTCCAAAGGGACAAATCAACAGGGGTCAATCAAAAGGGGCTCTCAACTCATGGCCTGACATGCCCCTCTTTGATTATTGGTTTGCCTATCAACAAGCGCCGCTTGAAATACTTTTTGATAACCCCTCATAGGTTGGGTTAGGTTAGGTTACACTACCGCCGCCATCTTTAAAAAGCCCGCCCTCTTACAAAAAAACTAATTGCGCATGCGTAAAAACAAATAACAAACATGTTATATCATAGCGGCATTCCGGACTCTGTATGTTTTTCATGTGGAACTACGTTTAATTTCATATAAGCATTCACCCTCTCTCATGCCACACTTGGAAAGCGAGATTTTTCTAAAATATTAAAAATTTCACCCTCTAGTAGGGGTAGGTTTCACTTTGGGTTTGAAATAATTTGTCTAGAGGAAAGGGGGCGTCAGCCCGAGTAATTTGACACCTCGTTCAAGTCTCTAGCCTTATTGGTTCACAAGCTAGGTTAAGTTAAGCTACGGCCGCCATCTTGGGAGGAGGGGAGGATGAGGAGGTTGCGGAACCGATCAAAAACCACTACTCTAAGCCAGCCCCGTGAGGTGCCGCATCCTAGCGGCTGTTTCCACAAACACCCTCCATTCCCTGCAAATAGGCCCTTTGATACACATCTCTACCGTTTCACCGATCTTAACGGCAATTTGTATACTCACCCTTTGGAACCCTGCGAGTAACACTGACTGCATGAAATTTTGGACAGACCCCTCCATTCCCTGCATTAAGGCCCTTCATCACAAATCTACACCGTTTCTCTTCATTGCACCAAATTTTACATACACTTTGAAACCCTGCTGGTAACACTGTTCACTTGATATTTTGGACAACGCTCCCCTTTCCCTACATTTAGAATAACAGACAAAATGAACTTGAAAACCACGTATTAAGGCTCTAGAACCATTCATATCCGTAGTAGTGTAACTGTAAGAGTATTTTAATAAGTCTGTTGTGGACGGGCACTTCGGGCTGCATCACGTCTCCCCTACCAGTCTTCTGGTGCAGAATTGCGAAAACAGTTGCATCTTGCGCTGTTTGTAAATTGCAGTCACGGGGGGTATTTAGTGCAAAAAGATTTCTTAGGCCCCTTTAAAACAGTTATCATCATGAAAATATTATGCCTCTGTATAAGTGCAATGGTGTTGGTGCAGTACATTGAGGTTATCAGCTGCAATAAGCGTTGGTGATTTCAAATTTACCTTCATTTATTTTGAAACTTATCGTTAAGCGCTTTGTGGCGATAAATGATACTATTGCTACCTCAGTAGCTCGGGACAGTCGAAGTTTGCTAAAGAGCACTGATTATTTTCCTACGGCGCTATGCGACAAAACACGACACGATTGGTCTCTACATTTCTAACAGCCAATGACATATAGGCCCTAGGCAGTGTCTTTTGTTTCACTTACTGTTCTTTCTATTTTTAGCCTACTTTTCACATTTTGCAAAAATGAGGAAAATGTAGAATTATGAGATCGGGCAAATGTGTGTCTCTCTCTCTGTCTGTCTGTCCTTCTGTCTGTCTGACTGTCTGTCTGTCTGTCTGGCTGTGTGTGTGTGTCCCCCTACCAACTCCTAAACGGCTGCAGCAATCAAAACAAAATTTGGTAGGAGTAAAGATCCATACCTGAATATCTCACGGCCATATTTGAAAATGATGTCAGTGCTACCAACTGCTGAAAAATCGCAATTGAAATTTGACCTCCATGTTGCATATCATGGAAGGTATGCATGGGAGCTATTCCAAAATTGGCACACGTATAGTGAACCCATGTACCATTGGCTCAAAAGGGGTCGAATCCACGAATTTGAGAAAGGAATGAAAGAATCATACAGTCTCTAAGGGAACGGAGAGAAATATCAAGCCAGGATTCTAGCCTAATGTTGTGCAAGCGACGAGGACCAGGTGTTCAGTAGATGAGATCATGCCTCTTGACATTCAGAAGGAGCCAGTCATGGATATTAATAGAACGAGTGGAAAATTTTTACTGTAAGACAAGGAAGCGTGACTCGGAAATCCAGCTTAGCTTGCAGGAAAACGGCAACACCGCCGACGTGCCAGTAGAAGAATAATTAAATTTAACCCATTTACAGGAATGAAAATAAGTAAATAATCACTGGACTGTGAATCATTTCGGATTAGAGATTTTTGTGTAAAGAAAAACCTTGTAATAATTGCACAGAAAAAAACTGCAAACGCAGTATATGTCATTGGGGATTCACTGAGACCCGAGGAGGGGAGAATTTAAAAATGAACAGCAACACCCACGCAGCTGAAGACTACAAATTAATTAATATCTCCGAATTGCACGATCGATTCTTATGCGCAATGAGATCATTTGACGTTGAGAAGACGAGCTTTCTGAAGATATAATTTTTATAATTGTGCAACCATTATTTCAAAAGTTGGTCACGAAAAGGACTAGAGTTTTATCTTTTTGTGGCTAAATAGTATAAAACTCCTGGCAGAGCCAGGCCAAACATGCAGTTACTCTGACAGCCCGTGAGGGGGCGTCACTCTGTATCACACCGAATGCAGTTACTCTGACAGCCCGTGAGGGGGCGTCACTCTGTATCACACCGAATGCAGTTTCCGATAGCCCAGGAGGGCGTCACTTTGCATCAGTACATGCAGTATTCCGAGAGCCTAGGAGGGCGTTACTCTGCATCAGTACAAGCAGTATTCCGACAGTCCGTGAGGGGGCGTCACGCTGAAACACACCGAAGACAGTATACCAGCTTTCCTTGAGGGAAAAAAACGCTGTATCACACCGAATGAAGAATATCCGATAGCCACGGGCGTCGCGTTATCAATAATTTACGTGCCTCCGTAAGGAGTCGTAAAGCAGTAAAAGTACAGCATCGCCGTGTTTGAAAAAGTAGGAAAATCCTAGTTACAGGATTTAGGTCCGACAGTATAAAAGTTTACAGTGAAAAGTTCGTAAAATATAGTCAGAGCAGGCTGCGAACGTAGGACTCAAGGCGATAGGTCTTTAAGTAAACGACCAAAAGTATCATAGCGTACGGAAGTACCGTAACAGAGAGATAAACAATTTATCTAATTTAAAGAACCCGAGCAGGGACAGAGAAATAAGGTTCGTAAGTATTCTCGAAGATTAGAAGTACTAGAACCGAATAAGCAAAGGAGAAGACAGGAAACTATAGACAATCGTTTCAAGAAAGCAGACGAACTATTCAAAAGCACTAAGACGCAAGAAGTATTAGTTGCTAAAAATCCATAGGTCACCGATAAATTATCAAGGGGACCGTGAACAGAACAAACTTTCATTAAGATCAATAAACAGAATCTAAAAGGGGAGCCGTTCGTGTCAGAGGAATAGCAGATCGTCCAGAACGGGATTCAAAGGGGTGCTATTGCAGGGAGGAAGTAGATAATTCGAGACTTTCACATTCAGAGAGGATGGGAAGCCGACATTACTAAATTTCACCCTTGGAGACGGGAGATCAAGAGGTCACGTGTGATAGGTATAAATAGCGGCCTAGTGATCAAAAATTGTGAAGTGTAAATATATCAAGATTTTAGTGTTAAAAATAATATATTTTCAGAGTTTTATTGTGTGTTCTAAACGGATACACCAGTGTATTTAAAATGTTATTAGTGGTAAATGTATACGTGTTAAATATGTGTCAAGATATGTCTGTACATGCAATGAAGTTGTACACGATGGAGTAAGTTAAAAAGTGGGCCAAAAATGACACATCGCACGAGGAGAAGGGTCAGAAAACGACCTTAAACATGTGAGTAAAGATTTTCATTATGTTTTGGTGTCGGGGAAATGATTGTGTACAAATCCACCGGAGTTTTTGAGAAAAAGGGATGTTTCTAATTAACTAAATACAGAATAAGAACGCTGTCTGAACAAAAATAGAATTTTGAGAAATTATAAATAATTATTTGAAAGAATAAATCCTGTAGAGGAAATGTATGAATAAAATGTCAGTGTATTTGACGAATGTTATAAGAGCAAGCGTAATAATAATAATTATCATGAAAGATATTTAAATAAAGGTAAATTTGAGTTATATGAAAGAATAGCTTTTGAGCTTTTGTAAGGAATGAAGATATAATATGAATAATAATAATAATAATAATAATAATAACAAGGTAAGGAAATATAAATGAAGATCAAATTGAATGATATGAACATAAGAGCGTTGGAGCCTTAATAAAAAGTATAAGACATGTTATTAACGCATGTTCTTAAAATAGAGCAATTATTGTCAAAGGAAAAGATTAATATAAAAATTGAGATATGTATCAATTGTTAATATGGAATTTGTCAGTTCTTTGGAAGACGATAGGCTTAAAAATAAGGTATAGCGCAACGGAGCGCAATTAAAATAAAATGTCACGCTAGGAACGCGTAAAAGTTAAAATACTTGGTAAGTTACTTATGAAGGGTAGTTGATTGCAGTGAATTGAGATATATTGTAAGTCCTCTAATTGTGACGTAGATCACGAGGCCATGTGTGTGTTATTATGTAAAAGGGAGCAAATGTATTGTATTATTGAGCGTAGGTCATGTAGGCCACGGCCGACTTTAAATCGCATTTTGTATAAGTCCTCCAATATGGGAATGGTTCCCGAGGCATGTTAAGAGATTCGAACCTAGAATCCTCTTGTTGTTAAAGCCCCTTAATTTTTCGTCGTAGAATGTGTATTACTCTTCCCAATCAATGAGGACCCTCTCATAATTAATAAATGCCAAGGTTACGAAAGTGGTTTATGAACCTATAATATTGTTGAAAGAAAATAAGTGAAGTAAAAGCCAGGTCTCCCCAAGGAACTGAAAATGAAAGGAAGGTTTGTTTAAAAGATTTGAAGAGAGCTCCACCCGCAGACGAAACGGGAAGTTTCCCGCACAGTCATAAATCACGCTCAAGTATTACGGTCAGACCCTAGGAGCAGGAGGGGTGGCTGAAGGCCGTCTTGTAAGAAGTAATGAATACACCGTGAGTGTTTAAAGTTGTCAATGACCCGGGAATTGAACCGAGGTCCTTGTAGATGAAATTATCGCTTGCCAGTTCAGATCGTAGTTTTCTTATGTGATAATGGTCTTATAAGACAAAATAATAAATAACAATCCCTATTGTAATGTCGTATGGAAGTAGGATTTCCACGAGTTAAATGAAGGTAACTAGGTTCCGGGAGTAATCATAGTTTTTGACTTTGTCAAGTAATCTTTATAACTCTGGAGTACACAAGAATTTTCCCGATCACCGTGATGAATTTGTAAAACTTGAGAGAGATAGTAAATGCTGAGAACATGTGAAGTGCCCAAATATTGAAGTAAATAATTAATGTGTAATTTAAAAGGTAATTATATATTTGTTTTGATGATAAGAAAAGATAAAAAATAGTTTTTGAGGTGTATAAAGGAATGACACCATTATTATTGGAAAATATCGAGCCAAAGGAGCTCGTAGTTATATGGAGCTTTAAGATAGATACTTTATGGAAGTAAAAATAATTATGAATTGTTGGTTTTAAAGGAAACCATGTGTTTTAATATAATATTTGTGTAATTCTATTTTATTCCTTGTTCATTTGGAACAAGTAGAAGATTATTGGTCAGTAATTTAATTGTTTTATTGTTTGTAGCGCCATAATTTTGGTTAATTAAATGTTTTAAAATAGGAGTTGATTTTGTTGTTATTTTTGCAAGTGTATCCTCTATTTAATCCAAAATGTGTAAGTCACAGAGTGGGAGAACATACTACAACCCCGAAAATCCCGAATTGAGCAATGCTGGCATACTGTGATTTGCATATTTCTTGCTAAAAGGGCACATGGGGGTTTAGAAATAATGTGCTTGGATTAATAACTAGAGGAACACTAAAGACGGTCATTTCATGTAAAGTAAAGTAATGATAGGAATAGCTACAACGTATAATATTAACTGACCGCATGGGTCCCTAGAAACTCACACCGAGCAGCCCTGGATTTAAACAACCCCCCAGCAAACCTTACTTTTTGGCGCCTAACGTGGGGATACTAGCAAAACCCTAACATTTCATGGCGCCCAGTACGCAGGGCTGAGTTTTCCTAGGGAAAACCCGAGTTTTTCTCGAAAATTCAAAATTTTCATTAAAAAAAGGGTTTTTCGAAATTTTGAATTTTAAATACTTCCATAAAAGTTTCTGAGTTTGAATAAAGATATCAAAAGGGTACGTTGTAGTAAATACCCGTACCAAAGTAAATTTTTTGAAGAAATTGGGACACAAAAGTTCAGATTACCATCTCTTAATCATATATTAGCGATGTGGCATGAGTAGCCCACTGTATTCTAATATGATGTCATTAAGTGAAGAGAGGCGGAGGCTCTCAGAAGATGTAAGGGTAGAGAGTCCAGATAAATGCAAAATTACAGGTGATAAAGAGTACCCAAGTAAGGAAATTGTAAAGGTTTCTGTAGAAAGCATGCGTGCACCTGGAGACATAGTTACACGAAGAGAAGGTAACATGTCTGCAGACAACAGGGTAACAAGTGAGCCTTTAGAGTCCCAAAAGGAAAAGGAAAATTGTAAACCGAGTCCAAGGGAGAATGTAATTAGTGCAGAGGATAACAATAGTAAAGAAAAGTCAAAGTCTCATGTAGTAACGCAGGTTCAGGTAGGCTCGGAAAGCAAAGGGGAAAAGAACGATAATCTCCGTGCTCAGGATCAGGAAAAAGTAGAAATGGCGACCTGGAAGGAAGTAAAAGTATTTTTGGGTATAATTGATGAAATGCGAAGAGAACATAGGGAAATGAGGAGTGAACTTTGGAATTTTAGAGATATAAACTCAAAGGAGGGAGAGGAACTTAAGGAACAAAGAAAAAGTATTTCCGAGGAAATAGAGAAGATAGATAAACTTCATGATAGGGCAAGCCAAAATTGGTATACGATATCCAAACAGGAATTGGAAGAATTGTATAAGGAAATCCCTAATGTTAAAGAGTCTTTAAGAGAAACAAAGAAGAAATTTGTGGAACGTATGGAGAAAGAAGGAAAAATGGAATTAGTTTCGTGGAAACAGATAGATCCATTCATTGAGGAAATAAATAAAATAATAAAGCAACTATGGGATATGGAAAGAAAGTGGGATAAGATATGGTGGAAGACCAATTACGAGGAGTGCGACAAGAAGAAATACCTTGAGGGACAAACAAAGCGTATAAGAGAAATAAGGGATAAGGTGTATCAGCTCAGAAGTTGGATATATAAGAACAAAGATATAATGACTATCCAGGAGTTAGCCGAATTGAGGGAAGTTAAAATGATGGAACACAAAGAAATGTTAGAAACCGATCTGAAGAGATATGATGAATACATATTAGCAGAGGACCTCAAAGCGAAAGAAATGGCTATCCCAGTCATAAATGAAGTCGTTGCCCAAGCTGGAAAGCCAGTAGAAATTGTAAAAGAACAAGAAGTCAAGATGGAAGAGTCTAAAATTGATATTAAAGAAGAAAAAGAAGTGGAGATTGCAATAACTCCAGTGGAAATTGAGGAAAACCTTGAGATCTATCCTGAAGAACAAATGGAAACTCAAGAGGAAATGGGAATTCCAGACCAGGAGAACAGTCGAAATGAAAATGAGCTGCAAAGTGAAGAAAATGATTTTGATGGAAAGGTTGAGCTGGAAGATCAAGAAATAATCTCAGAACAGGAGATAACAAAAGAATTGAAGTCAGGGGAAACGGAAATAATAATTCCTGAAGAAATGGAGAAAGTAAATGAAACCATAATAGAAACTATCGTCGAGGCACCGATAGAAACAGAGGTTCAAGATTTCATAGAGATTTAAAGGGAAAACCCAGAAGAAATTCTGGAGAAGAAGAAAGATAAGATACAATTAGAAGAAGAAGAAGAAGGACAAAATTTGAAAGCACAGATCCTTGAATTAATGATTAAATACCAGGACTGGCAACAAAAGAAAAGAGAAAGGGAGAAAGATGCCAACAAAAGCCAAGAAAACCTCAAAGGAAAAGATGAGATTGTTGGAAATAATGAAAAGAAGGAAGGAGATGCCTTTGAAGAAAATCAGGAAAGAAGAAAACCGCAATTGGTCGTCGGTTTACAAGAAAATAGATACCCCATGGAAACCAGGAAAGGAGGAGATACAACGTACAATGCCTTGGAGGAAGAGGACGCTCAGGCATATTTCAGCTGGAAGCTCCGTAAAAAGAAAGGGAAGGATAAAAAGAAGAGAAAGAAGGGAGATCTGAAGGATCTAAAGAATTGGAAGAGTCGAAAAAAGAAATAATCTTTGGAAATGCCATCTCGATGCGAGATGAAGGAAAAGATTATTCCAATGTAACCAACGGGTTAAGCCATATGTAACCGTTGAAGAATAAGAGGAATAAAATAATTTTGTTTGAAATACCATCTCAAAAAGAGATGAGGAAGGTGGAAGAAAACCAGAAAGAGTCAGGTGAGGTTAGACCGAGCTCTTAAAAATCAAAGGAAATGTTACAGACTTGAAGTCTGAGAACAATAATGATGAAGTGACGGGTAAAGCCAGTTGCACCCGCAAGGTAATTAAAAGAAGGTCATTAGGTTGACAATACGAAATGAAAAGAGAACAGACCGACAAGAAGTCCGTCTTATGAAAAGAGAAAAGAAACAAAACGATTTGACTCAAGTTTGGAGAGTGCACACCAGACTAGGGAAGAATTGTAAACACCCGGACGTGACAAGAAATTTATGACCCTGAGTAAAGACGTCAGCAAGGGGGAATGAATGAATGGGACCTTTTATGAGACCCAAAGACAAGCCAGAGAAGAAGGGAACTTTAAAGAAATAAAAGAAACAAAAGATGCGGACAACGTTATGATGGATTCGATGAATAAAGACAGATAAGATTAATTGAAAAAAAAATCCTCAAATTCTTTCGAAAATTTATTTACCTAAGGAGGGGTGAGATGAACCCATGTACCATTGGCTCAAAAGGGGTCGAATCCATGAATTTGACAAAGGAAAGAAAGAATCATACAGTCTCTAAGGGAACGGAGAGAAATATCAAGCCAGGATTCTAGCCTAATGTTGTGCAAGCGATGAGGACCAGGTGTTCAGTAGATGAGATCATGCCTCTTGACATTCAGAAGGAGCCAGTCATGGATATTAATAGAACGAGTGGAAAATTTTTACTGTAAGACAAGGAAGCGTGACTCGGAAATCCAGCTTAGCTTGCAGGAAAACGGCAACACCGCCGACGTGCCAGTAGAAGAATAATTAAATTTAACCCATTTACAGGAATGAAAATAAGTAAATAATCACTGGACTGTGAATCATTTCGGATTAGAGATTTTTGTGTAAAGAAAAACCTTGTAATAATTGCACAGAAAAAAACTGCAAACGCAGTATACGTCATTGGGGATTCACTGAGACCCGAGGAGGGGAGAATTTAAAAATGAACAGCAACACCCACGCAGCTGAAGACTACAAATTAATTAATATCTCCGAATTGCACGATCGATTCTTATGCGCAATGAGATCATTTGACGTTGAGAAGACGAGCTTTCTGAAGACATAATTTTTATAATTGTGCAACCATTATTTCAAAAGTTGGTCACGAAAAGGACTAGAGTTTTATCTTTTTGTGGCTAAATAGTATAAAACTCCTGGCAGAGCCAGGCCAAACATGCAGTTACTCTGACAGCCCGTGAGGGGGCGTCACTCTGTATCACACCGAATGCAGTTACTCTGACAGCCCGTGAGGGGGCGTCACTCTGTATCACACCGAATGCAGTTTCCGATAGCCCAGGAGGGCGTCACTTTGCATCAGTACATGCAGTATTCCGAGAGCCTAGGAGGGCGTTACTCTGCATCAGTACAAGCAGTATTCCGACAGTCCGTGAGGGGGCGTCACGCTGAAACACACCGAAGACAGTATACCAGCTTTCCTTGAGGGAAAAAAAACGCTGTATCACACCGAATGAAGAATATCCGATAGCCACGGGCGTCGCGTTATCAATAATTTACGTGCCTCCGTAAGGAGTCGTAAAGCAGTAAAAGTACAGTATCGCCGTGTTTTAAAAAGTAGGAAAATCCTAGTTACAGGATTTAGGTCCGACAGTATAAAAGTTTACAGTGAAAAGTTCGTAAAATATAGTCAGAGCAGGCTGCGAACGTAGGACTCAAGGCGATAGGTCTTTAAGTAAACGACCAAAAGTATCATAGCGTACGGAAGTACCGTAACAGAGAGATAAACAATTTATCTAATTTAAAGAACCCGAGCAGGGACAGAGAAATAAGGTTCGTATGTATTCTCGAAGATTAGAAGTACTAGAACCGAATAAGCAAAGGAGAAGACAGGAAACTATAGACATTCGTTTCAAGAAAGCAGACGAACTATTCAAAAGCACTAAGACGCAAGAAGTATTAGTTGCTAAAAATCCATAGGTCACCGGTAAATTATCAAGGGGACCGTGAACAGAACAGACTTTCATTAAGATCAATAAACAGAATCTAAAAGGGGAGCCGTTCGTGTCAGAGGAATAGCAGATCGTCCAGAACGGGATTCGAAGGAGTGCTATTGCAGGGAGGAAGTAAATAATTCGAGACTTTCACATTCAGAGAGGATGGGAAGCCGACATTACTAAATTTCACCCTTGGAGACGGGAGATCAAGAGGTCACGTGTGATAGGTATAAATAGCGGCCTAGTGATCAAAAAGTGTGAAGTGTATATATATCAAGATTTTAGTGTTAAAAATAATATATTTTCAGTGTTTTATTGTGTGTTCTAAACGGATACACCAGTGTATTTAAAATGTTATTAGTGGTAAATGTATACGTGTTAAATATGTGTCAAGATATGTCTGTACATGCAATGAAGTTGTACACGATGGAGTAAGTTAAAAAGTGGGCCAAAAATGACACATCGCACGAGGAGAAGGGTCAGAAAACGACCTTAAACATGTGAGTAAAGATTTTCATTATGTTTTGGTGTCGGGGAAACGATTGTGTACAAATCCACCGGAGTTTTTGAGAAAAAGGGATGTTTCTAAATAACTAAATACAGAATAAGAACGCGGTCTGAACAAAAATAGAATTTTGAGAAATTATAAATAATTATTTGAAAGAATAAATCCTGTAGAGGAAATGTATGAATAAAATGTCAGTGTATTTGACGAATGTTATAAGAGCAAGCGTAATAATAATAATTATCATGAAAGATATTTAAATAAAGTTAAATTTGAGTTATATGAAAGAATAGCTTTTGAGCTTTTGTAAGGAATGAAGATATAATATGAATAATAATAATAATAATAATAATAATAACAAGGTAAGGAAATATAAATGAAGATCAAATTGAATGATATGAACATAAGAGCGTTGGAGCCTTAATAAAAAGTATAAGACATGTTATTAACGCATGTTCTTAAAATAGAGCAATTATTGTCAAAGGAAAAGATTAATATAAAAATTGAGATATGTATCAATTGTTAATATGGAATTTGTCAGTTCTTTGGAAGACGATAGGCTTAAAAATAAGGTATAGCGCAACGGAGCGCAATTAAAATAAAATGTCACGCTAGGAACGCGTAAAAGTTAAAATACTTGGTAAGTTACTTATGAAGGGTAGTTGATTGCAGTGAATTGAGATATGTTGTAAGTCCTCTAATTGTGACGTAGATCACGAGGCCATGTGTGTGTTATTATGTAAAAGGGAGCAAATGTATGGTATTATTGAGCGTAGGTCATGTAGGCCACGGCCGACTTTAAATCGCATTTTGTATAAGTCCTCCAATATGGGAATGGTTCCCGAGGCATGTTAAGAGATTCGAACCTAGAATCCTCTTGTTGTTAAAGCCCCTTAATTTTTCGTCGTAGAATGTGTATTACTCTTCCCAATCAATGAGGACCCTCTCATAATTAATAAATGCCAAGGTTACGAAAGTGGTTTATGAACCTATAATATTGTTGAAAGAAAATAAGTGAAGTAAAAGCCAGGTCTCCCCAAGGAACTGAAAATGAAAGGAAGGTTTGTTTAAAAGATTTGAAGAGAGCTCCACCCGCAGACGAAACGGGAAGTTTCCCGCACAGTCATAAATCACGCTCAAGTATTACGGTCAGACCCTAGGAGCAGGAGGGGTGGCTGAAGGCCGTCTTGTAAGAAGTAATGAATACACCGTGAGTGTTTAAAGTTGTCAATGACCCGGGAATTGAACCGAGGTCCTTGTAGATGAAATTATCGCTTGCCAGTTCAGATCGTAGTTTTCTTATGTGATAATGGTCTTATAAGACAAAATAATAAATAACAATCCCTATTGTAATGTCGTATGGAAGTAGGATTTCCACGAGTTAAATGAAGGTAACTAGGTTCCGGGAGTAATCATAGTTTTTGACTTTGTCAAGTAATCTTTATAACTCTGGAGTACACAAGAATTTTCCCGATCACCGTGATGAATTTGTAAAACTTGAGAGAGATAGTAAATGCTGAGAACATGTGAAGTGCCCAAATATTGAAGTAAATAATTAATGTGTAATTTAAAAGGTAATTATATATTTGTTTTGATGATAAGAAAAGATAAAAAATAGTTTTTGAGGTGTATAAAGGAATGACACCATTATTATTGGAAAATATCGAGCCAAAGGAGCTCGTAGTTATATGGAGCTTTAAGATAGATACTTTATGGAAGTAAAAATAATTATGAATTGTTGGTTTTAAAGGAAACCATGTGTTTTAATATAATATTTGTGTAATTCTATTTTATTCCTTGTTCATTTGGAACAAGTAGAAGATTATTGGTCAGTAATTTAATTGTTTTATTGTTTGTAGCGCCATAATTTTGGTTAATTAAATGTTTTAAAATAGGAGTTGATTTTGTTGTTATTTTTGCAAGTGTATCCTCTATTTAATCCAAAATGTGTAAGTCACAGAGTGGGAGAACATACTACAACCCCGAAAATCCCGAATTGAGCAATGCTGGCATACTGTGATTTGCATATTTCTTGCTAAAAGGGCACATGGGGGTTTAGAAATAATGTGCTTGGATTAATAACTAGAGGAACACTAAAGACGGTCATTTCATGTAAAGTAAAGTAATGATAGGAATAGCTACAACGTATAATATTAACTGACCGCATGGGTCCCTAGAAACTCACACCGAGCAGCCCTGGATTTAAACAACCCCCCAGCAAACCTTACTTTTTGGCGCCTAACGTGGGGATACTAGCAAAACCCTAACATTTCATGGCGCCCAGTACGCAGGGCTGAGTTTTCCTAGGGAAAACCCGAGTTTTTCTCGAAAATTCAAAATTTTCATTAAAAAAAGGGTTTTTCGAAATTTTGAATTTTAAATACTTCCATAAAAGTTTCTGAGTTTGAATAAAGATATCAAAAGGGTACGTTGTAGTAAATACCCGTACCAAAGTAAATTTTTTGAAGAAATTGGGACACAAAAGTTCAGATTACCATCTCTTAATCATATATTAGCGATGTGGCATGAGTAGCCCACTGTATTCTAATATGATGTCATTAAGTGAAGAGAGGCGGAGGCTCTCAGAAGATGTAAGGGTAGAGAGTCCAGATAAATGCAAAATTACAGGTGATAAAGAGTACCCAAGTAAGGAAATTGTAAAGGTTTCTGTAGAAAGCATGCGTGCACCTGGAGACATAGTTACACGAAGAGAAGGTAACATGTCTGCAGACAACAGGGTAACAAGTGAGCCTTTAGAGTCCCAAAAGGAAAAGGAAAATTGTAAACCGAGTCCAAGGGAGAATGTAATTAGTGCAGAGGATAACAATAGTAAAGAAAAGTCAAAGTCTCATGTAGTAACGCAGGTTCAGGTAGGCTCGGAAAGCAAAGGGGAAAAGAACGATAATCTCCGTGCTCAGGATCAGGAAAAAGTAGAAATGGCGACCTGGAAGGAAGTAAAAGTATTTTTGGGTATAATTGATGAAATGCGAAGAGAACATAGGGAAATGAGGAGTGAACTTTGGAATTTTAGAGATATAAACTCAAAGGAGGGAGAGGAACTTAAGGAACAAAGAAAAAGTATTTCCGAGGAAATAGAGAAGATAGATAAACTTCATGATAGGGCAAGCCAAAATTGGTATACGATATCCAAACAGGAATTGGAAGAATTGTATAAGGAAATCCCTAATGTTAAAGAGTCTTTAAGAGAAACAAAGAAGAAATTTGTGGAACGTATGGAGAAAGAAGGAAAAATGGAATTAGTTTCGTGGAAACAGATAGATCCATTCATTGAGGAAATAAATAAAATAATAAAGCAACTATGGGATATGGAAAGAAAGTGGGATAAGATATGGTGGAAGACCAATTACGAGGAGTGCGACAAGAAGAAATACCTTGAGGGACAAACAAAGCGTATAAGAGAAATAAGGGATAAGGTGTATCAGCTCAGAAGTTGGATATATAAGAACAAAGATATAATGACTATCCAGGAGTTAGCCGAATTGAGGGAAGTTAAAATGATGGAACACAAAGAAATGTTAGAAACCGATCTGAAGAGATATGATGAATACATATTAGCAGAGGACCTCAAAGCGAAAGAAATGGCTATCCCAGTCATAAATGAAGTCGTTGCCCAAGCTGGAAAGCCAGTAGAAATTGTAAAAGAACAAGAAGTCAAGATGGAAGAGTCTAAAATTGATATTAAAGAAGAAAAAGAAGTGGAGATTGCAATAACTCCAGTGGAAATTGAGGAAAACCTTGAGATCTATCCTGAAGAACAAATGGAAACTCAAGAGGAAATGGGAATTCCAGACCAGGAGAACAGTCGAAATGAAAATGAGCTGCAAAGTGAAGAAAATGATTTTGATGGAAAGGTTGAGCTGGAAGATCAAGAAATAATCTCAGAACAGGAGATAACAAAAGAATTGAAGTCAGGGGAAACGGAAATAATAATTCCTGAAGAAATGGAGAAAGTAAATGAAACCATAATAGAAACTATCGTCGAGGCACCGATAGAAACAGAGGTTCAAGATTTCATAGAGATTTAAAGGGAAAACCCAGAAGAAATTCTGGAGAAGAAGAAAGATAAGATACAATTAGAAGAAGAAGAAGAAGGACAAAATTTGAAAGCACAGATCCTTGAATTAATGATTAAATACCAGGACTGGCAACAAAAGAAAAGAGAAAGGGAGAAAGATGCCAACAAAAGCCAAGAAAACCTCAAAGGAAAAGATGAGATTGTTGGAAATAATGAAAAGAAGGAAGGAGATGCCTTTGAAGAAAATCAGGAAAGAAGAAAACCGCAATTGGTCGTCGGTTTACAAGAAAATAGATACCCCATGGAAACCAGGAAAGGAGGAGATACAACGTACAATGCCTTGGAGGAAGAGGACGCTCAGGCATATTTCAGCTGGAAGCTCCGTAAAAAGAAAGGGAAGGATAAAAAGAAGAGAAAGAAGGGAGATCTGAAGGATCTAAAGAATTGGAAGAGTCGAAAAAAGAAATAATCTTTGGAAATGCCATCTCGATGCGAGATGAAGGAAAAGATTATTCCAATGTAACCAACGGGTTAAGCCATATGTAACCGTTGAAGAATAAGAGGAATAAAATAATTTTGTTTGAAATACCATCTCAAAAAGAGATGAGGAAGGTGGAAGAAAACCAGAAAGAGTCAGGTGAGGTTAGACCGAGCTCTTAAAAATCAAAGGAAATGTTACAGACTTGAAGTCTGAGAACAATAATGATGAAGTGACGGGTAAAGCCAGTTGCACCCGCAAGGTAATTAAAAGAAGGTCATTAGGTTGACAATACGAAATGAAAAGAGAACAGACCGACAAGAAGTCCGTCTTATGAAAAGAGAAAAGAAACAAAACGATTTGACTCAAGTTTGGAGAGTGCACACCAGACTAGGGAAGAATTGTAAACACCCGGACGTGACAAGAAATTTATGACCCTGAGTAAAGACGTCAGCAAGGGGGAATGAATGAATGGGACCTTTTATGAGACCCAAAGACAAGCCAGAGAAGAAGGGAACTTTAAAGAAATAAAAGAAACAAAAGATGCGGACAACGTTATGATGGATTCGATGAATAAAGACAGATAAGATTAATTGAAAAAAAAATCCTCAAATTCTTTCGAAAATTTATTTACCTAAGGAGGGGTGAGATGAACCCATGTACCATTGGCTCAAAAGGGGTCGAATCCATGAATTTGACAAAGGAAAGAAAGAATCATACAGTCTCTAAGGGAACGGAGAGAAATATCAAGCCAGGATTCTAGCCTAATGTTGTGCAAGCGATGAGGACCAGGTGTTCAGTAGATGAGATCATGCCTCTTGACATTCAGAAGGAGCCAGTCATGGATATTAATAGAACGAGTGGAAAATTTTTACTGTAAGACAAGGAAGCGTGACTCGGAAATCCAGCTTAGCTTGCAGGAAAACGGCAACACCGCCGACGTGCCAGTAGAAGAATAATTAAATTTAACCCATTTACAGGAATGAAAATAAGTAAATAATCACTGGACTGTGAATCATTTCGGATTAGAGATTTTTGTGTAAAGAAAAACCTTGTAATAATTGCACAGAAAAAAACTGCAAACGCAGTATACGTCATTGGGGATTCACTGAGACCCGAGGAGGGGAGAATTTAAAAATGAACAGCAACACCCACGCAGCTGAAGACTACAAATTAATTAATATCTCCGAATTGCACGATCGATTCTTATGCGCAATGAGATCATTTGACGTTGAGAAGACGAGCTTTCTGAAGACATAATTTTTATAATTGTGCAACCATTATTTCAAAAGTTGGTCACGAAAAGGACTAGAGTTTTATCTTTTTGTGGCTAAATAGTATAAAACTCCTGGCAGAGCCAGGCCAAACATGCAGTTACTCTGACAGCCCGTGAGGGGGCGTCACTCTGTATCACACCGAATGCAGTTACTCTGACAGCCCGTGAGGGGGCGTCACTCTGTATCACACCGAATGCAGTTTCCGATAGCCCAGGAGGGCGTCACTTTGCATCAGTACATGCAGTATTCCGAGAGCCTAGGAGGGCGTTACTCTGCATCAGTACAAGCAGTATTCCGACAGTCCGTGAGGGGGCGTCACGCTGAAACACACCGAAGACAGTATACCAGCTTTCCTTGAGGGAAAAAAAACGCTGTATCACACCGAATGAAGAATATCCGATAGCCACGGGCGTCGCGTTATCAATAATTTACGTGCCTCCGTAAGGAGTCGTAAAGCAGTAAAAGTACAGTATCGCCGTGTTTTAAAAAGTAGGAAAATCCTAGTTACAGGATTTAGGTCCGACAGTATAAAAGTTTACAGTGAAAAGTTCGTAAAATATAGTCAGAGCAGGCTGCGAACGTAGGACTCAAGGCGATAGGTCTTTAAGTAAACGACCAAAAGTATCATAGCGTACGGAAGTACCGTAACAGAGAGATAAACAATTTATCTAATTTAAAGAACCCGAGCAGGGACAGAGAAATAAGGTTCGTATGTATTCTCGAAGATTAGAAGTACTAGAACCGAATAAGCAAAGGAGAAGACAGGAAACTATAGACATTCGTTTCAAGAAAGCAGACGAACTATTCAAAAGCACTAAGACGCAAGAAGTATTAGTTGCTAAAAATCCATAGGTCACCGGTAAATTATCAAGGGGACCGTGAACAGAACAGACTTTCATTAAGATCAATAAACAGAATCTAAAAGGGGAGCCGTTCGTGTCAGAGGAATAGCAGATCGTCCAGAACGGGATTCGAAGGAGTGCTATTGCAGGGAGGAAGTAAATAATTCGAGACTTTCACATTCAGAGAGGATGGGAAGCCGACATTACTAAATTTCACCCTTGGAGACGGGAGATCAAGAGGTCACGTGTGATAGGTATAAATAGCGGCCTAGTGATCAAAAAGTGTGAAGTGTATATATATCAAGATTTTAGTGTTAAAAATAATATATTTTCAGTGTTTTATTGTGTGTTCTAAACGGATACACCAGTGTATTTAAAATGTTATTAGTGGTAAATGTATACGTGTTAAATATGTGTCAAGATATGTCTGTACATGCAATGAAGTTGTACACGATGGAGTAAGTTAAAAAGTGGGCCAAAAATGACACATCGCACGAGGAGAAGGGTCAGAAAACGACCTTAAACATGTGAGTAAAGATTTTCATTATGTTTTGGTGTCGGGGAAACGATTGTGTACAAATCCACCGGAGTTTTTGAGAAAAAGGGATGTTTCTAAATAACTAAATACAGAATAAGAACGCGGTCTGAACAAAAATAGAATTTTGAGAAATTATAAATAATTATTTGAAAGAATAAATCCTGTAGAGGAAATGTATGAATAAAATGTCAGTGTATTTGACGAATGTTATAAGAGCAAGCGTAATAATAATAATTATCATGAAAGATATTTAAATAAAGTTAAATTTGAGTTATATGAAAGAATAGCTTTTGAGCTTTTGTAAGGAATGAAGATATAATATGAATAATAATAATAATAATAATAATAATAACAAGGTAAGGAAATATAAATGAAGATCAAATTGAATGATATGAACATAAGAGCGTTGGAGCCTTAATAAAAAGTATAAGACATGTTATTAACGCATGTTCTTAAAATAGAGCAATTATTGTCAAAGGAAAAGATTAATATAAAAATTGAGATATGTATCAATTGTTAATATGGAATTTGTCAGTTCTTTGGAAGACGATAGGCTTAAAAATAAGGTATAGCGCAACGGAGCGCAATTAAAATAAAATGTCACGCTAGGAACGCGTAAAAGTTAAAATACTTGGTAAGTTACTTATGAAGGGTAGTTGATTGCAGTGAATTGAGATATGTTGTAAGTCCTCTAATTGTGACGTAGATCACGAGGCCATGTGTGTGTTATTATGTAAAAGGGAGCAAATGTATGGTATTATTGAGCGTAGGTCATGTAGGCCACGGCCGACTTTAAATCGCATTTTGTATAAGTCCTCCAATATGGGAATGGTTCCCGAGGCATGTTAAGAGATTCGAACCTAGAATCCTCTTGTTGTTAAAGCCCCTTAATTTTTCGTCGTAGAATGTGTATTACTCTTCCCAATCAATGAGGACCCTCTCATAATTAATAAATGCCAAGGTTACGAAAGTGGTTTATGAACCTATAATATTGTTGAAAGAAAATAAGTGAAGTAAAAGCCAGGTCTCCCCAAGGAACTGAAAATGAAAGGAAGGTTTGTTTAAAAGATTTGAAGAGAGCTCCACCCGCAGACGAAACGGGAAGTTTCCCGCACAGTCATAAATCACGCTCAAGTATTACGGTCAGACCCTAGGAGCAGGAGGGGTGGCTGAAGGCCGTCTTGTAAGAAGTAATGAATACACCGTGAGTGTTTAAAGTTGTCAATGACCCGGGAATTGAACCGAGGTCCTTGTAGATGAAATTATCGCTTGCCAGTTCAGATCGTAGTTTTCTTATGTGATAATGGTCTTATAAGACAAAATAATAAATAACAATCCCTATTGTAATGTCGTATGGAAGTAGGATTTCCACGAGTTAAATGAAGGTAACTAGGTTCCGGGAGTAATCATAGTTTTTGACTTTGTCAAGTAATCTTTATAACTCTGGAGTACACAAGAATTTTCCCGATCACCGTGATGAATTTGTAAAACTTGAGAGAGATAGTAAATGCTGAGAACATGTGAAGTGCCCAAATATTGAAGTAAATAATTAATGTGTAATTTAAAAGGTAATTATATATTTGTTTTGATGATAAGAAAAGATAGAAAATAGTTTTTGAGGTGTATAAAGGAATGACACCATTATTATTGGAAAATATCGAGCCAAAGGAGCTCGTAGTTATATGGAGCTTTAAGATAGATACTTTATGGAAGTAAAAATAATTATGAATTGTTGGTTTTAAAGGAAACCATGTGTTTTAATATAATATTTGTGTAATTCTATTTTATTCCTTGTTCATTTGGAACAAGTAGAAGATTATTGGTCAGTAATTTAATTGTTTTATTGTTTGTAGCGCCATAATTTTGGTTAATTAAATGTTTTAAAATAGGAGTTGATTTTGTTGTTATTTTTGCAAGTGTATCCTCTATTTAATCCAAAATGTGTAAGTCACAGAGTGGGAGAACATACTACAACCCCGAAAATCCCGAATTGAGCAATGCTGGCATACTGTGATTTGCATATTTCTTGCTAAAAGGGCACAATAGATAATAATATTGTAGTTTAATTTCCAGGAGGGCATATATCGCAGTGTTGCCAAAATGATTATAAGCCTGCTGATAGGTCCAAGTTTTAAATGCATATAACTGCTACACTATCATTTGGATTTCTACCAAATTTCGTATGTGCTATGAGTACACAAACAGATATAACTGAGGGTATTCTTAAGAGCTGCCAGGGCTGCCAACTGTTAATAAATGCTCTCACTTTTTTATCCAAATACCCATATATCAGAAAGTATGCAAGTCGACAGCTTTAAACTATGCACACGTATAGTAACTGATATTCTATATTAATTTGGAGTAACTTACATACGTCAGTGCTACCAACACAATTCTAAGCCTGCTGAGAGGTCCAACTTTAAAAACATATAACTTCAATACTATCATTTGGATTTCAAGCAAATTTCGTGTGTGCTATGTGTACCATAACAGGTATGACTAAGCGTATTCTTAAGATCAACCAGGGCTGCCAACTGTTAATAAATGCTGTCTCTATTTTTGTTACCCTAATATCAATATATCAGAATGTATGCTAGCCAGTAGCTCTAAATTTTGCACATGTATAGTACCTGGTATCCTAGATTTATTTGGAGTAACTAATAAACATCAGTGCTGCCAACATGATTCTAAGCCTGCTGATAGGCCCTATATTAAAACGCATGTAACTTCTATACTAACTAATGGATTTCATTCAAATTTGACACAACAATAGATCATATTATTTCGGATTATTTCTGATCAATACATGTATATCATTGTTGCCAACATGATTTTACGCTTGCTGTTAGATCCAATGTTTAACTGCATGTAGCGTCCATGCTAACCATGGGACTTCAACCAAATTTTGTATTCTGTACCTTAAGAGATGGAACTAAGAATATATTTAGTCACCAGGGCTGCCAACTGTAGTTCTCTATTAGGCTACATTAAGATAGGCATACAGTCTTTCAAACTAATTATAAATTTCGATATTACCAACTTAATTTCGGCATTATTTAAGATAGATCCATATAGATTAATCATGGGCATGAATGTTAAATTTTAAGAAAAGTAGGCTCTTTAGTTCGTCACCGAACTTTTTGTTTTCTGTAAATTTGTTTGTAAATTGCATGTGTCAGTGCTGTAGTTAGTAAATAGCTGTTTCCTTATTCATAATTATCATTATGGGAAATTGACCTGAATGTTACATCCATTATACTGTACTACTTATCACCCTCAGTACCACCACCACCACCACCACCACCACCACCACCACCCCAAAAATATATATTTTTAAAATATTGGTTTCTGTTAGGTAAGTATCATGTGCCAGTTCTGTAGTAGTATTCATTATCATCCATAAAGCAAATAAATCCACCGAGCGAAGCCAGGCACTACTGCTAGTACTATATATTTGTCAAATACCACTCACTCACTCACTCATTCATTCATCACGACATCTCCGAAACCACCGAACGGATTAGAATGAAATTTGGTATGCAGCTTTCTCAGGGGCCGTAGGTGCTCGCTAAGAAAGGTTTTCAAAAAATTCACTCGGGATCATGGTCAAACCGCGAAAACCGCGATTATATGAAGCAATGCGGGCTGCAGCACGTCGCCCCTACCAGTCTTTGCAGGCAGTGAGCTTACTGTCGTAACGTGCACGTCATTGTTGTCTGCGCTCCCGACCTTTACCCTCTCTCTCTGTTCAAACAGTACGTCTATATAATTTCTCTTTGTACTTTATACTTTCACCATTACTTTATAATCATCATATTGCATTATACAGGGTTATTCACCTAAGATGTTACTCGCCAATATCTTCTAAACCGTTAAAGATATCAATATTCTGTTTTCACTTTTGGAAATGATGCTAAGGGGCTCATACATTAACTTATACTGTGTTTTCCTTTCTTTGTGAATAGCTGAGATATTGGCACCAACTTCGTTTCTTAATGGAACTATACTAATTTTTGCATACAGGAAAACTGATTTCACTGAGACATATTCAACGGAGTTATTATTTTCCAAATCGGACGAGTACTTTTTGAGAAATCGATGATATGAAAATTGGGCTAGGCCACGCCTTCTTTCGGTGACGCGTGTTGTGTGAGAGCGAATGGCTAGTACATAGCTTGTTGGTACGCTTAAATAGCGTTACAGGTGTAGTTTGTTTCAAAACAAAATGAATTATTATCGAAGTTTGGTATTTTGGGATTATAAATAAGCGATGAAAAGAAATAGAAAAATGAAGTTTCAGTTGTTGCCTAATAAATTCTTCCGTCACTTAATGTTTGGAATAATGGGATGATTTAACAGATGGTGAAGTACATTGCTATTCATTTCCTATAACATGTAGAATAAATAGGGTTATTCACCTAAGATGTTACACGTAAATAACGTTTAAACCATTAAAGGAAGGAAGGAAGATTGTAGTTGTACGTGACCGTGAATCTTGTGATTATGAGCCACGGGACCTCCTTTTTACGTGGAATCCGAACCACAGGACATGGCATTTCACTTCGAAAAGCTCGCATGCATTGACCGGGAATTGAACCCAGTCCACCTTGGTGAGAGGCCAACAGCTTGACCTCTTGATCGTGGCAGAGCCGGAAATCGAACCTCGGAACTCCGGGATGGCAGCTAAGCATGCTGACCACTACACCACGCAGGCGACCTCTCCAGACTAAAACACTGCAAGGGGTATAGAGAATAGCTGTTGTTATTTCATTTCCGGGGCTTGGACATCGTGGTCATGTAGGCCCATGTGCTTGGGTGTGTGTGTGTACTGTATTTATGTTAGAAAGTATCTGATTACCTGTGTTACTGTGGTGCCTCTAGTGGTGTACTGTATTCCTAATTTAGGCGAGGAATTGGGACGGAGGCGGCCGTTGTCGTCAGTAAGGAACCCTCCCGACATTTGCCTGGAGTAGCCGTGGGAAACCACGGAAACACTTCCAGGATAGCTGAGATGGGTATCGAACCCACCTCTTCTCAGTCTGCCTAACGAGGTGGAGTGTACCCCGTTCCAGCCCTCCGACCAGAATTAAATTGCTTATCAGAGCCGGGAATTGAACCCAGACCACCACAGCGACAGCTGAGAGTCCAAGCCGCTACACGTGTTTAAGAAAGTCGACGGGGTACGGAGAAGAGTGACTGTTTGTTGTTACAGAATTTCATTTCCGGGGCTTTGAGAGCGTGGTCAGGTAACCCCGTTTGCTTGGGTGTGTGTGGTGAGTTCGCCAGTCATACAATAACGTTGAACATCACATTATGTGTACGATAGTTTACAGTACATGCCTGGTATCCGTTCTGTGGCTGGAATCACACCCACGAACCTGCTTGCCCGACTGCACGCAGTCTGATGCGGCATGCACAACAGCGTATGTTGTTTTTATTGATATCTCAAAAAGTAACTGCCCGATTTTGAAAATACTTACATACTTAAACTTGTACGCAGTTGAACTTTTAGACCAGCACTATGAATTCTTGCCGTTCCATTCAAAATATGGAACTAGTATCAATATCTCGGTTATTACTTACCCCATTTGAACAAGTAGCACATTATTTTCCATCCCCTGGATATCATTTACAAATATAAAAACAGAATACCCATATCATTAATGGTTTAGACGTTATTTCCGTGTAACATCTTAGGTGAATAACCCTATTTATTCTACATGTTATAGGATATGAATAGCAATGTACTTCACCATCAGTTAAATCGTCCCATTATTCCAAACATTAAGTGTCGGAAGAATTGGTTAGGCAACAACTGAAACTTCATTTTTCTATTTCTTTTCATCTCTTATTTATATTTCCCAAAATACCAAACTTCGATAATAACGACTACGATTCTGATTACAGGATATTCATTTTGTTTTGAAACAGACTACATCTGTGACGCTATTTAAGTGCACCAACAAGCTATGTACTAGTCATTCGCTCTTACACAACGCGTCACCGAAAGAAGGCGTGGCCTAGCCCAATTTTCATATCATCGATTTCTCAAAAAGTACTCGTCGGATTTGGGAAATAATATCACCGTTGAATATGTCTCATTGAAATAATTTATGCTGTATGCAAAAATTAGTATAGTTCCATTAAGAAAAAAGAAGTTGGTACCAATATCTCAGCTATTCACAAACAAAGGAAAAAACAGTATAAGTTAATGTATTAGCCCCTTAGCACCGTTTCCAAAAGTGAAAACAGAATACTGATATCTTTAACGGTTTAGAAGATATTGGCGAGTAACATCTTAGGTGAGTAACCCTGTATATTAGCCTTTAGTTGACGTAACTGTAGAGTTCCTTTGTTTGTTGGATTAGGTACGGCGTTTTTCATCATTTCTTGGTAGTACATAGTTAGAAAGCAGAGTACAGGCAGCTGAGATGAGATTCCTGAGATGTATGGTCCAGAAAACGTGGAGAGACAGAGTGAGAAATGAAGATATACAGAATGAACTGGGAGTACAGAAACTAAATGACAAACTGGAGCAAAACAGATTGAGATGGTTTGGAGATGTCAAACGGATGAATGAAGTAAGGCTACCAAGACGACTGATGACAGGGAAGAGAGGACGAGGAAGACCAAGAATGCGTTGGATGGACTCGGTGGAGAATAGCATTAGAAAACAGAACCTGGATTGGAACACCGTTTCGGAAGAGGAATGTGGAACGACAGAACAAAGTGGAGAGGAACCATATTTGCCTCCACCCTGTGTCATCTGGAAAAAGTGAAATGAGGAAGAAGAAGACATAGTTGTAATGAAAAGTAGACTTTGGTAAAAGAAAATTACCTCTACCAACGTTAATTTTGATAAGTTAAGCTAGGTCGATTCCATTTATCAGGTATTATTAAGTAGAGATTTGTTTTATTACGTTAGGAGAATATCCCTCAACGTCATTACAGCACTCAAGCACCTTTGAAGAAGACCGTGTCTGCCGCTAATTTTACAGCTTCGGAATATTTGAGCTTGAGGGTGATAATTCTTATCTTTACT
Organism: Meconema thalassinum; assembly: GCA_946902985.2. NCBI lineage: Eukaryota > Metazoa > Arthropoda > Insecta > Orthoptera > Tettigoniidae > Meconema > Meconema thalassinum. Next base: position 798,231,977 of record OX336388.2, on the reverse strand, counting down.
TATTTCGCAATCTTCTCAATCAGTTTTAGGTTGATATGTATGCAAAGATTGAGACAGGGGGACTACTTTGGATTCGCATCAATCAGAAAAAGTTGAGAAGTTAGGAATAAGTGCACCTGAAGGATGCAGTGAGTAAAGCTGTCAGCCGTTTGTCAGATATTGGTAAAATGGTCGACTTGCCGTCGATTTTCACTGGAGGCCCGTGCTATATGCATTAACGCATGCGCCATTTTGTACGTCCTATTTTTTTTATAACGTTCACCTGCAATCCAAAATGGTCCGAAGTAGTCGAGCACCTGAAACAAGGTCAACAACCTCAAGATAGGCATGATTTGGTAGCGCGGGAATTCCCTTTGAAAGTCAAGCACATGATAAGACTTCTTAATAAGGGTTGTATCTTTGGTCCTTCAAGGTGCCACACGTATTCCATTGAATGGCAAAAGCGAGGATTACCTCACGTTTAAATACTTCGGTGGCTGGAAGAAAAGCTAAGGCCTGAAGACATCGACAAGGTGATCATTGCTGAGATTCCTGACCCAAATCTAGACCCTGCTCTCCATGAGATTGTCAAGGCAACCAAGATCCACGGTCCATGTGGAGTTCTCAACAGGAGTTCGTCTTGCATGGTGGAAGGAATATGCAACAAGAAGTACCCCAGACCACTCATCAAGGAAACCCAAACCGGGGAAGATGGGTATCCCAAATATCCCAGGCTGCCCACTTCGGAGGATGGGGTTTCCATTGTTAAAAGTCCTCTCGGCACGCCGGAAGGCGGAGGTAGATTTCATCGGGCAAACTTGGGGATAGGCGAAAATAGGCAGAATATGCACGTTTTCGTAGAGGGATCAGACCTCATTTATTGTGAGAAAGTATTTTATAATTGGAGCTTAAATAACTTTGTTTTTCATCATTTTATGCATATTTTAAACATTTTATTGTCTTATGGGGACGGTAACCTTCTTGTCATTTGGGGTACATTTTTGTACTTGTGGTCACACTGTCCTTATGCAAGGTTTCGACACTGATGTGTAACTATGTAACGGTCTGTTACTTCTTCACGCAAAATTATATCTCCCGCAGTGATTTTGGTTGGTTCCTCAGTTTAGGGACTGCGACAACGCGGTCATGTAACCCCGTGTACTTTGGGTGAGTGTAGAATCTGTCTGATAAACAGTGTGAATTGTGATGGCTGTATTAGTCTGTAATTCGGGTAAGGACTGCATACGGTCAATTTCAAGCAGTAGTTCCTAATGTTGCTACCAGATACTACCGTCAACGACACCTAGCTCTGAACTTGGCTACGAGATGCCACCGCAACCAGCAACTCGTAATGAACGTTTGATCTTCCCCTCCAAAGGAAAGCATACTGAGGGATTTTTAGCGCTCTTAGAACATCCGACGACTTCGGCCGGCTTTGAACCCGCGAACTTTGGCATAGAAGTTCAGCATACTACCAGTTACGTCACCGAGGACGCTTCTCACTTAGTCAGATGGAAATCTGAATGTGATCGCGTGCAAGTATGTTGTCATGGCAACGTCTGATGGCTTATCCCTCATCAATTTAGTAGTGTTGTCATGGCAACTGGAGAAGTATAAATTCTGTCCTAAAACTTCCCCATACGTGAGAACGAAACGCATCAGGCGAAAGCCTGACCAAAATAACTACTGTGGTCAAGAAAATTAGACTGAAACGGTGCGGGGGTATTGGGCATGAAATACGTGACTAGAAAACCAATATAGGGAGCAATGCATTAACAATTTTATTCCTAATAACAAATTTATAATGAACAAACAAATTGCACTTAAGTGCTTATTACAGAAATTAACAATTATAAATGTAGCAAAGTGTGAGGGCCTGATTACAGAACCCAGATTATAGAAAGGTCCATGAAAAGCTTGCTTGATTGGAGAAAAGTTGAGCTTAATATATAAAAATGCAGTTTATAAAAAGAGAGAACCATAAAAAATAATTAAGAGTGTAATAACTGGTATGATATAAGCTCTTTATAAAATTAAACTTATCTTTGAAGAGAGTTGAAGAGAGTTGAAGAGAGTTGAAGAGAGTTGAAGAGCCAGCTCCTTAAAAAGTTCCAGCTAGCACACGTTGAGTTAAAAGTCTTCACGGTTTTCTTGGAAGGAGGCGTACATGGCCTAGAGTTATGTGCACCATCGATAAAATGTCAACTTTCTTTTCTTGCGCAGGAATGACATTTATAGTTTCCAAGAGCTGATCCAGAGATGTTTCGAAGGACGATTCCAAGTATCCCCTCTAAGGTGAAGTTGAAGAGTACAGCGGCTGGCAATTATTCTTGCCATCTTGAGCAATACGTCATGGTGCAGATCTTGTGACGTAACTGCTCGCTAGCGTAGATATCAGCGATGGTGTCATGAGAGGTAGCGGTGACCAGCTGGTTGAAGTGATCAGCAGTGGTGAATCAGAAGTGTTGAAGTGGGTCAGAAGTGGCGGTTGATCCGAAGTGATGAAGAACGCCAGCAAGCGGCGTCTTAAATAGGGACCATAGAACTCTCTCGAAGTTTGGAGATCGCCCGACCAGACAAAGTCCTGCCATTGGTCGAACGAAAGTCAGGGTGACGTCAGTCGACACTACTCAGCAGACAGTGGATCAACCAGTAGATGTCTGGTATGTCATGAGTGAGGCCGCCTGAGATAGCGAGACTGAAACACTCGAGGTGAGAACTATAATATCTATGAATAAGTGATTGATAACAAGATTATGCATATGGTTTAAGCAATTAACAATTGTAAATAAATAATTACCATTCGGGGATCTCAGTAACAATAAATAAAATTTGACCGACAAATGGGCCAAGCTAAACATTGAAAGTATCACAAAAGTGATCATGCTCCGAGAACTCCGAATGAAAACAAACAAAAGAATCAGTCAAAGCAAAACATGGATAACAGACGAGGATAAACTAAGACTCGAAAGGCAAAACAGAAATAGCAGAGATGGGTCTAGTATAACGACCTTTACTAGTTAAAACATCAACAACTCTGACACGTTTATCACGGCCAAAGTGGCAGTGAATAACTCTACCTAGGTTCCACACGAGAGGCGGAGATGGGTCTCGAAGAAGAACCATGTCCCCCACTCGTGCATCTGGTTGAGGAAGCCGCCATTTCTCACGCCTATTTAGCAAGCTGAGATATTCTATCTTCCATCGGCGCCAAAAAGAACAGCGCAAAGATTCTACTTTTCTCCAAAAGATAGGCAAGTTAGGATCACAGCGTCGAACCAGCAAAGGCGGAGTAGCAGCAAGCGAACAGCCAATCAGGAAGTGACTGGGTGTTAAAGGTAAAAGATCCTTAGGATCGTTTGAAAGAGGGGTCAGAGGTCTGGAATTTACAATACCTTCAATTTGAATAATCAAAGAGTTGAATTCCTCATAAGAAAGTATGGTAGGACCAAGAGTTTTCTTAAGCTGTCTTTTAGTAAGTTTGATGCAGGACTCCCATCGGCCCCCATGATGGGGAGCATAAGGCGGGGTGAAATGCCATTTGAAACCTTTAGAATAGGAAAAGTTGGAAATTTTTTCTTTAGCAGAAGGGGAGCTTAACACTTTTTTCCAGAGATCAGAAGCGCTTACAAAAATTTTTGCATTATCTGAAAAAACTTCAGATGGAACACCCCTTCTAGCAGCAAATCTAGAAAAGGCGGCCAGAAAGTAGGATACAGAAGCGTTCGTAACCAACTCAAGGTGGATAGCTCCCGTCACCATACATACAAATAACGAGATGTAGAGTTTACCTAAGCTTTTGCGCTTAGATGAAGAGGGATTGGTCTGATATATGTAAGGACCTGCGTAATCGATCCCAGTAAGAGCAAAGGGCTTACTAGGTTCTGAACGAAATGGAGGTAAATTACCCATAATCTGCGTGGCGGGCCTTGGTTTAACCTTGAAGCAAGGTATACACTTTTTGACAACAGAAGAAACCTCATGAACGCCATTGATGATCCAGTAGAGTTCATGAATTAGACAGAGCAAGGTGCGAGTGCCAGCATGAAGGTGTTTATAATGAAACTTTTTTATTATAAGGGTAGTGATAGGATGCTTTGAAGGAAGGATGATGGGATGCTTTTTCCCATCCTCACAACTAGACATAGCTAATCTTCCACCCACACGTATTATGCCGTCCTGGTCTAGAAAAGGAGTGAGTGGTGAAAGCCTGCTAGACTTGGGTAAATCTTTACCACTTATAAGAGCTTGCTTTTCAGGAGCAAATACTTCCTGCTGAACAAGTAACAAAATCTTGCAAGTAGCAAATTCTAACTCTACTCTGGAAAGAAAGGGTTGAGGCTTCAATGGTTGATCAATTACTAAATATTTCCATCGGAAGATATAAGACACTACACGAATCAATTTATCAAATGAAGAGTAACTATGAAAAAGGCTAGTAGAAGTAGAAGTAAGATGCGACGTGACAGGGTCATTACGGGCATCAGGTATTTCTTCTGCAGATTGATTAGCTAAGCGAGGCCAGCAAGATGATTCCTGACTTAGCCAAGGAGGACCATTCCAGTACAGGTCTGAAGAAATCAATTTTTTAGGCGTGCAACCACGTGATATTATATCCGCGGGGTTTTCACGGCTAGGAACATGTCTCCATTGTTCAGAATGAGAGACTTCATGAATCTTAGAAACGCGATTTGCCACAAAGGTATTCCAATGAGAAGAAGGCTTGGAAATCCAAGCTAATACAATAGAAGAATCGCTCCAAAAAAATGTGCGGGAAAATTTTAACTTTAAACTGACATTTAGTTTAGTAGCTAATTCTGTTGCCATTAAAGCAGAGCATAATTCTAATCTCGGCAATGATACTGTTTTAAGTGGAGCAACCTTAGATTTAGCGCACACTAAATTAGAAAATCCAGGGAAAGTATCTGAGGAACGTCCTACTATGTATGCACAACAGCCATAAGCTCGTTCTGAACTATCAGAAAATACATGCAGGTCATACTGCTGGTATAAGGGATTAGAAATTAAAGGGCGGGGTATAGAAACCTTGGAGAGATCCAGCAAACTGCTGCGATACTCTAACCATTCTTCTACAAGAGGAAGGGGGAGATTTTCATCCCAGTCTGATTTTAATGACCAAAGCTTTTGCAAGAACATTTTTGCAACAATAACTATAGGAGCAATATATTGCAAAGGATCAAAGATCTTTGCGATTTCTGACAGAACTTGTCTCTTAGTTACAGGGGGAGATTCTGACAGATGTACCTGATAAGAAAAGGTATCAGAGGAAGGACACCAAAAAACACCCAATGCTTTTACGGCTGCTTCATTAGTAGGAATGGCAACAAATTCATCAACTGGGACCTCTGATGAAAATTTTGATATAAATTCAGTGGAATTTGAAGTCCATTTATGGAGCGGAAAACCACCTCCTAGGAGTAGGGATTTCAAATCTTCGCACACAAGGAGCGCTTCAGAAATATTAGGGAAAGAGCACAAGAAATCGTCGACATAAAATGCCGTTTTTAATGACTCAGAGGCCAAAGGATGATACAGATGACCATCTTGCTCGGCTAACATGTGGAGAGACCGAATCGCAAGAAAGGCTGAAGGCTTCAGGCCATATGTCACAGTCTTCAATCTAAATATCTTTATGGGTTTGGAACTCTCATCGCGCCACAATATTCTTTGCAGATCTTGCTGCTCAGAATTTACGAGAATCTGCCGATACATCTGCTTAATATCTGAGATTACAGCAATAGGAAACCTTCGAAAATTAAGCAAAACAGAGGTGATATCTGTTTGAATCGCGGGACCACATTGCAAGGTATCATTTAAAGAGATTCCATTGGAATCTGGTGATGAGCCATTGAAAACTACTCTTATATTGTCTTGTGTTAAGGAATTTTTCCATACCGGATGATGATTTAAATAAACTATTTCATTTAAAGGATGGTCAATTTCTTCTGATTTAGAAATTACCTCCATGTGATTGGATGATTCGTATTCCTCCATAAAGGAAGCATACTGAGTTTTGACAGAAGCATCTTGTTTGAACCGATTTTCAATAGCAAATAGTGCCCTAAGTGCTCTGGAATGCGAGCCCGTAATGGCGGGAGGATTGGGAATACGTGGAAGAGTTACTATAAATCTGCCTTCAGTATTACGGACAGTGGTTTCCTTATATAACTTTTCACAAATTTCGTTAGAAGAAGAAGAAGAAGAAGAAGAAGAAGTAGCCTGAACATTCTCAAGATCCCAGAACTTGGTTAGCTCTTGGCTCAAATCGGTACCAACAAAATAACAATTCGATACAGTTTGAATAGGATTACGGTATATTTGGCCAGTAGCAATCCAACCAAAATCAGTTTCGCGGAAGAAAACATTAGGAGCAATTTTTACTTTATTGGAATGAAGACATTGCCAAAATACGCTTGAGCTGAAAAGGAGCCCTACGGGTGAAGCTCTGTTGAAATGAGGGTCAGCTAGCTGGACAAAATTCGGGATATTCCAACTTTGAATAGGATAAGAAGTGCCAGGAATATTGTTGCCTATAGACTTGATAATCAAACAATCTAATTGCAACTGCGTACCAAGATTATTAGAGTCCTTAAGATCCACTTTAGCAAAGCTTAAGGATTGTGATTTAGAGCAGTTTATTCCTGTAACCTCTATTGAGGTAGGATGTTTTGGAAGGCCTAACTTTTGTACCAACGATTCATTAATAAAATTGTTGGTAGCGGCATTATCCAATAATCCCCTAACAGATACCCATTTTCCGTGAGAATTTTTCAATAGAACCTGCACGGTAGATAATAAAACCTGGACTTTGCCAAGCGAGGTAGAACTTTGAGCATACGACTGCGCACTATTATGAGAAGTCTCCGAGTTAGACTTGGTATTGGAACTGCTTGGTCCTGATAACCGTGGTCTTTCATGCCTGTGCAAAAGTGAATGGTGTCTTGCCCTACAATGAAAGCATAAACGTTGTGAACGGCAATTGTTTAACATATGCGTTCCTGACAAACAGTTGAAACAATGTTTTTTGTTCGTAATGAACTTTCGTCTTTCATCTACTGATAAAGATTTAAATTCATCACAATTGTATAAATTATGCGATTGCTGACACAGACTGCACGTTTGCATTTGGTTAGGTGACTGGGCATCAACAGGAAGAGCCTGTGATCTTAAAAGTCTTTGATTAGAACTGCTAACCTTATGTTTTGAGAAGGCTTTTGAATCTGAACTACTAGTTTTTTGATTAGCTATGGCGGAAAAGACTTGGCTTCTGGCCTTCAAAAAGTTAATAATCGCCTCATAAGTGCATTGCAAATTCTGGGAAAGTTCTGTTTCCCAGGCTTTTAATGTATTTGCATCCAATCTTGCAGAAATGAGGTGAACTAGAAATAAATCCCAGTGATTTACAGGTTGGTTTAAATTGGACAATGCTCTGACGTGTAACTCTGCGGTGTCAATCAACTTACGAAGTGATAAACTGTTATCTGCTTGCACGTTAGGTAACTCGAATAAGCTTTGTATATGGCGTTGAATAGATAAACGAATGTTCCCATATCTATCCTTAAGAAGATTCAGAGCAACTTCATAATTATCACTGGTCAAAGAAAGTGCTTGAATCAGGTTAAGTGCGTTGCCTTGAACTGCCAGACGCAAGTAGTGAAATTTTTGTATTACTGGTATAGAAGTATTCTCATGTACTAAAGAATTGAATAATTCAAAAAATGGTTCCCATTCTATGTCTTTACCAGTAAATTTGGGTATTTCTAATTTGGGTAATATAATGCGTGAAGAAGATGTAGAAGATGCTGCAGAAGTTTGATCTTCTTGTTTTTCTTTTAAAGATAAAGCCCTAATAAGCTGTTTAGCTTCAGCAAATCCCTGATAGTATAATTTTTCAACTTCCAACCTATCACTTTGCTGGTCCGGATGCTGAGTTTCTATACTGCATTGTATCTCATCATATTTCTCAAAGGCTTGTTCATAATTCTTAAGCCTCTGCGAAATTATGTCAAGATTATGCTCTTGGGGTTCGAGTTCCGTTAAGAAAGTACGAAATCGTGTGAGCTTGCCCTTACAAGAGGCTCTGGAGTTGCTAAGTTTTTCATCAAGGTTAGGCATATTACAAGTTGTTTGTTACTCACGTCAATATTGTGACTTCGAGTACTGGAAGTCAGAGGATGACAGCTTGCTATGTAGTAAGGTTTAGTCTGATGCGGAAGAAACCGGCTTAGCTTACGTTTCTCTCCTCTGCCGCACATGCGCCTTAAGCTGAAACGTACAATGTGAATTAGTGTTGAAACACAATGAACAAAAATTGTTAATGCAAAATTCACAATATTAAACTTATATAGGGATCCAGGGTGCAACAGATATGTTTCCCGGGGGTGAGGCACCAATAAAATGGAGAAGTATAAATTCTGTCCTAAAACTTCCCCATACGGGAGAACGAAACGCATCAGGCGAAAGCCTGACCAAAATAACTACTGTGGTCAAGAAAATTAGACTGAAACGGTGCGGGGGTATTGGGCATGAAATACGTGACTAGAAAACCAATATAGGGAGCAACGCATTAACAATTTTATTCCTAATAACAAATTTATAATGAACAAACAAATTGCACTTAAGTGCTTATTACAGAAATTAGCAATTATAAATGTAGCAAAGTGTGAGGGCCTGATTACAGAACCCAGATTATAGAAAGGTCCATGAAAAGCTTGCTTGATTGGAGAAAAGTTGAGCTTAATATATAAAAATGCAGTTTATAAAAAGAGAGAACCATAAAAAATAATTAAGAGTGTAATAACTGGTATGATATAAGCTCTTTATAAAATTAAACTTATCTTTGAAGAGAGTTGAAGAGAGTTGAAGAGAGTTGAAGAGAGTTGAAGAGCCAGCTCCTTAAAAAGTTCCAGCTAGCACACGTTGAGTTAAAAGTCTTCACGGTTTTCTTGGAAGGAGGCGTACATGGCCTAGAGTTATGTGCACCATCGATAAAATGTCAACTTTCTTTTCTTGCGCAGGAATGACATTTATAGTTTCCAAGAGCTGATCCAGAGATGTTTCGAAGGACGATTCCAAGTATCCCCTCTAAGGTGAAGTTGAAGAGTACAGCGGCTGGCAATTATTCTTGCCATCTTGAGCAATACGTCATGGTGCAGATCTTGTGACGTAACTGCTCGCTAGCGTAGATATCAGCGATGGTGTCATGTGAGGTAGCGGTGACCAGCTGGTTGAAGTGATCAGCAGTGGTGAATCAGAAGTGTTGAAGTGGGTCAGAAGTGGCGGTTGATCCGAAGTGATGAAGAACGCCAGCAAGCGGCGTCTTAAATAGGGACCATAGAACTCTCTCGAAGTTTGGAGATCGCCCGACCAGACAAAGTCCTGCCATTGGTCGAACGAAAGTCAGGGTGACGTCAGTCGACACTACTCAGCAGACAGTGGATCAACCAGTAGATGTCTGGTATGTAGTGATGTGCTTGAGCCCGGCTCGAGCTGCTCGAACAGATGACGTCAGAGTTCGAACAAGTTCGAGCTGTGCTCGAGCCTTTGTGCGCGCCGTGACCTATCGGCGTGTTCTTATCACCCAGAAACCTCAAGAAGACTGTGTTTAGAGTATTGTGCTAGGCGGAATCGACTCGTCATGTTGTTGCTGTGCACTGCTGTATAGTTTCTTACAGTATTACAGTATCTGTAATGTGGAGATAGCTACAATCTGTGTTTGTGCGATGATCCGAAGCACATGACTGTCTCCCCACCCCAGAATAAACAAACTGCCTACTGAACATCATTGGAGTGCACAGGACAACACTTCCTTAGTACAATGGTAGTACAATGGTGCGGCAACAGTCTGTGTATATATGCGATTGATTAATTAATTTGACCTCAGTGACTCCTGCATCAGCGGACTATATTTTTAATTCAGATGTTAAATTATGAGACTATCTGTTCTCCTTTTTCTTTTCAATGTTTCATTAAGCCGTGATATGATGTAAGTGTGTACCATACCATACCATACCATTAATAATAATAATAATAATAATAATAATAATTTGTTCTGTTGCAGGAACATATGTTTGCTACTATCCTCGACAGTATTACATCCTCCCCAGAAGCCATAGGCGTATCAGAGATGGGGTGTGGGGGAATTATCTTATTAATATTATTATTATGTACAATTTCTCTTTCCCTGCACAGAGCACCTGATGGTCACCACTCCACACACATCAATATACTGAGATTAGTAGTCAAATAGGTTCATTCACACCGTACGCAAGAGAATCTCTACTTAGTACAAAACAAAGTACCCGATTCTTGGATGTCACGGGTAATCTCGAGAACTACTGAATGGATTTTGATGCGGCGCTCACCATTCTGTAAAGGTATTCTCGAGGAAGATTTCTGTAGAAAATAATTTATGTATGATCAAAGGGAGCCAAGCAGTAACGATTTCAGTGAAAAGGTCGAAAAAAGAACCTGGCATCCGTGCGCTTTTTAAGCTTAAGCTTGGCAAACCGTTAAAAATACCAATATAATACGAGTGTAACAATTGTTCAGCATGAAAAATTCTACACAAAAGTCCGGGAGGGCATATCTCTATCTTCGGTACATCGCCCACTATAAGTGCTTTTTGTTTGGACGGAAGGGGGATATGTGTCTCGTGCACCTCGCCATTCTTAAATTACGTCTGACAGGAATTCCTTGCACATTCATAACTTTTCTCGGGCGAAGCCGGGGTGGGTTGCTAGTGGTTCCATAAAATATCGTCTGGGCGGTCAGCGCTTCGCATAGTTTATGTGTGTGGTCCCTTGACAGTTCGAACTGGTTCGATAGAGTATCGAGCTTAAGTTGCGTATCGGGCTGGCGCGACCCCGCTCGAACATGTGTATCATACGCTCCTAGTAATGCGCTTGAGCCCGGCTCGAGCTGCTGGAACAGATGACGTTGGAGTTCGAACTGGTTCGAGCTTGGCGCGAGCTTTCGAGCACACCGCGAGCTATCGGCGTGTTCTCATCACCCAGAAACCTCAAGAAGGCTGTGTTTAGAGTATTGTGCTAGGCGGAATCGACTCGTCATGTTGTTGCTGTGCACTGCTGTATAGTTTGTGCATACAACCCCTTCAAACAGTATCTGTAATGTGGGGACAGCTACAACCTGTGTTTGTGCGATGATTCGATGCACGTGTCTCCCCAGAATATACAAACTGCCTACAGAACATCATTGGAGTGCACAGAACCAAGGCGACGGGTTACAACACTTCCTTAGTACAATTGTGCGGCAACAGTATGTGTAGGCCTACATATGCGATTAATTTGTTCCGTTTCAGGAACATATATTTGTTTATATCCTTGACAGTATTACATCATTCCCAGAAGCCAAAGACGTATCAGAGATGGGGGGCGGTGAATAACCTATATTATTTCAGTATTATTAAGTTATGTACAATTTGGTTTACGTCGCACCGACACAGATAGGTCGTATGGTGACAATGGGATAGAAGAGGGCTAGGCGCGGAAGGATGCGTCTGTGGCCTTTATAAAGTACAGCCCCAGCATGTGCGTGGTGTGCAAATGGGAAACCACGGAAGACCATCAGCAGGGCTGCCGACAGTGGGATTTGAAACACTGATAGCCTAATACGTTCACATATACTGTACGCGAGCAAAAGTTGTAGAAAATACCGTCTGGGCCGTCAGCGCTCCGCATACTTTATGTGTGGGGTCGCCTGGCAGCTCGAACAGGTTCGATACAGTATCGAGCTTGCGTAGAGTATCGAGCTGCCGCGAGCCCGCTCGAACTTCAGTATCATTCGCCCATCACTAGTTCGAACAGGTTCGAGACCGAATCGAGCCTACGTTGCGTATCGGGCTGGTGCGACCCCGCTTGAACTTGTGTATCATACGCTCGCTTGAGCCCAGCTCGAGCTGCTGGAACAGATGACGTCGGAGTTCGAATTGGTTCGAGCTGGGCGCGAGCATTTGAGCGCACCGCGACCTATCGGCGTGTTCTTATCACCCAGAAACCTCAAGAAGGATGTGTTTAGAGTATTGTGCTAGGCGGAATCGACTCGTCATGTTGTTGCTGTGCATTGCTGTATAGTCTGTGCATATAACCCCTTCAAACAGTATCTGTAATGTGGAGACCGCTACAACCTGTGTTTGTGCGATGATTCGATGCACACGTCTCCCCAGAATATACAAACTGCCTACTGAACATCATTGGAGTGCACAGAACAAAGGCGACGGGTCACAACAATTCCTTAGTACAATGGTGCGGCAACAGTATGTGCGATTAATTTGTTCCGTTTCAGGAACATATATTTGTTTATATCCTTAACAGTATTACATCATTCCCAGAGGCCAAAGACGTATCAGAGATGGGGGGCGGTGAATAACCTATATTAATACAGTATTATTATGTACAATTAGGTTTACGTAGCACCGACACAGGTAGGTCGTATGCAGGGGCGGATCTAGGGGAGGGCGAGGAGGACGACCGCCCAGGGCCCCGAGGTCCGGGGGGCCCCGCGCCATGGTTTTTTAAAATTTAATTAATTAATTAATTATACTTTTCAAACTAAAGTATAATTCATATTCATTTTTTCAGTGCAGCTATGACCTCCCGTGACCGTTTAGCAAGTTTAGATTTCAGTGAAATTATAGAAGATTTCAGCCGGGAAAAAAATCACAAAGTAATATTTTAATAATTAATATTTTAATTTTAATATTTTCATAGTTTACATAATCTTCTTCAAGAGGACTTAAAGGTTTCTTTCATATTAAAAAAATGTACTGTAGTGTATTCAAAATATTGTAACTATTCTTTATTTTATTATTACCAAACTATTTTCCATTTGATTTGAAATTCTTTTATTTCCTATTGTTGTGGGCCCCACCTTATCATATCGCCCAGGGCCCCGCAAGGCCTGGGTCCGCTACTGGTCGTATGGTGACAATGGGATAGAAGAGGGCTAGGCGCGGAAGGATGCGGCCGTGGCCTTTATAAAGGTACAGCGTGCCTGGTGTGCAAATGGAAAACCACGGAAGACCATCAGTAGGGCTGCCGACAGTGAGATTCGAAACACTGATAGCCTAATACGTTCACATATACCGCACGCGAGCAAAAGTTTGCGGAAAATACCGTCTGGGCCGTCAGCGCTCCACATACTTTATGTGTGGGGTCGCCTGGCAGCTCGAACAGGTTCGATACAGTATCGAGCTGCGATGAGTATCGAGCCGGCGCGAGCCAGCTCGAACTTCAGTATCATCCGCCCATCACTACTGGTATGTCATGAGTGAGGCCGCCTGAGATAGCGAGACTGAAACACTCGAGGTGAGAACTATAATATCTATGAATAAGCGATTGATAACAAGATTATGCATATGGTTTAAGCAATTAACAATTGTAAATAAATAATTACCATTCGGGGATCTCAGTAACAATAAATAAAATTTGACCGACAAATGGGCCAAGCTAAACATTGAAAATATCACAAAAGTGATCAGCAACCACTGATAGCTCTTGGCATCTCTATATATATAAGAATGAAAGTTTGTCTGTTTTTTCTGAATTTCCACGGAATTTTGCGATATTTGCGCGTTTCAGACTTTTTTATGATAGATGCGCGCAAAAATAATTTTTTTGTCTGTCTGTCTGTTTGTCTGTCTGTGGACAATATTTTGTGTCCTTATAACTCGAGAACGACTGAGTGGATCAACGTAAAATTTGATACAGATATCCTTCAGAGGCACCACACCAATCATTGATGTAACTCTTCTGGGGGGCGTGGTGGCTCAGCGGTCTAGCTGTATGCCTCTCACCAAGGCGGTCCGGGTTCGATTCCCGGTCAATGCATGTGAGATTTTCGAAGGGAAATGCCATGTCCTGTGGTTCGGATTCCACGTAAAAAGGAGGTCCCGTGGCTCATGATCTTGCGATTAACGGTCACGTTAAACTACAAGCTTGCTTTGCTTCTCCGTACCTCTCACAAAAGGGGCCCAACCCCCTTAAAATACAAGCTGAAATAAGCGTAGAAGGGTGAGACAAAGCTCATTTTCAGCCCCTCAATGTGAGAAACGAAACTCGGGAGGGCCCCCGAAAACCACATTTTAAGGCCCTAAAACCAACAGTTTTTGAGATATTCCCAGAAAACTAATTTCAGTTAATAAATTAATGAAAGAATGCATGCCGGTAACAATGGCAACAGAATCTCAGAGGTCCATCTATTTCTGTAAGACGCAATGCAATTCCATTTATTACATTACTGTGAAGGTTTGCAAACGGCTATAAGGTTACAACGGATCCAAATTAAGCTGAAATATTCAATACATACAATGCACTTAAGGGGTCAAGGGGTACTCTAGAAATTTTTCACGCGATTTACACGTGCGGGTGTGGTACGGAAGGTCTATTATATCCCTTCTCTGTTATATAAAAATGAATGTCTGTTTTTTCTGCATTTCCACGGAAATTTGACATATTTGCCCGTTTCAGACTGTTTTGTGACGGATGCACCCATTTTTTTTTCTGTCTGTCTGTCTGTTTGTCTGTGGACAATATTTTGTGTCCTTATAACTCGAGAACGGCTGGGTGGATAAACGTAAAATATGATGCAGATATCCATCAGAGGCACGACACTAATCATTGATGTAACTCTTCTCCGTACCTCTCATAACAGGGGGCCTACCCCCTTAAAATACAAGCTGAAATAAGCGTAGAAGGGTGAGACAAAGCTCATTTTCAGCCCCTTAATGTGAGAAATGAAACTCGGGGGCCCTAAAAGGACCCCGAAAACCACATTTTAAGGCCCTAAAACCAACATTTTTCGAGATATTCCCAAAAAACTAATTTCACTTAATATATTAATGAAGGAATGCATGCCGGTAACAATGGCAACAGAATCTCAGAGGTCCATCTATTTCTGTAAGAGGCAATGCAATTCCATTTATATATTACTGTGAAGGTTTTCAAACGACAATAAGGTTATAACGGATCCAAATTAAGCTGAAATATTCATCAATACATATAATGCGCCTAAGGGGTCAAGGGGTGCTCTAGAATTTTTAACGCAATTTACACGTGCGGGTATGGTACTGAAGGTCTATTATATCCCTATCCCTATATTGTTATATTATTATTATTACTATTATTTTAATTATTATCATTATTATGGCGTGCAACGACGAGACACGCTCATTTTCAAACCCTTGGTGTCAGAAACAAAACTCGGGGCCCCTCAAGAGTCGTAAAGGGTCCCCGAAAATATATATTTTAAGGCTCTAAACCCAACAGTTTCCTAGATATTCCCAGAAAACTAATTTCATTTAATAAACTAAAGAAGGAATGCAAGCCACTAACCATGACAAAAGTATCTCAAGAGGTGGCATCCAACTTTCCATCTATTTCTGGAATAATTAATGCCACTGCATTTATTACATTTCTGTGCAAGGTTGCAAATGGCTATAAGGTTATCACGGAGGAAACTAAAATTGTAAAATTCATCAATGCGCTTAAGGGGTTCAAGGAGTACCCTAGATTTTTTCACACGACTTACACGTGCGATATGTCGTACAGAAGGTCTATTATATCTCCAAACAGCAACATTATTTTCAAAAATTCCTGATTTGAAATCGTAGACAGTTTTTTGCTGAATTTAGGAATTTGGGCCATTGGAGGCTAAAGAAAACTGAATTTTCATGCACCACAAGCCTTTATAATTTATAAAAGGGGTCTTCCGGTAGTTAGGCACTTGACACAACGGTTAGGGTCAGTTCGTATGTGACGTGTATTGCGATTCGTCTACGAGGTGTTCAATTTTATTTTCACGCCAGGAAGAACACGTTAGGTAAATTTAGTTTGAGAGCACATTTTAGCTAGGCCTAATCATTTTTCTTTGCCAACAAACAGGTTCCAAGCCCCTAAACATTGCAACAGTAGATCAATTGGTAACATCTGGTTATTAATACCGAAGGCCGTTCGAAGAATGGGTACTTCTGCTAGTTTTCTTATAATTCCGAAATCATTTTTCTCATCCCTTGGCGTAATGGTGGGTCATATCAAAAATTCTTTCAGACAAACGTTTTAGGTAATTATTAGGGGAATATTGTCTATTTTGTACGGTTTTGATATTGTGCCTATTAAGAGAGATATGATTAATGTTTCCCGAAAAACCCACTTTTTTCCACCCCTTTGGTCAATGGTTGGTGCTATCAAAAAAATTCTTCAAACATAAATTTTGGGCCTTATTCGATACATAGTATGAACTTTGAATGGATTCGATATTTCAAATATTAAGAGAGTTATAGCGATATTTCACTTTTTCGAAATAAGCCCCCATTTTCACTCCCGTCGACTGATTGTGCCCATTAACGAACTACACCGAGATTTTATAGGGATACATATTATGTAAAAAATTCAAATTGATTGGTGCAAAATTGCGGTAGTTATCGTGTCCACAAGAAAGTGATATATATATATATATACATATATATACATATATACATAAATTATATATAAACTTTTTAACTGACGGTGGTTTTGGGGTCTAGAGGATGTGAAACATAAAGATATGTCGAAATTTTCCGGAAGTCGAAACATGGTACCCATTGCAATAGTTAGCTTTTTAATGAAATCTACCTAAAAAGAGAGTGAAAATTGACAATAGCTGGGTGGTACCCTATAACCCCGTCCTATCTCGCACCTTCTCAGCTTATATCACTGTTGAATACTGCAACTATGTAAAGTCAATAAAGTACATTTGCAAGTATGTTAACAAAGGTTCCGACCAAGCTACTTTTAGCATCGGAGAGTTTGACGAAGTTGCGAGATATGAATCAGTACGTTACATCAACAGCTCAGAGGCGGCTTGGTGCATATTCTGCTTCCTCATACTTGAACGCTATCCTTCGGTCATGCAACTTGCCGTTCACCTCGAGAACCACCAGCGGGTTTACTTTAATGAAGACGACGTTCGTGACCAGTTTAACAGCCCTTCGAACTATGCCGATCCGATAAATTTGCTTCAACACTTTTATATTGTGAGGTTCCATCCTATTTCGTTTGGAAAGGTAAGAAGTTCTGTAGAAGCAAAGAAGAAAAGCCAGTCCCAGGCCATCCTGGTGTAAAAAAAAGATCAGGCCCTTGGCAGAGTTTACACCGTTCACCCTGGTAATTCCGAGTGCTACTACATCCGCCTCCTTTACATAAAATCCCTGGCCCTCAGTCTTTTACTGACCTCAAAGCCGTGGCAGGGGTGGTTGAACCAACATTTCAAGCGGCATGTAAAGCACGTGGCTTCCTAGAGGACGATGCGCACTGGGACCGCACACTAGAGGAAGCGTCTAACACCGACTCTCCCCTCAAGATGCGTGAGCTCTTTGCCATCTTACTGGTGTTTTGACAAGTGAGTGATCCCATCATGCTCTGGATAACACACAAAGACAGCCTCGCGGAAGATGTGGTGAGAGAGGTTCAGAGCCAGTGTGCTGATGTCAACCTGGTCATGGGTGTTATCTACAACAGGTGTCTGGTGCTTCTTGAGGATTTAGTACTAAAAATGTCTGGTCAACAACTGGAACGCTTTGGACTTCCGTCACCTTCTCGAGAAAAAGACTCCGTCGTTGTTCACCGAGCATATGTCAGTGAACTATCTTACGACACAATTAAGTTGAAAGAATAATACAATTTCCGCCTTTCAATACTGTTTATTGCTAATTACTTACAGGGACATGTTTCGGGGGTTAATACTCCCCCTTCATCAGCCTGCACAACAAAACTTCACAATGGAAAAACCTTCCTTGTATAAGCACATACAAATCACATGAAGAATAATGAATAATGAAATAATAATTATTTACAATTCCCGCTCGACGCTCCAAAGAAGATACTCTTATTGGATCACTAAGGCCTAGGCGCACCAGAACTTATGAATTGGGCCAGTGCTGCGGTCCGCTGCCCCCACTGCGTCATCGTTGGGCCACTCTAGTCCCCCCTGTTGCTCCTGGCAAACGTCAAGGCGGAGAAAACTTGTGGCCGCGTCACGCGCCGCCAAAACTGCAGTGCGCTCGGGCGTGAACAAAAACAAACCGAATGCGCCTTGCGAAGACTCTTACAGCTGAGTGTTAGTAACGTGCTTGGGAAAATGTGGTGGTTAGGGTTGTGGGAGGTGGGAGGCTAAGGAAATGAGAATGAGTGAGGTTTGTTGACGCGCCGTGTATTGCTGTTATGGTGATTTATTACTACGTAGATTGAGAGGTGTCAATCTTTAGTATGTTATGAAAAATGAAGGGTATGAATGATGGAATATAGCGGGAATTTTATCTATTCCTATATAATTTGTCTATTAGTGTTCTGTATAAAATGCTGGTTTCAAATATTAATTCATTAAGATTGTGTGAAGGGTTGAATCTCTGTGCTTTATCAATTTCTATTTGTTCCTAAATATTCATGAGCGTGCCTTTATTTTCTTGATGTAAAATTTTTAATCATTGTCTATGGTTGTGAATTTATGTCCAGTTTCTAGTATGTGGTTGCCCATTGCTGAAATTTTATTGTGTTTGATGGCATTGACATGTTCCAAAAATCTGGTGTTGAACCCTCTCCCCGTTTGGCCCACGTAATCGGCATTACAATCGATTACATTTAATCCTGTAGACAGCTGAATTGCTGTATTTGTTAGTTTTGTTGAGAATATGTGAGTTGAAAAAATTTATTATGATGAGTGTTATTGGTCCTGAACGCTGTTTTTATTTTATATTTTTTAGTTCACTAGTAACATTGTATGTGGATTGGTTCACAAAAGTAAACGTTGCATATGTGGAAGATTCTTTGGCCTCTTTTGCTAATCTGGAAATGGGTTTGTTCTTATTTTTGTTAATTATATTGTTAACATATTTTCTATTGAATCCATTATCTTCGGCAATTTGGTGAATTATTGAAACTTCTTTACGATAATCTACGTAAGATAGTGGGACGTTCAACGCTTTATTGACGAAACATGCGAGTGCTGCTCTTTTATTGGAAGCTGGATGATTATAATCTTGTCTAATTACAGTACTACTGTAATTTGAGTTGGTTCCCTAAATATCTGATAGCAGAGGTGATCTTTATCATGCATGCAAAATATAAAATAAAAACAGCGTTCAGAACCAATAACACTAATCATAATAAATATTTCAACTCACATATTCTCAACAAAACCAACAAATACAGCAATTCAGGTGTCTACAGGATTAAATGTAACGAGTGTAATGCCGATTACGTGGGACAAACGGGGAGAGGGTTCAACACCAGATTTTTGGAACATGTCAATGCCATCAAACACAATAAATTTTCAGCGATGGGCAACCACATGGCAGAAACTGGACATAAATTCACAACCATAGACAATGATTTAGAAATTTTACATCAAGAAAATAAAGGCACGCTCATGAATATTTTGGAACAAATAGAAATTGATAAAGCACAGAGATTCAACCCTTCACACAATCTTCATGAAATAATATTTGAAACCAGCATTTTATACAGAACACTAATAGACGAATTATATAGGAATAGATAAAATTCCCTCTATATTCCACTATTCATACCCATCATTTTTCATAACATACTAAAGATTGACACCTCTCATCCTACGTAGTAATCAATCACCATAACAGCAATACATGGCGCGTCAACAAACCTCACTCATTCTCATTTCCTTAGCCTCCCGCCTCCCACAACCCTAACCGCCACCTTTTCCCAAGCACGTTACTAACACTCAGCTGTAAGAGTCTTCGCAAGGCGCATTCGGTTTGTTTTTGTTCACGCCCGAACGCACTGCAGTTTTGGCGGCGCGTGACGCGGCCACAAGTTTTCTCCGCCTTGACGTTTGCCAGGAGCAACAGGGGACAAGAGTGGACCCACGATGACGCAGTGGGGGCAGCGGACCGCAGCACCGGCCCAATTCAGAAGTTCTAGTGCGCCTAGGCCTTAGTGATCCAATAAGAGTATCTTCTTTGGACCGTCGAGCGGGAATTGTAATTAATTATTATTTCATTATTCATTATTCTTCATGTGATTTGTATGTGCTTATACAAGGAAGGTTTTTCCTTTGTGAAGTTTTGTTGTACAGGCTGATGAAGGGGGAGTATTAACCCCCGAAACATGTCCCTGTAAGTAATTAGCAATAAACAGTATTGAAAGGCGGAAATTTTATTATTCTTTCAAAGTTATATTTACGTCAATACGGACCTGAATAATCGAAATTATGAACAATTACATTGTCCAAAGGGGTTGCTGATAATGTTCCAAAATTGAACAACGAGCAGAGATTGGACTATGACGAAATAGTTCGAAGTGTTGTTTCAGAATGTGGTTAACTCTTCTTTTTTTTTTGATGCACCAGGCGGAACTGGCAAAACCTTCCTGATTAATCTCCAGCTCAGTACATTTAGAAGTAGACAGAACATAACCATCGCAGTCGCCACCTAGGGAATTGCAGCAACCCTACTGGATGGTGGAGGAACAGCGCATTATGCCTTTAAGCTCCCTCTTAACCTCAGTCACGTTGCATCTGCCCTTTGTAACATCTCTGAAGTTTCCTTTGAAAGTCTGCTACGCCACGACAATTAACATGGCTCAGGGGCAGAGTTTAAAAGTAGCTGGCGTGGATCTGAGAAGTGACTGTTTCGCACATGGTCAACTGTACGTGGCATGCTCCAGAGTAAGTTTTTCTGGTGGCTTAGTCATTCTGCAGCCTGAGAGAAAGACCAGAAATGTAGTTTACCGAGAAGTGCTTAATCGTTAAAAACACTCTTGATAGACATGGCAGTAAGCTAGGGGACCTGCTTTAAATCAAAACTCCCCGTCGTATATTGCACCCGATTTCCAATTTCAACGCTCCATATTGCCGTCATTATCTTCCACTACAGGAAAAATTTATATAACTAATGTTTTAACGGGATTCCAAATGTTATTGCGGGCGAAGCCGCGGGTAACAGCTAGTATATATATATATATATATATATATATATATATAAGACAAGATAAGATTGGTGCCTTTAAATGTAAATGATATATTTCTTGATTGTCGACGTTTAAATTGTATTGCTTTGGCCTAGATTCAGTTAGTTAGTTAGTTATTGTCGTTTTAAGGGGCGGAACTACGAGGTCATCTGCCCGTGGCCTAGATTCAGGGTGTGACCATTATTATTCTTCACTGATTATTTTACTGCTTAGGGACTTACTTATAATTATGTGTCATATTCTTTTCTTGCTTGCTGTTGATCATTTTGTGAATAGGACGTCGAGAGGGAACATTTTGAATTCAGTTTAGGGATCAGTTTATCGGATTTGCCGAATTGACCCTCTACGAAGTAGGCTAGGGATTTGTGATTTTAAATACATATTAGTGAAATTTTACATAAGCCTGGACTATTCATTGTTAGATTTGCTCTTTTGGGGGTGTTCCTTGGGCTGGTTTCATAGCCAATATCTGTCCCCCGCCCATTACTACCCGAGTTTAATTTTCTCTTGCGGAGCTGGTCTGAGAGCACATTCTGTTCTCTCATTGCGTTTGTTTGCTGGATGGGGGCTACGTGAGGGCTGTTTGCGACCGATGGTACCTCAATATTCCTGACTAACGGGTACAATATACACAAAAATGGGTCAACTCTGTCCCAGACTTTGTTGCGTACAATGCGACCATACCATGATATGGCTCGCAGTGTAATAGACCTTGCTGGAGTGTCTGTAGCATGAACGTAGCATATAGAGTAACCTGCGCATATACCCACACCATTCACGCCAGTGGATGTTCTCGAGCGACCTACTTAATATACACATTTATACCACGATAGTTAAAGGTCTGTGTTCCTGTTATGTTGGATATTAATTAATAAAATAACCTGCCACTTTATCAACGGTCTCTCGTCCTAGGAAGTCCGCGATGATTGCGTCAGAGTGAAGTAAAACCCACGGGCCTTATGTCAGCAGTCACCTGGAAGGCAGTCAGTTCAAATTGTACCGTTTCTATTTTCGATATTTTGACGCCGTGTCTATCTAGCGGTCATTTCTAAAAACATCTAAAAGATCGTAATTTCGGCTCGTTTTGAAATGGAAAACGCCCGCGATGAAGAATCCGTCTATAACGAAGGAACACGACTTCGGCGATTGTTATCAGACCTAAATTGTTATGACGAGGAGATGAAAATCGAGAACCATGATGTCTAGTTTAAAATCTGTAAGACGCAAAAGTGTTTTGAAATTAAGTTCGGAAATTATATATAAATATGTGTACAACGTCCTCGCTCTCAATTCTATTCGTCATGCTTATTCAAATGGAGACCTGGTTGTAGCATGAATACATATGTATTTTGAAGCTGTCGACAAGATCTTCGGACCGTCTCTGGAAAAGCTAAGTCCTTAGGCCTATGTATTTTGAAGTGTCAACATGCATGAATATGTGTAACCGGAACGTGAAGTTAGGTTAACATAAAATTGTCCACCTACTTTCAAGTGATAACTTGTCCCCTTTCTAGATGGGAGGTCGTTTATATTATGTTAGGTTATTCTGTTGGTACTTGTTCCTCGCTCTTATATAGAAATGCGTGATGAGGAACCGTGCTGTTATTTTGGGTTTATGTCTTAAGGGTTCGTTGTTCTTTCTGTTCTTTTGGTTTTTCCTTATACTGTGTGTGTCCTTTGCGTGTGGTTGTAACGAAACGTAATTCTAATCATGAGAAGTGTTTCTAACTAATTTCCAATTCCTTGGGAGTATGTGGGTGCTCTGGGGTGCTATTGGGGATTCGTTATTTTAGTTTAGTTAATGTGTCTTGACGGAGAAGGGTGTGTGTCCATCGCATTGGATGACCTTGTGTCTTTATATCTGTATTGTTGGGACACACATCTATTTGTTTGTTTCTTTAAGGGTTGTTTTATTTAGATGCCAGTCATTTGTGCACCTCAAGTATGCCTATTTTTGTTTTTTTCTTTCCTTGAGGACTGGGCTTGCATCGCCTATGTTTGTGTCCGAAACACTGTTCATGTTATAATTACGGTTCTAGACGTGATATTAAGGGTGGGTTAATGTTAATCGTTTAAGTGGGGCTCGACTGAAAGCCAAGGGTGATGTCATTCCTGTTCTTGTTTTGAGCGGCTTCAGTCGAGAAACAACACGTGAACTCATTACGCTTATTAAATGAGATGTATGGGTTAGCCTTTCGAGACGGTGGAATGTGTGTTCATTTTATGTGTGCGGGACTGCAATCGACTACCATTTTGTCTTCCGTATGATAACCGAGTCTCGTGCTTTTTCCGAAAAGGAGATTTATTCAAGAAGTATGTGAAGCCATTTTGTAATTTATGTTACTTTGGGTGTGTCTGTAGTAAGCTTTCGTTTTAAGGGATTGGTATGTCATATATGTAGTCTTGTGATTAGTTATGCCTCGTTGGTTTGTTCGTCATTTTCGTGTGTTGGGTTACGTATTGTTCTTTGGCTATGTTTGTGGAGTGACATACTTTGTTTTAAAGGGCGGGATTTTTCTATTCTTGGGTTACTTGACTTCATAAGCTTCCTAGAAGATTTCTCCTGACTACGTTATGTAGTCAGCCTGTGGTGGGATGAAAGTACTACTTACATTATTGTTAACTTGTTTTAAATCTCCGCCGTTTATTAATTTGAGTTTATCTATAAACGACCTCCAATATACAACACGTTAGGCATCTCTCGGTTTTCTTATCTTTATTACCTGATTTATTTTTATACTTGTACAAGCTGTACCCGGCATGCGTTGCAATGCCAATCAAAGAAAGTGTTGGCGTTGAAATTCTGTTTCCTGAAGTGCTTTTGGATACACAACATGTTAACTACCTCTAAGCTATCGTAAAATGGATTTTCTAATTCGTGGAAGCGTGCACAACAACTTTCAAAGGTCTCATCGCTGTCACTCATTTGTTGAATCTACTCGTACGCTACCTGTTGTGAAATGGATTTACTAAGTCGAAACCCTTCCCTGGCGTGTACACAATAACTCATCAATGATTCATCGCAATCGGATGAATTGTATATGCACGTATACGGGGTTTTGTTTAAACGATTCGTGCGCTGTCACTCATTTGTTGAATCTACTCGTGCGCTACCTATTGAGAAATGTATTACTAAGTCGAAGCCCTTCCCTGGCGTGTACACAATAACTCATCAAGGTTTCATCGCAATCGAAGAATATTATATGAACGCAATAGGGGATTTTGTTGAAACGCTTCGCGCGTCGTCACCCATTTGTTGCATCTACTCTTGCGGTACTTATTGTGAAATGGATTTAATAAGTCCCCTTCCCTGGCGGGTACACAATAACTGATCAATGTTTCATCGCAATCGGATGAATAGTATATGAACGCATACCTGATTTTGTTTAAACGATTCGCGCTCCGTCACTCATTTGTTGAATCTACTCGTGCGCTACCTACTGTAAAATGTATTTACTAAGTTAGAAACCGTTACGTAAGTGTCCACAACATCTCACCCAAGTTTCATCGCTATCGGACTAATGGGATATGAAGACATAGGGGACTGTACTGAAACGCTCCGCATGTCGTCGTTCATTTGTCGAATCTACTCGTGTGCTATCTACTGTGAAATGTATTTACTAAGCCAGAAACCTTCCTTGGAGTGTCCACCATATTTCACCCAAGTTTCACCGCTAACGGCAGAATGGTATATGACCTTATACGGGACTTTGTTGAAACGCTTCGCGCGTCGTCCCTCATTTGTTGAATCAACTTGTGCGCTGCATATTGTATAGGGGATTTACTAAGCCAGAAATTTTCCATGACGTGTACACAACATCTCACCCAAGTTTCATAGCTACGGACGAATGGTACATGAATGCATACGGGACTTGGTTGAAACGCTTCGCGTGTCGTCGCTCATTTGTTGATTCTACTCTTGCGCTACATATTGTAATATGGATGTACTCAGCCAGAAACCTTCCCTGGAGTGTACACAACATCTCACCCAAGTTTCATCGCAATCGGATGAATGGTATGTGAACGTATACGGGACGTTGTCGAAACGCTTCGCGCGTAGTCACACATTTGTTGAATATAAACGTGCGCTTCGTATTGTAAAATGGATTTACTTAGCCAGAAACATTTCCTGGAGTGTACACAACAATTCACCAAACATTTATCACTATCAGACGACTGGTATATGACTTTATACGGGACTTTGTTGAAACGCTTCGCATGTCATCGCTCATTTGTTGAATCTACTGGTGCGATACCTATTGTAAAATGTATGTACTAAGCCAGAAACCTTCCCTGGAGTGTGCACAACATCTCACCCAAGTTTCATCGCTATCGGATGAATGGTATATGAAATTATATGGGACTTTGTTGAAACGCTTCGCGCGCCGTTGCTCATTTGTTGATTCTACTCGTGCTCTACCGATTTTTAAAGGGATTTACTAAGCTAGAAACCTTCCCTGGAGTGCACACAAAATCTCAGCCTAGTTTCATCGCTATCGGACGAATGGTATATGAACGCAAACGTGACTTTGTTGAAATGCTTCGCGCGTCGTAGCTCATTTGTTGAATCTACTCGTGCCCTGCCTATTGTAAAGTGGATGTACTAAGCCAGAAATTTTCCCTGCAGTGTACACAACATTTTACGCAAGTTTCATAGCTATCGGACGAATGGTGTATGAATGCATACGGGACTTTGTTGAAACGCATTGCGTGTCGTCGCTCATTTGTTGAATCTACTTGTGCGCTATCTACTGTGAAATGTATTCACTAATTTTGAAACCTTCACGTAAGTGTACACAACATCTCACCCAAGTTTCATCGCTATCGGACGAATGGCATATGAACACATACGGGACTTTGTTGAAATGCTTCGCTCATCGTCGCACATTTGTTGAATCTACGCATGCGCTACCTATTGTAAAATGGACTTACTAAGTCAGAAACCATCCTTGGAGTGTACTCAACATCTCACCCAAGTTTCATCGCAATCGGACGAATGGTATATGAACGCATAGGTGACATACCCTCAGACATACCCACAGACAAACTATCACGTTACATTGATTTTTATATATAGAGATTTACTTTGTTTTGATATGATGTGTACATATTTTATTACAGGCCCCATCATCCCTCATCTTACCACTTCATGCACCCCCCGTTTCCCCTTTTGCTATGTCTTGTTTTTTTGATAATTAAATTTTATTTTATTCCACCTTTACTCGAATAATGTGGTCATTCCTAATTGGCTCTTATTGGGTTTTTAAGTAATCCAGTTTCGATCAGCGCCAACCTAGAGGAACTGTTATTCTTGCGTTTGACCGCCAGTCACTAACTTGCTCCTCTATCTAAGTTATATAAAAATATACTCTTTTGCTTATTCCCTGTAATGGCGGACATGCCAAATCTATGCCCAAATATACAATTAATCAAAACTTTCCTTTTGTATTAATCTCTGCTGAAACACAACAGGTTATGAGGCCCAGAGTACAAAGGAAGTGGACGGACATATTACTGTAAGTTTTGAACTTTTATTTATTTAAAAATTGTCATTTAGACTTTCACGTCCCGTGTTACTATTCATAATGTTGAATTTTGGGCTTATGCCGTGTTTATTATATTGAAATTCGACGCGTTTCGAAAGAAACCATGCCTTTCTTCGTCAGGAATAATCTGGAATACGACAATGATTGCTAAGAGAAAGCAACAAAGAACATATAGAAGGTGCCCAAAGATGGACGCCATTATAGCCCCATGTTAGGGACAACGGAAAGCAGCAGTGAATTACTTTCTCAGGGTTCTGATAATAGGTAGCCAGGATTCACTGAGATTGTAGCCGGTGTCGCGGTTGAAATTATCTGGGTGTTAACGTATTTCAACTGCCTCCCTGATGATTCTGGGACGAAATTGCTTTATACGGGCAAGAACATCCACTCCTTGGAACATGACATCATGGCCAGGTGTTAATGCATGATCGGCAACAGCTGATTTATCAGGTTGAATGAGACTGATACATCTATTATGTTCCTTAATGCGAGTGCATATTGTTCTCGAAGTCTGCCCGATGTAAACCTTGCCACAAGTACAGGGAACTCTGTAGATACCCGGTTGTTGCAATTTAGGCAAACTGCCCTTAGTTGGTCGCAGGAGTTGCCTAATCTTAACAGAAGTTCCAAATACAGTCCGTATGTTGTACCGACGTAGGATTTTAGCAATACGATCCGTCGTGTTATGTATGAAAGGTAGGTAAGCAGTTCCTCTTACATCTCTTTTCTCAACTGACGTCCTATTATTATTTGTTGGTTTCAGAACCGTAGAGATCAAAGCCTTGCTATAAGCGTTGCTCTCAAAGGTGGTTCGCAAGGTATTAATTTCTTCTTGTAAAGAAGACACTTCACAAATCCTCCTAGCCCGGGTAGTTAGAGTTGTAAGGATACCATGTTTCTGGGCAGGGTGATGGTGAGAACTTGCGTGGAGATATCTATTGGTGTGTGTTGGCTTACGAAAAACGCTGTGTCCTAAAGATCCATCCTCTTTCTTGGTAACGAGAACATCTAAAAACGGTATTTTGCCGTCAGATTCCTTTTCCATGGTGAAACAAATAGAAGGGTGCTGGAGATTTAGGTGATCCAGGAAATGGCTAAGATTTTCCTCACCTTCCGTCCAAACAACGAACGTGTCATCCACATAACGCCACCAGATCTTCGGTTTGAAAGGAGCCGACGACAAAGCTTTCTCTTCAAAGTTCTCCATGAAGAAATTAGCCACAACAGGAGAGAGAGGACTACCCATGGCCACACCATCAGTCTGCTCATAAAAATTCCCATTCCATAGAAAGTAGGAGGAGGTCATGCAGTGATAAAAGAAAGCCTTGTCATGTCTCCAGGAAAAAAGCCATTAATGAGAGACATAACACCATCAATAGGTACTCTCGTAAACAGAGACACCACGTCGAGACTCGCTAGGATATCACCCGGCTGAAGTGTTATAGCTTTCAACTTTTCCACGAAGAGTGTCTAATCCTTAATGTACGAAGGCGTGTTACCCAGAAGCGGCTGAAATAGTCTACCTAAGTATTTGGAAAGGGCATATGTAGGAGAACCAATCGTACTAACAATAGGTCTAAGAGGAACATCTTCTTTATGTATTTTAGGAAGACCATAGAGTCTCGGAGGAATAGCATCCCCTGGAAGGAGAGTCTTCGCTGCATCCGCTGGAATAGATGATTGCTTGATCAATTTGACGGTGACATTTGAGTAGCGAGTAGTTGGATCACGACTAATAATCCTATATACAGGATCTGATAACACAGACGAGATCTTGGAATCATAATCAACCTTATCCAACACCACTGTCGCGTTACCCTTGTCAGCGGGGAGAACGATAATATCAGAATTGTCCCTTAGATCTTTAAGTGCCCGGCTTTCGCCTTGTTTTAAGTTGGTGTTAGGTGGCTTAGCGTTCTTGAGAACTCTGGAACATTCTTGTCTGGCTTCCTCGGCCTCTTCAGGTGTGAGGTGATGTACCGAGGATTCTACAGATGTAATAAGTTCTTCAATAGGAATTCTTCTAGGCGCTACAGCAAAATTGAGACCTTTAGCGAGAACTGCCTGTTGGGTATCATTTAGGGACATGCTGGACAAATTTACGACAACCTTGTTAGCATCAAGTCTAATGGCTTGAGATTTCTGCATCTGACATAACCTATCATATTTGGAAATATGTCTTGCCCTCACCTGATCTAGAACGCTGTTAGCTTGCACTGAAGAAATACGATCAAAGATCTACCATAATTCCTCACTTACGAAGTTCGAGAGGCGTAGATGTAGCTATAGTAACTCCCTCGAAATAAAATCCAACTGCTTACGTGTATGCTGTAACCTCTCTATCAATAACGCCTTGCTTGCACGACGATAGATTCTCGTTGCCTTAGGTGTTCTGAAGGTATGCTTCAACATAACAAAATTCGGTAGAATATCATGATCCCGGCATCTTAGGAGAAAAGTGAGTGAAGAGATAAGACACACCTTCTTGCGTCGTAACCTACTAAATCTTCTAATATTGTCATTTGGACTTTCACGGCCCGTGTTACTATTCATAATGTTGAATTTTGGGCTTATGCCGTGTTTATTATATTAAAATTCGACGCGTTTCGAAAGAAACCATGCCTTTCTTCGTCAGGAATAATCTGGAATACGACAATGATTGCTAAGAGAAAGCAGCAAAGAACATATAGAAGGTGCCCAAAGATGGACGCCATTATAGCCCCATGTTAGGGACAACGGGAGGCAGCAGTGAATTACTTTCTCAGGGTTCTGATAATAGGTAGCCAGGATTCACTGAGATTGTAGCCGGTGTCGCGGTTGGAATTATCTGGGTGTTTACGTATTTCAACCGCCTCCCTGATGATTCTGGGACGATATTGCTTTATACATTATGAATAGTAACACGGGCCGTGAAAGTCTAAATGACAATATTGGAAACCTCTATGGGGAGGATATTTTCCGACTGATGTCTAGATTTAGTTCCTCTTAGACCTATTGTTAGTACGATTGGTTCTCCTACATATGCCCATTCCAAATACTTAGGTAGACTACTTCAGCCACTTCTGGGTAACACGCCTTCGTACATTAAGGATTCGACACACTTCGTGGAAAAGTTGAAAGCTATAACACTTCAGCCGGGTGATATCCTAGTGAGTCTCGACGTGGTGACTCTGTTTACGAGAGTACCTATTGATGGTGTTATGTCTCTCATTAATGGCTTTTTTTCCTGAAGACATCACAAGGCTTTTTTTTATCACTGCATGACCTCCTCCTACTTTCTATGGAATGGGAATTTTTATGAGCAGACTGATGGTGTGGCCATGGGTAGTCCTCTCTCTCCTGTTGTGGCTAATTTCTTCATGGAGAACTTTGAAGAGAAAGCTTTGTAGTCGGCTCCTTTCAAACCGAAGATCTGGTGGCGTTATGTGGATGACACGTTCGTTGTTTGGACGGAAGGTGAGGAAAATCTTAGCCATTTCCTGGATCACCTTAATCTCCAGCACACTTCTATTTGTTTCACCATGGAAAAGGAATCTGACGGCAAAATACCGTTTTTAGATGTTCTCGTCACCAAGAAAGAGGATGGATCTTTAGGACACAGCGTTTTTCGTAAGCCAACACACACCAATAGATATCTCCACGCAAGTTCTCACCATCACCCTGCCCAGAAACATGGTATCCTTACAACTCTAACTACCCGGGCTAGGAGGATTTGTGAAGTGTCTTCTTTACAAGAAGAAATTAATATCTGGCGAACCACCTTTGAGAGCAACGGTTATAGCAAGGCTTTGATCTCTACGGTTCTGAAACCAACAAATAATAATAGGACGTCAGTTGAGAAAAGAGATGCAAGAGGAACTGCTTACCTACCTTACATACATAACACGACGGATCGTATTGCTAAAATCCTACGTCGGTACAACATACGGACTGTATTTGGAACTTCTGTTAAGATTAGGCAACTCCTGCGACCAACTAAGGACAGTTTGCCTAAATTGCAACAACGGGGTATCTACAGAGTTCCCTGTACTTGTGGCAAGGTTTACATCGGGCAGACTTCGAGAACAATATGCACTCGCATTAAGGAACATAATAGATGTATCAGGCTCATTCAACCTGATAAATCAGCTGTTGCCGATCATGCATTAACACCTGGCCATGATGTCATGTTCCAAGGAGTGGATGTTCTTGCCCGTATAAAGCAATATCGTCCCAGAATCATCAGGGAGGCGGTTGAACTACGTAAACACCCAGATAATTTCAACCGCGACACCGGCTACAATCTCAGTGTATCCTGGCTACCTATTATCAGAACCCTGAGAAAGTAATTCACTGCTGCTTTCCGTTGTCCCTAACATGGGGCTATAATGGCGTCCATCTTTGGGCACCTTCTATATGTTCTTTGTTGCTTTCTCTTAGCAATCATTGTCGTATTCCAGATTATTCCTGACGAAGAAAGGCATGGTTTCTTTCGAAACGCGTCGAATTTTAATATAATAAACACGGCATAAGCCCAAAATTCAACATTATGAATATTTAAAAATTGTTCAATGGCCGGTAATGGCGGATTTGACAATTCGTTACCGCAAATCGAAAAATTGCATGGAGGCGCAAATTATGAGAAATGGGCGATGGATATGGAGATGTATCTTTTGCATGAGGATTTGTGGATGTATGTGGAGTTTAACCTTGCATCGACTGCGTCGGAAAAGCAAAAGAAGCAGGCCCACGTACTAGAGCCAAGATTTATATGCTATTAGATAATGGACCTAAAATGGAAATTGCTAACATTAAACCCCCAAAAGCGATATGGGACCACTTAAAAACAACCTACGAGAATAAATGCGTTAATCGGCATATTGCTCTCATAGACCAATTATTTGATATTAGTTTGGCGAATTCAAAGGATATGGAGGCCTATGTTCAGCGATTTACCGACATAAGTGCAAAACGGAGAAGTATGGGGAAGGAAGTTGACGATGAATTTGTTGCCGTACTCATGTTGAGAGGATTAACAGAAGATTATAAACCTTTTAGAATGGCAAAATAAAACACAGCTACTGGAAAACTGAATACCGAAACTGTCAAGCAAAAGCTACTTCAAGAAGGTTATCGAAGTTCGTTGGAAGTCAAGGAGACTGCGGTGGCATTTAATACTTAACACAAAGTCAAACCTAATAATCCAACATCCTCTAATCCTTCAAATCATGGTGGCAAACTTAAGAATAATACATTTGATATTAATAAAGTTAAATGTTTTAGGTGCAAAAATTACGGACATCTAGCAAGGGATTGTTCTCAAAATAATAAAGTTGCGCAAGTTTCTAGAGGAGATGACTCCAGTAAGAGAGCCGACGGCAAAAATAAAGGAAGGGCAAATGCGTGGCTCATGGCCATGGCATCTAATGTTCAACCAGAAAAATGGTACGTAGATTCTTGTTCTTCAGCTCATATGACAAATGATATTGATTTATTAAATTACATTAGTTCTAACTTGGAAGATAATCTTGAGGTAACTGTTGCAAATAATGAAAAGATTGGCACAGCAGGAAATAGCAGTGCAACTATTAGCTTAGTTCAGGGCAACGATCAGGAGCTTAAAAATGTTTATTATGTACCGAAGCTTTCGTCTAATTTACTCTCAGTGGGTTGTATGACTAGAAACGGTGCTTGTGTAATATTTAAAGAGAAGAGTTGTCAGATATTTGACGCAGCAAATTTAAAGATTACAGGGGAACTAATTGCTACTGGTTCCGAAGAAGGTGGAGTTTATACGTTAGATGCGAAAAGTATTGTAGTCAACCGGAAAGAAGAAAGTAGTGAAGCTAGGGCGATGTCTAGTTTAATGGAGGAAAAGAATGGCCAAATATTATGGCACAAAAGGTTAGGTCACCTAGGACATAAAAATATGGCTTTGTTAGAAACTAGGGCTACTGGTATGAAACTGGATAGAACAACGCCGTTTCAACCATGTATCGCTTGCGTTGAAGGTAAACAATGCAGGGAACCTTTCCAAACAAAAAATCCTCGACATGAGAAAACTACCCGCAAATTGGAAATAGTGCACTCTGATTTGTGTGGGCCAATGACACCACCCTCAGTTAATGGAGAAAAATATTTTTTAACGTTTACAGATGATTTCTCAAGAAAGACGTTCATTTATTTTCTTAAGAGCAAAGATCAAGTGTATGAGTATTTTAAAATATTTAAGGCAAAAGTTGAAAATGAAACAGGGTGTAAGATTCAATGCCTACGTACTGACAATGGAACAGAATATGTCAATTCTAAAATGAAACGAGAAATTGAAAACTGTGGTATTAGGCACGAAACTAGTATCCCTTACACTCCAGAGCAAAATGGACTTGCAGAGAGAGTCAACCGTACAATAGTTGAGAAAGCAAGACCTATGCTTCTAGAAGCAAACCTAAAAAGTTGTGAGTAGAAGCTTGCATTACTTCTGTACACCTTAAAAACAGATCTCCAACTAAAGCGCTAAAAAATGAAGTACCGGAAGAGAAATGGTCCGGAAAGCAAGTAGATTTAGGGAATTTACGATCGTTTGGCTGTGTGGACTATGCGCTTATTCCAAAAGAACATAGAACCTAGTTTGATTCTAAATCGAAGAAATGTGTATTTGTGGGTTATTGCGAGGAATCAAAGGGTTATCTACTAGCGGATCCAGAAAAGGGATATAAGCAATTAAAATCTAGAGATTTTTTTTTTAAACAATTTCATCTCCAGAGAGTCTGAAACCAGTGAGGGTGACAAAACAGATTTTCGAACGTTGTTACCAAAAGTCGATTTTGCGGTTACAATCGAAGAAAATAGTGAGGCCAAAGATGATAACGCGAATACGGAAAGAGGGAACCAAATAAATTTAGAGCAAAATATTGAAGTTAACGATAAAAATGCAAACGTTATAAATAGTGATAGTCAGGGTCATGCAAGTTTAGAAGAAGACTTGATTATTTGTAATGAGACTTCTGAGAATAATGAGTCTGATATGAGTGAGACAGTAGAGACTGTGCAAGATGAATCAATCAGACGGTATCCTATTAGATCAAGGGTTCCTAAGATATTTCCAGATCACGTTACTTATTTAACGTCAAAGAGTGGAAACTTTTGTGACTGCTTACCCGCTCATAATGATCCACAAACAGTGCAAGAAGCCTTAGGGTCGGAAAATAAAATTCAATGGAAAGATGCAATGAATTTAGAGTTGAAAAATTTAAAGGACAAAGGAGTTTTTGAACTGGTAAATTTGCCAGATGGAAAGATTCCTATAAAATGTAAATGGGTTTTTAAACAAAAGATTGATGCTGCAGGAAAGTTGGAGCGTTTAAAGCAAGAATAGTTGCTAAGGGATATTCACAAAGATATGGTGTGGATTATCAGGAAACATTTTCTCCAGTTATAAGTTATTCGGCATTACGAATGCTGATAGCACTATCAGTTGAGGTTGGGTTAAATATTTATCATCTGGATGTCACAGCTGCGTTCCTGAATGGAGATTTGACAGAGACTCTTTTTATGGAACAGCCAGAAGGTTTTACAGAGATGGGCTCTGAAAACAAAGTTTGCTTATTAAAGAAAGCCACCTATGGTCTTAAACAGGCTTCCAAATCACGGTATGATAAATGTAGAAATGTCCTAAAGACATTAGGATTCAAAAGAGTTTCAACTGAACCATGTATTTATGTTCAGGGAAGCGGAAATTTACTTTGCATAATAGCTGTGTACGTGGATGATTTCCTTGTGTTTTGTAAGAATGAAACAATTATTACCAGTCTAGAAAAGTCACTTAAGAAAAATTTTGAAATTAAAAACTTAGGGGAAGCTAAAAGTGTTTTAGGTATGAGAGTGCAGAGATCAGAAAAGGGAATCACGTTAGATCAGGAACAGTACATAAAAACAATTTTGTCTCGTTTTGATATGCTAGATTGCGAAATAGCGGATACTCCTATGGAACCTAAGTTAGATCCGCCCAAAGGAGATCCAAGTAAATAACCTGATGTACCATATCAAGCGTTACTGGGCAGTTTAATGTATGCAGCGGTCTGTAGTAGACCAGACATTGCCTATGCTGTTGGAAAACTAAGTCGTTATAACACATGTTACACTAGGGAACACTGGGAATATGCAAAACGGGTGTTACGTTATTTGAAGGGTACGATTGATTTCAAAATAGTTTACAGCAAATCGGGCAGCTCTCTAATAGGATATGCAGATGCAGATTTTGCTAGCGAAAAAGCTGATAGAATTTCATTTTGTTTCTTGCTAATGGCCCCGTCGCTTGGGAAAGTAAGAAGCAGGATATTGTTGCTCTATCAACAACGGAAGCGGAGTATATCAGTTTAGCAACATGTACAAGAAAGGCAGTAATGAACACATACGGGACTTTGTTGAAATGCTTCGCGCATCGTCGCACATTTGTTGAATCTACGCGTGTGCTACCTATTGTAAAATGGATTTACTATGTCAGAAACCTTCCTTGGAGTGTACTCAACATCTCACCCAAGTTTCATCGCAATCGGACGAATGGTATATGAACGCATAGGTGACATACCCACAGACATACCCACAGACATACCCACAGACAAACTATCACGTTACATTGATTTGTATATAGATTTACTTTGTTTTGATATGATGTGTACATATTTTATTACAGGCCCCATCATCCCTCATCTTACCACTTCATGCACCCCCCGTTTCCCCTTTTGCTATGTCTTGTCTTTTGATAATTAAATTTTATTTTATTCCACCTTTACTCGAATAATGTGGTCATTCCTAATTGGTTCTCCATCTAGTTCTAAATGCGAATGGTACACAACATAGGTTTAAGATCCATGGCCGGTCCCCATTCAGCGCTTGCGTTGCCATCGACTGTGTGCGTCGGGTGGTGGTCACCACGCGTGTCAGTTGGTAGCAGATAGCGTGCTTGTGTCAATTTCACATTTTGAATATTGGGAGACTAATTATGTGATGACTGCATTTTTCATGTATTGGTTGTTATGACCTTTTTCTTAAATTATTTTGTAAATTCCTTGGAACTTAGAGATGTCCTAAGTTAGGTCGTGTGCCTTTCTGTTGGCTACATAACATGTATTGTATTGCAATTCGTTTTCACAATTGAAAAGTGTGGGCTACTGGCAAGTGTAGTGGGAGACTTAACTACTAATCTGCGGAAGAACTGTTTGACACGAACTTTCTGTACTTCGCCAATACATATGACTGCTATTTAAAACGTTATTCAGCCTTCCTTGAAATCTTCGTCTATGGACTCCGTACTGCCATTCCTTACTATCTCTTTGGCTAGCTATTACAAATCAGCTGTGACTTATTCTGACGTCTGGTCATTGATACAACCCACAATCCTCTCTGCTCCGTGTTACGTCAGGGCCCGACTATCACGTGATGCAGACAAATGACAGTCACGTTTCCAGCTGATAAATGTCAACATGAATACATGTAGTGATTGCTTTTCTACATTATACGTCGGACTTGTAAACTGTGTCCAAGATTGGGGCGTGGGAGAGATGTACCGTTTCTATTTTCGATATTTTGGCGTCGTGTCCATCTAGCGGTCATTTCTAAAAACATCTAAAAGATCGTAATTTCGGCTCGTATTGAAATGGAAAACGCCCGCGTTGAAGAATCCGTCTATAACGAAGGAACACGACTTCGGCGACTGTTGTCAGACCTAAATTGTTATGACGAGGAGATGAAAATCGAGAACCATGATGTCTAGTTTAAAATCTGTAAGACGCTAAAGTGTTTTGAAATTAAGTTCGGAAATTATATATAAATATGTGTACAACGTCCTCGCTCTCTATTCTATTCGTCATGCTTATTCAAATGGAGACCTGTTTGTAGCATGAATACATATGAATTTTGAAGCTGTCGACAAGATCTTCGGACCGTCTCTGGAAAAGCTAAGTCCTTAGGCCTATGTATTTTGAAGTGTTAACATGCATGAATATGTGTAACCGGAACTTGAAGTTAGGTTAACATAAAATTGTCCACCTACTTTCAAGTGATAACTTGTCCCCTTTCTTGATGGGAGGTCGTTTATATTATGTTTGGTTATTCTGTTGGTACTTGTTCCTCGCTCTTATATAGAAATGCGTGATGAGGAACCGTGCTGTTATTTTGGGTTTATGTCTTAAGGGTTCGTTGTTCTTTCTGTTCTTTTGGTTTTTCCTTATTCTGTGTGTGTCCTTTGCGTGTGTTTGTCACGAAACATAATTCTAATTATGAGAAGTGTTTCTAACTAATTTCCAATTCCTTGGGAGTATGAGGGTGCTCTGGAGTGCTATTGGGGATTCGTTATTTTAGTTTAGTTAACGTGTCTTGACGGAGAAGGGTGTGTGTCCATCGCATTGGATGAGCTTGTGTTTATATATCTGTATTGTTGGGACACACATCTATTTGTTTGTTTCTTTAAGGGTTGTTTTATTTAGATGCCAGTCATTTGTGCACCTCAAGTATGCCTATTTTTGTTTTTTTCTTTCCTTGAGGACTGGGCTTGCATCGCCTATGTTTGTGTCCGAAACACTGTTCATGTTATAATTACCTTTCTAGACGTGATGTTATCGGTGGGTTAATGTTAATCGTTTAAGTGGGGCTCGACTGAAAGCCAAGGGTCATGTCATTCCTGTTCTTGTTTTGAGCGGCTTCAGTCGAGAAACAACACGTGAACTCATTACGCTTATTAAATGAGATGCATGGGTTAGCCTTTCGAGACGGTGGAATGTGTGTTCATTGTATGTGTCCGGGACTGCAATCGACTCCCATTTTGTCTTCCGTATGATAACCGAGTCTCGTGCTTTTTTCCGAAAAGGAGATTTATTCAGGAAGTATGTGAAGCCATTTTGTAATTTATGTTTCTTTGGGTGTGTCTGTAGTAAGCTTTCATTTTAAGGGATTTGTATGTCATATATGTAGTCTTGTAGCTCATCCAATGCCTCGTTGGTTTGTTCGTCATTTTCGTGTGTTGGGTTACGTATTGTTCTTTGGCTATGTTTGTGGAGTGACATACTTTGTTTTAAAGGGCGGTATTTTTCTATTCTTGGGTTACTTGACTTCATAAGCTTCCTAGAAGATTTCTCTGACTACGTTATGTAGTCAGCCTGTGGTGGGAAGAAAGTACTACTTACATTATTGTTAACTTGTTTTAAATCTCCCCCGTTTATTAATTTGAGTTTATCTATAAACGACCTCCAATATACAACACGTTAGGCATCTCTCGGTTTTCTTATCTTTATTACCTGATTTATTTTTATACTTGTATTTACTTTGTTTTGATATGATGTGTACATATTTTATTACAGGCCCCATCATCCCTCATTTTACCACTTCATGCACCCCCCGTTTCCCCTTTTGCTATGTCTTGTTTTTTTTTTTTTATAATTAAATTTTATTTTATTCCACCTTTACTCGAATAATGTGGTCATTCCTAATTGGTTATCCATCTAGTTCTAAATGCGAATGGTACACAACATAGGTTTAAGATCCATGGCCGGTCCCCATTCAGCGCTTGCGTTGCCATCGACTGTGTGCGTCGGGTGGTGGTCACCACGCGTGTCACAGATCACTCGGTGCCCTTGACTATACTGCATCTAATGGCCTGGTTATAATGGTACCGCAAGTATGCACAAGGGTTGTAAAGAAGGCAGTCTGTTCAGATCACTCGTTGCCCTTGACTAAACTGCATCTAATGGCCTGATTATAATGGTACCGCATGTATGCACAAGGGTTGTAAAAAAGGCAGTCTGTTCATATCATTCGGTGCCCTTGACTAAAGTGCATCTAATGGGCTGGTTATAATGGTACCGCATCTTTGCACGAGGATTTTAAGGAAGGCAGACTGTTCAGATCTCTCGGTGCCCTTGACTAAACTACATCTAATGGGCTGGGCTGGTTATAATGGTACCGCATGTATGCACGAGGGTTGTAAAGAAGGCAGTCTGTTCAGATCATTCGGTGCCCTTGACTAAACTGCATCTAATGGGCTGGTTATAATGGTACCGCATCTATGCACGAGGATTTTAAAGAAGGCAGTCTGTTCAGATCTCTCGGTGCCCTTGACTAAACTGCATCTAATGGGCTGGGCTGGTTATAATGGTACCGCATGTATGCACGAGGGTTGTAAAGAAGGCAGTCTGTTCAGATCATTCGGTGCCCTTGACTAAACTACATCTAATGGGCTGGTTATAATGGTACCGCATGTATGCACGAGGGTTGTAAAGGACGGCTGAGTGTTAGCCCAATCCCATGTGTTGAATCAGTATTGCCGTTTGGAGCACCTGCACTGCGTACAAAATGGACCTATTTATATTGTTCCATATATTTTCAGATGCTGTTACACCACCCAGCCCAGTTCCCGAATGTCGGCAAATCCTTCTTTCGAGTCCCAACGGAGCGTGACGTATTGATTGGCGTAAATCCAAAGATGATGACGACAGCAGAAGAACTTAGGAGTTACTCTCCGGAAGTGCGTCAATGCTTTTTCCAACATGAGAAACCACTGCGCTTCTTCAAGATCTACACACAAGAAAATTGTGAACTGGAATGTCTTACAAACTACACACTCGATTACTGTCAATGTGTGTTATTCTTTATGCCACGTAAGTATCCCTAGTTAGTTAATTATTGCAGTTTCAAGGGGCGGGGGGTAACAGGGAGATAATCTGCCCCTTCCGGATCCCCGGTTCGTCCATACACATCAGTCAAGAAGAGTCTGTGTTTCTCAACGATAATCTGTAATTCGTTTTTACACTACATTATTATGGGATGTAGGTGTTGTAAACGCCTTCAGCTTAATTTTTGAGAATTTATAACTTGATAACTTGATAACATTCACATAATTCTCCTGTATACTTGTCAAAAGTACAATTAGAGACATTAAGGGGTCACCAGACTCCGCGCGACAAAATACTGAGCGCCGAACGTTACCATGTTACTGTTCTTGTTAAACAAGAGAACGACGAAATGCACTGCCCAAGATTCAAATAAAATAATGGAGGTAGGTATTTTTATCAGTAAAAACATAAAATGTGATATGAGTTCAGCGATAATTTGGCATGGCGCTTAATTGCCGATATAGTCCTCCATACTTGACGAAATATTTACGGAAGACTGGTAACAGGCCAATTATAAAGTGAGGCACGCTGCGTATGGCTTCCACTACAAGTTATTCATCATCAAACGATGACTGTGCAAGGAGCATTGTCCCTGATATCATGCCAATATGGGGCAGATGACCTCGTAGTACCGCCCCTTCCACTTCAAGTTATGCATCATCAAGCGATGACTGTGCAAGGAGCATTGTCCCTGATATCATGCCAATATGTGGCAGATGACCTTCTAGTTCCACCCCTTAAAACTTCAACAACTGACTATCATGCCAATATGTGTAA
This sequence comes from Meconema thalassinum, assembly GCA_946902985.2. Lineage (NCBI taxonomy): Eukaryota > Metazoa > Arthropoda > Insecta > Orthoptera > Tettigoniidae > Meconema > Meconema thalassinum. The sequence goes on along the minus strand of OX336388.2, from coordinate 798,192,014 downwards.
AAGAGAAAATATACATTAACGAAACTGTGCAGTGAATAACTTTAATCATACTCTCCAATTGCTGTATTTCCTTGGCTATTAGGCTAGATGTAATAAATATTGTATTACACGGTATTGTTTCAGAATAAAGTTAAGAGTCTTCAGAATAATGCAGAGTATTTAATTGTGTTCCAGGGCACGAGAACACACCCATATGTGCAGGACGGAAGAAAATTTGCTGTGAACGTGCTGAAGGTGAGACATTGCTACGCCCCTACACTCAACAATAACACGCCTATTTATGTGAAAAGATTCCTTTAAAAAATGTGTATAGAGATCAGTGGCAACGAGACATAGCACTCCCCTCAACTGAAGTTCTGGACATGAGGTAGAGTCCAGGATGTGCCTAAAAGGCACACTGAGTGTTGGTTGGTTCCTTAGTTTAGGGGCTGCGACAAAGCGGTCATGTAGCCCCGTGTACTTTGGGTGTATGTATGATAACCGGTGTTAATTGTGATGACTATATTAGTGTGTTTTATCTTTTTTTGATTCATGTAAGGACTGCAGGCGATTATTTCAAGTAGTCCCTACTTTCGCTACTAAATGCTACACTCCACGACACCTAGCTGTGAACTTGGCTACTACTAGATGCCATCGCAACCAGCGCCTGCAGACGAACGTTGGAACTTAAGAGCATTAATCAAACCTAACCTACAAATTTTGCTTCACACAAGTGTAGTGAGTGGAAGGTTCTTTTACATGCCGTGAATCTATGACATGGGCCCGCTGGCTTTAATTCCCCTCCAAAGGAAGGCATACTGAGGGATTTTAAACGCCATTAAAATCCCGCGAACTTGGGCATAGAAGCTCAGCTTGCTAGCAACTACGCCACCGAAGTCGTCCACTTACACTGAGTGTATTTTTGAGTTATCAGTCTTTGATGCAGTCTCCTTGCACCATGTCTACATAGCTAGCACACATTATATCCGAGATAATCTGTTTAACACATTAAATCCTTGGTCTACCCCTACAGTTCTTATCCTCGACTCGTCCTCTATCTAAGTTGGTATTCCTAGGGTGTCTTAGATTGTGTCCTACCAACCTATCACTTCTCCCCATTAGCAGTCGCCAGAAACATCTCTTCTCTCCCACTCGTATTTATGCCTTTTCATTTGTAACTGTATCTACCCAGCTGATCTTCATCCGTCTCCTTTTAGGTAGATTTCAATAGAAAGCTAACTATTGCAACGGGTACCATGTTTCGACTTCCAGAAAATTTCGACATATCTTCGCGTCTCACATCCCCTAGACCCCAAAACCACCGTCAGTTCAAAAGTTTATATATAATTTATATACTGTATGTACAAGCTGACCCGGCAGACGTTGTCCTGCCAATCAAAGAAAGTGTTGTAACTTTGTTTCTTGAAGTGCTTTTGGATACACAATATTTTTTCAATTTCTGTTAACTGCCTCTAAACTATCGTGAATTGAATTAACTAATTTAGAAACATTCGTTGGAGCGTGCAAAACAACTCTCCAAAGTTTCATCGCAAACGGATAAATGGCATTTAACGCATACGGGATTTGGTTTAAATGATTCGAGCGCTGTCACTCATTTGTTGAATCTACTCGTGCTCTACCAACTGTGAAATGGATTGACTAAGTTAGAAAGCTTCACGTAAGTGTACACAACAACTCATCAAAGTTTCATCGCAATCGACGAATAGTATATGAACGCATACAGGATTTTGTTGGAACGCTTCGCGCGTCGTCACTCATTTGTTACATCTACTCGTGCGCTACCAATATTGTAAAATGGATTTACCAAGTTGAACAGCTTCCCTGGCGTGTACACAACAACTCATCAAAGTTTCATCGGAATCAGATGAATGACATATGAACGCATAAGTGATTTTCTTTAAACGATTCACGTGCCGTCACTCATTTGTTGAATCTACTCATGCGCTACCTATTGTAAAATAGATTTACTAAGCCTGAAACCTTCTCTGGCGTGTACTCAATGATTCACCAAGGTTTGATCGCATTAGGATGAATGATATATGACCGCATACGGGACATTGTGGAAACGATTCGTGCGCCATCGCTCATTTGTTGAATCTACTCGTTCGCTACTTATTAAAATCTGGATTTACTAAGACAGAAACATTTCCTGGAGTGTTCACAACAATTCACCAAATGGTATATGGACGCATACGGTACTTTGTTGAAATGATTCGCGTGCCGTCACACATCTTTTGAATCTACACGTGCGATACCTATTGTAAAATGGATGTATTAAGCCAGAAACCTTCCGTAGGGTGTACATAACATCTCATCCAAGTTTCATCGTAATCGGACGAATGGTATTTGACGCATACGGGACCTTATTGAAACGCTTCGCGCGTCGTCGCTCATTTGTTGAATCTACTCGTGCGAAACCTCCTGTGAATTGGATGTACTAAGTTAGAAACCCTCACGTAAGTGTACACAACATCTCACCCAAGTTTCATTGCAATCGAATGAATGGTATATGAACGCATACGGGACTTTGATTAAAAGTTCGCGCGTCGTTGCTCATTTGTTGAATCTAATCGTGAGCTACCTATTGTAAAATGGATTTACTAAGTTAGAAACCCTCACGTAAGTGTACACAACATCTCATCCAAGTTTCATCGCTATCGGACGAATGGTATTTGAACGCATACGGGACCTTTTTGAAACGCTTCGCGCGTCGTCGCTCATTTGTTGAATTTGTTGCTTGCCACGGTGGGTGAGTGGTTATAGTGTCGGACTACCAACCCCAAGATTGCAGGTTCGCTCCTGACCGTGGTAAGTGATTTTTGAAAGGCGACAAAAATCACGACACTCATGTCATACGTTGTTGGCATGTTAAAGAACCCATTTGAATTCAGTAGGCCGTATTCAATGGCAAAATTAATCTCGGGATTTTCCGCCAACACAAAGTTCCTCCATTCTCTACTTGAAAGCGCTGTAGTGTCAAGGAATTTAGATATCTAACCTCCTTGACTTTCATAGCGTTCAAAGGAACGACGAAATTCGACATGCAAGCTACCCTCTGGGTGTCAATTAACAAAGCTTGCACCAGGCACCCGGGGCCATACGATATTATTATATTATTATTATGTTGAATCTATTCGTGCGCTATCTATTGTAAAATGGATTTACTAAGCCAAACACCTACCCTGGTGCTCACTCAACATATCACCGAAGTTTCATGGCAATCGGATGAATGGTATATGAACGCATACGGGACTTTGAAACACTCTAACTTGCAGAGACAATCAGTAGAATTCGACATCACTGCCACCTTTGGTATAAAACACAACTTTTCGCCACGGGCGGAGTATGTGTAATGGCGGTAGTTGCCAGGTTGCGACCAGGTGGCTCTAACGTGCTGAGACAAACCGTCCAAAGACATCAGCTTACACGAAGGCCAAGGCTAGTGGTTTCCATGACGACTGTTTTTGACTGTATATTTTGGTTATAAAATTGTGTGTAAGTTGTGGTTCTAAAATTGTGTTCATTCCACCTACCAGGGCAGATTTTGAATCTTAACCATACATGGACCCACCCTAATATACATACCAAATTCCATCAAAATCGGTTCAGTCGTTTAGGAGGAGTTCAGTCACATACACACGTGTCGATGAATCTATATATATACTAGCTGACCCGGCAGACGTTGTCCGGCCAATCAAAGAAAGTGTTGTAACTTTGTTTCTTGAAGTGCTTTTGGATACACATTTTTTTTTTAAATTTCTGTTAACTGCCTCTAAACTATCATGAAATGAATTAACTAATCTAGAAACATTCCTGGGAGCGTGCACAACAACTCTCCAACGTTTCATCGCAATTGGATTAATGGCATAAAACGCATACGGGATTTTGTTTAAATGATTCGTGCGCTGTCACCCATTTGTTGAATCTACTCGTGCTCTACCAACTGTGAAATTGATTTACTAAGTTAGAAAGCTTCACATAAGTATACACAACAACTCATCAAAGTTTCATCGGAATCGGATGAATGACATATGAACGTATACGGGATTTTTTTTAAACGATTCACGTGCCGTCATTCATTTGTTGAATCTACTCATGCGCTACCTATTGTAAAATAGATTTACTAAGCCTGAAACCTTCTTTGGAGTGTACTCAATCATTCACCAAGGTTTCATCGCAATCGGATGAATGATATATGACCGCAAACGCGACATTGTGGAAACGATTCACGTGCCGTCGCTCATTTGTTGAATCTACTCGTGCGCTACTTATTAAAAACTGGATTTACTAATCCAGAAACCTTTCCTGGAGTGTACACAACAATTCACCAAAGTTTCATCGTAATCGGATAAATGGTATATGAACGCATACAGGACTATGTTGAAACGATTCGCGCGCCATCGCACATTTGTTGAATCTACTCGTGCGCTACCTATTGTAAAATTAATTTACTGAGCCAGAAACCTTTACTGAAGTGTACACAACAATTCGCCAAAATTTCATCGCAATCGGATAAATGGTATATGGACGCATATGGAACTTTGTGGAAATGATTCCCGTGCCGTCACTCATTTGTTGAATCTACTCGTGCGCTACCAATTGTAAAATGGATTTGTTAAACCAGAATCCTTCCGTAGGGTGTACACAACATCTCACCCAAGTTCCATCGTAATCGGACGAATGGTATTTGAACGCATACGGGACCTTATTGGACGCTTCGCGTGTCGTCGCTCATTTGTTGAATCTACTCGTGCGCAAACTCCTGTGAAATGGATTTACTAAGTTAGAAACCTTCACGAAAAGTGTACACAACAACTCATCAAAGTTTCATCTCAATCGATGAATGGTATATAAATTTATACGGGATTTTGTTGAAACGCTTCGCGTGTTGTCACTCATTTGTTAAATCTAGTCGTGCGCTACCTATTGTAAAATTAATTTACTAAGCCAGAACCCTTCCCTGGAGTGCACACAACACATCACTCAAGTTTCATGGCTATCGGACGAATGGTATTTGAACGCATACGGGACCTTGTTGAAACGCTTCGCACGTCGCCGCTCATTTGTTGAATCTACTCGTGCGCAACCTCCTGTGAAATGGATTTACTAAGTTAGAAACCTTCACGTAAGTGTACACAACAACTCATCAAAGTTTCATCTCTATCGATGAATGGTATATAAACTATTACGGGATTTTATTGAAACGCTTCGCGCGTCGTCACTCATTTGTTGAATCTAGTCGTGCGCTACCTATTGTAAAATTAATTTACTAAGCCAGAAGCCTTCCCTGGAGTGCACACAACATATCACTCAAGTTTCATCGCTATCGGACGAATGGTATTTGAACGCATACGGGACCGTGTTGAAACGCTTCCTGCGTCGGCGCTCATTTGTTTAATCTACTCGTGCTTAACCTCCTGTGAAATTGATTTACTAAGTTAGAAACCTTCACGTAAGTGTACACAACAACTCATCAAAGTTTCGTCGCAATCGATGAATGGTATATAAACGTATACGGGATTTTGTTGAAACATTTCGCGCGTCGTCGCTCATTTGTTGAATCTAGTCGTGCGCCATCTATTGTAGAATGGATTTACTAAGCCAAACACCTTCCTTGGAGTGCACTCAACATCTCACCCAAGTTTCATCGCAATCGGATGAATGGTATATGAACGCATACGGAACTTTGAAACGCTCTAACGTGCAGAGACAAACAGAATTCGACATCACTGCCACCTTTGGTATAAAACACAACTTTCCGCCATGGGCGGAGTGTATGTTATGGCGGTAGTTGCACAGGTTGCGCCCAGGTGGCTCTAGGTGCAGAGACACACAGTCCAAAAGGATCACTTTTCACTAAGGCTAGCGGTTTCCATGACGACTGTTTATGACTGTATATTGTGGTTCTAAATTTGTGTGTAAATTGTGGTTCTAAAATTCTAAAATTCCACCTATCTGGTCAAATTTTGAATCTAAACCATACATGGGCCCACCCTAACGTTCATACAAAATTTCATCAAAATCGGCCCTGGCGTTTAGGAGGAGTTCAGTCACATACACACGTGTCGAAGAATTATATATATAAAGATAAATGAATTGCTGTTCGTTAGTCTTGCTAAAACTCGAGAACGGCTAGACCGATTTGGCTAATTTTGGTCTTGAATAATTTGTGGAAGTCCAGAGAAGGTTTAAAAGGTGAATAAATATGAATGTTGTAGCGCACGAGTAGATTCAACAAATGAGTGTCGGCACGCGAATCGCCTAAACAAAGTCCCGTATGCGTTCATATACCATTCATCAGGTTGCTATGAAACTTTGGTTGTATTGTTGTACACACTCCAGGAAAGGTTTCTGACTTAGTAAATCCTTTATACAATAAGTAGCACACGAGTAGGTTCAACAAATGAGTGACGACGGCCGAAGCGTTTCAACAAAGTCCTGTAAGAGATCACATACCATTGGTCCGATAGCGATGAAACTTGGGTGAGAGGTTGTGTACACTACAGGCAAGGTTTCTGGCTTAGTAAATCAATGTTATAATAGGTAGCGCACGAGTATATTCAACAAATGAGCGACGACGAGCGATGCGTTTCAACTAAGTCCCGTATGCGTTCATATACTATTCGTCTGTTAGTGATGAAACCTGGGTGAGTTGTTGTGTACACTTCTTGGAAGGTTTCTGGCTTAGTAAATCCACTTAACAATAGGTAGCGCACGAGTAGATTCAACAAATGTGCGACGACGGGCGAAGCGTTTCAACAAAGTCCTGTATGCGTTCAATGCCATTCGTCCGATAGCGATGAAACTTGGGTGAGAGATTGTGTACACTACAGTCAAGGTGTCTGGCTTAGTAAATCCATGTTATAATAGGTAGCGCACGAGTAGATTCAACAAATGAGCGACGACGAGCAAAGCATTTCAACAAAGTCCCGTATACCATCATATACTATTCGTCTGATAGTGATGAAACCTGGGTGAGATGTTGTGTACACCTCAGGGAAGGTTTCTGGTTTAGTAAATCGACTTAACAATAGCTAAAGCACGATTAGATTCAACAAATCAGCGACGACAGGCGAGGCGTTTCAACAAAGTCCTGTATGCGTTTACATACCATACGTCCGATAGCGATGAAACTTGGGTGAGAGGTTGTGTACACTACAGGCAATGTTTGTGGCTTAGTAAATCCATGTTATAATAGGTAACGCACGAGTAGATTCAACAAATGAGCGAAGCTTTTCAACTAAGTCCCGTATGCGTTCATATACTATTCGTCTGATAGTGATGAAACTTGGGTGAGATGTTGTGTCACTTCATGGAAGGTTTCTGGCTTAGTAAATCCAGTTAACAATAGGTAGCGCACGATTAGATTCAACAAATGTTCGACGACGGGCGAAGCGTTTCAACAAACTCCTGTATGCGTTCACATACCATTCGTCCGATAGCGATGAAACTTGGGTGAGAGGTTGTGTACACTACGGGCAAGGTTTCTCTCTTAGTAAATCCATATTATAATAGGAATCGCACGAGTAGATTCAACAAATGAGCGACGACGAGCGAAGAGTTTTAACAAAGTCCCGCATGCGTTCATATAGTATTCGTCTGTTAGTGCTAAAATTTGGGTGAGATGTTGTGTACACTTCAGGGAAGGTGTCCGGCTTAGTAAATCCAATTAAAATAGGTAGCGCACGAGTAGATTCAACAAATGAGCGACGACGGGCGAAGCGTTTCAACAAAGTCCTGTATGCGTTCACATACCATTCGTCCGATAGCGATGAAACTTGGGTGAGAGGTTGTGTACACTTCAGGGAAGGTTTCTGGGTTAGTAAATTCACTTTATAATAGGTATCGCACAAGTAGATTAAACAAACGAGCGACGACGCGCGAAGTGTTTCAACATAGTCCCGTATACGTTCATAGACCATTCGTCTGATAGCGACTAAACATGGGTGAGTTGTTGTGTACACTCCAGGGAAAGTTTCAGGCTTAGTTAATCCATTTTACGATAGGTAGCGCTCAAGTAGATTCAACATATGAGCGAAGGCGTGCGATGCATTTCAACAAAGTCGCGTATGCGTTCACATGCCATTTGTCCGAAAGCGATGAAACTTGGGTGAGATGTTGTGTACACTTCAGGGAAAGTTTCAGGCTTAGTTAATCCATTTTACAATAGGTAGCGCTCAAGTAGATTCAACATATGAGCGAAGGTGTGCGATGCGTTTCAACACAGTCCCGTATGCGTTCATATACCATTTGTCCGAAAGCGATGAAACTTGGGTGAGATATTGTGTACACTTCAGGGAAGGTGTTTCTGGCTTAGTACATCCACTTTACAATAGGTATCGCACAAGTAGATTCAACAAATGAGTAACGGCGTGCATATCGTTTAAAAAAATCCGTATGCGTTCATATACCATTCATGCGATTGCAATGAAATTTTGAGAAATGTTGTTTCCACTCCCACAAAGATTTCTGATGTAGTAAATCCGTTTTACAATTGGTAGCGCAAAATTAGATTCAATTAATGGGCGACAGCGCGTGAATCTTTTCCACCAAGTCCCGTATGCGTTCATATAACATTCATCCGATTATCATAAAACTTTGGGGAGTTGAGCCCAGTCCTGCGAAGCTGTATGAATTAGTAAATCCGTTTTTCAATGGGTGGCGCAAAGTAGATTCAACAAATGAGTGTCGTCGCGTGAATCGTTTAAGCAAAAACCCGTATGCGTTCATATGCCATTCATCCGGTTGCGATGAAACTTTCATGAGTTGTTGTGTACACGCCAGGGAAGGTTTTCACTTAGTAAATCCATTTTACAATATATAGCGTACGAGTATATTCAACAAATGGGTGACGACACTCGAATCGTTTCAACAAAGTCCCGTATGCGTTCATATACCATTCATTTCATTGCGATGAAAATTTGGTGAGTTGTTGAGCACGCTCCCATGATTTTTTTGAGATAGTAAATCAATTTTACAATAGTTTAGAGGTGGTTAACGGAAAAAGAAAAACAATATTGGGAATCCAAAAGCACTTTAACATACAAAGTTACAATGCCTACACTTTCTTAGATTGGCATTGCAACGCATGCCGGGTACAGCTAGTTATAATTATAAAGATATATATCAGTTCCTTGTGGACACGATAACTGCCGTAATTTTGCACCAATCAATTAGAATTTTTTACATAATATGTATCCCCTTAAAATCTCAGTCGAGTTCGTTAATGGGCAAAATCGGACAAAGAGGGTCAAAATGGGAGGCTTTTTTTTTCGAAAAAGTGAAATATCACTATAACTCTCTTAATATCTGAAATATTGAATCCATTCTGATAAGGTCCTAACATTTATGTTTAAAAAGTTTTTAGATAACACCAACCATTGACCAAAGGGGTGGGAAAAAGTGAGTTTTTAGGGAAACGTTAATCAAATCTCTGTTAATAGGCACAATATCAAAACCGTACGAAATGGAAGATATTTCCCTAATAATTACCTAAAACTTTTGTCTGAAAGAATTTTAGATATGACCCACCATTACGCCACGGGGTGAGCAAAATGATTTAAATTATAGGAAAATGCCAAGTTCCATGAGAGGTTGCAATGACAACTTAACTAAATTGATAAGGGATGAGCTATCAGCAGTTGCCATGACAACGCCACTGCACAAGATCACATTCAGTTTTCCATCTGTCTGTGGGAAGAGACTTCGTTATCGGAACTGGTAGCATGCTGAACTTCTATGCCCAAGGTCGCGGCTTCAAACCCGGCTGAGGTCGTCGGATTTACTAAGGGCGTTAAAAATCCCTGAGTATGCTTTCCTTCGGAGGGGAAGTTCCAACGTTCGTTGCGAGTTGCTGGTTACGGTGGAATCTAGTAGTCAAGTTTACAGCTAGGTGTCGTTGATGGTAGTATTTTTAATAATGTAGCCTATTTTAGGTAGATTTCATTAGAAAGCTAACTATTGCAATGGGTACCATGTTTCGACTTCCGGAAAATTTCGACATATCTTCACGTTTCACATCCCCCAGACCCCAAAACCACCGTCAGTTCAAAAGTATATGTATATATATCATTTTTTTGTGGACACGATAACAGCCGTAATTTTGCTCCAATCACTTTCAATTTTTACATAATATGTATTCCCCAAAATCTCGGTCGAGTTCGTTAATGGGCAAAATTGGTCGAAGGGGGGTGAAAATGGAGGGCTTCTTTCCGAAAAAGTGGAATATCGCTATAACTCTCTTAATACGTGAAATATCGGATCCATTCAAAGTTCATAATATGTGTCGGATAACTGCCAAAAATTTTTGAAAAGTTTTTGATAGCACCAACCATTGACCAAAGGGGTGGGAAAAAGTGGGTTTTTCGGGAAACATTAATCATATCTCTCTTAATAGGCACAATATCAAAACCGTACGAAATGGAAGATATTTACCTAATAATTACCTAAAACTTTTGTCTGAAAGAATATTAGATATGACCCACCATTACGCCACGGGGTGAGCAAAATGATTTAAATTATAAGAAAATGCCGAGTGCCATGAGAGGTTGCAATGACAACTTTACTAAATTGATAAGGGATGAGCTATCAGAGGTTGCGAAGACAACGCCATTGCACGAGATCACATTCATTTTTCCATCTGACTCTGTGGGAAGCTGATAACTGGTAGCATGCTGAACTTCTACGCCCAAGGTCGCTGGTTCAAAGCCGGCCAAAGTCATCGGATTTTCTAAGAGCGCTTAAAATCCCTCAGCATGCTTTCCTTTGGAGGGGAAATTCCAACGTTCGTTGCAAGTTGCTGGTTGCAGTGGCATCTAGTAGCCAAGTTCACAGCTAAGTGTCGTTGTTGTTAGTACATGGTACAAAATTAGGAACTACTACTTAAAATTGACCGTCTGCAGACCTTACCTGAATTACAGACTAATACAGTCATCACAATTAACACCGTTTATCAGACAGATTCTACACACACCCAATGTACACGGGGTTACATGACCACGTTGTCACTGCTCCTAAACTGAGGAACCAACCAAAATCTCTGCGGGAGATAAAATTTTGCGTGAAGAAGTAGCAGACTGTTAGATAGTTACACATCAGTTCCAAACCTTGCGTAAGGACAGTGTGATCACAAGTATAACAAGATTTTCAGTAAAGAACATATAGTCTACTTTCTCCTAAATACAAGTGTTTAGTTATAACTCTTTGTCCTCTTCAAGGAGTATAATTGAATATTGGTTGTAGTAGCTTGTCGAAATACAACGTGCCATACGGATATTAAACGTTGATTGATTGAATCAACACCTGAATTATATATACACACACTAATACAGCCATCACAATAACACAGATCATGAGACAAAATTCAACACTGACCCAAGTACACGAGGCCAAATGACCATGATGGCCATGCATCTCAAATGAAACAACAACAACAACAACATCTTCTTATCCAAATACTTACTCGTATAAAAGTTCATACAATAGTAAGCATACAGACGTCACAATGACACAGGTTATCAGACAACGTCTACACACGCACCCAAGTACACGGGGCTACAAGGCCATGATGCCGCAAAACCCCTAAATAATCAACAACAAATGTAACAACAACAACAACAACAACAACAACAACAATAGACTCTACCGCGGATAAAGGACAAAGCATTTTAATCGCTCTGGTCGAGTGTTGAAATTAGTGGTGTTATGAGTACAGCATATTATATAATATTTTGATTGCAAATACACACAATATATGCTTAACATTATAACGTGTGAGTAGTTATGAATCAATAAATACAAAAAATACGAAGTAAAAATGTTCGAACCTATAGGGATTCGAACCAAGGTAAGCCGGAATATGAAATTAGATCGCTAACACTGCACCACGGATGTGATACAATAATGCCATATAAATAGCTTCTTTAGTACAATGTATCTTTTTTGTGCTGAAATCAACGATTTCTCTAATGTTTTTTGGCCCTTCTATAAACCATTTGATATTAAATATGTATTATTTTGATCAGTACATTCCTAAAAGGATATAACCTTACGCAGTTACAGATATATATGGATTTAAGAGCACAGATAGCGGCCATTTTGTCTACGGGACGTCACGACCCACAACGATATTGTATCGTCAATCGGACCTCTTAAGTCACTTCTACGGTTACATATTCTATTATAATGGGCTAATATCTTACTGGTCACCTCCTTGAGGACAGTTTAAACCTCTATATGTACTATACGCTGACTTGTTGAGGTCAAGCCCTTGTTGAATCGTAAGTTACGGTTGGGCTATAATACTGGCATGATTCATACATCCACCATCCTGAAACTATTTGGCTGATGACCCTGTAGTTTGGACACAATACGTTTCCCACATTAAGGTATATTGTTGCAAAATTTTGTAGAGATCGGATTATTAGGTTAGTCGTAATTTGATTTAAGCTCAGAACATTTGGGTGGGCGCCATTTCGTTTTAGTTATGAAGGCGGCGATATACAACATGACACTGAGTTGTCCCTTGCTAGTGCTACCTCTGTGCCAAAGGTGATTCGATTTGGGTTCCGTTGTGTTTGAATTGATAGGGGGAATCGATTAGCACACATACATGACCACCATCTGCAAACTATTAAGCTGATGATACTGTAGTTTCGTCAACCGACGCTTCCCACATGAAGGTATGTTGTTGCAAAATTTGGTAGAGATCAGATGATTAGGTTAGTCGTAATTTTAATTAAGCTTTGAATATTTGGGTGGCCGCCATTACGTTTCCGTCAAGATGGTGGCGATATAAAACATGACACTGAGGTGCTCTTTGATAGTGCTACCTCTGTACCAAATTGCGTTCAATTCGGTTTCACCGTGTTCGAATTGATAGGTGGGAGGGGGGGGGGGACAGACAGACAGACATTCAGAGTACACACACTCAAACACACACACACGCACAGACAGACACACAATTTTTGGCCCGGTGTAGATCTCATGCATCTACTTTCATTTTTTCCAAAATAGACAGTAGGCTACAAATGAACCCCAAATGACAAGAAGGTTACCATCCCCATAAGACAATACAATGATAAAAATATGCATAAAAAACGAAAAAAAAATTCATTAACCTCCAAATTGTAAAATACTTTCTTGCAATAAATGAGCTCTGATCCTTCTACGAAAACCTGCATATTTTGCCTATTATAGCCTATCCCCTAGTTTGCCCGGTGAAATCTACGTCCGCTTTCCGGCGTGCCAAGAGGAATTTTAGCCTACTTTTCACATTTTGCAAAAATGAGGAAAAAGTAGACTTATGAGATCGGGCAAATGTGTGTCTGTCTGTCTGTCCTTCTGTCTGTCTGGCCGTGTGTGTGTCCCCCCTTAACAACTCCTAAACGGTTGCAGCAATCGAAACAAAATTTGGTAGGAGTAAAGATCTATACCTGAATATCTCACGGCCATATTTGAAAAAATTTGGTAGGAGTAAAGTTCTATACCTGAAAATCTCTCGGCCAAATTTGAAAATGATGTCAGTGCTACCAACTACTGAAAAATCGCAATTGAAATTTGAGCTCCATGTCGGATATCTTGGAAGGTATGAATGGGAGCTATTTCAAAATTGGCACACATATAGATAGTATTATTGCAGTTTAATTTCCAGGAGGCCATACATGGCAGTGTTGCCAAAATGATTATAAGCCTGCTGATAGGTCCACATTTTAAATGCATAAAACTTATACACTATCAATTGGATTTCAACCAAATTTCGTATGTGCTATGTGCACATAAACAGATATGACTGGGCGTATTCTTAAGAGCCACCAGGGCTGCCAACTGTTAATAAATGCTCTAATTGTTTTTAATCCAAATACCCATATATCATGAAGTATGCAAACCGACAACTTTAAACTATACACGCGTATAATACCTGACATTCTAAATTAATTTGGAGTAACTTATATACGTCAGTGCTACCAACATGATTCTAAGCCTGCTGAGAGGTCCAACTTTAAATACATGTAACTTCTATACTATCATTTGGATTTCAACCAAATTTCGTGTGTGCTATGTGTACCATAACAGATATGATTATGCCGATTCCTAAGAGTAACCAGGGCTACCAAATGTTAATAAATTCTGTCTCTATTTTTGTTACCCTAATATCAATATATCAGAAAGTATGCAAGTCAATAGCTCTAAACTTTGCACACGTAGTAGAGCCTACCTGGCATTATAGATTAATTTGGAGTAATTAATATAGGCCTAGGCCAGTGCTGCCAACATGATTCTAAGCCTGCTGATAGGTCCAATTTTAAAATGCAAGTAACTTCTATACTAACTAATGGATTTCATTCAAAATTGACACAACAATAGATCATATTATTTCAGATTATTTATGACCAATACATGTATGTCATTGTTGCCAACATGATTTTAAGCGCGCTGTTAGATCCAATGTTTAACTGCATGTAACGTCCATGCTATCCATTAGATTTTAACCAAATTTTGTATTCTGTACCTTAAGAGATGGAACTAAGAATATATTCAGTCACCAGGGCTGCCAAATGTAGTTCTCTATTAGGCTACATTATGCCACGTATACAGTATTTCGAACTAATTAGAAATGTCGATATTACCAACTAAAGTTCGTCATTATTCTAGATAGATCCATATAGATTAATCATTGGCATGAATCTTAAATTTTAAGAAAAGTAGGCTCTTTAGTTCGTCACAGAACTTCTTGTTGGTTTTTAATATCCCATGGCCTCGGGTGCCGGGTGCAAGTTTTGTAATTTGACACCCAGATGGTAGCTTGCATATCAAATTTCGTTGTTCCTTGAAGCACAATGAAAGTCAAGGGGGTTATATATCTAAGCTCCTTGAACACTATAGCGCTTTCTGTAGAAAAATGAAGAACTTTGTGTTGGAGGAAACTCCCGAGATTAATTTTTCCATTATGAACACAGCCTACTGAGTTCAAATGGGTTCTTTGGCATGCCAACATCGTATGGCATGCGTGTCGTATTTTTTCCGCCTTTCAAAAATCTCTTACCACGGCCAGGAGCGAACCTGCAATCTTGGGTTTAGTAGACCGACACGCTATCCTCTCACCCACCGTGGCAAGCTATCCTTCTCCTGTAACACCACATTTCAAATGCTTCCATTCTCTTCTTTTCTGCTGCACTAACCCAAGTGCTCATGTACTAGTCCGAGGGGACCTTGTTTCTCTCAAGTGCAGGTGTGTGTAACTTGCGAGATTCTCAATTTGTGACCTGTTACCGAATGTAATTTGTTCCTTTTGTTATGTAATGTGTGTCTATCTCATTGCAGTATCTTACAACTTGGATATGGGTAGCCAGAATGAGTGTGGTTGTCTTCCCAGCTGCATTCATGTCGATTATGATGTCGAGATATCGCAGGCTGCAATCATGTGGCCGGGATCAGACGGACCTAGACCCGCGGGGTGAGTAGTATTGACAACTTATTATGAGAAGCGTTAATTATTACAGGTCACTTTCATTTCGCTATTTGTCGACAATTTTTATTCGATCAAGAAGTGTTTTATTAGCCGGGACATAAAAGATTCTCACAAATAACATTACACGGGACGTATCTCTAAATATAACAAGTAGTTCCGTGAAGAAATAAATAGCATATTTTCATATGTCCTACTTATGTTAATGGACTCTATCAACATACAAAATTCGAGTTTAATTTCTGTAATAGATTCCTAGATATTGAGATCCATCAAAATATTTCAGTTGGTCACCATGTTGGATTCTTTTATATGCAGGCCTTAGAGCTATGTACTATTTCATGAAGATTATGACATAGGTTTATTAATCAAACTTCAATCGCATGATTGGGACACAAGAAATTAAAACTTAATTTTAAACTATTGCACGGCCTCAATCTTCCGGTTATGTAAGTAATTGGTAATGGTTGACGAAGGTCACCTGTGAGTAGTGCTCCGACAATAAGTGTGTTATCTCTTGTTTATATGCTGGGATCCTGAATATAAGGTGGATATATCGACGCAGTAAGTTACATAGAACATTATAAAATATAAATCCTGTTTATAGATTCACGCAAAATTATTTATTTTTAGTTGTTGCGATATGATCGTGCCTTATACATTTGTAAACACTAGGGTGTCTGTGTCGCGAACCTAACAAATGCATCGTGTCGGAGTACTTGCCTTTCAATCGATATATAGAACTGCTACGATGAGCCAAGACCGACTACAATATATCAGACCGTAATACGACAATCGATTTGGCAAAAAATGGTGGATATCGTAGGGGAAGGTTTCGAGTCTTCTTTGCTAGTAACGGCTGTTTGTTTACGTTTGTTGTGAGTGTGTCTACTGCCAGGAATTCGTATACATAGTATATATCTCGAGTGGTCTTGTAATATTTATTATGTTAATGGTGTACCGTAGGTAGTGTAGTACATTACGAATAATAATAAACACCGGTATCGGTACCATATAAGTGAAGTTTCGAAGTTTAAGCACCAATAGTCGTGAGCGTTTTGTCAGCTTCAACATAGAGTACATTTATGGTTAGGGAAGGCCCCAACTGAAAATGGTGAACCAGTGTCTAAGTTGTTGGACATAAATGCATTCTATAATAATATCTATGCGAGGAGAAATGTAAATGGATACTGCAAGGTGGACAATTTGGTGAGTCATCTTTCAAATTACAATAACATATATCTACAGTTTGATATGATGCAAATTTTGGTAAGGGAAGCCTTGTGTCTTGATTGTGACACTGGCATAGTGGAAATTAAGTTTCCTTGCAAATCAAATCCAGTATTCGATAGAGCTTTTAATATGGACTATTCTCAAGAGGCTTATCAGTCAAAGCAAAGAAATAAGATGATCATCTGTTCCTAAGAGTATGTCGTATTGGATGTTCTTAAATATCATTCTTAATGGTAAAATGTAAACTCTACCATTATGATAAAGTTGTATCAGTAAGTTCTGCATTATGTGGTATCGGGGATAGCATTGAGACTGTGCATCCAAAGGTCCTAGGTTTGATTCCCGACACTGCCTAGAAATTTATTTCTGGTCTGAGGGCTGGAACGGTGCGCACTTAGCCTCGTGAGGCAAAACTGAATAGAGACTGTTCAAGTCCCACCTCAGCTGTCCTTGAAGTGGTTTTCCATGTTTTCTAACCTCTACTCCAGGAAAATGCCAAGAGGGACAGATAACCTCGTTGTTTCTCCCCTTAAAACAATAACTGACTAACATATGTTGAGATGGTTCCTAGTTTAAAACTACGGCCACCTTCTTCAAAATCCTAGCTTCGGTTAAAAATATACACACTACTACAGCCATTACAATGACACATATTAACAGAGAGTATCCACACACACCTAAGTACAAGGAACAACATGACCACGATGTCACAAAGGCCTTATAAGAATCAATATCCATACAATAGTCTATGACGTATGTCAGTCATCAATGGAACTCCTTATGATCTCCAGATATGGAAGATTTGTGTTATTGGAGCCGTATATTGAAATGACATACACATTGCGAAGACATTTAATTCTGGGGTGAGGGTTGCAACGGGGTGCACTCAGTCTCAGGAGGCAACTGAGTAGAGGAGGGTTCGATGCCCACGTCAATCATCCTGGAAGTGGTTTTCTGTGGCGTCCCAGGTCTACTGCAGGCAAATGCTGGGATGGTACTGTACCGGTATTTTATGGTCCGGAATACGGTACATTTTCAGCCCGAGACGTCAACAATACGGGAAGCCAATGACCCACTTAAGATTGAGCAATCCACAGCTGATTGAGTGTAGGCAGCTCGCCCGAGTAGCCCCGAAGATCCTAGGACTCTTCCTGACATCACACGAATCAAGCTCCACCTCCACGTTCAATGGAGCGATCGATGAACCATGACGTGTATATCGAAGCGACCACTTGAGAAGTGTTTATTCTGATTACTTGGAATTGAGAAAAACCTTTGCTTTCCAATATGCATTGGAGATTACATTTACATAGCACAGAGGTAATGCGAGTAGCTATATTTCCGCGGAAATATCCTCTGCAGAAGAAATGAAATAATAGTACATTATGCAACGAGCCTATAATGGCTATAATTAAGACACGAGTATTTTTATAAAACGAGCGTATGCGAGTTTTATAATTTCCATACGAGTGTCTTAATTACCATTATAGGCGAGTTGCATACGACTGTTTATGTTCGACGATAATTATAACTTTATTATATGTTTTAACATAAATATTCATAAATATCTGTTGAGAGTCAGCTACGGTACTTGAATTTTGTGATCGCAGAGCGAGCGTTGAGTGTTATATCTCTGTCTTTCAAGATCGTTGAACGACCAACGCATGCGCTCTGTGTGCTTGCAATGCCATATGCAGCCATATGTTTACATCAGCCGTCCCTCAGTAATATTGTCACCGGTGTCATTTGAAGACAATGCGCTGTGCAGAAATTAGCGTTGGTGATTTTAAGGTACAGTGCTATTGCTTGTCTCATATTCGCCAGTTTATTTACGCGAACATATGGTCGGTGCGTATTCCATGTCGGTAATTTATTATAGTTCGATGTTGTGTTTATGTCCGACATGTTGGATTTTGAGCGCATGCGCGAAGGTATCGTTACCTAATTGGTCAATGAACGAGCTCTGATTGGCTGGAGAAACTGTATCATAATGGAAAACAGTGTTATAATGACCATCATTATGATACAGTTTTCTGACACGTAATAGTGAGGGTCGAACATAAAGTAATATTATGCCAGCATGTAAAACATCGATATATCCCACACAGGAGTGGGGGAATCAAAGCTTTCCTGTGATTTGCTGTCAAGGCAGAGAAAGCAGATCTTATAGTACTTCGGTGTGTCAACTTCAACACCGGGAGTGACCCGTACGTACGTGAATTCTGTACTTAGAATGATAATTGTGATATTCGTCCCGAGTGTCGAAAGGAGACTTAGATTATTCACATTCTGAGTACAGCTGAGAAGTACAGTGCGTAAGAACTCTGTTTTATTTCGAGTCATTTATATTACGAGTACACGCAGAGACAGAGAAATCATGATTTTATACACGCGGAGAGATACATTGAAGAAACATTCTATTAACGCTACAACCTAATGAAATAGGTGACTTCATTTTACTAATTGACTATTCTCACTGTGAGTGCTATATTTGCCACAGTGCTGCAGTATGAATATATACATTTGAAATTCCACATTTTACACGTCGTATTAAAAATCAGGGCGTCAGGAGGAATGTTTAACATGAATATTGAACTTTTACCCATGGCTGGTTAAAGAAACAACATGAATATCAGTCACTAGGCATTGCATCGGACGCCATAAAGAGTCACAATGCCTTCTACATATTTTAAAGTGCTCGCGGCACGGATATCAAGCATGTCGGACATGAACAATCGATTCCACCCAACCGCAGCATATATGGACATAAGCCGTGAGTTCATTCGGGTGTCGAAACACTATCGCTGTTCGCATAACTCCTTTAGGGCGAATTGGAGATTATCTATGGATTAAAGAGACCATTTCCACTACAATGGAGAGATCCTGTTACCAGTCCAGAGCCAAGGGAAGGAGTGTTGGTGGTCCCTAGTTCTGGTACCGCAGACGTGGAGGAAATATACTGTGCTACAGTATATGGTGGATCCAGATGGTAGGGCATGTGTTTGCTCTAATTTTAGACTCCAAGATTCATCAAAAAGTTGAGAGAATACTATTTATGTAGCGTAGCAAAGTAGTTACATTCCAAAAGTGATCACTATTGCCATCTTTTATGCTTTTTGTAGTAGAGTTGAAATCGGGTTTTGGCTCGAATAATGAGTGCATCCATATTTCTAATTTTGATAATTGATATTTTGATTTCAGGTTAATATATTTAAATTCAGCAAATTCAGTAACTTTCAGGAAAATTCTTAATTTAGGAAAAGAGGATCTTTTAGGAGAAGACTTGCGTTTTTCATAGTGAAGTTTAGTTAACTTCTGTGTTAGATTCTTTCTTTCTTTCTTTCTTTCTTCGTTTTGCCCACTTAGGGAGCGCACTTGAACTTGTTGACTCGGGTTGATGGAGCTTTCCTCTTCTTCTCCTCCCAAAATCTCCTAATGAACTCGCTACATCATGCCTTAGTTACAAGTTGAATATACAACTAGTGGTGATCTTAAGATATTTTTGAACTTTATAAAGACTTTGATAATGTATTCAAGCTTAGACTTGATATTGACAGACGCACTATAATTTGTGTTCGATAGTTGCGATCTCGGATTATTGCCAATGCACTTTGATATTTTTGAAAGCAATTATTCGATGGATTTATAGGATGAGATGCTTGAGCATTCTCATATGTTAGGGTATTTTTCTCTTATGAAGGATCAATGATCGTTCTGGTTCCTAATAGATCATCAGCTGCTAACTTGTGTCGTTACCTGGATTTATGGAGTAGGACCAGTTCTTACATTGTTAATTCATTTGAGGGAGGTGGTCCTATTGTTGACTGATCAATTTTGGACTTCTACTTCGTTACCACGTGTACTTTTGTGCATGTAGATCATATTAAATTCAGTTAGGATTGATATCCACGAGTATAGCACATTCATATGGGTATTCTACGCATTTTTTATTGGCATGAGAATTTCGAAAGGAAATTTATTCTTTTTGACACCAATCCCAGGGTTAATTTAAGAGTGGAGGCGTATACCTATGATATGCGTGACTATTAGTATAATTTTGTGAGGCAAGAATTTTTGTAATCCAGTGGAATATATATATATGATCCACATATGATCTGAATGTAGTGTAATGATGTTGTATAATTTAATAACGTCATATTTTTATGAGCGAAGGCCTACACATAACTAGATACTTGTAAGCGAATTTAATAATCCCCATGACGGTGATATATGGGTATTAAAAGTCAATGGACGTTATTGGTGAAATATATAATTAAGTACTTAGTGAAGTACGAGTGAATATGTTGTGATAATGTGAGCAAAATATATAAAATATATTCAAAGGAATATTCTTCGTGAAGTTGGTGGTATGATCCACGGTTAAAGGAAATCGTCGATGTCATGTATGACTATGAAAGGTATGCAGTATCTTAGTTAAACTACACCATATTAATGATGTGTAATAATGAACATAATTTTCAAAGCCCTTCGTAATTATTGTTGGTTGGTGAATTTATGATTCCAGTTATGTATAACTCTCCTAATTTTCTCTTGTCATCCCTAGCTAATTATTCCTGCGATAATGTCTAATTAAGAATAAGTCAGAATTATCATTTAGAGTAACGTCTAATTAAGAGTTATTAAATATAGAATAGTATTTAAATAATAAAGAAATAATAATTAGGAATAATAATAATAATAATAATAATAATAATTGAAATGGAATTCGCAACAAAATCAAGTCAACTGGACAGACTTCTTGAATGAGAGAACGAGTGCAGCAAAAACCATCCGCAATGCTAAACGTGCCTTCTATAGAACATTTAAAAGCAACTTGAAGAAATATAGCCCTCCATGTCTTCAGTTCAGGGATTGCAATGGAAAACTAGTTTATAGCGACAAAGATAATTGTCAGGTGCTTGCAAAATATTTTGAGTCCCTTCTTAACTGTGAGACTCCAAGTTCCATATTCACATTTAATGACCATGCGCAAGTCCACCCAGATTCCTCTTCACCCACGAAAGAGGAAGTCAAACAGATTATCCGATCTCTAAAGAACCATAAAGCTCCAGGTGAAGACTCTATAATCGCTGAACTGTGGAAGTTTGCTAGTGACAATACGGTGGATAAATTAACGGACATCATACATGAAATTTGGGATACCGAAAGACTTCCAAGTGATTGGACTTCTGCTTTAATCCACCCCCTTCATAAGAAAGGCGATAAAGCAGATGTTAACAACTATCGAGGCATCTCCCTCCTACTGATAACTTACAAAATCCTCTCAATAGCTCTTCAAACTAGGGCTGAAGAACAGCTAGATACAGAACTGGGTGATTATCAAGGAGGTTTTAGGAAGGAACGGTCGTGTGTGGAGCAAATCATGAATCTCAAATCTATCCTTTCATATCTGAAACTAAGGACCAAGAAATTTGTAGTAACTTTCATTGATTTTAAGAAAGCTTATGACTCCATTGATCGGACTACCCTACTTGAGATTCTAAAGGAGTTCGGCCTAGACAACAAAACCAGAGCGATCATCCAACAGACTCTCACCAACACCACTTCAAAAGTTAAGTTTAGAGGCGAGATTTCCAATGCCTTCGAGATAAGGACAGGAGTTCGACAGGGAGATGGTCTCTCGCCTCTACTATTCAACTGCGTTCTTGAGAAAGTTATCCGTGAGTGGCGCAAAACAATGAGTGATGAAGGAGTCGAAAATGGAATATATACTAATCATTAAAAATAAGCTGACACATGCCCCTTAAATAGGATGTATGAAAAAGCCGGGTCGAACACTTATATATTTATTTATTTTTAAGCTGATTGTTTTCCGATGAGTTTCAAACTTCTCGCCTATGTCGTTTAAGAGGTACACGCCCCGTTGGGAAACGTTCAACCCCCACTTTTCATCCCTTTCACCTTATAATATGCACCACATCGAAAAATCATTAGACATGTGTCAGCTTACATTTAATGATTAGTGTATATGCCAAGTATCACATCCCCAAATGAAACCACTCGTGAGATATTGTTATTCAATAAAATGCACGTTTACCCCCTTAACACCCCTTTAGAAACTGAATATCCAAAAATCATTCCTTAGTGGACGTTTGACATACAACGAATATATCCCCAAAATTTCATGTTTCTAACTTCAATAATTTTGGCTGGGCAATGATGAGTGAGTGAGTCAGTCAGGACATTTTCTTTCGTTTATTTTTGAGAATTTCACCCCTCCCCATGAACCTTTTAAATTGGATTAATGAAAAAAAAAACGTTCGCATACCGATTTACTTATTTTTAAGCTGTTTTTCCCCCCGAGTTTGATGAGCGAGTAAGTGAGTCAATCAGTTAGGACACTTTCTTTCCTGTTTTTCTCCAGAATTTCACCCCTTCCCATTGGCCCCTTAAATTGTATTTATGAAACAACGGTCGAACACCTATTTACTTTGCATATTAAGGCTTTCACGGCCCGGATTATTATATAAATAATTCATGCTTTTGGGTTAATGGAAATAAACAATGTTTATTTCCATTGAAAAAGGAGGCAAGGTTTCTCCGAAACGTATGGTTTAAATTAAAAATACACACGGCATTAACCCAAAAGCATGAATTATTTATACCTATTTACTTATTTTTAAGCTGTTCTACCCCCCCCCCCCCCCAGAGTTTGATAAGTGAGTGTATTAATCAGTTAGAACACTTTCTTTCCTATTTTTTTTCCAGAATTTCACCCCTCTCCAATGGCCCATTAAATTGGATTTATAAAAAAAAACGGTCGAACACCTATTTACTTATATTTTTGGCTGTTTATTTCCGCTGAATTTCGAACTTCTCGCCTATGTCGTTTAAGAGATACACGCTCCGTTAAGAATCCTTCAACCCCCAATTTTCACCCCTTTTACCACATAATATACACCACATCGATAAACCCTTGGACATACGTCTGCTTATTTTTAAAGATTAGTATATATGTCGAATATCACATCCCCAAAGAAACAACTCATGAGATATCGTTATTCAATGAAATGCACGTTTACCCCCCTTAACACCTCATTAGAACACGAATAAACAAAAATCCTTCCTTAGTTGACGTTTTCGACGTACAGCGAACATTTTCCCAGAATTACATGTTTCCAAATTCAATAGTTATCGCTGGGCGATGATGAGTGAGTGAATCAGCCGGGACATTTTCTGTCAATTATTTTTACCAGAATTTCACCCCTCCCCATGGGCCCCTTAAATTGGATTTGTGAAACAACGATCGAACACCTATTCAATTATATATTAAGCTGTCTTTTTACCCTGAGTTTGATGAGTAAGTGAGTAAGTCAGTAAGTTAGGACACTTTTTCTCCTTTTCTTTTCCAGAACTTCACCCCACTCCATTGGCCTCTTAAATTGAGTTTATGAAAAAGCGGTCGAACACCGATACACTTAATTTTTAAGTTAATTTTTCCCCGCTGATTTTCAAACTTTTCGCCTATGTCGTTTAAGAGATACACGCTCCGTTACGAATCCTTCAACACCCACTTTTCTCCCCTTTCACCTTATAATATACACCTTAGACACATGTCTGCTTATTTTTAGCCTACTTTTCACATTTTGAAAAAATGAGGAAAAAGTAGACTTATGAGATCGATCCGGGAAAATGTGTGTCTGTCTGTCTGTCTTTCTGTCCGTCTGTCTGTCCTTCTGTCTGTCTGGCTGTGTGTGTGTGTGTCCCTATCAACTCCTAAACGGCTGCAGCAATCGAAACCAAATTTAGTATGAGTAAAGATGTATACCGGAATATCTCAAGCCCATATTTGAAAATGATGTCAGTGCTCTCAACTGCTGAAAAAACGCAATATAAATTTGAACTCCATGTTGGATACCATGGAAGGTATGCATGGGAGCTATTCCAAAATTGGCACACATGCAGATAATACTATTTCAGTTTAATTCCCAGGAGACCATATATGACAATGTTGCCAAAATAATTTTAAGCCTACTGATAGGTCCGATTTTTAATGCATATAACTTCTACTCTATTAATTGGATTTCAACCAAATTTTGAATGTAATATGTGTATATAAACAGATATGACTGAGTGTATTCTTAAGAGCCACCAGGGCTGCCAACTGTTAATAATTGCTCTCTCTCTATTTTCTTCATATCTGAAAGTATGCAAGCCAACAGCTTTAAACTATGCACACGTAAAGTACCTGACATTTTAGATTAGTTTGGAGTAACTTAGATACTTCAGTTCTACCAACATGATTCTAAGTCTGCTGATAAGACCAATTTTTAAATACATGTAACTCCTATACTATCAGTTGGATTTCAACTAAATTTCGTATGAGCTATTTGTAACATAACAGATATGACCATAAGTATTCTTGAGAGCAATCAGGGCTGGTAACTGTTAAAAATGCTGTCTATATGTTTTACCGTAATATCAATATATCAGAAAGTATGCAAGCCAACAGCTCTATACTTTGCACACGTATAGCACCTGACACTCTAGATTAATTTGGAGTAATTAATGTAAGTCAGTGCTGCCAACATGATTATATGCTTGCTGATAGGTCCAATTTTAAAATATATGTAACTTCTATACTAACAAATGGATTTCATCCAAAATTGGCACAACAAGATATCATAATATTTCCGATTATTTCTAATCAGCACACGCATGACATTGTTGCCAACATGCTTTTACGCGTGCTGATAGATCCAATGACTAACTGCATGTAACGCCCATTGAACTTCAACCAAATTTTGTATTATGTACCTTAAGAGATGGAACTAAGAATATATTTAGTCACCACGGCTGCCAACTGTAGTGCTCTATTAGGCTACATTATACCAGGAATATTTCGAAATAATTGGGCATTTCGATATTACCAACTTAATTTCGTCATTATTCTAGATAGGTTCATATACTGTAGAATAATCATTGGCATGAAAAGTAGGCTCTTTAATTCGTCACGGAACTTCTTGTTAATGATTAGTTGATATGCAGAGTATCACATCCACAAATGAAACCACTCTTGAGATATTGTTATTCAATGAAATGTAGGTTTAGCCCCCTTTAGACCCCTCTAGAACCTGCATATCCAAAAATCCTCCCTTAGTGTACGGTTTTGACATACAACGAACATATCCCCAAAATGTCGTGTTTCTAACTTCAATCATTTTGGCTGGGCGATGATGAGTGAGTGAGTGAGTCAGGACATTTTCTTTCATTTTTTTTTCAGAATTTCACCCCTCCCCATGAACCCCATAAATTTGATTTATGAAAAAAAATGTCGAACACTTATTTACTCATTTTCAAGCAGTTTTCCCCCTGAGTTTGAAGAGTGAGTGAGTCAGTCAATCATTTAGGACACTTTCCTGTTTTTTTTTCTTTTCTTCAGAATTTCACCCCTCCCCATGGGCCCCTTGAATTGGATTTATGAAAAAAAATGGTCGAACACCTATTTACTTATTTTTAAGCTGATTTTTTTCCGGTGAGTTTCAAACTCCTCGCCTATGTCGTTTAAGAGATACACGCTCCGTTAGGAATTCTTCAACCCCCACTCTTCGCCCCTTTCACCTCATAATATACACCACAACGAAAAACCATCAGACATGTGTCTTCTTAGTTTTAATGATGAGTTTATATGCCGAGTATCACATCCCCCAATGAAATCAATCGGGGGATATTGTTATTCAATGAAATGCCGGTTTAACCCCCCTTAAGACCCCTTTAGAACCTGAATATCCGAAAAACCTCCCTTAGTGGACGGTTTTGACATACAATAAATGTATCCCCAAAATGTCATGTTTCTAACTTCAATAATTTTGGTTGGGCAATGATGAGTGTGTGAGTCTGGACATATTATTTCAATTTTGATTTTTCTTAATTTCACCCCTCCCCATGATCCCCTTAAATTGGATTTATGAAAAAAACTGTCGAACACCTATTTACTTATTTTTAAGCGGTTTTCCCCCTTAGTTTGATGAGTGAGTCAGTCAGTCAATCAGGACACTTTCTTTCCTGTTTCTTTTTTTCCCAGAATTTCACCCCTCCCCATGGGCCCCTTAAATCAGATTAAAGAAAAACGCTCAAACACCTGTTTACTTATTTTAAGCTGTATTTTCCGCTGAGTTTCAAACTCCTCGCCTATGTCGTTTAAGAGATACACACTCCGTTAGGAATCCTTCAACCCCCACTTTTCACCACTTTCACCTCATAGTATACACCACATCGAAAAACCCTCAGACACGTGTCTTTTTATTTTTAATGATGAGTTTATATGCCGAGTATCAAATCCCTCAATGAAACCAATCCGAATATATTGTTATTCAATGAAATGCAGGTGTATCCCCTTAACACCCTTTAGAACCTGAATATCCAAAAATCCTTCCTTAGTGGGCGTTTTCGACTTACAACGAACTTATCCCCAAAATTTCATGTTTCTAACTTTAATAGTTTTGGCTGGGAGATGATGAGTCAGTCAGTCAGTCAGTCAGTCAGTCATACAGTCAGTCAGGACACTTTGTTTTATATAATAGATAAAAGGGTGATATTTCTGTGCGTAGTTTTACTTTAATTTTGGAATAACCGAGTAGATGATCCATTAGGGTTTTATATTTGTTTGTAGGATCATCGAATGTATATAGTAAAATCTTGTTGTGTGATTAGTGTTATTTGTGCAGTCCAGTCCATGGGGACAGTATACTGCTTTATTATAGATGCTATTCATGTGAGGATGAATTGCTTTTTGTGTCCATTCTCGGATATCGTCGACTGACTTTACGTCAGTATTTTTTTGAATAAATTTGTTATAACTTTTAATCGTGCGGTGTGATGATTTATAGAGGTAATGGGAGGTCGCATTAAGAAGGCCATCGCTAGGTATTTCTGGAATGCCTAAGATGACTTTTTCAAGATTCTCGTGTTCTGTGAGCAGTTTTAGTTAGTGCCTTGGTTTTCTTAATGTCACCTCTGTTAGGATTTACTAGTACTGCACCCGAATTCGTGGTTTGAGCTATGTCAGTCTCGCCCACAAAAATTAAGCATGAAATTTTGTAAATATGTTGAGGCTGGAAATTGGATTCGAGGCCTGTTTGACGACAGGGAAGCGCAGTGCGGGGGTGTGGACCAATCTGAATTTCGATGGTTAAAGATAAACATCATGGAAGGAAGAGACAGTTTTTATTGGAACTCCTATGAGATAGACAGCCGGCTCAACGAAAATAGGTGAGCGAAGGTGTCGCTTGTTGCTAGACAAAGATCACGTGACGACGGGGACCAATGAACGAATTCCTTGAAGCAATTTCCCGCCTATGCAATAATGATATTTTGAGTAATTATACTAAATTTGAGCAGCTTCGGTGGCGTAGTCGGTAGCATGCTGAGCTTCCATGCCCAAGATAGTGGGTTCAAACCCGGCCGAAGCCGTCGATTTTTTAAGAGCGTTAAAAATCCCTCAGTATGCCTTCGTTCGGAGGGGAAGTAAAGCCGGCGGTCCCATGTCAGAGATTTATGGCATGTTAAAAAAACATCCACTAATTACACCTGTGTGAAGCTAAATTGGATAGGTTAAGAATGTAAACAACGCTCTTAGGTTTCTGCTTTCGTTGCCAAGATCCGACTGTGGTGGCGTCTAGTAGCTAAGTTCTGAACTTGGCCTATTGGTCGTTGACGGTGGCGCTACCTTGCCTGGTAATTGTATTAATGGAGAAATATGGTAAGTGAAGGATTCACTCGTATTGGAGGAGTGATAATCCACGAATTGAGTAAGTAAGTAAGTAATAATAATAATAATAATAATAATAATAATAATAGGCTATCACTCGTTCTCGAGTAAGATTGTTTTCTGAAGGTGAGTTCTTAGATGACTATATAGCCCAATCCTGGAGACACAAACTCTCCCACAGTAGCGACACACACTGTTCGGAACAGCCACTGGCTCTTGAGGGTTATCCTCCTATAAACCTCACGCTCTTTCCTCGCATTGTACTTCTCTGTCTCACGGCTTCGTCGATGTTGTTCGAATCATAATGGACCTTGGTGGACGATGCGACGCCATACCTGACGATTTGATGCTGTAGTCTCCCATTTATCCGTGTCGATTTGACATTTGGTTAAATTGTATTTTAGGACGTCTTTGAAGCGTTTCCGTTGCCCTCCTTGCTTTCTCTGTCCAATCCGTAACTGGCAGTACATGATTTGTTTTGGAAGACGTCGTTCAAGCATGCGAACAACATGGCATGCCCATCGAAGCTGATGCTATAATATCATAGCCTCAATGCTGGTAGACAGGCTGTGATGAGACAGCTAAAGACACATTCTGGAACGAACTTCAAGATGCCGTTACAACGTGCAATGAAGAAGACCTATTTCTACTTTGTGGAGATCTTAATGGACATGTTGGCAGTACCAGCGAGGGGTATGAATGCCATGGAAATTTTGGCTATGATCACAGAAATGAAGACGGGAACAGGATCCTTGAATTTGCCGAAGCAAATGATCTAATTATCACTAACACCTTCTTTAAGAAACGCAAATCACACTTGATCACCTACACTAGCGGAGGGCACAATACTCAGATTGACTATGCACTACTTCGTAGGAGAGATTTCCCAATTGTCATAGACACTAAGGTCATACCATCTGAATGTTTAGCCCCTCAACATAAACTGCTAGTTACCGATCTTAGAATGAAAGGTTACATAAGAAAACCCTATGTGAAAGGTCATGCCAAAATCAAATGGTGGAAGCTACAAGACCATAAAGTGGCATTCAGTGAGAAGATTGTGTTCCCTCCAGTTGATTCTGTAAATACGGATTATACTTGGGCATCATTCAACAACTGCGTAACTAGTATAGCTCAATCTGAGCTTGGTGTAACACAGCCCGGCACACGTAGAATTGACAAACAGACGTGGTTGTGGACAGACAAGGTACAGGAAATGGTGCATGAAAAAAAAGCAGCTTTTAAACAGTTGCGAACATCACCGACTGAGGAGAATCTTCTGAAATACAAAGCTACTAAGAAGGAGGCAAAATAGCAGTTGCTGAGGCTAAAGTAGATCACTACAAACATTTATATGATCAACTGACAACTAAAGACGGAGACAAAATTATCTACCGACTAGCCCGAGCACGGTGTAGAGCAGGTCAGGATATAGAACACTATATGTGTGTGAAGGATAAGAATGGTCGACGACTTCACGATAGCAAGATGATTCTGCACCGTTGGCGAGAGTATTTTAGTGAAGTATTCAACACTGAATTCCCTCACCCACAAATACCAGACAACAATGTTACAGCTGGACCAGTACCTTGTATCACTGAAGATGAAGTCAAAGTTGCCATTCGTAGCATGAAAAATGGAAAGGCCCCAGGGCTAGATGACCTTCCTGCAGACATCTGGAAAATTGAGGAACTTAGTGACAACGCGACCACCTGGCTGACAGAGTTTTTCAATTCAATTATTCTCTGTGGTCAAATACCTACAGATTGGTCAACTAGTATCACAGTACCTATCTTTAAGGGTAAGGGTGACCCAGCTGAATGTACCAATTACCGTCCAATTAGACTTCTCTCCCACACTATGAAAATATTCGAACGTATCCTAGACAATAGGCTGAGGAACATCGTACAGCTCTCAGCAAATCAATGTGGGTTTGTCAAGGGATGTGGCACGATAGACGCAATCTTTGCTGTGCGCCAGCTGATGGAGAAATTCCGAGAGAAGAGGAGGCCACTACATCTTGCTTTCCTTGACCTCGAGAAGGCATTTGATCGAGTACCACACCAGATGATTTGGTACGCTCTCCGAGATCATCAAGTTCCAGAAATGTATATAAACTGGATAAAAATGCTGTACAACAACACCAAAAGCCACGTGCGATGCCCTGCAGGACTGACTGACAGCTTCCCTGTGACAGTTGGGGTTCATCAAGGCTCAGCTCTGTCTCCCCTGCTCTTTGTTATCGTCATGAATTCCATAACGCGAGACCTGCAGAAGTGTGTCCCATGGACATTGCTATACGCTGATGATGTGATGATTGCGGCAGACTCCAGGATGGATCTTGAAACCCAAGTGCAGACATGGCATGATCGTCTGCAAGGATTTGGTCTTCGTTTGAACATCCACAAGACTGAATACCTCGAAACGATTCCATCCCGTGGAACTATAGGTATTAATGGAGCTCCTCTTACCAAGGTAAATACATTCCGATACCTAGGCTCACGATTGAATGGCGACAGCTCTGTGAATGAAGATGTGCGAGCACGAATCAATGCGACTTGGATGCGATTCAGAGATGTCACCGGTGTTCTTTGTGATAAGAAGATGCCTATCCGCTTAAAATCAAAGATATACCGCACAATGGTGAGACCAGTTGCATTATATGGTACAGAGTGTTGGCCAGCACCTAGAAGTGCTGAGCACTCACTTCATGTCATGGAAATGCGGATGCTGCGAAGATCATTAGACATATCTCTGCTCGACCATATCCCCAACACAACGATTCGACATACAGCTGGCGTGGCTCCAATCAATGAGAAAATGCAGGAATGGAGACTCCGTTGGTATGGGCACGTTGTCCGTGCACCACAAAGTTCAGTCATCGGCTCGGCCTACCATCTAACGGTCGACGGCCAGAGACAGCGTGGGAGACCGAAATTGCGGTGGCTCGACACCATTAACGCCGATTTACGATCAAGAAACTTGAAATCACGCGAAGCATTAGATCGCAAGAAATGGCGTGCATTGATCCGAAAAGCGGACCCCGTTCCTACGGGATAACGCTAAGAAGAAGAAGAAGAATGCTGGTAGTATTCGCTTCCTCCAGGACACTGATGTTGGTGCGTCGGTCCTGCCACTTAACTCCAAGAATTCTCCTGATGCAACGCTGATGTTACTTTTCCAAACACCTTAAGTGCCTTCTGTAAGTAGTCCAGGTTTCGCAACCATAGATTAATAATGTTATTGGTTTTACGTCCCTTTTAACTACACTGGCTTTTAGAGACGCCGGGGTGCCGGAATTCTGCCCCGAAGGGGATCTTTAACGTGCCCGTAAATGTACTGACACGGCTCCCTCGCATTTGCGCACCCTCAAATGCCAGCTGACTGCGCCAGGTTTCGAACCTGCAACCTTGGGATCAGCAAGCGAGAACGTTACCCCTGAGCCACGCAGCAACCATAGAGCAGAGAAGGTATTACAACAGCTTGGTACACATGCAATTTGGTTGGAGTACTGATGTCATGGTTGTCAAACACCCTTTTTCGTAGACGCCCAAACGCTGCACTGGCACATTTAAGGCGATATTGGATTTCAGCATCAATGTTAGCATTTGCTGAGAGATGACTGCCCAGGTAAGGGAAGTGTTCAATGTATTTTAAGTTGTTCGCATTGATCATAATGGGAAAACCAGCAGCATTCCAGTTGGACTTAGCAGGTTGATATATAATTTGCGTTTTACTGGTGTTTATTTCCAGACCTATGCCCTTATACGCGTCATTAAAAGCATTCAGAGCAGCCTCAAGATCGTCTAGCGAGTTTGCCAATATAACATTGTCGTCAGCATATTGGAGTTCGAGAACGGAACCTTTCGATACCTTTGTCTTTGCTCGCAGTCTTCTAAGATTGAATAATCCTCCGTCAGTCCTGTATTCAATATCTACACCATGCGGAACTTTTTCTTTGATCAGGTGAAGCATAGCGCCAACAAAAATTGAGAATAATGTTGGGGCGATCACTCATCCTTGCTTGACACCTGTTGTGATCTTAAAGGGTTCTCCAGGCCCATTGCTGTTAAGAACTGAGCCCTTCATATTCTCATGGAGTATTCTAATTATCTGAATGAATTTTGGAGGACATCCAATTCGAGCTAGGAATTTCCAAAGAGCTTCTCTATTGACTGAATCGAAAGCCTTGACGATATCAATGAAGAACATATATAGAGGGCGATCTTGTTCTCTACATTTTTCTTGCATCTGGCCAGCACAGAAGATCATATCAGTTGTTCCTCGATTGGGTCTAAATCCACATTGAGTTTCAGGCAGTGATTCTTCAGCCAAAGGTTTAAGACGATTGGACAGGATTCTTGCAAGAATTTTTTCAGCTACAGAAAGCAGGGATATACCACGATAGTTGCCACATTGAGCTCTGTCACCCTTTTTAAAGATTACTACTATCAAGGCATCCCTGAGATCATCTGGGATCGTTTCTGTTTTCCATATCTTGTCAATGAGCTTGTGAGTGTGGTGAAATAGTAGAGTGCCCCCATCTTTAAATAGTTCAGCTGAAATCCCATCTATGCCTGCTGCCTTATTATTCTTGAGTCGATTAATAGCAATTTCAACGTCTAGTAGGGAGGGACCTTCATCAAGCTGAGTTTGTACTGGTCTCTGAGGAATTTTGCTTAAAATGTTATCATTGACGTGGGTATCCCTGTTAAGTAGTTCGTCAAAATGTTCCCTCCAGCGGGAGTTGATTGAACAAGTGTCTCGGAGAAGTTCAGTATCATCTTTTGATTTTAGAGGATTTACGGTGCGACGGGATGGTCCATAGACTGCTATTGTTGCACTGAAGAAAGCATGTGTATTGTTAGTCTCAGCTAGGTACTCCATTTCATGTGATTTAGATACCCTCCAAAGGATTTTTATGGCTCGAGCTCTCTTTTGGACTTCAGCCTTGGCATCTTGATAAAGTTGTTTTTTTTTGGACGAAGATTTAGGGTTATTTTTTCATGCATTGAGCGCTTTCCTCTTCTCATCTATAAGAAAATGAATCTCTTGGTCATTCTCATCAAACGAGTCTTGATGCTTTTTCTTAGCAAAACCAGCTGACTCTTCGCAGGCTGAGAGTACTGCTGACTTGAACATTTGCCAGTGTTCTTCTATATTTTCTGGATAATCATCAGGCAGCTTTTCACCAAGAAGTTTATGTAACTTTGATTTAACCATATCATCCGTAAGAAGTTCGGTATTGACCTTACGTCTTACGAGCTTTCCCTACTTTCTACATTTCTGGGGAATCCGCAGAGCCATAACCTTGTCAGAGCTCTTGTGATGAGTACATCACGCTGATCTCGGGCACGCACTATCACATAATCAATTAGGTGCCAGTGTTTTGATCTTGGATGTTGCCATGATGTCTTAAATTTGTCCTTCTGTCGGAAGAGTGTATTTGTAATGACAAGGTTATATTCAGTACATTTAGTTAGGAGAAGAGTCCCTTTATGGTTGCTGATACCTACACCTTCTTTCCCAATTACACCTGTCCACAGTGTTGAGTCCCTACCAACACGGGCATTGAAATCCCCGAGGAGAATGATCTTATCAGACTGTGGTATATTTTTCAGAAGCTCATCGAGTTGGGAGTAGAATTCTTCCTTTTGGTCCTCTTCAGAGGTGAGAGTTGGAGCATATGCGCTTATTATAGTTGCTCTTTGATTATTACTGAGCTTGAGGCGTAGGGTCATAAGCCTTTCATTCACACCAAATGGGAGCTCATCAAGATGGCCAATGAGTTCATTCTTAATGGCAAAACCAACCCCATGAATACGTGGTTCATTAGCCTCTTTCCCCTTCCAAAAGAAGGTGTAGCCTCCTCCATGTTCCTTGAATTGTCGTTCATTTGCGAGTCTCGTTTCACTGAGTGCAGCAATATCAATGCCAAACCTCCTCAGTTCACGAGCAACAATTGCTGTTCGTCTTTGTGGTCGGTTTTCTGTGTTAGTGTCCATTAGAGTGCGGATGTTCCAGGTGGCAAAATTCATATTTATTTTGTTTCGACCGCATATGGTGTACTCTCTGGACGCGGCTATCCAGTCAGGTAGTATTTAGGCTGGCTATGTTTAGAGCACCTTTTATAGCTCCCTCCCCATTCGGGGTAAGCAGAGCGGATCCTAAATAGGCCTGCTTAGTCACGAATGCAGCATCCTCGAGCAAAGCGAAGATCACACATCCGCCGCCTACGTGCCGGTTTGTCACTAGAAGCTCCCAGACAACACAATCCTGCTCCCGTCACAACTCCCCGATCGCCGCAGGGCTTGCAGTCGTGCTCGAAGAGATGTTATTTCCTTCAGAAGACGCCTGTGCGTGACATCTTTTTACGTGTGAATGCTGCTGCACATCAACCATCATACGATCCTTGACAGATACAGAGCCTTTACTTAATGGCATAGTAACTACGACGACTGGAGGTTCCGAACCTGCTGCAGCCTTCATCCGCCTTCCCAGCCGTTGGGGCAGTACTAGTCGCCCGTACGCCTGGTCCGCCGTTGAGGACTTATTCTATGCCGTTGACCATTTTGGTTCATCCGCCTTTAGAGGTAGTTTCCCACCTCTAGGGCATGAGAGTGCTCTAACCTCCACATACTCATCCACCTTCTAAGGAAGCCGTTGATATAATGGAGGGGAACTCCTTATCCCGGGAGTCACTCGGTCGTCAGAGCCTCGTCAGTCTACAGCAGGGTGCACCACGAGCAGGTGAGGTTGACATTTGAGTAGGAATATTCCTACCCCTTACACCCCATGGCATCGTTGGCCGATGTGAAGTGAACTTTCAGTTGAAGGTAATGTTATCTGAAGGCAGTATCCCGTTTGTTGGAACAAGGCAGGCCTAGTGTTGTGTTGTATGTTGCTTAAGGAAGGCCTGAGATGTATATTGTATAATTAAAGACAGCATTGTTTTGGTAAGTGAAAATATTTCGTTGTCAGAGTGCGTACAATTCTTAGCGCGCCATCTTGCGTGTCGAAGCAATCAGCTGTGGGGAGGAATGTTCAGAGTGCAGACTGTGACAAATGATATAAGCGTAGAGCGTTCCTGGTATTTATTGAAAGTCTTATTGTAATTATTATTTTTATTTTAAAAATGGAAATACTAGAGGGGAATGCATTGTACAATGATTGTCTGAGCTTTAATGATTGGATTATTTATTATAATAACGACGAAATGCCCGGAATGATAATTATAGTAAGTGGAAAATGGAAAGATGTAAAGAAAACATTCGATTGAAACATTTATGGTAGAAAATGTAGTCAAATTATATATAATGTTTATAGTTGATGTTTTGAGTGTTAATAATATATAATAATAATTATTTGAATAAGGATTACGATTCAGGATCCGATGTATGGATTAATACGTTGCATTTGTGATAGCGAAAGGCCGTCGCTATTTAGCTGCATTTTCATCGATAATTTAAGTAATTAAATCCATTTTTATTGATAATCCTGAAACTTGGAAACAGCAGGTATAAGCCATAATTTTTTAGCTTTAGACATTTTAGTAGTGCACTGACGGTGCACATGAATTTTAATTCATGCTTTGAGTGTTGTGAAATTCGTGTTGTTAATATTTAGTGTGATTTAGAGGCGTATGACATTTTTGAATACATCAACAAGCACGTTATTACGAATGCTTGTATTACTTTTATAGAAATTTTGCGTTATGATTTATGGTAGTGGGATTTAAGGTAAATGCTATGGTCATTGTTCAGTGGCCCGAACTTAGTTCCTATTCCCGTTACAGCCGAGGTATGAGAGTTTTTAAGCTCTTGTTTGTTTTTATTTGATCCTGTTAGGATGGACCATAGCATTTAAATGGAGATACATTTATGTTCCTTATTCCAGTGTGTGATATGCCAGCTGATTTGGTAGGTATTCATAGCCGGGTACTACTAGATGCTGCGATCCTTTCCATCTTGGGATTTTGGCTTTCATATCACTTGGAAATAAGGGACAGTACCCTATTATTCCCTTCACTTGTTGGTAGGATCTGGGTTTTTTTCTATCCGGGGATTTCCAAGTCCTGCGATCCAGTTACCATCGAGGGATATCAACAGGTAAAGGGTAGGTAATTCGGGTGCAGTACCTAATATGTGAATATGGCTCCTTTCTATTCAAATCCTGGAAGTGGTTTTCCGTGGTTTCCCCAATTCTACTCCAGGCAAATGTCAGGATGGTTCCTGACTCAGGCCATGGCCTTCTCCCTCCCAATTCAATCCTCAATTTTCAAGCACACTAGTTCAGCCATAACAATAACACATGTTATCACACAAATTCCACACAGAAATACATGGTAGCCCGTAATATAAGCAACAACAGCAACAATGTCTATTTGCATTCCTGTTGGTCCATTGAGAAGTATTTTAAAATATTTGTCTTATCTTTGCTTTATTTCAGTCTGTCCCTCCATGGGCTCTCATCTAGTGGGACGAGGGTTGTGCTAGGATAAGCCTGAGCTCAGACACTACCCGAGGGAAGAGATTTTGAAAAGAAAAGGAAAAAGTTTTAGGAGTGGAAACGAAAGGAAAAGAATCCAAGACAAAATAAATAAAAAGATAGTGAGGAAAAAAATAGTTGTGGTGAACAAAGTTTGTGGAAGACAGTTAAGAAATCGAGTGCCTAAGCGAAAATAACGGAGAGAGCAGTGTGAGCTGAGGTTACCGGCAGGCGGGCGCTGAGTGCCCCGTCCCTTCCGAGCGTAAAATTTGCTACTATGCAGGATGTAGGTACACTGCTTGCTTCCGAGGAAAAACAACACAAAAATTAAATTGTACCTTTTTCTTTCGGAAAGGAAATGTTTTTGAGCAAATGTTAATATTTTGAAGATATTGATACGAGAAGGTACAATTTTATTCCCCACCATGGTCGGATCCCTGAGAGAGAGAGAGACCAAATACCCCCAGAGTGGACAGAGATAAAGAGCTTTCAGAGCTTTCAGTAAGATCATTACTATTATTATTATTATTATTATTGGAAATTGATGAAAAGAACCAATCCTTGCGTTTAAAGAAGGCCAAACTCTTACCCACCGGAGTGCCGGTTAAAAGATTAGAAAGGGTTAGAAGCCCAACCTAAATTGGACGAAACCAAAATTCTAAACAGGGAGTCACAGGACAAAGCGAAATACTCTTCAAAGTAGGAAGCTGGCTGAGCAAGCTATACTCGCCTTAATGACAAGAGTTTAGTGCTTTTCAGTCGGTCAACACGAATGTACCCAAAAGAGATGGGTTATGCCCTAATCCTGAAATAAATTACATGAGATTAATAAAACACTAGGATGACCAGTTTCGATCGTCAAGCGATCATCATCAGATCCAATACACTTAGGCTATAAAATCTATGTTTGAAATACAGGTGAAAATATTTACAATATGTACAATTATTTAGTTGCAGTATTGGTACTGCAACTGTCAGTGTATGCTAAATGCAGTATATATGTTAGGTGAAATGCTAAATGGTGATGGCTATCCGGAGATTGTACTTTAGAGAGATTATATGGTTGTAAACTATGGTTAAACTATACAATTTTAGGCTAACTACTTATGTGATTGTCTTCCGTACTACAGCTATTCGCAGTTTCCGTGCTCACTTGAACTCGCTGTGCGGTCGACTGCGGTGGTTATCTTAACGACTGGTTTTTCCCTGCCTTCCCCCCCTGTCCCTACGTGCTGTGGGGAGTGATCGCGATGTGTTTATGTGAGGTGTTGCCAACCTAGATAAGATGTATGTTATTGAATGAGGTGGATCTACAACTATTAAAGACCGTGGATTAGTCCTCGCCACGCGTGGAGCATAACCCATTCGAACTAAGCGTTGACGGTCTTATGAGGACGTCCCGGCACCTTTAATACTGCCTCTAATATGGGCCTTGGTTTATTGCAGAAGAAAAGTACATCGTACACCTGATCCAGATAACATTTACCTATTAAAAACCCCCTAATTTCCCCCCTTTTTTATCTAGCTTGGCTGTGTCGCTAAATTGTGTTTTGTTTCCGACAGGGTGTGTTTTTTAGTAGCGTGAAGAGGGGTGAGCTCTCCATGAACGTGTGTTCATTTAGATTGTTGGGATTGTTTCGTTTGGCTAGGTGTATCTCGATTGCTTCCTTTATGTCAAGAGATCTGCCTTTCGATTCGTGATGGATTATTTTAAGGTCCGACTCTATGTTGGTAAAGCTATGCCCTGCGTCACACATATGTTCGCACACGGCTGAATGTGTTCCGTATCTTATCGCATTTCTATGTTCATTATAACGTGTGTCTACTCGCCTTCCACTCTGCCCGATGTAATTAGCTTGACAATCGGTGTCTTGGCACGTTATAGAATATACCCCTGACCTTGAATACGGGTCACGTTTATTTAGATTACTATTTAGGAGGTGCCTAGCGGTTGTGTTTTTCGTCGTGAAAGCTATCTTTATGCCTTGCTTTTTGAATAGGTTAGTGATTTTATATGTATTCGCATTCACATAGTTGAAACGCGCAAATTTTTTCTCATTACTGTCCGGTTTGGGAATCGTTTTATCTTTATTTTTATGTTTGGCTATAATTTGATTTATTTTGCTTGGCGAGAAGTTGTTTTCCTTTGCTATTTGCATAATAGTTCTTATTTCCTTATTATAGTTGTCTTTTGACATGGGTATGTTTAAAGCCCTGTGCACCATTGAATTGAAACCCGCTAGTTTGTGCGTACTGGGGTGATTAGACTGATTGTCGATTGCATGCGAGGTTTGTGTTGCTTTCCGGAATATGGAATATGAAAGATCGTTGTCTTTACGTTCAATAGTTATATCGAGATAATTTATTTTCCGGTCTATTTCGGATTCCTTAGTGAATTTGATAGAATGGTGAAGGCTATTAATGGATTGGAGAATTGTTTCTTCGCTTGTTAGTTCAGTATCGTAGATGCAAATTACATCATCTACGTATCGTTTCCATATTACTATTCCCTTTGTTGAAGTCTTTTGAAGGGAATAGTAATATGGAAACGATACGTAGATGATGTAATTTGCGTCTACGATACTGAACTAACAAGCGAAGAAACAATTCTCCAATCCATTAATAGCCTTCACCATTCTATCAAATTCACTAAGGAATCCGAAATAGACCGGAAAATAAATTATCTCGATATAACTATTGAACGTAAAGACAACGATCTTTCATATTCCATATTCCGGAAAGCAACACAAACCTCGCATGCAATCGACAATCAGTCTAATCACCCCAGTACGCACAAACTAGCGGGTTTCAATTCAATGGTGCACAGGGCTTTAAACATACCCATGTCAAAAGACAACTATAATAAGGAAATAAGAACTATTATGCAAATAGCAAAGGAAAACAACTTCTCGCCAAGCAAAATAAATCAAATTATAGCCAAACATAAAAATAAAGATAAAACGATTCCCAAACCGGACAGTAATGAGAAAAAATTTGCGCGTTTCAACTATGTGAATGCGAATACATATAAAATCACTAACCTATTCAAAAAGCAAGGCATAAAGATAGCTTTCACGACGAAAAACACAACCGCTAGGCACCTCCTAAATAGTAATCTAAATAAACGTGACCCGTATTCAAGGTCAGGGGTATATTCTATAACGTGCCAAGACACCGATTGTCAAGCTAATTACATCGGGCAGAGTGGAAGGCGAGTAGACACACGTTATAATGAACATAGAAATGCGATAAGATACGGAACACATTCAGCCGTGTGCGAACATATGTGTGACGCAGGGCATAGCTTTACCAACATAGAGTCGGACCTTAAAATAATCCATCACGAATCGAAAGGCAGAGCTCTTGACATAAAGGAAGCAATCGAGATACACCTAGCCAAACGAAACAATCCCAACAATCTAAATGAACACACGTTCATGGAGAGCTCACCCCTCTTCACGCTACTAAAAAACACACCCTGTCGGAAACAAAACACAATTTAGCGACACAGCCAAGCTAGATAAAAAAGGGGGGAAATTAGGGGGTTTTTAATAGGTAAATGTTATCTGGATCAGGTGTACGATGTACTTTTCTTCTGCAATAAACCAAGGCCCATATTAGAGGCAGTATTAAAGGTGCCGGGACGTCCTCATAAGACCGTCAACGCTTAGTTCGAATGGGTTATGCTCCACGCGTGGCGAGGACTAATCCACGGTCTTTAATAGTTGTAGATCCACCTCATTCAATAACATACATCTTATCTAGGTTGGCAACACCTCACATAAACACATCGCGATCACTCCCCACAGCACGTAGGGACAGGGGGGGAAGGCAGGGAAAAACCAGTCGTTAAGATAACCACCGCAGTCGACCGCACAGCGAGTTCAAGTGAGCACGGAAACTGCGAATAGCTGTAGTACGGAAGACAATCACATAAGTAGTTAGCCTAAAATTGTATAGTTTAACCATAGTTTACAACCATATAATCTCTCTAAAGTACAATCTCCGGATAGCCATCACCATTTAGCATTTCACCTAACATATATACTGCATTTAGCATACACTGACAGTTGCAGTACCAATACTGCAACTAAATAATTGTACATATTGTAAATATTTTCACCTGTATTTCAAACATAGATTTTATAGCCTAAGTGTATTGGATCTGATGATGATCGCTTGACGATCGAAACTGGTCATCCTAGTGTTTTATTAATCTCATGTAATTTATTTCAGGATTAGGGCATAACCCATCTCTTTTGGGTACATTCGTGTTGACCGACTGAAAAGCACTAAACTCTTGTTTACTAAGGCAACACTGAAAATATGGCTTCAAACACCACAATGTCGCCTTAATGATTCACTAGAAATAGCTAGAATAGCTAAAAGAAACCTTTTGAGTGATGTTAGCAGACGTTTTGCTCTAAACGCAACGAGTGATTGAGTTTGAAGTAAATTTATCATTCAGTAAGTTTGATGGTATCTTTGAATGCAATAGTAATTCGAAAGAAAAGATAAGGAAAGGAAGGTCATGCCTAACTGCTCTTAGAGCAATATAATGCATTTCAAAATTATTGCAATTTTAATTGCTTTAACAATAATAGGGTTGTAATGACTTTACAATTTAAGAAATATTTTGTAACAGTTTGAAGGTCTTAGTGAAGGATTACGAGGCACACAGGCAATTGAAATGGAACACACGTTTAATGTACTTGACATTTACTACAACAGAACTGAAGGCACAAGGTGATACAACATTCTTTTTATACACACCATTACCATGCTCTATGGAGCAGGTTTATAATTAACAGTGTGACCAACACAAACCATGGTCACATATTTCAACACACCTCCTTAAACCTGTGGGAGTAGAGGACATGACTCAAGACCCAAGTCTTTACAAAAATAAATATGCTTAGGCTTAGGAAGAGGCTTTGTTAGGATGTCTGCACACATTTTTGAAGTCTCCTCATATTTGATGCATATGACTTTAGAATCCAAAGCATCTCTAACATAGTGATATTTAGTGTCAATATGTTTGGTCCTATTATGGTGGACTGGATTTTTTGCCAGTTTTTGAGCTGATTGACTATCACTCAATAATATGATGGGTGACTTGAGATCTATAAAGTTAGACAAAACACGTTTCAACCAAACAGCTTCTCTTACACCTTCACTCAGTGCAACATATTCTGCTTCAGTAGATGATAAGGAAATGCATTTTTGCTTTTGAGCCCCCCATGACACAGCACCACCTGCCATTTTGAACACAAAACCACTGTATGATTTTCGGTCAGTGCTATCATTAGCCCAGTCAGCATCAACAAATCCCATGAATTGACCTCCATTCCTGACATACTTAAGTGACAAGTCTTTTGTGCAATTTAAATAACGCAGTACTCGCTTTGCAGCAGACCAGTGAGATTCATTGTAACAATGATTAAATTGACTGAGATATGATATCGCATAGCTTATATCTGGACGCGTGCAAACACTTAAATACATGAGCGAACCTATGAGTTCTCTATAAGGAAGATCACTAGTTTCTGTATCAGAAACACCAAGATTTGGTTTGGTTTCCAAGGGAGTACCAATGGGACGTGCATCATGCATACCATATTTCTTTGCAATCTCACTGATGTACTGCTCTTGGCTAAGATACATTGTACCATTCTTCTTATCCTGCCTTACTTTAATACCTAAAATATAAGAAAGTGGCCCAAGATCTCGTACCTTAAATTCTTTATCAATACAGGTCTTCAATGACTTGATCTCAGACTCATCATTATAAGCCACAATGAAATCATCCACATATAATGCAATAATTACCGTACCTTGGGCTTGTTTCTTAAAGTATACACAGGGTTCATCAGCACAATTTTTGTAACCCAATTTGACAAGAACAGAGTGAGCTCGCTCATTCCACAAACGAGAAGAATGTTTTAAGCCATAAATAGATTTTTTTAACTTGCAAACTTTATGCTCTGAACCTTTCTTGACAAAACTTTCTGGCTGATACATGTAGATCTCTTCATCTAACTTTCCATTGAGAAAAGCAGATTCAGCATCCCAATGTACCACCTTCAGATCTGTTTGGACAGCCAAGGCAAGCAGCATCCTTAACTGTACTAGGTTCAGAGTCATCAGTGAGAGTCAAGTATGTCACATAGTCTGACATGTTTACAGGCTTTTGTTGGCGCCTAGGATACCTTTGATTACCTTCGGCATCCCCCTCCATTGGCTCATTGACGATGGTGGCAGAGCCCACAGAATCACTGCAGTCTGAATCTGTTCCACTAGGGACATAGCTTAAATCAGCTGAGTCAACAGTCTCAGCCACACCAGCACTGCTAATGGGCGATACGCTTTCAAGTTCCGAAATGCACTCTGCCCCATCCCCTGAGTTGTCGGGTTCTGGCTCACTGTCAGTGGGAACTGAGATCTGCAACATTGCAGGTTCATTAATCTGCAAGGATGGACCAACATTACCTGGAGACACATCAGACACCTCCTGGAACACATCTTCAAAGAACTGTGCATCCCTGGACCTAACAAGTTGATGAGTAACAGGATGCATGAATCTATAGGCTTTACTGTCCTCACAAAAACCACAGAAAATGTGTTTTTCTCTTTTAGGATCCAACTTGTTTCTCCTTTGATCAGGGACATGAACTTGTGCTACACAACCAAAAATTCTTAGATGCTCCATATTGACCTTGTTACCAGTCCAGATCTCCTCTGGAACTTTACCTGGAATTTTTCTGGTTGGGGACCTGTTTACAAGATAGGCTGCTGTATTTATTGCTTCAGCCCACATGCGTTTATCTACTTTAGACTCGCTCATCATGGCTCTACATTTATCAAGCAATGTTCTATTCATGCGTTCAGCTACACCATTCTGCTGTGGAGAATAGCTAGTTGTAGTTTGATGCTGAATACCTTCTGATTTAAGTAGCCTCTCAAAAGCTTTGCTACAAAATTCACCACCATTATCAGTGCGTAGGACCTTAATAGATCTTTCACACTGATTCTCAACCTGTGCCTTGAAATCAATAAAGCAATCCAAAACATCACTTTTCTTTGCAAGGAAATACACAAAAACCTTTCTAGAATGATCATCAATGAAGGTCAAGAAATAGCGAGCATTGCTCCAAGATGGATCTGGCATAGGCCCACATAAGTCTGAATGAATAAGATCTAGCTTATTTTTACATACAGTTTTACTCTTACTTGACTTAAATGGTTGTCTAGCTTGTTTACCTTCAGCACATGAAAAACAGTTTTTAAAACCATTATCTGAGAAATTAATTCCATGAGTGAGACTATCTCTTAACAACTTCATGCTGTGGTTGTTAAGATGGCCTAGTCGCTTATGCCATAAATATTCTGAGTCCTCTGTACAAATATTAGCTTGATCACTGAGAGCATTGACTTGGTAAACACCCCCTACATTACTCGCAGTCAGTGCTACATTACCTGTAGCAACAAAGTTTTCATTATCATAAACTTCACAAGTATTGTCGGTGAATACCACAACAAAACCCTTTTGAGTAGCAGCAGACACAGATAAAAGATTAGCAGTGAGACCAGGAACATATTCTACATTGGACAAGGTTTGTGAAATACCATTTTCTAATTGAACAGTTACATTACCAGATCCTTGGCCATACAATTTTTGATTGTTTGCTGTACTGATCTCCAGATTAGGACCAGCAGTGAAGTTCACCATCGCAGTCTTGCTTGAACTCATATGTTTAGTAGCACCAGAGTCAACGAACCAGGCCCCTGTAGAGGCCCTTGCACTTAATGCCTGTCCATCGGTCGCCAGCATCATCTTGTCTTTCTTCGACTTCTGT
The DNA here is from genome assembly GCA_946902985.2 of Meconema thalassinum. Taxonomy (NCBI): domain Eukaryota; kingdom Metazoa; phylum Arthropoda; class Insecta; order Orthoptera; family Tettigoniidae; genus Meconema; species Meconema thalassinum. Next base: position 798,147,241 of record OX336388.2, on the reverse strand, counting down.
TGAGTTGAGCTCTGCATCTCCTCTTTCCTGCAATCCCGCTTCCAGTGTCCTGGCTTCTTGCATTTCCAGCAGTACGGCTTCTTCTTCGTCTTGTCTTCTCGTGAAAACAGAACAGAATCCTTGGATGGCTTGGAAGTACTTTTCCCACTCCAAGTAGTATCTTGTAGCAACTTGGTTCGGACTTTGTCTGCAGTAAGGTCTGTTCCGGAACTTTCCAGAGCCTTAATCATAGGCTGAAACTCATCTGGTAGACCTTTCAGCATAAGAGCTGCCACAAACTCGTCGTCCAGTGCCTTATTCATAGACGCAAGTTGCTGAGCAAGTCCCATAACCTCACTAACATACTCTTCCATCGTCTTGTAGTGCTTTAATTTAACTTTGCACAATTTCTTCAAGATGACGATCCGCCGATTCACTCCTTTATCTGAGTAGGCCTTTTCAAGAGCTTCCCAGACTTCCTTCGCGGTCTTACAAGGCATGACGATTGGGAAAATTGATTTATCCACCATGAGGTTAAGTCTGGCCCTAGCCCGACTTTCGTCTTTTGCTTTCTTCGCAGATGTTGTAGTATCTCCATCCGGGTAGCCTACTATACAGCTCCACAGATCTTCAAGTCTTAGGACGTTTTCCATCTCGAATCGCCAATCCACGTAATTTAGACTACCTCGCAGCTTATCTATAGCCGGTAACGAGGTGCTGGTTGCAGACATGTTGATTTCGATACGTAACGAAATTCACAGTTCATATAACGAGCAGTCTATCATACGCACTTTATATTCGCACGGTGGATTCGTGGCTGGGCCCATAACCTGAAGGATTACGAGGCACACAGGCAATTGAAATGGAACACACGTTTAATGTACTTGACATTTACTACAACAGAACTGAAGGCACAAGGTGATACAACATACTTTTTATACACACCATTACCATAAAACAAAAGAGAAACATATCTCTATGGAGCAGGTTTATAATTAACAGTGTGACCAACACAAACCATGGTCACATATTTCAACACTTAGACCTATGACAAAGACACTAAAGACCCTCACAACGGGTTTTGAACAATGCATACAATTAAGAGGTCTAGGACCTGTAATAACAATTATAAAAAGTTTTACAATTTGTGTTGATATTTCGTTTAGAAATATATACATATTTCTTTAGATTGGTTAGGTAGAATTCCAAGGTTTTATCAGTATGCCTTGGTAGTAAAGAGAAAGGAACTTAACACACATGATTTTAAATTCCTGGGTGCTGCAGAAGAAGGAAAATGATTAAGAGGTGGATTTATAACCACTTAGATTATTGAAACAGTAATTAAGAGATGTTAAATTCCAATAAGGCAGTTTGCATTAACGAAGTCTGGATTACACAAAATTCGATATAAACGTTTAACAATTGGGAAATTATAACTGCATGGACCCAGCAGGAAAATATGCGTATTAGAATGTGGGTTTATAACCACATAGATATTTAAATAGAAATGACAAATGGGAAACCTGAAAATATGGGAGGGATCGTAACTATAAGCTAAGCCTCATTGAGATACTAGAAACTAGTTTAAATTAACCTACATTGTTAGTAAAGGAAATTGAGAGTATAGGAAATGGGGAATCAAGGTCCGGGCTGATTTTACTTGTTCGAACGAAACGCGAGCGGGAGATAGCCACATATTCACTGTTGAAGCAATGCACAGTTTGTAGAACATGAGAGAAATGTTCCTATTGCAGTTTATGGAGATGCACTGAGCTGAACTCTAATAGGTTTCTGGCGTTATAGAGTTTTAATGTTGCATTTAACGTAGTTAAATTGGAAATTGAGTGGCAGTAACTTGACGGTGTTGAGTTTAGTTCTTCACAGTTTAGAGTCTATTGCAAATGGAAAATTCCAGAACTATAGTTACAGTTTAAAGGGGCAAGCTGAGATCCCTCGAAGGCAGAAAATTTGAGATTTAGACAGCTATGAATTTGTCAGAAATCCCTCGATGCAGGGAAGGTATCCCTTTTATATCGTACAAGAAATGTAGACATCATGACTTTAGTACCGAGCCTAGTTGGATAAGCATGAAAATTCCCACGAAGGGCAGTTACAAAATATGCACAATGTTGGACAATATTGCGAAATTAAAACACTGCCTCTAAAATTCATTAAAGCCCTCTTGGTTAACTTAAAACCCTTTAAAACATGATTTAAAATCACTTGAGTAGTGGACTGAGGCGGCTTTAAAATAGTGTCATGGCCGCCGTGTGAGTCCAAGCCAATATCTCGCGAACCCATGGTCCGATTTTGACAAATGAGGTGTCATTGGACTCAGGCTGACGGGGGCATTGCTACGGACCATGTATTGTATTTTTCAAAAAAAAATGAAATTTTTCGTTTTCGAAAATAGGCGATAGTTTGAAAACCAAACATGATAGAACGTTGCGCCATGGCTCAAACGAATGGTCTTTATGACCTTTATTTTCTATAATTCTTTTTTTTTAGCGTATGGCTTTTAGTGCCGGGAGTGTCCGAGGACATGTTCGGCTCGCCAGTTTTGTAGCTGCTTCGAGACGGACACCCAATGGGTGAGCTACAAGTACCGTTGGGGGAGGGGAGGGGGGGGAAGTTGGAATGAAGGGGCTAGGAATTGGAAGGTAGCGGCTGTGGCCTATACTTAGGGACCAACCCCGGCATTTGCCTGGAAGGAAGATGGGAAACCACAGAAGACCATCTTCAAGGTTGCCGGCGGGGGGATTCGAACCACCTCGCCTCCCGGATGTGAGCGACTGCCAGCAGTCATGCCGTAACGACCTCGGCTAACTCAGCCATACGCTAAAAAAAAAAATCTATAATGAAACTTTTTTACTTTTTATGTTTTTTTAAAAACACTCGAATTTTGAAAATCCTATATTTTGGAAACTAAGAATTCTACAAAATAGTTGTTTGACATACATGAAGGGTCCCTATGCCGTCTACCGTCAAAATAAATTTCAAGTCTCTGGATCAAAAATTTGTGTTTTGTAAGTAGTGTGGTAGTGAGAGAGCTACGGCACTTCTTTTTGAACCCTCCTCGTATCGGCCCCGAACCTGATATCTCGCTAACCAAACATGGGATTAGAACATACAGGGTGTCCTAGCACTCGTAGTGACGCCCCCTACTTTCCTATTGGCTCTTTATTTAAATAAAAGACCAAAGCTAATAGGTCATCCGCTTTTAATATTTCCTAAACCCATGGTTGGATTTGAGTATATGGGGTGTCCTAGGAATCGTGGTGAACCCCCCCCCCCCCCCTTTCGTATGGACGTTTTATTTCCACTCTAAAATAGTGCTAGGTTATAGGTTCTGCTCTACTTAGGAAGTTGTGAGCCCCTGCGACCTTGGAATGGAAGGAGTCATGCTAGGAGGGCGTGCTTGGATTCGTTTTTTTTTTCCGTCTCGTTGCGCTCTTTACGGGAATGTTGGTGTCGAAAAGATGAGAATCTGGAAACACGGTTTTTTTGGGGGGGTAAAAACGTGCATTTAGACTTTTTGCTATATCTCGCGAACCAACCATGCTAGAGGCGTGTACGACGGGTCCAAGGACTCGGGGTGATGTCCTCTCTGCTATGGACCACTCGTTGTAATTTCTAAAAAAAATTGGAAACTCGATTTTGTGGTAAAAACGTGTTTTTTGTGATTTTTGCTGATTTCTCACGAATCAATAACGCTAGAGACGTGTACGAGGTGCCCTAGGACTCGGGCTAACGCCCCCTTTCAAATGTGGTATATATTGTTTTCCAAAAAATAATTCACTAAGGTCCTAACGCCATACATGTTGAAAAAAAAAATCTTTAGCGATACCGGTTTATAATGTTCATGTTGCGCGGTGGTTGAGAGAGACGATACGGCTGGGTGTGTGTGTTTCAACGAACCTGTCGCTAACCACAAGGACCATGCTTTATAGAACAATCGCTATTTCGGCGGGTCGGTGTATGACAGAGCGAGGGTGCGTTTTTTCTTATATTTTACCTTTAACGTGTAAACGGTGATGAGAACTTGGTTCTATGTTGGTCGAAGCGAGTAGTGAAAACAAACTTGCAGAGGAGTAGGAGGTGAATGTCATTTGAGCTTATTGGAATGCGCTGATCTGACTTGACAACAGGTGCAATGGAAAAATGACAATGACGCTTGAAGGTGAAATAATCTGACCATCGTGGTGGTGGGAAAGAGAAAAATGCATGTGAACACATGTAAAACCACATGAGGGCTAAACCAGTTACATCCTGTTTGCTTCGTACGGGACAAAATGCAAGTTCATGTGAAATTTGATCTACCACAGGTGTTCGCCTGGGACGTTAGCTGTCCACGTGCACGATAACTGTTAACAAGTCACATCCTGTTTGCTTCGTACGTGACAAAATGCCAGTTGACGTGAAATTTGATCTTGCACAGGTGTTCACCTTGGACGTTATCTGTCCACATGTCCGATAACAGAATGTTCAAAGCGTGGGAAAAAAAAGATTATACAAGCAACGTAACATATATAAAGACATGTCGTTATCATTTCCACTCTCACTTAGGTGACTACCTTTGAACACATTACGTTGCGTGAAACCCCTGGTCTTGTTTAACAGTTTTGGTGTTGGTGGAAAATACTTAACCATGTTGTGAGGTAGGTATTTATTTATTCATTTATATATTTATTAATTTATATATATATTTTACATGCAATTATTTATTGATTGTTAAAGTTATAATTAAATGTTAATTTATTTGTTTGCAGATAACCGGTATAGCCTACCTGTTGTGTGAGTGTGTGTGAGAACGATATTAAAGAAAGAGAGAAAAACGGACAGTTAGAGACGGAACCCATTACCACACTAGCCCACGAGACGGGAAATAAAGCAAAGCATTACAAGTCAAGGTGAGATTTGTTTTTTTATATATAACTTGTTTGATTTTGTTTTGTTTATGAAATGCATAAACTGTATGGAATGGATATACTTCTGATGGTTTATTTTATTTCTTTTTAGAGTGTTGGAAAACGCTTGACCTCTGTTGATAACCAGGAGCGTTTGTGTTTGGGGCCATTGTCCAGCAGTCGACAGCTGAAAACTCAGGTGAGAGTGTTCTTTCAAAATAATGTCTTTTACTGCTGCGGATACGTTAACTTGGGAACCCCTAAACACTTGTTTCAAATCGCGTGTGTGCTCTGGTCGTGTGGTCAATGTTAGAAATAGTTTGATTCCCAAAGAATTTTTAGAATCTTGTTTTGAAATTTTTAAAATTGAAATTTGTACAGCGCAAAGGTTGCATACGGCTTTAAAGGTGAATACAGAACTAGTTTGCGATTTCATATATAAAAAGAATGACGTAGAGCATAAAGAGACATTTTACATTTGCAGTAAAATGCAAGAGCTATTCATAGCCCATAATTTGGAACAGTGGTATGAAAACCACGTGGTGAATGCCTTGCTATCAAAATTTGATAAACTGCAACAAGGACCCAGTGGTTTAGCGTTAGACAAAATTCATTATTTGCAAATCAACATTTGTCAATTCAACCCGTTGAATGCTGGGTCTAGGCACATTTCTTTACCATCAGCGATTGCCTGTAGGAGAGCGGTGGTAAATATTGAAAATAAAGATGATAAATGTTTCCTCTGGTGTGTGGGCGCGTTTTTGCTACCAGTAAAACATAATGGTTGTTGGCCGGGAAAGTACAAGGCCAAGTTTGATGAATTGAAACAAACTTTATATTTAACTCGAGTATCGTTCCCTATGGACTTAACCGAGATCCATAGGTTTGAACAAGACAACCAGGACTTTTCGTTCATGGTGTATGGCCTTGACGGTAATGAGATTGTGGGTCCTCTTTATGCCACAAAAGAACCAATACGACACCACATTCATCTTTTATATTTATCTGTAGGAGAGGTGAATCACTATTGCCTCATTAAAAGCCTGAGTAGATTGCTAAGCAGTCAAATGTCTAAGGACAAGCGTTCAAAACATATTTGTGATCGTTGCTTGCAATATTTTAAAACCCCTACGCTTTTAGAACGTCATAGGATAGATTGTGTTACTCAGGAAGCGGTGAGATTGATATTGCCACAAGGGGACAAGGCTGTGTTGAAATTTAACAACATTCACAAGCGTGACACTGTCCCCTATGTTGTATATGCAGATTTCGAAGCACTCACCACACCCATGGCGGGATGTGAACCAGATCCCACCATTAGCTCAACCACACCCTTTCAAAAACATGAACCTTTTGTCATAGGATTTAATGTGGTGTGTGCCTATGACCCCACACAATCCGTTTACAAATACCGTGAGGGGCCAGATTGTGCCAAATGGTTCTTGGATGAACTTGTCAAGTTGGCTCATGATGTACAGGAATTACTGGACCACCCAGTACCCATGAGCCTATCTCCAGAACAGCAGCAGCGGTATGAGCATGCCACGACATGCCATATTTGCGAAAAGCCTTTTTTAAATAGAGAGAAAAAAGTCAGAGACCACTCGCACTTTACGGGGGAGTTTCGTGGAGCTGCGCATAGTAAATGCAATTTGAACTTTCCAGCTCCTCGTTTCATTAGTGTCTTTTTCCACAATCTGGAAAATTATGACATTCAGTTTTTGATTCGTGAATTGGGTCATGTCAACAAGGGCTCATTTACCATTATTCCTCAAAACCATGAGCGTTTTACGGCCCTTACATGGTGGTTGGGAGACTTTAGCATTCGATTTTTGGATTCCTTTAAGTTTATGGCATCCTCGCTGGACAGCCTTGTGAATGGCTTGAATGAGGAGGAATTAAAAAATACTAGAATGCATTTTAATGATCCTGAGCAATTTCAATTGTGCATTCGGAAAGGTAATACCCATATGATTTCTGCAACAGCTGGGATGTGTTAAAGCAAAGAAAACTCCCACCACAAGAGAAATTTTACTCGAAACTAACACGCAATACCGTTTCCGATGAAGACTATGCACATGCATGTCAAGTTTGGCGAGTGTTTGGCATTAAGACGATAAGTGAATATGCTTTGCATTACCTAAAACTGGATGTATTGCTACTCACCGATGTGTTTCAAAAATTCCGTGAGTTGTGTCAACACATTTACGGTCTTGACACAGTTCACTATTATACGAGTCCTGGGCTCTCGTTCGATGCCGATTTGAAATACACTCAAGTGGAATTGGATTTACTCACTGACGTAGACATGGTTCTATTTTTGAAAAGGGCATTCGTGGCGGCTTTGTTTCGCTTAACCAACGCCATGCCGAAGCGAACAATGTCTACATGCCTGATTATTCACCAGACAAACCAGAATCGTACTTAATGTACTATGACGTGAATAATGTGTGCGGTTACGCCATGAGTCAGCCTTTGCCCTATGGGAAGTTTGCTTGGCTGACAGGCAAACAAGTGTCAGAATTTGATGTGAACATGGCTAGCCAAGAAACAGGCCGTGGATATGTGCTAGAAGTGGATATTGAATATCCCTCATCCTTGTATGATGAACATGCCGATTTCCCATTCTGCCTTGAGCAAATAGTTCCCCCTGACAGTAAAGTGAAAATTGAAAAACTCATGGGCACACTTTACAACAAAAATCGGTATGTGCTACATATCCAAATGTTGGTGCAATGCCTCGCCCAAGGCTTGGTGTTGAAGAAAATCCACAGGGGTATTTATTTTGCTCAAAAAGCATGGCTTGAGACATACATGCGACTCAACACAGAGCACCGACAAATGGCAACACAGCATTTTGATTTTTTTTTAAATTAATGAACAACTGTATCTATGGCAAGTCCATGGAGAATGTCCGCAAATACCGTGACATTAAATTAGTGAATGTCTGGGAGGGGCAGTGGGGTGCCCGGTGGTACATTGCCAAGCCAAATTTCAAATCGATCAAAATTATCGATGAGGATTTGGCTACTATTGAAATGAGTAAGACCAGCGTGACCATGGATAAACTCATTTACTTGGGTCAAGTCATTTTAGACTTTTCTAAATCGGTCATGTATCGATTCCTCTATGAGTTTGCCAAACGCTATTTTGAGGACGTCTCCCTTTTGTATATGGATACGGACTCATTCATTTACCACTTTCGCCACTGCAACCCCTATGACGTCATGAGGCAGCATAGTGACTTCTTCGACACCTCTTGCTATAGCGCTGACAACGTGTTTCAGCTGCCCATAAAAAACAAAAAGTTAATAAGCGTTTTAAAAGATGAATGCGGTGATTCTGTTATGACGGAATTCGTAGGTTTGGCTTCGAAAATGTATGCTTACCGTACACTAGACCGTAAGGAAGCTAAAAGAGCAAAAGGTGTAGGTAGGGCAGTGGTAAAATCGCTACGTGTTGATGACTATCTAGCGGTTTTACACACTGGCAAAGCTATGTCTCATACCAGTGCAGGATACAATCCAGCAACCATCATTTGTATCTTGTGGAACAGAGAAAACGCACCCTCGCCTCCATTGATAACAAGCGTGTGTGGGCTGATGATCTGCTCACCGGCCTGCCCTGGGGTTATGATCGCAAGGAGGAGGAGGTGTGATTTCACTGTTTAATCGTGTATGGGACATAGCTTTATGTAACTTGTAGATTTAGTATTTTGTAAATATTGTTTTTTTGTCATTGTAAATAGTAGATTTTATAAATAGTGGCAACCCACTTGGACCTTTTGCTCTTTAAAAAAGTTGTATGCAACCTTATTTTAAAAAAATGACTGGAAAATAGTTTGATTCTTTAAAGCTGTACAAAGTTGTAGTTTTTTTGTGTAAATATATAATGAGTAATAGTATTTTTAGTAACTTTAATAACTAGTATTTAATTATTTTTGTACTGTAAATTATAAATGGTAAACTAAAAAGTTCTTTTGGGATGAGTGTGCATGTCGAGAATGTGCTTTTGGGAATAAATAAAGTGGGTGTGTTTGTTCCCAAAGACAGGTGTGAATGTATGAGTGGAGAGAGAAAGCTGGTGTGTATGGTTGACCAGAGCAAACACGGTGAGGTAGGGTGGGTGGGTGGGGAGAGGGTAAATGGTCACTTATATACTCATTTTGTTTTCAATAGTTTTGTTTTCTTTGAAATCTGGCAAGCAATAGACATTATTTTTGTAAAAACAGTCTTACCTGCCTTAGTCGTAGACCTTGACGTTTCCGCAATCCCATAAACTCACTACAGCATCGCCATGGTCATGCACTTGCATCAACATCATTGTCAAATCTCAACTTTCAACATACACCAAATGGAAAAATGTCAAAACAGCAAAATTGAAAATCTATGTTTCCATATCACCAAAAACAGCAAAACTTAAAACGGACATTAAAAAAAAACTGGAAATGGCCATGTGTGAAATATGAAAATTCAAAAACTTCCAACGGACATTGTTTAAAAAGTGTCATCAGCATAATGGAAAAATCCATATCATCAAAAACGTTAAACTTGAAACGAACGTTTTCAAAAACTGTAAATTGCAAATTGGCAAATGACAGTGTGTGAATTCATCATGTGTGAAATGTGTAAAATGAACAAGAAGTTCAGTGACGAACTAAAGAGCCTACTTTTCTTAAAATTTAAAATTCAAAAGGAAGCTTGTAGTTTAACGTGACCGTTAATCTTGAGATCATGAGCCACGGGACCTCCTTTTTACGTGGAATCCGAACCACAGGACGTGGCATTTCACTCCAAAAATCTCACATGCTTTGACCGGGAATCGAACCCGGGCCGCCTTGGTGAGAGGCATACTGCTAGACCGCTGAGCCACCACGCCCCTAATTTAAAATTCATGCCATTGATTAATCTATATGGATCTATCTAGAATAATGACAAAATTAAATTGGTACTATAGAAAATTCCAATTAGTTCGAAATACTGTATACCTGGCATAATGCAGCCTAATAGAAAACTAGAGTTGGCAGCCCTGGTGACTGAATATATTCTTGTTTCCATCTCTTAAGGTACAGAATACAAAATTTGATTGACGTCCAATGGATAGCATGGACGTTACATGCAGTTAAACATTGGATCTAACAGCGCGCTTAAAATAATGTTGGCAACAATGACATACATGTATTGGTCAGAAATAATCTGCAATAATATGATCTCTTGTTGTGTTAATTTTGAATGAAATCCATTTGTTAGTATAGAAGTTACAGGCATTTTAAAATTGAAACTATCAGCAGGCTTAGAATCATGTTGGCAGCACTGTCGTATATTAATTACTCCAAATTAATCTAGAATGTCAGGTACTATACGTGTGCGAATTTTAGAACTATTGGCTTGCATATTTTATGATATATCGATATTATCAATAAATGATAAAAATGATCCGCTCAAATGGAAACTACATCATATTCCCTTCGGGAATATTAAAAACCTTATATCGATATTAGGAAAACAGAAATAGAGACACCATTTTTTAACAGTTGGCAACACTGGTTGCTCTTAGGAATACGGATAGTCGTATCTGTTATGGTGCACATAGCACATACAAATTTTGGTTGAAATCCAAATGATAGTATAGAAGCTACATGTATTTAAAGTTGGACCTCTCAGCAGGCTTAGAATCATGTTGGTAGCACTGACGTATATAAGTTACTCCAAATTAATACAGAATGTCAGGTACTATACGTGTGCATAGTTTAAAGTTGTCGGCTTGCATACTTTCTGATATATTGGTATTTGGAAAAAATAAATTGAGAGCATTTATTAACAGTTGGCAGCCCTGGTGGATCTTAGGAATACGCTCCGCTATATATGTTTATGAACACATAGCACATACGAAATTTGATTGAATTCCAATTGATAGTGTAGAAGTTATATGCATTTAAATGTTGGACCTATCAGCAGGCTTATAATCATTTTGGCAACACTGCCATGTATGGCCTCCTGGAAATTAAACTGCAATATTATTATCTATACGTGTGCCAATTTTAAAATAGCTCCCATTCATACCTTCCGAGATATCCAACATAGAGCTCAAATTTCAATTGCGATTTTTCAGCAGTTGGTAGCACTGACACCATTTTCAAATATGGCCATGAGATATTCAGGTATAGATCTTTACTCCTACCAAATTTTGTTTCGATTGCTGCAGCCGTTTAGGAGTTGATAGGGGGGACACACACACAGCCAGACAGACAGACAGAAGGACAGACAGACAGACACACATTTGCCCGATCTCATGTCTACTTTTTCCTCATTTTTGCAAAATGTGAAAAGTAGGCTAATAATCAGCCATCAATATCATGATTTTTTAAAATTCAAAATAACACAACATCGTGCTCTGGTAAACCTTTGTTTTTATTTCATAGTCATAGTGAATTGATAAAAGAAATATAGAATACAAACAAAGCCCAATTCCTCACTCCTCAATTCCTCAATGTTTATGTCCATGCATTATCAACTTTCCTTTCATAGCACACATGACAATCAGGGCTGCCATCCTTTCACCCACTGAGGCATCACTGGGTGTAAAACGTTGTTTAGATTTTTTCAATAACAATTTATCGGCCACATGTTTTAAACCAGGATGACTATGGCGATAAGAAAGGTCATGTTCCTTGCATGCTTGATCCAAAAGATTAATGGTTACATCACAACGCTGCAAACGTTTTTCAAGACGAGTTCCAAGGCCACAAAAACGATAACCTGGAAGATGGATTTCGAAAGGTAAGTATTGAATCACTTTGTCAATGACGCCATTGCCAGTACAGGTCTGGCATATCCTTTTCCATTGATGGTAAAAAGGTTTGGTCTTCCTCCTCCTCTGTGGACGATGTTTGTGTTTTCTGTTGTTGTTGTTGCTGTTTCTCGCCATGACACCCGTGGAATGATTCAACAAAGTCTTTACACGGACTTTTATGACCGTGATACAGTTTCACTAGCTGGCAAGTCGCACACTGACGCATAGACGGTATTTTTGCCATGGCCCCTTGCTTATGGTCATCGTAATCCGTACAGGGTTGCAATTCACTCAACACAGGGTCTTGAGTCCATGATTTTGGTACATGTTGCCAGATTTCTTTGACCGCGTTGGCGGCCATATAATAAATGAACGACTTGGGCAGAGTTCCTCTTTGGTAAAACTCTATAGTTTCTTTTTGCACACAAAGAAATTGCCGATGGCTTTGTCCGTAGCATTGTCTTTCTCCATGGTATCACGTGCTGTAGATGTTTACACGTCGCTTGTAGAAATCTCACTGGCGTCATTCACAGGTAAATCTTTAGTTATAATTTTGTTCAACAACTCCCAGCAGGCATGGGTGGTTAACCAATGAAAGAGATGCCACGCATGCGATAGGGCTGTATGGGTAATGTTGCCACAGGAACAAGTATCCATGAGCGTTTGCAGGGAGGGGCAGCCCAACTCCATGAGGTCGATACATTGGCAGTAAGACGCCAAAAATGGTTGCAACCATTAACGTTTTTCATTACCTTTCACAAATACCACATTGGCCGAGGACAAGTGTGCTTTCATGACCACGTCCAAATATTTATAGGAAATGGTTCCCTGATTCCAGTCTAGTTGGCTATGATTTTCAATCCACTGGGTTTGTTTACGGTCTTTTTCACACAACAAATCAAAAGCATGGGGCGGTTTAAATAGCAAATGCGTAGCTTGCGATATCCAAAACGTGGTATAATCGATAATGGCCACTTGTTTAAATATAAATTTGTTGTCACCAATTTTAAACCCTTGGCAATCCACAATGAGTGTGCGCAACATGTTGACGCTTGCCTGGACCAAGTTCAACTGACGACTGACTGACGATCAATGACTAAGGTGTGATCATGACATGGACTTACCTGCCATGCTAGATTGAAAAAAAAATTGAGGTTAGGGTAGGACAGGGGGACATGCAAAAATAAGAATTTAAGAATTATATTATTTTATTATCAAAACACGTCTTACAGGCTTTTGTCATTTTGGGATAAGGACGATACCAACTGATACAACAATATAGTCTCTTGTGTTTGTAACGTCCATAACACCGATGATGTCCCAATGTCTCAAAACTAGGCGCTTTTGATGGTGAGCTGCTCACCGAAGCACCATGGACACCATACGGTCCACACGTATCGTAACTTGTTTTTTCATTACCTAGAGACACAAGTGAGGGATAGCTTGAATGACAGGGTATATTTCCCACTTCCATTCTGCACAGGTAGGGGCAGGTGGGTGACCAGCGCTGATGTTCCTGCATGGGTTCATCGCCCTCCTGCCATTGGTCTATGATGATGGGACAAAATGCACATTTCACTTCATCTCTTGTTTTTAAATAGTAGAATCCAGCGGCCGCCAAGGCTTGAGGGTTTTTGATGGGCACCGGCCACGTGGCAGAAGTCTTGAAACGTTGTTCCTCAGAGTTTAAATTCATGGATGTGACGTCTCTTGAGGCTTTAAAGCAAGACACGACTGAGCGGCTTGACGTGGGTTGACCTGTTATTTATACACTCGTCACTTGGTTGGACAGTGGATACTAGTTGACTTGTTTGTGATGAATAATCAAACAGTAGCCCGTGGTATTGGCTGTGTTACGAACAGAAACGTCACTTCGTACTTATTCGGGAAAATGAAAAGATATTTATTCACAAGAAAAAATGCACACACCTTACAAATAACACTCAAAAGACTCCATCTTGGATGCACTGTTCCTTGTCCTTTTCTCACAAAAGACAAAAATAACTGTTGCCAACTGTCTGTCACATCCTCCCACCGTTGAGGAAAGACATCCTCAACAAGACATCCTCAACTACTCCACATATCTTGCAGGAACGTTGACAGTTCTACCCGAACGTGTAGTCTTTGGGGGTTGAACACCAGTTCCAGTCGGCTCTCCTAAAGCAGTAGCCGTTTTCTTATTCAAGCCAGTCCTTAAAGGTGTGCTGTCTTCATCAGGTACTTCTAGTGGGTAGAGTCGCTGTATTGGTCTCAAGAGTTCTCCTTTTGATGTAACAACCCTTGCAAGTCTTGTATTACCATCAGTTCCAGGGAACAAGTCCACAATTTTTCCAAGGGGCCAATCTATCCTCTTAGTGCCATCTGATCCAACTAGGACAATGTCACCTCTCTTGAACAAAAGAGTTGGTTTACAACTCGGTTTACCGAGTGCCAAAAGTCCCAGATATTCCTGCTGGAATCTTTTTTTCAATGCCATTCTTAGGTTCAGAAGATGACGATTTCTTTGATTCAGGGTTATAGCATCCAATGCATCACATTCTGGAACTCCAGTTGTCTTAATTTCTTGTAGAAAGCAGGCAGGGGTGAGTGGACTTATATCTTCACATCCATCGGTCAGATATGTTAGCGGTCTTGCATTTATGGTGGCTTCTATACTGCAGAGAAGGGTAAGCATTTCTTGGTAAGTTAGACAGGCTTTACCCAAAACTCGTTTCAGAAGCTGTTTAATTAGACGTATTAACCTTTCCCAGAAGCCTCCCCACCAAGGAGCACTAGGGGGATTAAATCTCCAAGTAATACGTTCAACCGAATGGTGTTTGGAAATATTCTCCCAGTCAACACTTTGAAACGCGTTATCTGTACCCGTGAAATTTGTACCATTGTCTGAGTAAATCACAGAGGGGCGTCCTCTTCTTGCTACAAACCGCCGGAACGCTTGCACAAACGCCTCTGTGGAGAGAGAAGTAACCATTTCGAGATGAACAGCGCGATACACCGCACATGTGAAAACTACAATCCAAGCTTTACTTTCATCCCTCAGGAACACCGGACCTGCCAAGTCCACTCCTATCACTTCAAATACACAGGCTTCCCGTATGCGGTCCAGGGGCAGAGGGGCCTGAGTGATTTCGGTATGTTGTCCATCATGCCTCCGGCACTTGACACATTTTCTTATAATTTTTCTAACTGTCCTCCTTCCACCGATGATCCAGAAGCGTTGTCTCAGATGATTAAGAAGAAGTTGTACTCCAATGTGATTTTCTTTCACGTGCTCATCCATAATCAAGCGAGAGGTGATGACATGGTTCACCGGGAGAATCATTGGGAACCTGAATTGCTTCAAATCTTCTCGCAGTAGTAGTCTCGTTTTAACCCTGAGAACACCATCTTCCAGGAATGGATGTAGTGAAGATAGACGTTTATCAACTAATCCGTGGAAGCTTTCTCGTTGAATTATAGAAATGAGTCTAATTTCAGCCCTTTCTAACTCTTCAACTTGCAGATTTTCTTGCGAGATCCTCTCACGTCTAAGACAATTCTTACAGAAACGAAGAATCCATGCGATTAGATGAACTATTCTGTGATAGCTGGAAAAATACCTGGCATACCAGAGGGGACCTTCATTGGTTGCAGTCATAGAATTCACAGGGTTTTTCTTCATTTCCTTTGCGATACTCTCTTCGTCATACACCACTTTTGTTTGAGGCCAACAATCTGGAGATTCGTACAACCAGGCAGGTCCCTCCCACCATCGAGAGGCTACTAATTGCGAAGCAGAACAGCCACGTGACGGTAAATCAGCTGGATTCAATGAACCTGGAACATGTCGCCAGCAGTTTAAATTGGTCAAATTCCTGATCTCATTCACACGATTGCGGACAAACACCGACCAGTTCTCAGTCCTGCAGATCCATGCTAGAACTGTGGACGAGTCAGACCAGAGAAAAAACTCATGAACTTCCAGTGAAATAGATTCCAACACACATTTAAGCAACCGTGCACCAATTGTAGCTGCCAGCAATTCCAATCTGGGGATTGTCACTTCCTTGAGGGGGGCCACACGAGATCTTGCATCACATAACTGTACACTCACTTGATTGTTGGAATCGCATCTTATGAAGACTACTGCTGCGTATGCAAGTTGGCTGGCATCACAGAAGACATGAATTTGCACATGGTCACTTCTTCCAAACCATCGAGGAATCTTGATTTCTACCAGGTGAGGTAGATCCTTTACCCAGGCCAGAAACTCGTCTCTGGACTTCTCATCAACTGCACTATCCCATCTTATATGAGTCTTCCAGGTTCTTTGAATCAACAGTTTAACACAAAGGGTGACAGGACATGTCACACCAACTGGATCAAAAATTCGATGTGCGAGTGACAGAATTGTCCTTTTTGTCACTTCTCCCACCTGAAGGCTATTCAACCAATGCAAATTTAAAGTAAGTGTATCCTCCTGTCGATCCCATAACAGTCCCAAAACAGATGAAAGGGTAGCAGACTGGTCATCATCCTGAGAGAACTGCCATCCCCTCAAATTAAAACTGCCTTCTGATAATACCCTACTAGCTTGATTGATAAACTCGCCCACCTCCGATTCCCTGTCAAGGCTAGTGACAACGTTGTCCACGTAGAAGCTCTGTAGAAGTCTCTCGATGAATAGGGGATTGAATTGCGGGTTTTCCAAGTACTTCTTCAGGTGATACTCCAAGACCGCCACCAGGAGAAACGGACTACAAGTTAAGCCGAAAACCAGCCTGGCATGCTTGAAGATCTTGTAATTATTCCCAACGTCCTGCCACATCAGGAAGCAGATATAGTTTCGATCTTCTTTCCGTATGCTTATCTGAAGGAAGGCCTTCTCAATGTCTGCAATAATTCCTACTTTCCTCTCTCGGAATCTAAGAAGAATAGCAGGGATTAGCTCAATCAGGTTGGGGCCATCATACAAACAATCGTTCAAAGCAGGGGTTCCCGCTTCCTTCGCTGAGGCGTCAAATACAGGACGAACAGGTGTCGTTGAACTACTTTCCTTCACAACAGCTCGATGCGGTAGATAGTGTCTGAAGTTTTCATCCTCCTGAACCGGTTCAATAACACCACTCCTTTCCCACTCGTTGAAAATATTTTCATACGTCTCGCCTAGTCCAAAATTTTCCACTTTCTTCCTTGTGTTGACTAACCTCTTCTCAGCCATGACCCTGTTAGATACAAGAAATGATTTGTTTTCTTTCCAGGGTAAATGGACTTCATACCTAAATTCTCCATTAATAGACACGGTTTTCTGAAAGTGCTCCATTGTTGCAAAGTTTTCTTCAGTTTTAGTTTTCTTTACGGCAGGATCGCTGATACCTAGCACGTCCAGTTCCCACAGATTTTCAACTGAAGCATCTCTGATAAAGAGAGAAGTGACGAGGTTGGTCATGCTTGATTGATCTCCGGAAACTACTTTACCCATCACAGTCCACCCCAGCAGAGTCTCAATACATACAAGACCATTGCTTAGTGTACACGTTTGTCCAGTCATTAACTTTCCAGCGACATCAGCGCCTATTAATAGTTCAATGGGACCTTCAGTATCATAATTCTGTATCCCTTTTGCTCTTAGTTCTTGCAACCATGGGCCCTTTAACATAGTATTGTACCCTGTAATTACTTGTTGCCCTAAGACTTCAAAATTGCAGGCATAAGGCTTTCCTAAACTCTCTATGTAGATCCTATAGCACATATGCTGTCTCTCTTCGGTGACTACCCCACCAAATAGTGAATGGCGTAGCATTTCTGTGCGATGACTACTGTAACCTAACTTCTGTGCCACTGATTCAAGCATATAAGATCTCTGACTGCCAGTATCCAGTAGAGCCCTTACCTCCATTGCAGAGGATTCTCCAATGACCTTCACCTTTAATGTTTGCAAAATAACACCTTGCACACCACTACGTTCTTCATTTGAAATCAAAGAGTGAGACTGAAGTTTCTCATTGGTAGCTTCAGAGGAATGTGTTGGGCCTAGAAATATTAGGCTGTTATGTTTTTTGCTACAGGAATCACATTTTAACTGACTTCTGCACATCTTTGAAACATGTCCTTTCTTCAGACAGAGAAAACATGCTCTCTTATTCTTCACAATTGAGACTCTCTCCTTTAAAGCCATCTGCTTTGCCACGGAGCAGTTTGAACTAGCATGGGACCTATCACAAAATATACAGTTTAGTTTAAGATTACAATCCACAAGTGCAGCTGCGGTAGGTGGCGATTCACTGTAAATGTCAATTTTCTTCGTACCTTTTGACTTGTCAGGATTCACATTGATGTTACCTTTACTTGGGATGGCCAGTTTGATCCTTTCCTCACTCTCTACTTCATTCTCCAGGAATTTCATCAAACCTTTAAGACGTTCACTAGGTTCACATTCCTTCCCACCGCCACTCCTCTGCCAGGCACGTAACACATCTATAGACAAGCATGATTCAATCATAGGAAATAACATTGCTGCATATTTCTCGGAAGTTACACCTAGGCTCTCCAAAGCACCAAGTTGAGTTTCGAGTCTGTCATATAATGATGAGATGTCAAGACTACTACAAGAATTCATCATTGTCAATAGTTCTCTAGTGTAGACTTCCACCAACAAAGAATCTTTGCCAAAACGTGATTTAAGTTTCTGTATTGCTTTAGGGTAATTTCCACTTGTGGCTGGAAAACTATCAACGATGTCGCGAGCTTTGGAGTTTGGCAATGTTGCTTGGATAAGATATTCGTATTTATCGGCATTATCTAACCCTTCATCTTCATCAATCTTTTGAAATTGATTCCAGAAACCTAACCAATCTCGTAGATTTCCACCAAATTTTCGGAATTCGATCTTTGGAAGGCGATATTTACTTTTTAGGTTATGAGTGTTACTGGTGCTTACTGTTGACTGGACTTCGTCTTCACGTTTTCTCTCCATTGCAAGAGCATCGGAAACAGCCGCTGCTAACATATGAAACTTGCGTTTATAGTCATCTACTCCGTCTACTTCTGTGATCAGGTCTTCTTCTGACACCGCATCTTCCATGAGGTGTTGGAAGATCTCCTGGTCCAGATTACTTATGAGGTTAGCCTTCTCTTCCACTAAGGCGTAATCTCCTCGGATAGCGACTATGTCCTTTATTTCTTTCTCCAACAAAACTTGAAGTGAAGCTACAATTTTCGTGAACGATGCACGGTATACACCACGTTTTCTGATCAAACTTCGAGTATCGCTCATTTTCCTTTCTATGTCCTGTCACGTTCGCCAGATGTTACGAACAGAAACGTCACTTCGTACTTATTCGGGAAAATGAAAAGATATTTATTCACAAGAAAAAATGCACACACCTTACAAATAACACTCAAAAGACTCCATCTTGGATGCACTGTTCCTTGTCCTTTTCTCACAAAAGACAAAAATAACTGTTGCCAACTGTCTGTCACAGGCTGGTACATTGTCATGCGTTTCAAAATCTAGTCGAATGTCAATATTGGATGGCTTGACATACTCTTCCAGGTAAGAACAGTCAAAGACAATCAGTGGTGCTCTTGCCTTAAACGCTTGGGGTAGCAGCATGGGGCCGTTCTCTTTTTGATAATACGACCATCGAAATTTAGAAAACAAGTCGTACAGGAGGCCAAACTTATTTTTTGAAAAATCAAAATCCAGTCCTTCATAGGGAAACACAGCTCCATTGAGGAAAAGACGTGCATTTCTCAATTGCTGGTGATCAAATTGCGTGGCATCTTTGGTTTGTTGATACTTGCGATTCGTTTAAAAACCCACGATCAGCTAGAGAGGTCTCTCTGTATAGCGAGCTGTTTTTACAGACCAACTGTGTGTGTTGGTGGTGGGCAATAGTGGATACTCATGGAGTTCCCAGCTTCTAAATTCCATGGGTAGAGGCATATCTCGCTTTACTATTTTGAGTATGTCCAGTTGTTTGCTATCGTCACGGGTCACATGAGGCACTTTCCATAGCAAGCATTGTAGTTGAATTTTTGAATCTATGGGGGCATTGTCAGCTCCCTTGAGTGCATTATTATCACTCCTGTCTCTCACTAGATAAAGCACTTGCCTTGCGTTGACCACAATGCGTTGGTGATCTTCGGCAAAGCCTAAAATCAGTTTAAGAGGTAAATATCCAGCAAAGGTCCCATCGGTGTGTACCATCCAGTCATTCGTCGAATCAGGACACCAACCTGCCATGCAAAGTGTTTTACCTTCTTCCTCACTATAAGAGGGGTATAGTTTCATGACACTGGAAATGCCCACATTTCGAGTGCTATCCACCACTATATCGTTAATCACGTAACGTACTTCAGAAAACAGAAAGGCCAAACCATGGTTGGCCAACTTGGACGTGGTGGGTGTAGAGCCATCGGCTTTGGTGAGTCGACCTTCAATCTGAATGACACTTTCATGCGGTAGGGTGTAAATATCTTGGTTGTTGATAACAAATTGAATTTCATCATTGTTATTGAGACCGGGTGTTCGAGCTTGATAGGAATGGAGATCAATTCTTACCACTCCGGGTTGCTCCTCGATGCGGTTCGCTATCTCTAGGATAGAATTCATTATGAGAGTTGACGTGGTAACCCAAATGCTGTAAAATCTGCTTGCCTTGAGATGTTAACGTGTATTCACGTGGCAAACAACTAACACCATTCCTAGACGGTGTTGTTGCTTTATACACAAACTTCATAGTGGCTTTAGCACCAACTTGTAAGTCACTGATGTGGTAGAATCTAGATCAATGAGTTGTTGATCTCTATTGATCAGTCTTAATGTCATATTACTAATACTATCGACAGCCACAGAATGAAAGAGCACCACTGGAGGGTTTTCACGAATAATATACCCATTGGGCGATGTCACAGTAAAGTCATAAAGCGAATGCGATGGTTTTTGATTGGTGTACACTTGGCTAATAATATTACATTTCACCGACACATGATGGTCCTCAATGAATTTCACTTCATGGTCTGATTCATGTTTTTTTTGGGCTCCAACACACGTGGTTTAAATCATAGCAATGGGCCAATGGAATCGGGGCGTGCTTTAAAGTCAATGTTGAATGTGGAGAAAATACTGCAGCGATGAGTGTTGGTATTTCCTACAAGTTCAAACTTGCGCGTTCCATCGAGAAATGACTTTAAACCATATTGATTGATCAACACCACATAAATGTGTTCATAAATATCATCGATCGTGTATCCACCAGAGTCCAGGGTGAGCACACAATCATCATAGTAAAACTTGTTGTTCACATTTTCACGTATGTTGTATATTCGATTGTACGTTTCAAGAGGAACAAGTCCTAAACCATAGGGTTTTTCACTCAATTCGATAGGAGGGTAAAATTCTAGGCTGACTTTAGGTCCACGTCCATGCAGTGTAATCGTTTTACTTTCTGCCGACATACTGTTGTCGTTTTAGCTTATGATGCGTCTTATATAAAAAAATAAACACAAACGTCCACACTGTTGGCTGTTAAACATTTGCTCACGTTTCACATGATAATATATCTTGATCCTGTTTCCAAAATAGGTCACTAGTTCCATGGGCGGGGGCAAATTCCCGAAACTGTCAAAGTACCATACGATGGATCCCTCTTTGACATAACCTACATAATGTGTTCCTGGTCCTCGGTGATCATCCAAATTGACAACAGCACATTCCTGTTTCCAGGGTCGTGGGGGGTAATTGGTTTCGCATAAACACACATCGAAAATGAGAAAGCTTTAGTTGTTTAGCATAGCTTTCCACTTGTTGATGCGTCAGGGCATGTCTTGCTATGGCTGAGGATAATTTTTTTTAATATTTCGAAATGGTGAAATCCCAAATCCTTGTTGATAAAAGGCTGGCTTTAAATTGGCATTTCTAGCCCCCATGGCAATCGCTTCCATCGCTTCATTATGTCGCTGACTTTCTTTGAGTTGTAGCTTGCCCTGCTGCGCGGCTTTAATGGTGTTCGCCACTGCACTGGCACCGCCCAAAAGTGAACCTAGAGCAGCCAGACCGGCAAATAAAGCAGGTAAAAATCCGGCTCGTTTGGGGACGGGAATCACTCGCCCTTGTTTTGAACCCTGTCGCCGACGTTTTGGAATAACATGTCTCTGTGCTGCTCGAACAGCTTTCCTTATGGTCAATACATTATTTTCCCTTTTTTTCTTTCGCAAGGGCTTGTCCACAAATGTCGTAAGCCCAGGCTTTGCCAAGGACAAAGTCTTATTTTAGTCTTTCTCACCGCATACCTTTGTTTCACCATGATGATAATGACCAACAACCTTTCACAAGAAAGTTTAAATCACAACTAACGTCAGATGGTTATTTCATGGCTGTATATTCCAATTCCACATAAAGTGGGAAATCGTTTATGGTTTTTCCCGCTTGCTTTTCATCCCATGTCAACATGAGATGAAAGGATAATTCGTCACCTGCATTGACCTTTTCATGGTTATGGACCAACATCCTATGACCGTTTATCTTTGTTTGTAAATGGTTCTCATCAGGTATGGCATACTTGATGTGAATGGTTCCATCATAGTGTAATCGATAGTGGCTTAATCCTGAAGCAAACACATAGGTCAAGTGCTGATCATGGACTAGCGGTATATGGTTTCTCTCATTCAAAAGTTTTTCATTTGTCAGATACACTAAAAATACAGAAGGAATAAATTTATAAAGCCTTTTCATTTCATAGGTCAAGTAACGCTTGGTACAGACATCGTCTTCATCTTGCGGGTCTTCCACGTGAATAATCCGATGGTGATTAGCGCTATAGCCATTCACCGTAAGCTGGTGCATTTTGTCATAAAACTCATACACTTTGTTATCCACATACTTTTTCGTCGTAACGTCTGTAGACACTTGGGGATGTTTACATGGGTTAACCGCTTTCCCTTAAAGTCATAATCTCCCAGTTTTGTGCGTGGCACTACTGACCTATCCACATAGTGTTTATTAGCAGGATCTGTTTCTTGTTTAGGATCATGTATGGGGACAGATCTAGCTTTGGCCATCAACGCACGTCCAAAGACATCCATCGTCAACCTGTAGTGCCAGTCTACTGTTTCTATGACAAGGCTCGGTGTCCTGTATATAGACAACCTGCTAGCCTGTTTAAGCCTTAGTTGAAATGAAGATTATTAAGCAGCAAGAGTCATTCCCCGTGGGGGACATGGTTTCCCATCTCTGTCCCACATCACGTGAACAACGCCATGGTTCACTGTTTCCATCTTCCATTCGCAGCATCATTGTGGGGCCTTCTGGATGTGGAAAGACTAATCTTTTGCTAATGCTCATCACAGCGCCCAATGGTCTGCGTTTTCAAAATATTTATATTTTTGCAAAATCTCTCTACCAACCCCTCTACGTGTTTCTGGATCAAGTCATGTCTGGATTACAAAAAGAGAATATGGGTTATTTTACATTTTCCATGCAAGAAAATGTGATTTCACCGGATGAGGTAAAGCCTGATTCACTCATGATTTTCGATGATGTATCCACTGAACGTCAAGGCATCATTCAAAGCTATTTCAGCATGGGTCGACACAAACATATCGATTGCTTCTATCTTGGACAAACGTATTCAAAAATGTCCAAACAGTTGATTCGTGACAATGCCAATGTCATTGTTTTATTTCGCCAGGACGAGAGGAACAGTCGTCACATTTATAATGAACATGTGAATCCGGATATGACCTTTCAAATGTTTACAGAATTGTGTCCCAAGTGCTGGAACACTCAACGTCATGCCTGTTTAGTGATTGACAAACAAAGTGAACTCAACCAAGGACGGTATCGCTTAGGGTTTGATCATTTTATTGCTATTTAAGGCCCTGTCTCATTCCCCGTCAAGTCATTTGTCAAGACACCATGGCGTTAGCAGAGAGTCTAATGAAAAAGCATATTATTAGAGGAAAAATACTATTCGCCAAAAGTTTCATCAATTGAAACGATCACGTGCAAATCATGCTTTGTTTATTCAACAACATTTAGCACCTCCGCTAAAAGCCATGTTGAAACCCTCTTTCAAGCCATCTGAAACGCTACCCACCGTTTCACAAGCCACGCAGACGCTGCACGAGGACCCTGAGGAAGAGGAAGAGGAACAGGAACCGGAAGATTTGACTAGTGTTAGTGAAGTTGAGGATGAGGAGGAACAAGTGTTTACGCCTAAAAGAAGGCCGCACCCCTTGCAGAGTTTTTGAGAAAAAAGAAATCCTTGGCCATGGTTGAAACACCTTGCCCTTCCATGGCGTCTCCGTTTTCACAACTCTTGGCCACCCCTCAACATAAAGCTCAACTGAAAAACATTTTAATAAAATATTATGGATCAACATTGGAACCCTATTTCACCGATCTATTTATTGGAAACACAGATACCACGTATGGTGTTTGCTATGAGGATGATAGTTTAAAATTGGCGATTCATCCATTAAATTTGCTCGTACTTAAGCTGTCATTAAAAACATCAACTATAAATTAACCCCAGGACTGTTTAAGCTGCTCTTTTCTCGGACACCCTCTTCCCATGATTATACGTCAGAGGATCTTGACAAATATAAATCCATTTTATTGGATACCCATGCCCACAAAAGACAGTATGATCCCACTCAACAAGTGAATGCCAATATATCTCAAAAATAAAAAACCATCATTGCAAAAATGTTTCCCACCTGTCGAAGTACTCGTCGTAAAGCGTCCGCTTCGGGAGTGACATTTAAACCATTAAAATCCCTTGTGGATGTTACCTACTGGCACAATCCCAATATGCTCGTCCAGCGGCTACAGTTGTTGCATGCCTCACGTCAAGCTGGCCATACCGGTCGCGATTGGGAAATTCTAGAAATTGAACAAGAACTTCGAAATGCCAAAATTATTGTTTAATCCCTCATCCATTAAAATGGGTATTGCTCACGAGTTGCATCGCCCAGCTAGTCGTCACTATCCGCGACTCATGGTGATTTCACGAGGTGTGGATGAACTTTGGCAGGCTGACTTGGTTGAAATGATACCCTATGCTAGCGTTAACGACGGTGTACACTATATGTTGACCGTCATTGATGTCTATTCCAAAATGGCCTTTGTTGAACCTGTCCGTCGCAAGTCTGGTCCACTAGTTACCAAGGCCTTTCAACATATTATTCAACACTCCAAACGCCAACCTCAGCTGCTACAAACTGACCAGGGGAAGGAATTTTTCAACAAGGATTTCTCCAGTTTTATCAGCTCTAAGGATATTCACCATTACACCACATACAGCAATCTCAAAGTCAGTGTGGTCGAGCGGTTCAACCGAACATTGAAAACCCATATGTGGAAAGCGTTTACCGCTCAGGGCACGTATCGCTGGTTGGACATGTTACCAGAGCTAGTATCACGTTACAATGACACCAAACATAGAACGATTGGGACCAAGCCACGCCTCGTGACCAAAAATATTCAGCGATTGGATAAACTCTTTAACCCCATAAAAACAGCCGATCCTAAACGTCACCGACTGAAAATTGGGGATTTTGTTCGTGTGAGCAAATTTAAGTCTGCCTTCAATAAGGGCTATACGCCTCAGTGGGTGACTGAACTATTTCGAATTCGTCAAGTCAACTTGGAAACTCCAGTCACCTATTTCCTGCATGACCTCAACCACCAACCCATAAAAGGTAGATTTTATCTCCATGAACTTCAGAAAACAGCATTTCCTCAGCATTATCTTGTGGAAAAAGTGTTGAAACAAAAAGGAAATAAACTATAAGTCAAATGGTTAGGCTTTAACTATACGTTTAATTCTTGGATAAATAAATTACATGTTGTATGAACCTGTGTACTTTTTATTTATTCACACATGTTGTAAACTACCTATAGCTCTGTGTGTACAGTCCTCAGCTCCACATATTTCTTTCTCTTTACATCTGTGTTCTCTCATACATTACCCCTCCCCCTCCCCCCCCCCCTTCACCTCCCACCACTGCTGTTCGCAGCTCTTATCTATCTATTGGTTGTGACATCATTCCCACAAGTTGCATCATACTTTTTACTGATTCAGCGATTCCCACGCTTTGATCATTCTGTTATCAGGCACGTGGACAGCTAACGTCCCAGGTGAACACCTGTGGCAGTTCAAATTTCACGTCAACTTGCATTTTGTTACGTACGAAGCAAAACAGGATGTGACTTGTTAACAGTTATCGTGCACGTGGACAGCCAACGCCCAAGGTGAACACCTGTGGCAGATCAAATTTCACATGAACTTGCATTTTGTCACGTACGAAGCAAACAGGATGTAACTTGGTTAGCGTACATGTCATCTCACACATGTATGCATGCCTTTCGCTCTTCCCTGCCACCATAATGGTCAGATTATTTCACCTTCAAGTGTCCTTGACATTTTCCATTGCACCTGTTGTCAAGTCAGATCAGCGCATTCCAATAAGCTAAAATGACATTCACCTCCTGCTCGTCTGCAAGTTTGTTTTCTGTACTCGCTTCAACCAACATAGAACAAAGTTCTCATCTCCGTATTCATATTAAAGATCCCCTTCGAGGGTAAAATGTGTGAAAAAAACGAACCCTCGCTCTGTCATTAACCAACCCGCCGAAATATCGATTGTTCTGTTGAGCACAGACACCATGGTTAGCGACAGGTTCGTTGAAACACACACACCCAGCTGTATCGTCTCTCTCAACCACCGCGCATCATGAACATTACAAACAGGTATCGCTAAAGAATTTTTTTCAACGTGTATGGCGTTAGACCCTTTGTGAATTATTTTTTGGAAAAAAATATCTACCACATTTGAAAGGGGGGCGTTAGCCCGAGTACTAGGGCACCTCGTACACGTCTCTAGCGTTATGGGTTTGCGAGATAAAGCAAAAAGTCTAAAATCATGGTTTTACCTCAACATGTTATTTTATTCCTGCTCAACACGAACATCCTCGGCAAGAGGGAAACGCCATGAAAAAACATGACACCTCGCACTCGTCTTTAGGCTTATTGGTTCGTAAGTTATCAGCAAAAATCACAAAAGACATTTGTTTATCCCAAAATCGAGTTTCCAAATTTTTTTAGAAATTACAACGAGTGGTCCATAGCAGAGAGGATGTCACCCCGAGTCCTTGGACCCGTCGTACACGCCTCTAGCATGATTGGTTCGCGAGATATAGCAAAACGTCTAAAATCACGTTCCCCCCCCCCCCACCCCAAAAAAAACGTGTTTCCAGATTTTCATCTTTTCGACACCTACATTCCCGTAAAGAGCACAACGAGACGAAAAAACGAATCCAAGCACGCCCTCCTAGCATGACTCCTTCCATTCCAAGGTCGCAGGGGCTCACAACTTCCTAAGTAGAGCAGAACCTACAACCTAGCACTATTTTAGAGTGGAAATAAGGAAGATTGTAGTTTTACGTGACCGTGAATCTTGTGATTATGAGCCACGGGACCTCCTTTTTACGTGGAATCCGAACCACAGGACATGGCATTTCACTTCGAAAATCTCACATGCACTGACCGGGAATCGAACCCGGACCGCCTTGGTGAGAGGCAAGAGTGGAAATAAAACGTCCATACGAAAGGGGGGGGGGGTTCACCACGATTCCTAGGACACCCCATATGCTCAAATCCAACCATGGGTTAGGAAATATTAAAAGCGGATGACCTATTAGTTTTGGTCTTTTATTTAAATAAAGAGCCAATAGGAAAGTAGGGGCGTCACTACGAGTGCTAGGACACCCTGTATGTTCTAATCCCATGTTTGGTTAGCGAGATATCAGGTTCGGGGCCGATACGAGGAGGGTTCAAAAAGAAGTGCCGTAGCTCTCTCACAACCACACTACTTACAAAACACAAATTTTTGATCTAGAGACTTGAAATTTATTTTGGGGGTAGAGGGCATAGGGACCTTTTATTTATGTCAAACACCTTTCTTGTAGAATTCCTAGTTTCCAAAATATAGGATTTTCAAACTTCGAGTGTTTTCAAAAAAACATAAAAAGTAAAAAGTTTCATTATAGAAAATAAAGGTTATAAAGACCATTCGTTTGAGCCATGGCACAACGTTCTATCATGTTTGGTTTTCAAACTATCGCCTATTTTCGAAAACGAAAAATTTCATTTTTTTGTGTGTTGTAAAATACAATACATGGTCCATAGCAATGCCCCCGTCAGCCTGAGTCCAATGACACCTCATTTGTCAAAATCGGACCATGGGTTCGCGAGATAATGGCTTGGGCTCACACGGCGGCCATGACACTATTTTAAACCCGCCTCACTCCACTACTCACTTGAATTGGTTACTTATCTTTTCATTGTAGATATGTTTCCTGCAGCCGTTAGACTCAACTTGAATACACGGCGTCGATTTGAATCACCTCATGGAGAAAGGAGGTGTGCCTCCTGCAGAGGACTGAACTTTTCACTTAGGCGACCATACTAGTAGTGAGTGAGCAATTTGAACACACAGATAACCAGAACGACGAATCTGAGGGGGAGAGACAAAGGAATAAATACAGAGTTGGTAAAAAGATAAAATGGAAACACTCTACATAATACAATCTTTGGTTCATAAAATAGAGTCTTCATGGAGATTGCAGATAACGACATGGACGACATCTGCTTGCGTGGGTTGTAACCATTGTTGAAGCTGCTGAATTCAAAAGGTTCGGCAGGTTACCGCGTGGTGAGCTGTTGGTGGGTTGCTGGTAGTACACAACTGAAACAGACTTAAACCAAAAATAAACAAGTATTCAAAGAAACGGGAATACAGAAAGGTCACTGTTGGTGTCAGAGAAAAGCGAAATAAAGGAACTAATGAAAAGGAAAGCAAGCAGAGCAGCGACTGCTAACTCTAACTAAACGTGTATGAGGGGCGTAAGGGGGTATACATCTCCATTTGAAACCTTTGGCATAGGAAAAGTTGGAAATTTGTTCCATAGCAGACGATGTTTTTAGAGCTTTTTTCCACAAGGAAGCTGCGCCTTGAAAGGTGGAAGCGTTGCCGGAGAATATTTCAGAAGGAACTCCGTACCGAGCAGTAAAACGGGAGACAGCTGAAAGGAAAAGAGAACTAGAAGCATTTGTTACTAGTTCCAGATGGATCGCACCAGTAACCATGCAAACGTAGAGAGAAACATAGAATTTCCAAACAATTCGCGTTTAGCCTCAGGGGAATAACGCTGGTATTGGAATGGACCCATATAATTGACTCCAGTTAAAGCAGAAGGCCGGCTAGGGGAAGAGCGGAAAGAAGGTAGATCGACCGTAATTTGACTGCTAATCTTAGGTCTCACCTTATATAGCAGGGGATGGATGCTTTTGTGTATTAATGACGAAACTTCATGAACTCCATTTATTATCCAGTACTTTTCCCTTAGTAAACAAAGCACGGTGCGAGTACCAACATGTACATTTTGATAATGGAATTCACGTATAATTAAGGAAGTTACCTGATGTTTAGAAGGCAAAATGACAGGATTTTTTTTGTCTTCAGAAAGTGAAGAATGAGAAAGCATTCCGCCTACTCTTAGTAACCCATTTTCATCAAGAAAGGGAGCTAGGGTGCAAAGACAACTAGATTTCGAAAGATTTTTCTTAGCGGAAAGCAAAGACAATTTGACAGGGAAAGTTTCTTGCTGGGTGAATTGCAAAACTTTAGTTGTAGCGAGAATTAATTCATGATTAATTAGATGCGGTTTAGGAAGAACGGGTTGGTCAATAACGAGATATTTCCACCTAAGAAGATAAGCAAAAATCCGGATTAGTTTGTGAAAGGAGGAATAGCGAGACAATAAGAGAAATGAAACGCTGGTAATGAGACACGAATCAGTTGATTTAGCTACTTTGGCGTCGGGCAAGTTGGGCATTGGAGCTGGAGGTTTAGAATGCCAGCAAGAAGAGTCTTCGACTAACCACGAGGGCCCATACCAGTACAGTTGAGATACTGCTAATTTAGAGGGTAAACAACCGCGTGAGATAATGTCAGCTCTGGGAACATGTCTCCATTGACATCCTAAAGAAAGGGTTTGAATTTTAGAAACTCTATTGGCGACGAAGTTTTGGCGATCCATGAAAGCGTGATCATGGAGTCGCTCCATAGCCATATTTGAGAAAATTGGACTTTTAAAATGTTTTGCAGTTTTTTTAGGAAGTTCTTTAGCCATGAGATCGGCGCACAATTCAAGCCGGGTTAATGTGATGGTTTTGAGGGGGGCTACTTTAGATTTAGCACAAATAAGACTTGAGCGTGAAAATTCATTTACTGGATTGCATTAAACAAGTTATGCACAACAACCGTAAGCTTTTTCGGAGCTTTCGGCAAAGACATGAAGCACGAAGGGTGTATTACAAGAAGCGTTAATTAAATTTCAAGGAATTTCAATAAGTGGAAGGTTAAGTAAACTGCAACGGAAAGAAAGCCATCTATTAAGGAATGAAGGGGGAACAGCTTCATCCCATTCGCACTTAAGGGACCATAGCTCTTGATTAAAAGGTTTAGCGATAACAATGAATGGAGCGAGAAATTGAAGCGGGTCGAAAATCATAGCTATTTCAGACAAAATTTTGCCTTTTTGTGTTAGGGAGTTCTTTAGAAAGTGACACTTTGTAAATAGGAGAGTCAGTGCGAGTGCACCAATGTACTCCTAACGTTGTATTGAGTCGGATTCGCCTCAAATTTCGACAGAAGTGGGATCGGCATCTTGGACTGGAAATTGAGCAAGAAACTCGGGTGAATTTGAATTCCACTTATAAAGTGGGAATCCTCCATTCTTTAACAATGCTTTTAGTTAAGAGATATGAGAGAAGCTTCTTCAAGAGTTTGAAAGGATTGCAGATAATCATCGACCTAACAAGAAGTTGTTAATGCTTCTGAAGCTTTAGCATGAAACAAAAAAGCAAGCTTGTAGTTTAACGTGACCGTTAATCTCGGGATCATGAGCCACGGGACCTCCTTTTTACGTGGAATCCGAACCACAGGACATGGCATTTCACTTCGAAAATCTCACATGCATTGACCGGGAATCGAACCCGGACCGCCTTGGTGAGAGGCATACAGCTAGACCGCTGAGCCACCACAGCATGAAACAAATGACCATCTTGAGAAGCTAGCATATGTAAGGATCGGATGGCTAGGAATGCGGAAGGTTTAAGACCATAAGTAACGGTTTTTAAACGGAATATTTTGATGGGTTTACTTGTTTCTTCACGCCATAAAATTCTCTGCAGATCTTGCTGTTCAGATTGAATTAAGACTTGACGGCACATTTGCTTTATGTCTGCGTTGACGGCTATAGAGAATAGGAGAAAATTCAAAAGGATAGTAGACAGATCGGGCTGAATGGCTGGACCGCAGTGAAGAGTATCGTTAAGACTATTGCCATTAGCAGCAGATGATGATAACCCATTAACTACAACACGAATTTTGTCATTAACAAGAGGGTCTTTCAACACAGGATGGTGATTCAAAATGTCGGTTGCGACTGGGGGATGTGATTCGTCATCAGATTTATTGACAACTTCCATGACGTGATCTAGACTTTCATACTCTTCCATGAACTCGGTATATTGTTGTTTAACAAGGGTTCTTTTTTTGAATTTACTCTCAATGGCGAAGAGAACTTTACGCGCTCTAGGTTGAGAATTACTTAGTTATGGAGGATTGAGTAGTCTCGGCATTTGAACTATGCGTGCGGGTAGTGATAGAAGTGAAGAGTTGCTAGCAGAATTCGTAGTCTGATGAGGTTGAACTAGGGGAATCGATATTTTGAAGTTTCCAGAACTGTACCAAATGGGTGCTCACGAAATGACATTGCGACGCAGGTTAAGTGGTGTAATGCGGGAGTTGGCCGGTGACAATGCACCCAAAATCAGTGTCTCTAGCAAAAACGTTAGATGATAAGTGACGAATTTGCTTGCGTAGATGATTCCAGAGGACATTGCACTAAAGAGTATGTCAATAGGGCCTTGTATGTTAATCAGAGGATCGGCAAGCCTCAAGTTAGCGGAAATATTTAAGCAAGAAGTGTCCACAGAGTGACTGGGGTGTCTTCACCTATACTGTTGAGAATAAGACAGTTATTTTGAGGAAGGTATTTCTTTGACAAGTATCCTTAATGGTTAATTTTGAAAATTGCAAAGCTTGCGATTTTGAACTATTGATGCCTGATACATTGATAGAAGTGGGCGTTACTGGATGACCATTTTTTTATTTAAAGAGTTGGAAACAAAATCGTGGTTTGCCGCCGAGTCGAGGAGTCCTCGGGCACCAATCCAGTTACCTGATCTATCTTGAACCTCGATTGGAACCGTGGGCAACAGTACTTGAGCACTACGCAAAGACTTTGCGGTTTGAATGTATGATGACGCGTTGGTTCTGCTAGTATTGTCACTTTGCTTAGAAGTAGAAGGTACTGATGACCTCGGTTGATCATGACGATGCAATAGTGTGTGATGTGCTCTTTCGCAATGAAAGCAAATTCTAGTGGACTTGCAGTTTGAAGCGGAATGTTTAGGTGAAAGAAAATTGAAACAGAACTTATTTTGAGATACCAATTTCCTGCTGTCATCAACTGATAGCTCTTTGAAAGATTTACATAAGTATAAACCGCGATGATCTTTACACAGTATGCATTTTATAGGATCGCTAAGACTTTTTCGAGGCTCACCTTGAGTATTTAATGCGAGAGAACCTGTAGTACGGTGTTCAGTGGACCTGGTCTTGTAACCAGTGCCATGTGGGTTGGTTTTAGAAGAACTAGACCCAGGTTTTTGAGTGATAGTGGATGCATATTCGCGTCTAGAGTTGGTGGACGTGGGTTCACGTTTAGAATTAGAAGACGCGGGCTCACTTTGGTTAGATAAGATATTTAAAAGCTGACATCTGCTGTTTATAAAGGTCACTAAATGCTCTTAGGAATAATCATCGTTATTAGAAAGTTGAATCTCCCATGCTTTGCGAGTGGCTGTATCCACTTCTGAAGTTACTAAATGTATTAAGAAGGTGTCCCAATGTTCAGTAGGCTGTTACAATTGGGATAATGCCTTCACGTGAAATTGGGTTGTGACAACGATGGTACGGAGGCTTTTGACGTCATTATGACGTGAGGAGGGGAAGTTTAACAAGGATTTCATGTGACGCTGAATACGCAAGCGTACATTACCATACGTTTCTTTAAGAAAATTAAAGGCGATGAGATAGTTTTCGGTGCTTAATGGAAGTGCTTCGACTAGCTGTAATGCTTGATCGTGGAGATTTGATCTTAAAGTGTGAAATTTGTGAATATCTTGAATATCCTTAGTGTCATGAATAAGGGAGCAAAAAAGGTCATAAAAGGAATCCCATTTAGATTCGTCACCTGAGAAATGAGGCAAATTTATTTTAGGGAGTAAGGGTTGGGGTTTATGAATGCCCTCACGCAGCGAGGTTTGTTGTTCAAGGGGTGAACTAGGAACTGAAACGTCCCTTTTTTGATCTTCGTTAAGTTTTCGTACTATTTTGTAGGCAGCACCGATGTCTTCGTAGTATTGAGTTTCAACCTCCACTCTATCTTCTGTTTGACCGAGCATGCATGTTTCGATTTCTGTTTGAACCGTGTTATAGTTCTCGTAAGACCTTTCATAATCTTTTAAGCAATGGGTAATTATGTCTAAATTAGACTCTGAGGGAGCCAACCCCTTGAGATTTTTTAAACCGGGTAATTTGCCCTTTGTAGGACCCCCTTTTGGCGTTCAGCTTATCATCTTTCACATCTTTATCTTTGTCTTTGTCCCCTGGGGCAATGATAAAATTGAAAGTTGGAGTACGTCTTTCGATGCTGGAGACGTTGTGGGAAAGCTGTGAAGTTGGCAGCAGCAAGCAAGTTGAGAGGTGAAGAATATTGTAGGGGACAGGAGCGACCTCTCTCTCCATCCACCAGCCTTGAGCAGTTTGAGTTATAGCTGAAAAATTCGAAGTAAATATTAGTAATTTGCATAATATTGACAAATTGGATTCTCCCAGGTTTCTAGAACCAACTTTTGGTTGGTTAAGCAGAGCTGAGACACTACCTGAGGGAAGATGATTCGAAAAGAAAAAGAAAAAGTTTTAGGAGTGGACACGAACTTAGGCAGAAAGGAAAATAATCCAAGGTAAAATTAATAATTAGATGGTGAGAAAAAAAGTTATGGTGATCAAAGTTTGTGGAAGAAAGTTGAGAAAGCGAGTGGCTAAGCGAAAATAACGGAGAGAGCAACGTGAGTTATGGTTACCGGCAGGTGGGCGCTGAGTGCCCCGTCCCTTCCAAGCGTAAAATACGCTACTATGAAGGATGTTGGTACACTGTTCGCTTTTGAGGAAGAACAAAAAGGAAATTTTAAATTGTACCCTTTCCTTTCTGAAAGGAAATGATTTTGAGCAAATACTGATATTTTGAAGTTGTTGATAAGAGGAGGAACAATTGTATTGCCCCCCATGGTCGGTTCCCTAGAGAGAGACCAAATGCCCCCAGAGTGGACAGAGATAAAGCGTTTTCAGAGCTTTCAGTAGGATTATTATTATTATTATTATTATTATTATTATTATTAGAAATTATTGAATAGAACCAAGCGTTGCGTATAAAAAAGGCTAAACTATTACCCAGCGGAGTGCCGACTAAAATTAAAACGGGTTAGAAACCCAACCCAACTTCAACAAAACCAAAACTCTAAACAGTGAGTCACAGGACAAAGCGAAAATCGGTTCAAGTAGGAAGCTGGCTGAGCGAGCTATACTTGCCTTAATGATTCACTAGAATTAGCTAAAATAGCTAAAGGAAACTTTTTGAGTGATGTTAGCAGAAGTTTTGCTCTAAACGCAACGAGTGATTGACTTTGTAGTAACTGTATCATTCAGTAATTTTGATTGTTCCTTTGAATGCAATAGTAATTCGAAAGAAAAGATAAGGAAAGGAAGGCCATGCCTAACAGCTCTTAGAGCAATATAATGCATTTCCAAATTATTGCAATTTTAATTGCTTCAACAATAATAGGGTTGTAACGATTTTACAAAGAAATATTTTGTAACAGTTTGAAGGTCTTAGACCTATGACAAAGACACTAAAGACCCTCACAACGGGTTTTGAACAATGCATACAATTAAGAGGTCTAGGACCTGTAATAACAATTATAAAAAGTTTTACAATTTGTGTTGATATTTCGTTTAGAAATATAAACATATTTCTTTAGATTGGTTAGGTAGAATTCCAAGGTTTTATCAGTATGCCTTGGTAGTAAAGAGAAAGGAACTTAACACACATAATTTTAAATTCCTGGGCGCTGCAGAAGGAAAAATAAATGATTAAGAGGTGGATTTATAACCACTTAGATTATTGAAACTGTAATTAAGAGATGTTAAATTCCAATAAGGCAGTTTGCATTAACGAAGTCTGGATTACACAAAATTAGATATAAACGTTTAACAATTGGGAAATTTTAACTGCATGGACCCAACAGGAAAATATGCGTATTAAAATGTGAGTTTATAACCACATAGATATTTAAATAGAAATGGCAAATGAGAAACCCGAAAATATGAGAGGGAGCCTATCTATAGGCTAAGTCTCATTGAGATACAAGAAAAATGAAAATCCACAGCCTGCTTCCAGTCTCCGACCGGGTCAGGAATGGAATGAATGGAGCCCCTATCTAGCGGCGAGGATATGAACTGTGCCGGCTGCCGAGGCCTGACGCACTCCTCTGGGGCAATGATTAAATGAATGACAGATGAAATGAAATGATAGTGGAGAGTGTTGCTAGAATGAAATTTTGACAGGGAAAACCGGAGTACCCGGAGAAAAACCTGTCTGCCTCCGTTTTGTCCAGCACAGATCTCACTTGGAGTGACCGGGATTTGAACCACGGAACCAGCGGTGAGAGGCCGGCGTGCTGCCGCCTAAGCCACGGAGGCTTCCATTGAGATACAAGAAACTAGTTTAAATTAACCTAAATTGTTAGTAAAGGAAATTGGGAGTATAGTGTCTCCTTGAAAGAAGCGTACACGAGACTATTTTCAGGGGTGTTCAATTCTTCGTCGTGAGGCTGGGTATTTTGTAATTTTCTTCCATAAATATCAAGGTAACATAGATAAAAAATATAAGAAGGATGAACCAAGATTAATAAAGCGCACAATAGTGCTTCCCGGTGATTAGTGGACCTGAACGTTACCGGGGGAGCCACGCGTCCTGCTCGAACTCGGCAACATCCTTACTGGATATGAAGTGCTCGGAAAACGTGGAAGTCGATTTTCTCGAGAATTTATGAATATGGCATCGAATGGCTTTGGGAAATTATTGTTCGAGGTCTGAACATCACGTACCCGAAGCTGGAAAAATTACAAAAATCCGATTGCCGTAAGGCCCCCTTGTATGATCTGGGGGAGCGAGTGGACTTTGAACAGCCCTCGTCAATTGTGTCACCAAACCGGGTAGGTCTTAACAAATATCTCAAAGCTCCCTAACTTTTGAAAATCGCAGAAGCAGCATATCACAACCTGAAATAAAATACATGTGATCGTATTGCAGATTTGTCCCCAAATTGCACCTTGCAATTCGGGACCGAAGAAATATTACAGACACCTCCTAGGAGCGTGCTGTCGTAGCATTGCAGCAGTCAGGTTAAAGACCTCTGTCATACCCATCGCAGAATAAACAAACATATGACCATTACCTCGGTTTGACACTTGTACACCACCAATATCACTCCAGATCAGAGAAATACCTCAATAAAATGTGTTCCAGAAACACAATAATTTAACTACGTGCTCAATTTACGTTAAAATATTACCAAAGAAGCTTATGGCTCCTCGCTTATTAAATATGTAATGTCGCATAGATTATAGCCTGTGTAACTCGAAGTTCTTCAAACAGAATTCCAACACTGTTATTACATGACCTACAATACTGCTCCACTTATCGACAGTTACATAGCTCATTCCTGTCTTGTATTTTATCAAAAATACCCACTCTTTGTACTCGTTAGCACAATTTTAACACTGTCCCTCACAAAA
This sequence comes from Meconema thalassinum, assembly GCA_946902985.2. Classification (NCBI taxonomy): domain Eukaryota; kingdom Metazoa; phylum Arthropoda; class Insecta; order Orthoptera; family Tettigoniidae; genus Meconema; species Meconema thalassinum. The sequence continues at coordinate 798,110,525 of OX336388.2, read as the reverse complement.
ATACACAAAATACAAAAATACGAATAACCACGACGAGCTTCACAAATTAAATAAGTAGTCGGTTAAAACAAACAACACTACAAAAACTACCTGAAATACAGCAAACACAAAAATATATACAAGATTTCCCAATTACCAAAGCTAGCTACGTAATGAAAATTAATTCATTTGGTACTCATCCTCGGACGTTTTTCAAATTGATGTCCTTGGGCATGATCCCAGCACTGCGCCCAGCACATGGTCATCATCTTGGTGCTTGTTGAAGTTTGAGACATCCTTCTTTCGTCATCAGTGGATACCTCGGGCTTCATTGTTGATGCGCTGCTTCGAATAAAATGTCAGTTAGTTTAAACTTATTTTCTAACACTGTTAACCGTGTTAACACTGTTAACATCTGCTCAATGAGGAAAATCCAAGATAAATTTTTGAAGATGGTGTACCCTCCCAGAACATGGTAGTGGGTATAACGAGAGAAGAAGTGGTAACAGCTGTGAAGAAAATGAAAAGCGGAAAAGCGCCAGGTCCTGATGAAATCCCTGTTGAAGCTTGGAGATGTCTCGGTGAGGAAGGGTTGGATATGCACTGGGACTTGATGCAAAAAGATATATCAGGAAGAAAGGATTCCGGATGAATGGAGGGACACTACAATAATCCCCTTATTCAAGGAGAAGTGTGACATTCAGGATTGTAGTAACTATAGAGGTATTAAACTGATGGCGCATACTATGCAAATCTGGGAGAAGATAATAGAAAGACGGCTCCGAGAAGAAATAGTGATAGGGAATGGACAGTTCGGATTCATGCCGGGGAGAGGAACAATGGATGCTACTTATGCATTCCGGCAACTTATAGAGAAACGTAGGGAGAAGAAGAATGAATTGCACATGGTCTTTATAGACCTAGAAAAGGCCTATGACAGAGTGCCACGGCAAGAAATCTGGAGGTGTATGAAAGAGAGAGAAGCGCCAGAGAAATATGTACGTCTTATTCAGGACATGTATAATGCTGCCAGAATGCAGGTGAGAAGCAGTGTAGGACTAACAGACTGGATCCCAGCACAAGTTGGATTACATCAAGGGTCTGCGTTGAGCCCATATATCTTCAATCTAGTCATCGATGTACTATCAGAAGCGGTTAGAGAGCAAGCTCCCTGGTGTATGTTGTTCGCTGATGATATTGTGTTATCTAGCACCAACAAGGATGAGCTGGAAATGAGACTGGAGAATTGGAGAAAAGCTTTGGAAGACAGAGGGATGAAAATCAATAGGAAGAAAACGGAGTACATGTGCCTGGGAGGACAAGGAGAAGAAACAATCCAGCTGGATGGCCAAGACTTGAAGAAAGTCGATAACTTTAACTACTTAGGATCAGTAGTGTCCAGTGATGGCAATTCAGACATGGCAATAGCCCGTAGAGTGCAGGTAGGATGGATGAACTGGAAAAGGGCATCAGGTGTACTATGTGATAGAAGAATAAATCTGAAGACTAAAGGAATGGTGTATAAATCAGTAGTGAGATATGCAATGATTTATGGAGCAGAGACATGGGCACCGACTAAGGCACATTTCAAGGCAATGGATGTGGCTGAAATGAAAATGTTAAGAATGATTTGTGGCGTCAACAGAAAGGATAGAATCAGAAAAGAGAATATAAGAGGTAGTGTTAAAGTGACGGATATATCAAGCAAGTTCAAGAGAGAAGACTACAGTGGTATGGACATGTCATGAGAAGGGACGACACTGACGTTGGCAAGAGAATGACAGAAATGGTAGTGGAAGGTGACAGAGGAAGGGGAAGACCACGAAGAAGATGGAGGGACTGCATATGCGAAGATTTGAGAGAGAAACATCTAAGGGAAGAGGACGTATGGGACCGAGGAAAATGGAGAAGACTTGCCACGAACGTCGACCCCACTTGAGTGGGAAAAGACGATGGAAAAGAAGAAGAAGAAGAAAAACTTAACCCTTTCTAGATGCTCCGGTAGATTACTAAATTCATCCACAGTCCTATGAAGCAATACTGATCGATGACTCGCCCTAAATTATAGCAATATGCTATCTAACATAACTTCACACGCATAAGACTTCAATTACATTAACTAGCGACATTGAAATAATCATCTCTAAAATGCAAAGTTTTACTTCAAATTTTATAACTTTTTCCTGTTCTCAGGCAGAGTAGAAATTGTTCTAGGTCCTCATACTTGCTTAGAGTCAGACATGGTTATACGTCTTAATAACTCAGTAACGGACGAAGAATTGCTGTAGAAATGGGGCTGGATGAAAACATCACTCGATATTTATACAGTTTTAGCCAAATAGTAGGAATGGGGACTAGATAAAATATCTATTTAATTAAGCTAGAATCGCACAGGCAAAAAAATTATATCAATGATCTCAGCTCGACGCGAAGCGTAAGTTTTCGGCGTGCGGGAATCAATCTGATCGCAGGATTAATCAGAATCCATTTCCCTCCATAATTGTCTGGTGATAGCTTGGCTTCAAAAGTGCGCGAATAATCGGCGTCCATTCTTGCCATTCGTCAGTGTGATTTCCAAGATCGCGGTAATTTTCCAGGCCACGCCTTGAGGGTGTCGACGGAAAGTACCTTCTCTTGATTTTCACTCTTTTCTGTGTCACATCTCTTCTGCACAAAGCACACTTTTCCAGGGTGCGCCAACCCTAGTTTGTTGAACTCAAGCTAACGGTGTTCTACCGGCTTCTTGTTTCTGCACTACAGTCCAGCTTCACCCTTTTCTATTGTCCGCACAGGAAGTCGGGCCTGACCATCCTGTCCCCTCGTCGCTAACAGGTAGATCTTGTTTCAACATATTGCAGGTGTAACTTCCAATATCCAACCTCACTCCTCCACACAGAATAGAATTCATGAAACATTAATATAAATACTTTTATATTCAGGGTTCATTAACAATTGGGAAATTATAACTTCCTGGACGCAGCAAAAAAATATGCGTATTAGAATGTGGGTTTATAACCACATAGATATTTAAGCAGAAATGACAAATGGGAAACCTGAAAATATGGGAGGGAGCCTAACTATAGGCTAAGCCTCATTGAGATACAAGAAACTAGTTTAAATTTACCTAAATTGTTAGTAAAGGAAATTAGGAGTATAGGAAATGGGGTATCAAGGCCCTGGCTGATTTTACTTAATCGAGCCAAACGCGACGCGGGAGATAGCCTCACATTCACTTTTGAAGCAATGAAAAGTTTGTAGAATATGAGAAAAATGTTCCTATTGCAGTTTATGGAGATGCACTGAGCTGAACTTTGATAGGTCTCTGGCGTTATAGAGTTTTAATGTTGCAGTTAATATAGTTCTATTGGAAAGTGAGTAGCAGTAATTTGACGGTGTTGAGTATAGTTCTTAAAACTAAGAGTCTATTGCAAATGGAAAATTCCAGAACTATAGTTACAGTTTAAAGGGGCAAGCTGAGATCCCTCGTAGTCAGAAAAGTTGTGTTTTAGACAGCTATGAATTTGTCAGAAATCCCTCGATGCAGGGAAGGTATCCCTTTTATTTCGTACAAGCAATGCTAGATTTCATGACTTAAGTAGCGAGCCTAGTTGGCTAAGCATGACAATTCCCACGAAGGGCAGTTACAAAATTTGCACAATGTTGCTCAATATTACGAAATTCATACACTGCCTCTAAAATTCATTAAAGCTTTCTTGGTTAGCTTAACCCCCTTTAAAACATGGTTTAAAATCACCTGAAGCGGTTACTTATCTTTCCATTGTACTGTAGATATGATGTTTCCTGCAGCCGTTAGACCCAACTTTAAGACATGGCGTCGATTTGAATCACCTCATGGAAAAAGGAGGTTTTCCTCCTGCAGAGGACTGAACATTATCACTTAGGCGACCAGACTAGTAGTGAGTGAGAAATTTGAACACACAGATAGCCAGAACGACGAATGGGAGGGGGAGAGACAAAGGAATAAATATAGAGTTGGTAGCAAGATAAAATGAAAACACTCTACATAATGCAATCTTTGGTTCATAAAATAGAGTCTTCATGGAGATTGGAGATAATGACAAGGACGACATCTGCTTGCGTGGGTTGTAACCATTGTTGACGTTGCTGAAATCAAAAGGTTCGACAGGTTACAACGTGGTGATCTGTTGGTGAGTTGCTGGGAGTACACAACTGAAACAGACTTAAACACAAAATAAACACATATTCAACGAAACGGGAATACAGAAAGATCGCTGTTGGTGCCTGCAAAAAGCGAAATAAAGGAACTAATGAAAAAGAAAGCAAGCAAAGAGTCGCGACTGCTAACTCTAACTAAATGCGTATTGCAAGGAATACACCAGGTTAGCGATCACGGGACCCCAGCTGAGTCCGGCATTGCTTACACTTACTTGTGCTGGGCTCCTGTCCGTCTTCTTTCCATAAGACCTCTCTTCGTCAACTATTGTTCTCTTCCGACCCCGATGGTATTAAGGTATTCGAGGCCTAGGGAGTCCTTCACTTTCCCGCCTTAATTGGCCAATGTCTCATCTTTCCTGATACCCTCATTCTTCTAGGTGTTAGCCTTCTTTTTCTTATCATTTTAAGTTATCTCATCTCCTGCCTCCTGCACAAGGCCCTCAAGGAGGCAGGATGTATGTATCCCCACCACTTCTGGTGAACCCTGGATAGTGCTACACCCTCAATGGCTCACGGCTGTGAGTTTGGGAGTTGGTTACCCCGAGGGATCCCTGAGCTGGGCCCGTTTGGTCCCCTTTTCCCTTTGACTTTGGAGCGGGCCCTCTCCCCTTTCCCTTTCGTATCTGCCTTTCATGACGCTCCTTCATTCAAAGTCCCTCATTTCTCGTTCTTCAAGGGTTGAGGGCATTGGTTTTCTTCCTGTCCTTTATTTGCCTTATTCTTAATTTGCTTACCATTTCTTCTTCAAGTATGTAAGTTGGTATTTAGTAATAGTTATAGTTTTCATTTTCATATCATGTTTCACTATCACCCAAACCATTAGGAGCCGATTACCTAGATGTTAGGCCCCTTAAAACAACAATTTTCAACATTATTTTTGCCTGTATTTTTAGTTACTGTCTGTCAGTGGCGGATCCAGAGGTTCACCTCGGAGGGGGCACTTTAGAATTTCAGAGTAGCTACAGAAAATATGTAATAAAATTACTAAATATGTATTTAACCTACACACACTACACATAACATCCAACAACCAGATTTTATAATTCTACAAGAAATTCATTATATTAAAATGGTTTATTGGTTTCAGTTTCAAGTCATTGTTATTAGGTAAAAAAAAAATCTACAGAATATGTACATTTCCACATTTTAATGCACATTACACAGTCAAATATGTATTAAAACATTTGCAATCATAGTGGCTATCTGAAGACAATATACAAGTCTACTACACAAATGTTACAAGATAAGTACATAGTACCAACATTGTCAGTCACTGAGTCACTGGGCCTACTAGTCACATAAATATAAATACAAAAAACAATTGTATTGAATACTGATTGGGATTCTATTTGGTGACTATCCTAGACAAAATACATGCCTATTACAAAATTAAAATCCAGGCAATCATTCATTTACCCCCTTTATAGAAACGTTCTAGAAATTTTTCAACGTCAACATTTATATCACGGTGAACAAATATTAGACACGAGCCATTCAACCTATCCCCTGTCATTCGCGTTCGTAGCCATGATTTACCAAGTTTCAGGCTGCTAAGGAATCTCTCTGTACTTGCAACACTGTCGATGTAGCGATTATATTAACAGTGTTGCCATTACATACTATATGATAGCAAACATTGACCACATTCATGAATGCAGGCAATACAGCAAAGATTTTACTTGCATTGCAGTTTGGAGAGACAATCATTTTTATCGGCAATATCAATGTAGCAGACAACAGGTTTTTCAGGGGGGGGGGGGGCACTTGCCCCTGGTGCCCCCCTCTGGATCCGCCACTGCTGTCTGTTCGCGTTGCTTGTAGCGAAGTACGTCAGGGTTTCATATTTAATTTGTGCCTTTTATCCTGTAACTTATGGTGGAATTTAATCAATAATGCGAATGTTTGTCTTCGAATTTGCCGCTATTTCCATGGTGCCATGCCCGTCAGGGTCAACAACTGTTCCCCTACGATTGCCACCATCTTTGTTTTGATGTTACGGTCTGAGATATTGTAGTCGGTCTTGGATGAGCACCTGTTCGGGGTGTGGAAAGAGAGTTTCGGGACAGATGCCATAGCTAAGGTACAATGTAGTGATTGTAGCAGATGGTTTCATAACAAGTGTGTTAACCTGTAAGACAGAGACGTGGATTTTTTATAATCTAAGTCAAACATGGTCACCCGGAGGTCCCGGGTTCGATTCCCGGCTCCGTCAGGGATTTAAGAAACTGACGTGAGGGTTGGACGTGAGGACAATTGGGTAGCTGCCTGAGAGTGAGGCAGCGCTCCAAAGACGAAAACCAAGATTAACGGCCGAGGGGACCCAATGCGCTGATCACGTGTCACCCCAATATCTGCAGGCCAAATGGCTGGGCAGCGGTCGCTTGGTAGGTCTAGGCCCTTCATGGGCTGTAGTATCAGGGGTTATTAGCCTATTTTCAATTTTGAAAAAATAAGCTTATGAGATCACTTTTTGTCCGTGTGTGTGTGAGCGTGTGTGTGTGTGTGAGGTGTGTGTGTGACCCAAATAACTTCTAAACGGCAGAAGCGATTTCAATGAAATTCGGTAAGTTCACAGCACTATTCCGGACGACCCCGACCGTGCCTTTTAAATTTTGCTACGTCACACCAATCCAATATGGCGGCTGTACGAAATATATCACCAGCATTCAATATCTCCGAAACTATTCCCGATATCACCCTGGAATTTTTTACGATGATAAAGGGAACTACGAGAACTTCACCTATGTGACTTTTGAAAAACTGGTAACTACAAAACCAACATGGCGGCCACGCGAATTTGCGACTTTTAAATAGACGTTTCTCGCGATTTAACCAACCAAACGCAATTAAACGTGGTACAGTATATGTTTATACACATTGTAATGCACCGACATCTAACTTGGTTCAATTGTTTACATAACCACAAGATGGCGGATGTGCGAAATATTTCACCGGCTTTCCATATCTCTGAAACTATTAGCGGTATCACCCTGAAATTTTGTACGGAGATAAAGGGCATTACTGGAAGTTCATCTATAAGACTTTCAAAAACCGGTTAACTACAAAACGAACATGGAGGCCAAGCGAATTTGAAAATTTTAAATAGACCTTTCTCGCGATTTAATGTTCCAAACGCAATGAAATCTGGTACAGGAAATGTTTATACACATTGTAATGCAATGGTATCTAATTTAATTCAATTGTTTACATAACCTCAAGATGGCGGCTTTGCGAATTTTAAAATTAAGTTTTTATTTCTTTTGTCGTAATCATGCGATCGAAGTGAAAGTTTGAATAATGAAACTACGCAATAATTTTCCTTTAATGGTACATGACTCTGGCCTATACATTTAACAATCCAACATGGCGACCATCCGAAATATTTAGACGGCTCTGAATATCTACGAATCTATTATAGCAATTAAACTGAATTTTTAATGTTCATAGGGGCTATGAACTTAAGTTCACCTATAGGACTTTAAATAACCTGATGATCACAAATCCAACATGGCGGCGTCGCGAAGTTTAAATATTCACATGGACGTTTCTCGCAATTTAACCATCCGAGTGCAGTGAAACTTGGTACAGTAAACCCCTAGAGGAATGTTAATCCACTGGCATCTAATTTATTTCAATTGTTTCCATAACCACAAGATGGCAGCTGTGCTAAATTTTAAAATCTCCTTGTTACTTCTTGTGCCCTAATCATGCGATTGAAGTTTGAATGCTACACGTACACAATAATCTTCCTGTAACAGTACATAACTCTAGGACCTACATATATAAAATCCAACATGGCGACCATCCGAAATATTTAGTCGGTTCTCAATATCTACGAATCTATTAGAGCAATCAAACTGAAATTATGTATGTTGATAGTGGCAGTTAACATAAGTAGGATATATGAAAATAGGCTGTATAATTCTTCACGGAACTACTTGTTTTTGTATTAAGTCAAACATGGAAGAGCAAAACATGTCACGACAAGAGGCGTTCTAGCACCTATGGAGACGAGTTATCATCAGCAGTGGTGCCATCTCTTGGGATATATATACACGCCCTTTCTAACTCTGAAGGAGAACATGGCAACTTTGTATTGACAGAGACTTAGCTAACAAGTAAGATTGAAAAGCAACTAGGTCATTCGATTAATATCTGTCAAGAACGACTGGACGAACACTGGGAGATTTCTGACAAAGAGCATGCAATAATAGAGAGGCAGCAAACTATTATTGATAACTTGTTGTCTGAGAATAAGCATCTAGTGAAAACCGTCAGTGATCAAACTATTCAATGCGATGATAATGAGCAGTATTCTAGAATTAATATGCTATAATATATTCTTGGCAAAGCTAATTCAATTACCGTGATTTAATTGCTAGACTAGTAATTATTTTATATACAGTCTTCAAAACGTTAACGGCCTCAGAAGTAGGCCTGGCGCATATTTTCAAAACCATTCGTGCTGTTCATTTGATACAGTTGTATTAACAGAGGCGATATGTGGGGCAGTAACAGATATACAGTATTTAGAAATGACAGGGACCTATCACTAGCAAGAAAGGTTAGAGAAGGTGGAGTATTAATAGCAGCTAAAAAGGGTTTCAGGGTCAAGCTATGTTCTGCATACAGGGTTCGAGTCGACAAGTACGACATATCCTGAAGAAGTCGTAACATTTCCCAAAACAGCATTTAAAAAAGCAAAACGGGGCATGGCCATATACGATTTGGTCCGATTTTATTTAATGACTTGGTTGGTTGGTTCCTTAGTTTAGGGGCTGCGACAACGCGGTCATGTAGCCCCATGTACTTTGGGCGTGTGCAAAATTTGTCTGATAACTCGTGTTAATTGTGATGGCTGTATTAGTGTGTGTTATCTGGGAGTCAGGTAGAAGGACTTCAGACGATTAATATTTTCCAGTAGTTCCTACTTTTGCCAGCAAATGCTACTATCCACGACACCTAGCTGCGGACGCGGCTACTAAATGCCATCTCAGTCAGCACCCGGTGGCGAAATTTGGAACTAATAGAGCGTTATCAAACTAACCTACAAATATTTGCTTCCACAAGTGTAATTAGTGGAAGGTTGTTTTTATGCCATAAATCTGTGACATGGGACCGCCGGCTTTACATCCCTTGCGAAGGAAGGCATACTGAGGGATTTATAACGCTCTTAAAAATCCGACGACTTCGGCCGGGTTTGAACCCGCGATCTTGGGCATTGCTACCAACTACGCCACCGAAGCCGCCTTTCAAAAGACTAATTATTATACTGACAGTTGGCATTTTTTTCCGACAGTCGGCACAAACGGACGCTGCAATATTTTCCTACAGCCAGGCAATAGCCCAGTGCGGCAAGAGAAAGAGTTGGGAAACTCAAGCCAACTCATTGAGATGTTGTCGGAGGAATGTTATGAGTCATAACTTATGACCTGCTACCGAAGGTCTCGGCGCGTCCTTAGATATCCGGGCTATTGTGACAACATTGACAGGTTTAAGGTTCCAAGGTTCCTCAAGGGGAGGGCTGCTCATTATGGTCAGTGCAGTGGTCACCGAGAATGAGTGAAAGCAGTCGTTCCTGAACCGGCAACGTTTACATTGGTAACTAGGTGCAAATACAGTGGGAGTGGGGCGTGAGTTTTCGCCGGCACGGAACATTTTCACGGAGCATCGCGTACCCATCAAACGTAAGTAATAATACGGTAAATACATGCGTATTGTCAGCCATGTTTATGTTTAACAAGAAAAATGCCCGATAAATCAATACAAGTCGACCTTTGTGTGTGGGCAAATTGCTCTCTTTTAAACCATCTTTTTTAATTTAAATACAACGTACAGAGTCTTTTAAAACACAGTGACAAGAAAACCGGGGTGGGGTGGAGGAGACAACTCTAAGTAACTTTGTCGAAGGAACGAATATCCGGAGAAGCACCCGTGCGACGCTCGACGTCTTCAATGGGTTGAACTTAATGCAAATCGGGTTGCTAAGGTACAATTAAAATCAAACTAAATCTTAGCGTAATGGATAGAGTACCATTGGTAAATTTCGTTATGGCGACTTTTTCTGTAGCTCGTTAGGTTCATTTTTGGTGTCGAGCGCATAAACCTTACACGTTACCAGAAAATCTCTTCATATGAAGTTTACTCATATTTAGGTACTCTATCCATTCCGCTAATATTTAATCTGATCCGACGAGTAATTAAGCTAACCGACAGATACAAAACTAAGCCATCTGCCAACTTTGACAACGCTTGGCTGTACATGAGCTGTCTCACTGCCATCGTAATGTACAGGCCGTAAGGCTCCTACAGTGACGTCACGCCTAGGGTCGTCAGATAGCTCCCTTCACACGCAGTCACTTCAAACCGAATGTAAATTACGCTCCCGCTTCAAGATGCAGGAAAATGTTAATACTATTTAGGGCTGATTGACAGTTCCATCCGTTATCACTACATACGCCTAATTATCACTCGCTTGTTCGAATCCGGCCGATGTGAGTGCACAAACTGGTACATTGACGGTAAACTAGGACGTCGAGACACACAACCAAGGCTAAATCACAGTATTCTCACGTCGAGGATAAGATCTATTCTTGGCCATTTTCTCATTGATTACCGCTTTGAAGAGGTTGATGGTAGATGCCTGAGAAACCCCACATCACTCTTATCTATTCAACAGCTCACATTCTAAACTGCTCGTGGTTGACGAAGCACAATCCATTGTGCCTATATCTAACTGTAATCAATGCACAGGCCACCTCTAAGGTGACTTAAACAACACACATTTGCAATGACTCAATCAAACTTGTTTCTTGCATCAGGAATTTACAATGAGTTGTAATTTTTTAAGCAGGTATCACTAGCCTGCACACATCAGGTGCTAACAATCCCATTAACGTAAATACAGCAGCCTACATAAATGCCTAAACATGCACAAGCTTATGATACGGTACCTAATGTCACCAAGCATCTGCCTTTAATACCTGTGCTGCTACTAAGATTACACATTCGTAGGTTTATTTATAAATGTTTGACTGTAATCAGGAAATAGTCAGCCATCAAATCACTGGGCACTGTGTACCACCTGGTGGTTGCAACTGGAACTTCGCTATCTTTAATATATCGGCGTGCCCTAAAGAATGACCTTGAAGAAATGAATATTCGCAATTAATTTAATACACGGATAACAGAATCAAGTGAGTTGGGGCTCAATCGATAATTTCCATTGTCGTAGCACAATTACTTGTAAAGATAATTCAGTTTTAGTAAACTTATTTCCTTTAATATATAAGATTATATTACAGTATTGTTATAATTATTCTGTCGTTTGGGCCACCTATGGGCCAGGGTGCTTGTGGTGTTCTTGGACGGCTGCTTTCCTGCTGACACCTTCACCTTTTCTGTTGGTCCAGTAGGCGCTATTCTTAAATGTTCCAGCTGAACTCTATCATGCGTTCCTGGCGCCATTTACTAGACGCTTCTGTATTGACGTGAGGATAGTCAAACGATTATTATTATCATTATTCGCGTTGGGACTAGTTGTAAGCTGTAAGACAATGTATGACCTCATGTCTGAGTGATTAGAATATAGTTAAGTTATTATTTGATTTCAGATACCGTATTGGGCGATTCAACGTCTTTCTGAAGGCGAACCAAATGGTGACGAGGAAGCGCAGTGAATTGTACGGAGTTTCTGACTTCATGGGTAAGATGGTAGCAGCGTATATAGAGATTATCGGAACACAGCACTGACAGTGTTCATATTTACGCAGGTTATCTGACATGAGATTGAATACATAAACATCCATCTTGTTAGTGGCCAAGTATTTGTGAATACTAGCCTCGAACTTAGTCTAATCATTTGATCCATTTGTTTCCATCATTCTTAATTCCTGTTCGATTTTCATGGGTCAATTCTTGTTCTCTTCTGACAACGATGGTAGTCCACCTCTCAAAGCAGTGATCACCAAATTCATTTCGGACCCAGAGCATAATTCATTTTACAGGATTTCATGTTAATGTTTTCTTTTCTGTCTCAGTCCAACTGTACTGTAGACTGGGTGGCAGCGAGCGGGGATCTGAGGCGAATGCTGGGACTGTCACTGACTTTACTCCTGGGATATTCCACACTTAGTACAGCTAGTGCTAGTTATCAGAATACACAGGACTGCCGCCCGAGGTGTCCACTATTAAATGAAGTAAGAAGTGGGTAATTGTAGATGCTATATAACTTTAATGCTATACATCCTTTTCTTAATCAATACCGGTCTCTGCAAAGGATACACTCTCTCCACATTAGGTGCATTGAACTGTTAGTTTCCAGAAATCTTTCTTTGTATTAGCACGAATATTTTAACAAACATTTAAATAATCGTTGCCACAGGGAGATAATGGAGTCTGGCTGTCAGAAGCTCTATGAATGTTATGACCGATGGAGAATATCTTCTATTTCTGATTCCATCCACTCTCTGATCTAGCGTGTACTAGTGCACATTGCCGTATTGTTTAGTTTTCTTGTTTCGAATATGATTTTCTTGGAGAAAGCAGAATTAACAGCACTCTCGCGTCGGGTGGAGGGGTACACCATCATTAAACATGGGGAAAGAGGAATATTCCAACCTCTGTAAGAATGAGGGTGACGGTCGGAGGGAAAGGAAGTGAATGGCAATGAATTATGAGAACATTAAATACTTCCGCTGGCCATTGGAATCGGGAGAAGACAAGAGTTCACCAAGGGAAGTAACACACGCTTTAGAGCCTTTTGGAAGACTAACGACTGATCACTTTATAAAACTTCGATTATTTAAGGACACAGTAGTTTAGATACAAGGTGGTGGAGATGAATACATCTTTGATCAAAACTTTCTCTTTCATTGCAGCGAACTGTGGAGGTATTCTTGGGCTGTTCCTCGGCTTCAGCATCTTGAGTATTGTCGAAATCTTGTACTTCTTCACCTTACGGCTCTTCTACAACCTATGGAGATATCGCCAAAAGCCTGGAGATGGAATACAGTAGGCTACTGTAATTAAGGAAACAGCACTACGGCTCTTCTACAACCTATGGAGATATCGCCAAAAGCCTGGAGATGGAATACAGTAGCCTACTGTAACTAAGGAAACAGCACTACGGCACACACACATGATCTCACTATTACAAACTATTAAAACATTATACACATATTATAATAATTAAACATAATGAATTATAATGCTCTTCAAATATATCAATACACTACTCTTGCAAATATGTCATGTGGCTGGGCTTTTTACTATCATATTAAATATATAATGTTTGTCTTATTACTATTATTATTATTATTATTATTTATTCAATTCACCATTACAAACATGGGTTACTCTAAAGCACGGGTTGAACCAAGTGCTATACATCAATACAAAAAAAACTATAATATAAACTATAATACATATCATGTATAAACAAATTTTAGAGTTCATTATCACTCATTCACTAGCCAGGAAGGATCGCACAATATTGCATGTGGACAATAGGACCGAATGCTGCATACTCTTGTAGATGGTCGGCGGAAGATCCAATTCCTTCAGACTCTTGTGGAGTGTGTGAGGTATGAGGCCGTTGTCTGACAAGATTACAGGCACTATCCGGACGCAGTTCATCTTCCATATCCTCTTGATTTCCTCTGCAAGCTGTCTATACTTGGTGATTTTTTCATTGTGTTTACGATGTTGGTGTCGTTGGGAACTGCTATGTCTATTATAAATGTAGTGCCATCAACCTTATTTACCACTATGATGTCTGGTCGCTTGTGATATATTGTTTTATCTGTCACAATACCAGGGTCCCAGTATATTTTACACAATTCATTTTCGAGGAGGGATGGTGGATGATACTTGTAGTGAGGGATATACTCCTCAGTTAATTTATATTTCTGTGCGAGTGCTTGATGAATGATGCCTGCAACCTGATTGTGCCGTTTTGTATATTCAACTGATGCTAGTATTGGGCAGCTTGCAGTGACATGGGCAATGGTCTCGAGATGAATGGGCCATCGCCTGCATTTGTCTGAAATTACACTGGTATCTTTGATGATGTATTCAACTGATGCTAGTATTGGGCAGCCTGCAGTGACATGGGCAATGGTCTCGAGATGAATGGGCCATCGCCTGCATTTGTCTGAAATTACACTGGTATCTTTGATGATGTATTTCTTGTAATTTTTGGTAGCAATAACTTGATCTTGGATGGCAATTGCGAATCCCTCTGTTTCTCCAAACAGTCGAACACTTTGTAACCACATACACGATGCGTTTCTATCAATACTCTGTTGGGATAGGTTGCTGTAGTATTTTCCATGGAGGGTCTTTTCTCCCCATGTCTTTTCTTTTTCTTATAAGTGTAGTGGCTGGCTGATATGATCATCAGAGGTTGTACGAAGGTTCAATACAGTGTGTTTATCAGCAAGTACAATGGCTTTATGGAGAATGCTGGTTTCCTTTCTTTGATAGAAATATCTTCTAAGGGTTTTAATTTGGTTCTGGAGCAAAATTCGTAAATCCAGTACTCCTCGACCTCCCATCTTTCGTGGAAGAGTGGCCCTTTCTTTAGAGGCGTTTGAATGATGTAAACGGTAAGTAGTGAGAAGGGTCCTTGTTATTCTCTGCAGGCTTTCCATTTCTGTTGCTGACCATTTCAGAATCCCAAATGAATATACTAGGGTTGGTATAGCGTATGTGTTGATAGTTTTAATTTTGTTATTTGCACATAGATTGGTTCGCAGCACTTGATGTAGTCTTGTGGTATATTTCCCAATGAGTTCATCTTTGATACTTTTATGATCCAAAGTTGTATTTTGAGCAAATCCCAGATATTTGTAGGTTTCTATTACAGTCATTCCTTCAATTAGAGATCCTTTGCGTAGCTCATGTGGTTCAGAAGTTGCATATTTACCTCTTTCAATTGTCAGACGTTTGCATTTCTTCACTCCCAACGTCATTCGGACATCGGATGAATATGAATCTATTATATTTAGCATGGCATTCATTTGAGTCTCATTGTGTGCATATACTTTGAGGTCATCCATATAATGTAGATGATATATTCTGTATTTCCTGTTGTAGTATTTGATGTCAAATCCGAAACCGGTGGATTTTAGAATTTTATTTATTTATTTATTTATTTATTTATTCATAAATAACTGCCACTGAGGCTAAAGAGCCCCTTTATGTAGCGTATACAATGTTCTGGCTTGAAGTTATGTAATAAAAAAATAAAAATACAAAATAAACCTAGCTTAACAACTAAGAAAAACTAAATATAAAATATACTTATAACTAAACGAGCCAATTACCAGACACTTCATACAAAATGAATTATACAAATTAGAATATAGAATAATTAAATAAAGAACCTACCTAATAATGTATTATATCTATTAAAAGAAAACAAACGGTAACAAAGGGTAAAATTTTGATGTAAGTATAATATGATCTATTATTAAAACAATTACATGAGTGACATGATTACTAGAACTACTATCAATTCCACGAAAGTTGTATCTTGGATACTAAAAATATTATAGAAAGCTGTATGGCACGGATATATTTCAAAAATTTTGTATGGAATATTTATATTTTTGATTCGTATTCCTTCAGGAATCTTGATATTAGGTATTTCTTGAGTTGTGTAGTGTTAACAGAGTTTGTAAATGAGTGAAGGTGGAATGTATTAAAGAGCCGTGAAGCTGTGCAAAGGAATGATTTATTGTATTTAGTTGTACGGTGGACAGGAATCTGTAGAGTGGAATCAGTAAATCTATTTTCTCTGTGGTGGACGGAGTTCATTGGTTTAAACACATTATAGAGATAACCAGGAGTTTTTGTACACAATATTTTCTGGGTGAAGATCGCAATTGACAGCTGCCTACGTTCACGAAGTTTCAACCACTGCATTTGCACATAATAAGGTGTAATGTGTACATCACGCCTGACGTCTAAAATGTAACGAACGCATGCATTTTGAACTCTCTGTAATTTTATGTTAAGTGTTTCTGATAAGTCGTTATACACTACTGATCCATATTCGATGATAGGAAGTATCAAAGTTTGGATTAGAAGCTTGCGCATTTTTGACGGCGTGTAAGGGATATTCCGCTTCAAGATATGCATTGATGATATAGCTTTCTTTATTACAGCAGCGGTATGCTCTCCCCAAGATAAGGTTCTATCAAAAATTACTCCTAGGTTGTTCACAGAGTTGCTGTAGGGGATAGCATTGTCTAGTAATTTTATTGGTGGTAGTGAGTTAAGATCAACAGAGTTAAGAAGTTTAGTATAGCCAATGCATATAAGTTGAGTCTTAGAAATGCTTAACTGGAGGTTATGGTTTAGGGTCCACTGATGGAGGTGAGCGATATCTTCGTTGAAAAGTTCTATATTGTGAGGCGCATCAGAGGGACTGAAATGAAAGTAGGCCTGTACGTCATCAGCGTACATATGACAGAGACTGTTTTTGAATACACTGGACATATCATTTATATAAAGCGAGAAGCACAGTGGCCCAAGAACTGACCCTTGGGGTACACCACTTTTTACTGATTGCCAATTCGATGAGGAGCCATCAAAGAAGACCACTCTCTGTTGCCGACCTGCTAGATACGATTCAAACCAAGACAATGCATTCCGCGATAAGCCAATGGAGTGTAGCTTCGCAAGGAGCAACTCATGGCTTACGCAATCGAAGGCCTTACTGAGATCAAAGAGGCATAGAATTGTAAGCTGTCTTTGGTCAATTGCAGAGCTTATGTCGTCCGTTATTTTTAAGAGCGTGGTAGTTGTGCTATGACCTTTCTTAAATCCGGATTGATGAGGATTTAGGATGTGGAACTCGGTCAAATATTCATACATTTGTTCATGAACTATTCTTTTTAGAACTTTGCTTAGAGCACAAAGTATGCTGATGGGCCTGAAATCACTGCAAGACGCAGGTATTCTCTTCTTAGGCACTGGGCGTATATTCGCACACTTCCAGAGCGTCGGGTATACTCCGTTTTGTAAACAGAAGTTGAACAAGTGTAAAATGGCCGGCAGGAATATATCGAGACAATTTGAGAGAAGGGAGATTGGAATGTTATCCGGACCTTTGGCTTTAGTACGAATAGACCTAATCGCTTTCACTATTTGTTCTGGGTATACGTATTTGAAGTAGAATTTTTCATGGTTTGGCGGCGGAAGAAGTCTATAATGCTCTGCGGTCTGGGATATTCTTGTTGTGTTACTGTTGGGAACTACGTTTAAGTAATGATCGCTCAGCTCGGAGGGGGAAACTGGCATTTGGATATCAGGTGGGGGGCTGGCACCTATTCCAAGGGATTTTGCAGCTCTCCAGGATGCTGCAGAATTCTCACAGTGTCTGAAGAGGTTATATGTGTACTTAACTTTAGCATTTCTGATCGCTTGTTTTGTGTTATTCCGTAGAATTCTGAATTTTTCATAGTCATCCGGAAGTTTTGTCTTTAAAAATTCCTTGCGGGCTCTGTCGCGAATCTTTATCAAGTCTTTAATTGTTCTGTTAAACCATAGGGTTGAATGGTGTTTAACATTTACTATCTTTTGAGGGGCATGTTTGTCACACAGAAAGTAGATGTTTTGGTTAAAGATACTGAGCTTTTCGTCTACGTTGTTTGTTTAATAAGACTGCTCCCAAGGGAGTAATTCTGCATCCGCACTAAAATCACTTGAATTAAATTTACTGAAGTCACGCACTAGGTATGTCTTGGGTTTTGCTTTAGGAGCAGATAAAGAAAATACAGCGTACAAGAGGTCATGAGCTGATAATCCAGGAGCAGGCTCCTGTCCATATTCTATAACAAGATCATTGCAGTTGGAAGATATTATATCGAGAATGCTATCGCAGGTAGCGGTGTGGAAGGTTTCAGTGAATGGCAAACATTCAAGGTTGCAGGCGTTCAACATCTCACGAATACTTTCTGTTTCAAACGTACCACTGCCAAATCTAGCATTTATGTCTCCAACAACGAAAATATATTTGTAATTCAGTAAATGCGTGTACATATCGTTCAAGAATGAGTCTAAATAGCCAGCTTTTGGTGGACGGTATACACAAGAAAAGAGTATCTTTAAGTCTGGCAGGATCATTTCAAGTATCAAATATTCCGGTTTCTTACTGTATTCACCCGGAGATTTGCTAAGGATGTTGCATTTTATAGTGTCCTTGACATAAACAGCAACGCCACCTGAACCTTTGCCAAGTCTATCATTACGAAAGACGTTGTATCCACTGAGATAAATTGAAGCATCCCCTATTGAGGGCTTAAGAAATGTTTCACTGACTGCTATTATGTCAAAAGAACTGTTACCAAAAGTATGACGGAATTCAGAAATGTGGGAGGAGTCAACTAGAGATTGTGCGTTGATGTGTGCCACTTTAAGCCTGTTTGAGTTTCTCAAGCTAATGTTTGATAGTAGTTCAGCCAATACATGTTCATCATGAGACATAAAAGCAACGAATACACTCTTAATTACAGAATTAAGAACATATAGACACAATATATACTATAAACTGTTTTGCAAACCTGAGATCACTATTGTAAAAATAATAAAACAAACGATAAAATGACCGATCAAAAACAATGAATGGCCTAATATACGCTAAAAATAAAAGAAAGTCTAGTGAGATATCGAGTATACAGTACTAGATTAATTTTGAAGTTGATATTAATACCTACAATGCTAGACAAAGAGAAAAGAGAAAGAAAATAATTAATTCTATGCTAGAGCAATGAATCTAATTCTAATTAATTAATTAATAACATAAATTTCAGTAAGGAAGAAAGAAAAGTATTTTGATCTTCCTTATTTCCAAGTAGCCTCTCCAGGTTCCATATTTATGCTGAAGAGTTGAAGAGTTGAGTTACCATCAGCTGCACGGTTCTCCAAGGGGTCCTTACTTCAAGGATGTTGGGTACCGCTTCTTCAACGCCTCTAGGTCTCGAGCTGTTGTCAGTCTGTGTTTTGTATCACCCACACGTACCATGATAACACCATCAATGCTCCACGTGTAATTTAGGCCAAAATGGCCGACAGTCTGTTTTAGTAGGTCAGTGCGGGTCTTCGTTAAATCTTCCCGCACCGTTATGCCGGTGTTCGTCAGAAATTTCTTCGATTTGAAGAAAGCATTACGATCAGCATAGGACACGAATTTTACAATAATAGGTCTCCTTTTATTACTTCCTCGGAAGCCTACACGATGGGACCTATCAATCTTGGATAGCTCGAGTGGGACGTTAATTTTCCTGGCTACATCTAGAACACATTGATCTGTATCCTCACCGGGAATTTCTGGTATCCCGAAAATCCTCAAGCTGTTCCGCCTCTGGTACATTTCAATACTATCCGTTTTTTCGTGTAATTGCTGCTCGAGGTCAGCTATTGCCTCATCCCGTTGTGCGAGTTTGGTTTTTAGTTCCCTTATGATGTCCGTATTAAAGTCAATGCTCTCCTTCAGTTTTTCAATGACCTTGGTTGCTACACGTTCTACAAGGTCGTTTAGGAGATCGTTGTGTGACTTATTACTATCCCTCCTTGGGCGACTGATTTAAAACTTCCCAAAATCATCCTCCTATTTTTGATCGGAAGTACTTCATCATATACCACACAATTGAAATGGCAGGGTCGTGGAGTGTTGGACACACATTTGGTCAACCTAACTGGTATCATTTGGGCGTTCAACTATTAGGTGTAATTCCCTATAAAGAAAACTAATTATAACCTTCAAAATATATGTATTAATATCAACTTGAAACATATGGCGGGGACTCTCGTCGAACAGACTATGGTTTCCTATCTTCAATTCTCCTCGGCAATGACGAAAACATGTGACCCAAAATGAATGTTGGAATATAAGATGTTTGTTACTCACTCATCGACGGTCTTGCAGATAATCTACGAGACATGCTCGATAGATCAGTTCTCCCCAGCATTTCTAAGATTTTCCACACGTGGTTTGAGGTTAGAGATATTTACTGGTTTACATAGCCACATCTCTGCGAGAGAAATGAATGTGCTTCCGTACCCAACTTGAATTGTGCTAACAGAGATAACATCGTTGTGATATGTAGCCGTTTCGAGTACTTTCGAAAGCCATGCTTTCAACAAAACTGTTTCTCCAAATAGGCCTACGCCAAATTACGAGAACGCGACCTTTCCAATCAGACGCTACAATAGAAGTGAAGCCTCGCTTGACACGAAAAAAACCCACCTCTCATCTTGTCAACACATGTTTTCGTCTTTCTCCGCCAGGGTCATGATACCCTCCAACCCATACAAAATACACCAATAATCTCGAACCCATGTATATTTCTTACGACTCATGGCGCGAAACTTCTCTGACGTCAGAATCTTACACAATTTATACAAAGCTTTCTTCAAGACAAGGGAAGTTATTCTCGGCCCAATCTAAATTTGGCCTATAGTTTCCTGCTGTTGCAACATCTTGTAGCTTGCCTACACAATCCGCTGTCTTGTATACTGACATCTCCCATACAAATTAAATGAAATATTCCTGACTGAGTCCCCGAGATACACAAGATATATATACACTAAATAAAATGAAATCCTACAACCTAAATGATGATGATGAACAAGAAAAGAAATGGTATGAACAAATTACCCTAACCTGACTTCTCTTGCAGTCAACCAAATAAGGGTTTGGGAACATTGTGACCGGAACAGTCACAGTTGTTACTCAACATATTGACTAGTGATCGCGACACTGTGGAGTCCAGATTATATGCACCAAGTTGAGTGCTCGGGGTAGTTGTCGTACACTCTAATAGATCACGTTGCGGGTCAGTCTGTCCTCCAACACTAGCGCTTGATGAGCTTCCACTGGGGTCAACGTCTGTAGCATGACTAGGTTGGACAATTTCCTTCCTGAAGGGTGCAGTGGGGCTATCTACCGGGGAGCATCGCATTTCACCACACTCGGGCCTTGAGCTCTTCGCGACGGCCGACCTTGTACTACGAGCAGTCGGGGTAGTTCCTGCTTTTTCGCCTGGGCTGCGCTGCTGCTCACCATCTGAACCATTGTCTTTGTTGGTAGCACTGCGCACAGATTCTGCATTTCGCTTGGCGGCCTTCATTTGTTTCTGTTTCCTACCCATGATGTTGTAGAATGCTTTGTATTTTTACGAGCTAAAAACTTAAAGGCGCACAAACTATCTACGTATATCGAAGGTAACTCACGTTAACTGTTGTTATACAATATGGATCAGCACAAATTCTTCACTCTTCACCTTCTTTGAACACCTACACAGTCAAGGTAACACTGGAGAGGCTAACTCACGTTGCAACTATTCCGCCATTTGGGTGGTAGAGAGAGGATTGCTGGCTAAGCAAAACCATAATGAGCTTAGCGAGTCTCCTTGATAGATACCACGCTCAATTTTTATTGTGTCAGATGTGACACATTCATTGTCTGTCTTAGTATAAAGTACTGTGTTCCAATTATCCATCGTGACCTCCAGGAAATGAATTATAGCAGGGTTAATCTTATACAGATGGATGATTTCTTTCAGCCATGAATGCGGGACTGAATCAAATGCTTTCTGGTAATCTATGTATGGCGTATATAGATTCCTTTGATTATGTATCGCCTGTTGTGTTATCACAGAATCAATAACTATCTGTTCTTTGCATCCTTGCGACAGTTTCTTGCATCCTTTCTGTTCCTCAGTCAAAATGTTATGTTTGTCGAGATACTTGTATATTTCGTCCACAATTATGGACGTAAATAGTTTGTAAAGTGTTTGGAGACAGGTGATAGGTCTTTAGTTTGATGGGTCTGTAGTATTTCCACTTTCTTTTGAGATTAGATATGTAATTCCAGCAGTAAGGAAATCAGGACATTCCTCAGGATGATGGATGAGGTAAGTAAATTGCTGGGCTATCTTCTGGTGCACGAACGTGAAGTGTTTGTACCAATAATTGTGAATTTTATCTGTGCCCGGCGCTTTCCAATTCTGAGTTCTCCTTATAGCATCATACACATGCCGTTCTTCAATGGTAGCAAAATCCATTTCTTCATATACATTATTGCTATTTCATTCTTCGTTGATCCAATTTGCATTTTCATTGTGCGGTGACTTCTCCAAAAATCTTCCGTTTCTTGCGTGCTAGGAGGTTCTGCTTTTGTCATGGATTGTTTGTCTCGTTTGATCATTCTGTAGAACTGACCTTCATTGTTGGAGAAATGTTTGTGTTGTGTTTTCCTCGCTCGTGATTCCTTGTACCTCCTGAGTCTCGCTGCTTTTGCGCATAATTTTAGCTTTTTTGGTCAATGTATTCCTTAATTTTTTGTGTGTGATCATATTCCTTTATATGGCTGTTGATTTTTCTGAATATATTCCTCAGCTTTCGATTGGTTTTGTGTTTAGTTTTATTGTTTAAATATGCTGTTAGTTGGCCTATGGTTTTCCTCAGTACCTTGATGTAATTTTCTAATCGACGCTGCCAGGGTGGAATGTATTCTGCATCTGCACCTTTTCCACGAGAGCTTCCAGACAAAGGTATTAGTTTCTGGTTGTTCAGCCTTATCACAGTTACTGCTGCGCAATATACAAGAGTGTTTGTTTCTTCTAGATTATCGGATGTTTCCACATACAGTTTTAGGATGTTATTTGTCCTACTGACAAGAGATTTACTCTTTGCTGTTTCTAGGAGTTTGGGCAGCTTTGGTCGATAGTCTACTTTAAGGCCCATAAATTCTGTCATTGCTTCTTTAAACACATGTTCAATACAACTTGTTTCATCAGAACTCGAGATATTAGTAGGGATAGTTGGTTCAATAATTCCCTCTTCCACTGTGTCATTTCTGCAGGTTACTTCCTGAACAGCTTGAATCAATAATGTGGGTCAGCTTTCATTGTTGGATTCTGAAGCTAGAATTTTTGCTGCTTCCCCTTTAAGACTTTGAATCATTATTGCAGGAAGTCTATTGTTCCTCACTATTATACGTCTTTGGTCTGCAATTCTTTGTTCTGTAATGAAAGAGTACTCAGGAAAATTCTCCACAAACAACTTGTGCAAATCCCTCCTATATGTTGTGAGATCTCTCTCTAAGTTTGTAACAATAAAGTAGGAGCGCATTATGAATTTGTTCATCTCATCAGTCCATTTTAAGCGCTGCCTCAGTTTGCCTGCCTTAGTGGTCAGTTGAATGTTTGAAACACTTTCGACAGGGGGAGATGACGGCTGTTGGGTTCTCCTATCTGCGTTGTCGGCTGTAGAATTTTCGGGTGACCCGATATGTGCCCGCCTGTTCAGCATCATGCCACTGGTGGTTCGCCTGCTGTCACGTTCAGCACCAGCTCCAAACGTGCCCCGACGCACCTCGGGTAGCGTCCTTTTCCTAGGCTCATTATTCTTTGACATTTTCTCCATTATCAATGGGTTGCGTTTTATACCTACTGCCAGGATTTCATTTAGGCCGCCCCTAACATGGGGTACAGACGCCTTTCATAGCCGCCCCTAACATGGAGTACAGACGCTGTTGGCTAGTGCTTATGGCGGCACCGACTCGCCTTGTCACATTGCTGTCTTTGGATATATGTGGCATTTTATAGAGACTGTGGTGCCATCCACAGACCCACCACATTATTATTATTATTATTATTATCATTATTATTATATATAATATTTGCAAATGGGGTAATTCCCCGGTGGCCAATTGTACAAATACAGAAAATTACCAACAATAACATCAAACACAATATATATAATTCGCAATTTACGAACTATAGTAATTATATACATCGTACTATTTACACAAAAGTTCAGTCTTCTCTTAAACACATAATATGCTTGGGGAAAGGCTCTAAGACTGAGGCAGGTAATGAGTTCCAATTATCAATACCACGGTTAGTGAAATAATATTTCCCATAATTTGTTCGCTGTGGTCGGACCTTAACTTTATGTGGAAGATCTGCCCTGCTCAGGCAGGTGGGATTTCCCAGACGTTTGCTTAGTTCTCCCCATGCTGACCGAATAGTGTAAGTATTAAACATAGCGTATAGTCTGAACTTCGTCCTTCTATCTTCCAGAGATTCCCACCCTAGTTCTTCTATCATTCGAGTTACACTATTTCTAGGAATAAAATTGTTGAGCACAAACCTAGCAGCCTTCCTTTGCACCATCTCCAGCTCATTGATGGGCACTGCCTGATGTGGGTTCCAACCTGCTGAGCCGTATTCTAAGATTGGCCTACCAGGGTCAAATATCCTAATTCTTTTGCGGTAGATCCACTGCCTTTTAATGCCCGTTGTATTCTTTGGAGACGTTATAACCCACATGACTACTCCATTTCATTTCATTCCTTCCACTGATGCCCAAGTATTTGCACGAGTCTTCTTCTACAAGTATTTCCGAGCCGATATTATATTGAAAATCATGCCTTCGCCAGCTCCCTATTCTCATGAGACTACATTTACTCGTATTTATCTTCATTTTGTTGTCACCCATCCATTTATGAACCAGGTTGAGGTCAGTTTGTAACTGAGCGTTGTCTTGATGTTTGACTTTTTGGTATACCGTATTACACAATCATCCGCAAACAATCGGCAGTCACTTCGAACGCCATTCGGTAAGTCGTTAATAAGTGCCAGAAATAACAGAGGTCCAATTACACTACCCTGAGGGACACCTGACGTTATCAAAATGTCCTCCGAGAATACATTACCCAATTTAACCTTTTGCGAGCGACCTGTCAAGAACTCTTGAATCCATAATGTTACTATTTTATCAATCTTCGTTGCCGCTAATTTACGGAGTAGTATGTCATGTGGGACGACACCAAACGCCTTCGCAAAATCTATAATTACAGCGTCAATTAGCACAAGCCCACCCCTGTCTAGCGAGTCATTAATATCCTGAAAGAGTGATAACATTCGGCTCTCGCATGAGTACCCTCATCTAAATCCGTGTTGCCTCCCTTAATGGGAGGCAACACGGATAACTTTCCCCACTGTTACCTTAAGTAATCAGAAACAAGGAGCTCCATCAGTTTCCATATTATGGATGTGAGGCTAACAGGCTTATAGTTTCCCATTTCCAATCTGTTCCCTCCCTTGAATATTGGAACTATTGTTGCCCTTTTCCAGTCTTCAGGTATTCGTGTTTTAATAATTGATACATTAAACAGCACCCCCAAGTATCGCCCAAAGGCTGTACCTCCCAGTTTTAGCACATCTCCACAAATATTTTCTGGGCCTTTCGATATATTTCTCCGTAGCTTTTTAATTCTTGCTAGAATCAACGATTGGTTTATTCGCAAAGGTAGGCTATCAGAATCATAGTTAAGGTCTAACACACAGCTATTAAATTCAATAAACACACTACCATACCATATATTTAATTCATTAGCAACTGCCTATTTCTCAGTAACTAATTCACCATCTCCCGACATTATCATAGACAAATCATTTGGAATTTCCCTTCCGCCTTCTAACGTAACTATAAAATTTTCCCCATCCATCACCCCCTCCCCCAATTAAGTTTTGCATGTAATTATCGTGAGCAGCCTTCTTTTTGAGGAATAGCTCTTTCGATAATACATTAAACTTTAGCATATGCTCGTAATAACCGTGTCGTTTGTTATAGCTTTCCTAAGTTTCCTTTTGAGTCCCCTGATTTCCCTTGTGTAATATTCCGGATCCGAGTTTTGCTTCAGTAATTTAAACGCCACGAATTTCTAAATAGCACGATCTAATATACTGTATTTGGAACCTTTTCCCACAATATATTTATATGACACACCTCCTACGCCCATCTTACAAATCACTCATTCATGTAATCCTGAAATTTGCTCTGCTCTGCTCTGCTCTGCTCTGCTCTGCTGTACTGAAATATTTTAACTGCTTCGACGGAGTCAAGTATTGGAGTGTCACTGTGCCTAATATTTAGTTCACCGCCGGAGTGGTCACTAATACCAGGAACTTTCATACAACTCATACATACAGCGCCACAGGTCGCACTGTTATATTATGCCTGTTATGTAAACAAATGTACACCGTTTCTCCGAAATGAACCCGAGTTAACGTACTAACCTTTCGGAACCGAGCGGGTTTCACTGTCTACTTCAAATTGAAACAGCCCTCTTCATTCTATAGTTACAGGCCCTTTAGCACATGGGCGAAATATAGTTAAAAAAACAAACCAGGCTCATTTCATGCATCATAATGTAAGAAACAAACCTCCTTTCAAAAACAACATTTTAAGGCCTAGAACCAACCGTGTTTGAGATATTTTTAGCCTATTTTCATTATATGAAAAAATAGGCTTATGAGATCACCTTTTGTCCGTGTGTGTGTGTGTGTGGGTGTGGGTGTGTGTGTGTGTGAGGTGTGTGTGTGTGTGTCCCTAATAATTTCTAAACGGCTGGAGCGATTACAATGAAACTCGGTAAGATCATAGCACTATTCAGGCCGACCCCGACTGTGCCCTTCAAATTTTATTGTGTCACACCAATCCAACATGGCAGCTGTGCGAAATATTTCACCAGCATTCAGTATCTCCGAAACTATTACCGATATCGCCCTGAAATTGTGTACGGTGATAAAGGGCACGACTAGAAGTTCACCTATGAGTCTTTCAAAAAACCTGGTGACTACAAAACCAACATGGCGGCCGAGCGAAGTTGAGACTTTTAAATAGACTTTTCACGCGATTTAACTATCCAAACGTAATGAAACTTGGTAGAGCAAATGTTCATACATAATTTAGATCAATTGTTTACATAACCTCAAAATGGCTGCTGTGCGAAATATTTCACTGACATTCTATATCTCCGAAACTATTACAGATATCACCCTGAAATTTTGTACGTTGATAAAGGGTACTGATTCAAGTTTATCTATGTAACCTTTATAAACCTGTAAAGTACAAAACGAACATGGCAGCCAAGCGAATTTGAAACATTTTAATAGACTTTTCTCGTGATTTAACTCTCTGAGCGCAGTGAAATGTGGTACAATAAATGATTTTATATATTGTAATGCACTGACAACTAATTAATTTCAATTGTTTACATAACCTCAAGATGGCGGCTGTGCGAAATTTTAAAATTAGTTTTTATTTCTTATGTCGTAATCATGCGATCGAAGTGAAAGTTTGAATATTGAACCTAGGCAATAATTGTCCTTGAATGGTACATAACTCAATGGCCTATACATAAAACAATCCAAAATGGCGAGCATCCGAAATATTTAGACGTTTCTCAATATCTATGAATCTTTTACAGCAATCAAACCGAAAATTTTCATGTTCATAGAGGCTATGAACATATGTTCACCTATAGGACTTTAGTAACCTGCTGAGCACAAATCCAACATGGCGGCGACGCGAAGTATAAATATTTAAATGATCGTTTCTCGCGAATTAACTATCAGAGTGCAGTGAAACGTTGCACGTTAAATGCTTATACAATTGTTAATCCACTGGCATCTAATTTATTTCAATTTTTTGCATGCGATTGAAGTTTGAATACCGCACGTACACAATAATCTTAATGTAATAGTACAAAAATAAAAATCCAACCTGGCGACCATTTGAAATATTTAGACGGTTCTCAATATCTACGAATCTATCACAAACTTCAAACTGAAATTTTGTATGTTGACAGAGACAATTAACATGAGTAAGATATATGAATATAGGCTGTATAGTTATTCACAGAACTGCTTGTTAAAATTGCATTCCAGTTCGGGAAACATCAACATTGATGGCTGGCAATGAGGGATGCATCACGCTACTTCAGTGTATTGATGGCTGCATCACTCCGCCCTAACGTGCATTGTTACGTTGAATATCTGTATTCTATGAGTGGATGTAAACTTTCTAAGTACTGTACGTATAAGATACTGTAGAATTATTATATTATTAGGAGGTAAGTTACATGTGCTCAATTTACATTATCATTACGGTCAGATATTACGTCCAGCCTGGGGAACATTCGCCTTTCATAAGTAATTTTTACGAAGAGCGTTTCTAAAATAGAAGTGAGTTCCATTATTTCAGGATATATCAGATCTAATCGGTTAGTATGGTGCGCGTACTTCTATTCGCTGACCAACTAGCTGCACCTCAATTAACTGAGGCCTGCTTGGAAGAGGACTTTAGAACCCTGGCTAATCGAGAAACATCTTTGACATCGAACAAAATTCATAAACCGTGACATCCCGTTACCAGCTTATAATTTAAATTATGTTTACGGAGACAGGTCATATCATTTGATGACACGGTTTCTGAGTTCACTAATGGCAAGTCTTGGCTGTGACGGAAGACAAATATCATGAAAATGGTGAATATTTTACAGGGCCTACTGGTTGGTTTGCCTCAGATGGACCCACAGTGATTCAAAAACTATCGCGAAACCCTGACAAACACACTCTTCTGTGATCTCTAATCACATTGTAGCAATTGTATTGGTAGAGTTCCTAAGTGATTCTTTGTGTTGTTAATTTCTTATTGTCACCTTCACTTTGTTGTGGTCCATTTTACTATGAACTTTGTCACTGTATTTGATAATGAATAAATAAAGCTAATATTGAAGTTCCATTATTTCCTGATATCTCAGATCTTATCAGTTAGTTAAGTGTGTGAGCTTCAAATTCGCTGAAGAACAACTAGCTGCACATTCATTAACACCAACATGAAGTGCTCGAAACTGACAACTGCTTGGAAGAGGACTTAGTAAAACAAGGCTAACAAAAGTAAGTGCGAAGCATCTTTCAAATCGAATAAATGATAATATATTAACACTTTGGTTAAGCAGGGACACCCACCCCAACCGTTAGCAGTTTGTTATTTGAACTATGTACTGTGCCCGTTAGAGGTGGTGATCTGGTCCGCCACCGATCGTGTGTAGCTTTCCAGATAACCACATCCTTGAACACATGTTGCCTAAGAGGATTGGAGTACACTCCTTGTGGGCTATTCCGGCACAAGACTCCTCGTCATCATAGGGATCAGGTTCCCATCATAGCATAGTCATAGACCCCGCAAGGAAATGCACCCCCTTAAGAACTATTAAATTACAATCCAGGCTTGAGTAAATTTCACAAAATGATTTATTAAAATCATAAGCCCCTATCCTACAATCGGGGGTATGCGTCGGCTAATCCGTTAACTAAACACAGGTAAAGAAACAAAAATAAACTATTACCTTCTATGTAAAAATCACCCCTCGATTGGTCCTAAATACAATCAGAATAAATAGCAAAGCTAGGGAAATGGTTCAAAAGATTTTAAATTGTAATTATAATTAACAAGGCATGACGTTTCCAAGTGAAATGACATGATGGCAAAATGTCAAACATGACAGGAAGAACAACAAAGTAAGCTGTGACCATCCCGTATTTACGTTTAATTTTTAATTAATATAAACTCATCCTAAGTTAATCTACTCTACGGTGAGAAGCATCCGTAGTAAAAACAACTAAACAAAAATCTAAAGTGATTTACAGTCATCCTTTACAACACAAATCAAGTTACATTCAACTGTACAACAAAATATTTACATGTAGCAGAAGAAAGATAGGAATATGGGTTTACACAACAATTAATAAATAAGTATCACACACAAGAGTATTCTTATTAAACCTTCCTACCACATGATGGTTACTGTTTGTTTCCATCGGTCATCTATCATGTGTAAGCTAGGAAATCATAGTACTGTTCGTTAACAGCAGAACAAAAGATACATGGTTCACGGCCCACGAGTTGAAAACTCTGGGGTAGACCAAATCCCTGTCAGTCGCATGTGTCAGCTGTCTAAAGCTTAAACTAACGAAGAAATAAAAGGACAGCTCAGTGCAATGGTCAGTGAGTTATAAACCATGATCAAACAAGCGTTTAGTGATTAACGATAATTATTGCATTCGTTTAAATTCATTACATAATTTTATTTAATGAGTGATTATTAGTTGTCTTTGTTTTAATATTTGTTAATTATACGTATTGACCATCTGCACGGCTTCCTAACTGGTGGATAAAACCACTGGTGCACACCCAAGTACACGCGAACAAGCTGACTCCGAGCTATCAAAAAGCTCAAAAACCAATCTTAGGTAACAGAGTGTCCCGCTGGATCACTTCCTTAACCTCGGTCTGTCAAGCGCATGAGCTTTGAAACAAGGCCGGCAACCTCAAAAACTATGGGAAACCACCCCTTCATCGTGCATAAACACACGGCATAAACCTTCACAACATGTGAGAAAAAAATAACATAGCCTCAAATAAGTCAATCAGCTTCACAAGACAATTCTGAAATGTTAAACAATAAAGGTTGTTCAAGTGTGCTTCGCTCACAACATATGCGAAGATCGTAAACATAACAGGTGACCTCCAGTCACACAATATCATTCCATTCTTAATATCGCTGTTAACTTGACCTAGTTTTATAAGGCTTAACAAACACTGGCTTCTGTAGATCACATCATTTAGAAAAGCATTAGCATTAAATCTGTCAGAAGTCTAGTCTCACCTGGGATTATGGGTTGGCACTACTGCGCGTAACCTTGAAAACACTTGTCTCCCAAAGTGACTTACATTTTGTTCATTCCCTAACTGTTACGAGTTGCATGGGCTAACAGTAAAGTTTCAAATGTTCGTTTCTTTTGCATATCGGATCCATAAAAATGTTCAGATTGTGATCCTACACTTGCAGTTCATAAGATAATATTCGTTGTAGTGTTCGTGATACATTTATAGTAGACAAAAATGATTAACAATGATGTGTCTGCATGGGCAAAGCAAAACATACAAAACGCGAGATATTCCACTCGCACTAACGTGTTTGGAAGATATAACACTCCCAGCAAGTTTGTTAAAAATCAAACGTGTGCATTCTAGGCACTTCCAATGCATGAAATAAACATTCACACCTTATAAAACAGTGGCGTTAATTGTAAATGATACGTTACTGGTGTGAACAAGACTTGGAGTACAAACAGAAAGATATAACACTCCTTCACACTGTTAATTGATTCCTCTCGAATATAGTGGTAGATTTTCCACTCTCAAATAAAAATGTATACCCAAAAATAGGTAATTAAATAACCTCTCCCCTTGGAGGATACGCCTGCTCAGTGGCGTGCTTTACATATCACAAAATAGGGGTTCAAAATACTGACTTCAGCAACAGCTGATTAAAATTACATAATTACAGCCCCGTTTAAATTACTCATACAATTGGTTCGTTCAAAGTGAACACAAAAATGACATTAATTGCACCGTGTGATAAAAACACACACATATTAATCAGGTGACTAACTCACGATTAGGAAATGCATTGGAGACGTACGCTGCGATGTGCATTGAAACATGAAAGATTACCACAGTCGGTAAACTAAAAGAAAAACCTACTAAAACAAAACCTAACTAGATGACTGTGAATCGAAGTACGATCGTTAAAACTACTCCACCAAAGACCATCACCTTACAAAAAGACATTAGTTAGACTCACGAAGAATATTGTAGCTCACCTCATTCCTACAGGAATAATTGAGGGGTAATTCCTTCCATTTCGAGCGTGGGCCATACTTCCAACGCTCGGATAGGCACATTGTAATCCGTTCTTCAGCCTCCATTTGATTATGCTGTTGTGGTGCTAGGTATCCCTCTCATAATGTGTCTACGCCATTATCACCCACATGGTGAACGGTGGTAAAGTTCTTCTTTTCTGGTGGATCTCGGACATCGTGGTAACGTTGATAAATTACACAGGAAATTCACTGCTTCTAGTGTGATTCGCTAATTGACACAGCATCTACACTTGATAATTTTGCAGACTCTATTCAACAAATGGCCATGTCTGCTCCACAGATTCTACTCAACACAATCACGTGTTGGCTCACATTTTCCACTATCACACATGGTGAAAAATTGTATCTGATGAAATCTGCGACATCGGTCGTTCAAGAAAATTACGATTTCTCACAACATGGATTATTTTATGCAATTCTCACTGGTGTGAAATATGACACTGGCACTTTCGAAATCACAGTTACTCACTCTTCTGAATGGCACACACATCGGCCATGCTTCCGATTAAATCACCGTAATATTTCACTGATTTCGAATGCTTACAAAGCAATACTTTCACTGAGTTTTCCACTGCACACACCTCGTGCGTTATAATATAAACTGGCTTACGTTTCCAACGGATTTATTCCTTCACTTTCCGACGTCTCATCGGTCTCTTGACCGGACTATTACAACTGCGTGTCGCACGCATGCGGTGCCGTACTTAGACAATCAACGAGTGCTTTCCTACCGGAAGCGGGTTGTACTGGCTTTGAGACTAAACGAGTCGTTGAACGTCTCTCGACATTATTCCTGCATTTCCGCAGTGTCATTCCTTAGTCTCAAGTACTAAATAGATAATGTTAGGCCACTTCTCCTTGGCAAATTATACAGTACAGAAATACTGAATATGGTAAATGCAAAGGTGCACATTAGAGAATACGTTCTCTAATCATGCTAAAATAAATATTGACAGTCTTCCTACGAAATCAAAAGTACAACTGCATCTCTCCGGATGCATTCAGAGATTCATTCTCTCGTGTTACCAACTTTGGCATAAAAAATACTCGCCAGCATGAGCGGATACGGGCTCAGTACACGTAGTCAGGTGACTATATGAGAGGCCTTGATATCTGGGTCCACTAACGACAAGTACTGACTGTGACAGAGGATAATTATCCCCTGTGCAAGGAGTGTGTTGTGTTTGTTATCCCCTGAAAGTAGCGTGATTAACGAACAGACAGTTTCAACAGCGGCCAAAGGGATGACTTTACGTCAGGTTGCTCCCTGAAAGTAGCGTGATTTACGAACAGTTACAACAGCGGCCAAGGGGATGACTTTACGTCAGGTTGCTCCTTGAAAGTAGCCTGATTTACAAACGGTTACAACAGCGGCCAAGGGGATGAATTTACGTCAGGTTGCTCCTTGAAAGTAGCGTGATTTACGAACGGACAGTTACAACAGCGGCCAAGGGGCTGACTTAACGTCAGGTTGCTCCTTGGAAGTAGCGTGATTTACGAACGAACAGTTACAACAGCGACCATGGGGCTGACTTAACGCCAAGTTGCTCCGTGTAAGTAGCGTGATTTACGAACGAACAGTTACAACAGCAGCCAAGGGGCTGATTTTAAGTCAGGTTGCTCCCTGAAAGTAGCGCGATTTACGAACGAACAGTTACAACAGCAGCCAAGGGGCTGGCTCTACGGCAGGTTGCTCCTTGAAAGTAGCGTGATTTACGAACGAACAGTTACAACAGCGGCCAAGGGGCTGACTTTACCCCAGGATGCTCCTTGAAAGTAGCGTGATTTACGAACGAACAGTTACAACAGCGGCAAAGGGGCTGACTTTACGTCAAGTTGCTCCATGAAAGTAGCGCGATTTACGAACGAACAGTTACAACAGCGGCCAATGGAATGACTTTACGTCAGGTTGCTCCCTGAAAGTAGCGTGATTTACGAACGAACAGTTACAACAGCGGCCAAAGGACTGACTTTACCCCAGGGTGCTACCTGAAAGTAGCGCGATTTACGAACGAACAGTTACAACAGCGGCCAATGGACTGACTTTACGTCAGGTTGCTCCCTGACAGTAGCGCGACGAACGAACAGTTACAACAGCGGCCAATTGACTGACTTTACGCCAGGTTGATACCTTAAATTAGCGCGATTTACGAACAAATCGTTACAACAGCGGCCAATGGACTGACTTTACGCCAGGTTGATGCCTGAAAGTAGCGTGATTTACGAACAAACCGTTACAACAGCGGCCAAGGGGCTGACTTTACGTCAGGTTGCTCCCTTAAATTAGCGCGATTTACGAAAGAACAGTTACAACAGCGGCCAACGGACTGACTTTACGTCAGGTTGCTCCCTTAAATTAGCGCGATTTACGAACGAACAGTTACAACAGCGGCCAAGGGGCTGACTTTACCCCAGGTTGCTCCTGAAATTAGCGCGATTTACGAAAGAACAGTTACAACAGCGGCCAAGGGGCTGACTTTACCACAGGTTGCTCCTTGAAAGTAGCGTGATTTACGGACAAAGAGTTACAACAGCAGCCAAGGGGCAGACTTTACCCCAGGTTGCTCCTTGAAGGTAGCGTGATTTATGAACAAACAGTTACAACAGCAGCCAAGGGGCTGACTTTACCCCAGGTTGCTCCTTGAAAGTAGCGTGATTTACGATCAAACGGTTACAACAGCAGCCAAGGGGCTGACTTTACCCCAGGTTGCTCCATGAAAGTAGCGTGATTTACGACCGAACAGTTACAACAGCGGCCAAGGGGCTGACTTTACGTCAGGTTGCTCCTAAAATTAGCGCGATTTACGAACGAACAGTTACAACAGCGGCCAATGGACTGACTTAACGTCAGGTTGCTCCTGAAATTAGCGCGATTTACGAACGAACAGTTACATCAGCGGCCAAGGGGCTGACTTTACGTCAGGTTACTCCTGAAATTAGCGTGTTTTACGAACAAACGGTTATAACAGCGGGCAAGGGGCTGACTTTACGTCAGGTTGCTCCATGAAAGTAGCGCGATTTACGAACGAACAGTTACAACAGCGGCCAATGGACTGACTTTACGTCAGGTTGCTCCCTGAAAGTAGCGCGATTTACGAACGAACAATTACAACAGCGGCCAATGGACTGACTTTACGCCAGGTTGCAACCTGAAAGTAGCGCGATTTACGAACGAACAGTTACAACAGCGGCCAATGGACTGACTTTACGTCAGGTTGCTCCTGAAATTAGCGCGATTTACGAACGAACAGTTACAACAGCGGCCAAGGGGCTACCTTTACGTCAGGTTGCTCCTGAAATTAGCGTGGTTTATGAACAAACAGTTATAACAGCGGCCAAGGGGCTGACTTTACGTCAGGTTGCTCCATGAAAGTAGCGCGATTTACGAACGAACATTTACAACAGCAGCCAATGGACTGACTTTACGTCAGGTGGCTCCTGAAATTAGCGCGATTTACGAACGAACAGTTGCAACTGCGGCCAATGTACTGACTTTACGTCAGGTTGCTCCTGAAATTAGCGCGATTTACGAACAGTTACAACAGCGGCCAAGGGGCTGTCTTTACGTCAGGTTGCTCCATGAAAGTAGCGCGATTTACGAACGAACAGTTACAACAGCGGCCAATGGACTGACTTTTCGTCAGGTTGCTCCCTGACAGTAGCGCGATTTACGAACGAACAGTTACAACAGCGGCCAATGGACTGACTTTACGCCAGGTTGCTACCTGAAAGTAGCGCGATTTACGAAAGAACAGTTACAACAGCGGCCAAGGGGCTGACTTTACCACAGGTTGCTCCTTGAAAGTAGCGTGATTTACGAACAAAGAGTTACAACAGCAGCCAAGGGGCAGACTTTACCCCAGGTTGCTCCTTGAAGGTAGCGTGATTTATGAACAAACAGTTACAACAGCAGCCAAGGGGCTGACTTTACCCCAGGTTGCTCCTTGAAAGTAGCGTGATTTACGATCAAACGGTTACAACAGCAGCCAAGGGGCTGGCTCTACGTCAGGTTGCTCCCTGAAAGTAGCGCGATTTACGAACGAACAGTTACAACAGCAGCCAAGGGGCTGATTTTACGTCAGGTTGCTCCCTGAAAGTAGCGTGATTTATAAACGAACAGTTACAACAGCGGCCAAGGGGCTGACTTTACCCCAGGATGCTCCTTGAAAGTAGCGTGATTTACGAACGAACAGTTACAACAGCGGCCAATGGAATGACTTTACGTCAGGTTGCTCCCTGACAGTAGCGCGATTTACGAACAAACAGTTACAACAGCGGCCAATGGACTGACTTTACGTCAGGTTGCTCCGTGACAGTAGCGCGATTTACGAACGAACAGTTACATCAGCGGCCAATGGACTGACTTTACGTCAGGTTGCTCCCTGAAAGTAGCGTGATTTACGAACGAACATTTACAACAGCGGCCAATTGACTGACTTTACCCCAGGTTGCTACCTGAAAGTAGCGCGATTTACGAACGAACAGTTACAACAGCGGCCAATGGACTGACTTTACCTCAGGTTGCTCCCTGACAGTAGCGCGACGAACGAACAGTTACAACAGCGGCCAATGGACTGACTTTACGCCAGGTTGATACCTGAAATTAGCGCGATTTACGAACAAACCGTTACAACAGCGGCCAATGGACTGACTTTACGCCAGGTTGATACCTGAAAGTAGCGCGATTTACGAAAGAACAGTTACAACAGCGGCCAAGGGGCTGACTTTACCACAGGTTGCTCCTTGAAAGTAGCGTGATTTACGAACAAAGAGTTACAACAGCAGCCAAGGGGCAGACTTTACCCCAGGTTGCTCCTTGAAGGTAGCGTGATTTATGAACAAACAGTTACAACAGCAGCCAAGGGGCTGACTTTACCCCTGGTTGGTCCTTGAAAGTAGCGTGATTTACGATCAAACGGTTACAACAGCAGCCAAGGGGCTGACTTTACCCCAGGTTGCTCCATGAAAGTAGCGTGATTTACGTCCGAACAGTTACAACAGCGGCCAAGGGGCTGACTTTACGTCAGGTTGCTCCTAAAATTAGCGCGATTTACGAACGAACAGTTACAACAGCGGCCAATGGACTGACTTTACGCCAGGTTGCTCCTGAAATTAGCGTGATTTACGAACAAACGGTTATAACAGCGGGCAAGGGGCTGACTTTACGTCAGGTTGCTCCATGAAAGTAGCGCGATTTACGAACGAACAGTTACAACAGCGGCCAATGGACTGACTTTACGTCAGGTTGCTACCTGAAAGTAGCGCGATTTACGAACGAACAGTTACAACAGCGGCCAATGGACTGACCTTACGTCAGGTTGCTCCCTGAAAGTAGCGCGATTTACGAACGAGCAGTTACAACAGCGGCCAATGGACTGACTTTACGCCAGGTTGCAACCTGAAAGTAGCTCGATTTACGAACGAACAGTTACAACAGCGGCCAATGGACTGACTTTACGTCAGGTTGCTCCTGAAATTAGCGCGATTTACGAACGAACAGTTACAACAGCGGCCAAGGGGCTGACTTTACGTCAGGTTGCTCCAGAAATTAGCGTGGTTTACGATCAAACAGTTATAACAGCGGCCAAGGGGCTGACTTTACGTCAGGTTGCTCCATGAAAGTAGCGCGACTTACGAACGAACATTTACAACAGCAGCCAATGGACTGACTTTACGTCAGGTGGCTCCTGAAATTAGCGCGATTTACGAACGAACAGTTGCAACTGCGGCCAATGGACTGACTGTACGTCTGGTTGCTCCTGAAATTAGCGCGATTAACGAACAAACAGTTACAACAGCGGCCAAGGGGCTGTCTTTACGTCAGGTTGCTCCATGAAAGTAGCGCGATTTACGAACGAACAGTTACAACAGCGGCCAATGGACTTACTTTACGTCAGGTTGCTCCCTGAAAGTAGCGTGATTTACGAACAAACAGTTATAACAGCGGCCAATGGACTGACTTTACCCCAGGTTGCTACCTGAAAGTAGCGTGATTTACGAAAGAACAGTTACAACAGCGGCCAAGGGGCCGACTTTACCCCAGGTTTCTGCTTGAATGTAGCTCGATTTACGAACGAACAGTTACAACAGCGGCCAAGGGGCCGACTTTACCCCAGGTTTCTCCTTGAATGTAGCGTGATTTACGAACGAACAGTTACAACAGCGGCCAATGGACTGACTTTATCCCAGGTTGCTACCTGAAAGTAGCGTAATTTACGAAGGGACAGTTACAACAGCGGCCAATGGACTGACTTTACCCCAGGTTGTTACCTGAAAGTAGCGCGATTTACGAACGAACAGTTACAACAGCGGCCAATGGACTGACTTTACCCCAGGTTGCTACCTGAAAGTAGCGCGATTTACGAACGAACAGTTACAGCAGCGGCCAATGGACTGACTTTACGTCAGGTTGCTCCCTGACAGTAGTGCGATTTACGAACGAACAGTTACAACAGCTGCCAATGGACTGACTTTACGCCAGATTGCTACCTGAAAGTAGCGCGATTTACGAACAAACCGTTACTACAGTTATAAATGTATTCTCCATCGGTCAGAACAATCATAGAGCTTCTCGAAGCAGTCAGCTAAGGCCTAACAGTGCGGAACTGGAGCGGGAACGGGTATAAAAGTTCTAAGTTCGTCGAATGTACGATTGCAAAGATTTTAACTGATAAGTGTTTCACGCTGACAACTTATAAGTCTGTCGATCTGAGCAAATGAGGAAAATTGTACCTGATTTACTAACAAGTGTAGAAGGGTTTAAGGTAGCCATGTGTCAACCAGCTTAGGAGTGAACGCAAGTTTTAAAATAATTATTTCCAGATTTTAATACCGGCATAAAATACACTTACAGTGTGTGAAGCACTGCGAATGTTTGACGTCATGTTATTCATCGACGAGGAAATCCAACGAGTTATTGTGATATCATTAGATAACGTCATGTCAGCATAAACTCCATCATTTGGTGGATGGAAACGTACCGAATTTGGTTATTTCTACTATGAACGGAGTCACTAGAAATATCACTGGTATTAAAACTTAGCAATTTTTCTAGGTGTTTGCCATATCTTGTGTGGGGTTTCGCCTAGGACACCAAGCTGGCTCATGAGCGGCCTCTTGGTGTTCCCGCCCACACCCCTACAAAAGAAACGAACTGCGGGCTACCTTCCTTTTTATGAAGCGCACCTGCGCCTCTTTACTGCAAGAACTAAAAGCTCAAGCAGCCTTAACCTCTCTATGAGGGCTTCCCAAAAGATGGTATATTGGCTTTCATGGCCGGTGAATTAAAACTCAGCAATTTGTCTAGGTATGTGCCGTGTCTTGTATGGGGCTTCGCCTAGGACACCAAGCTGGTTCATCAGCGGGCTCTAGGTGTCCCCACCCGGATCCGCACAGGAGTAGCGAACACATCAGGTCCAGATGCCATTGGTGTAGTTGCATTGATATTCTTCAACTATAATTCTACAGGTTTATCTGTTCGTTTAGACGAAAATAAAATAAAAACTGCTGATTGATATAGTGAAGCTTCATTAATGCATTCCTCATAAATACCTTTTGTATGCTTCTTAGGCGGTAATTTTTAATTCCCGATTCCTACCGTGTTAAATTTATATTTAGAAACTCCTGATTTCACTATTTCTGAATAGTACGATCACATTTTCTCAGCCATTAAAACCTTTGTGCATCCTTTGTGAGACAAGAGCCGTCTTCTTCTCCACCAAGAGACAGGTGAAAACTGCAAGGTAACAGGTAGTGCGACCTTGAATATTAAACCTCGCCAGGTTATCTGCAATCTCGTGACGAGTGCTGTTATCATGATTACGGTTCAGTTTTGCTTGCTCGTCAAGCTTGTGATGTAATTATTGCGCTTAATTTTGGGTTTGTGTATTCAGCATTCTGGTAAATAAATGTAATGTATACTCCTGGGAGGCCTGGTGCAGGTCTTCTAGTTAATGACCGTGGGCAATGTGCATGTTTTGACGATGAAATGATAATGAAGATGTCACAATCACCCGGTCCCCGTGCCCGGGGAATTAAGCCCAGAAGATAGAAATCACCTTGGCCTGTCTGGGAATCCTCGGGTCAAAGCCTAGCGTGCAAACCACTTAGCCATGTGTTTGGACGACATTCGGGTAAGAGGTTGAGATGTTGACTGTAGTGATAATCGTCACAGGAGGAGCTGTTAGTGCCATCTCTACTAATCAAGTAAGCTTTCTGTCTGAAATGTAAGTTTTTAAAACATTGTTTCAGAGTTGCCAACACAAACAGTCAGTTGTAACTCTTCAATCGGTGAGCACGAGTTTGCCCAATGACTGAGCCGGCTGCAATGTATAGAATATGTAAATAGCACTCCTGTATCACTGTTAGAGTGGGACAATTTTAGGATTACGAGTTTCGACGTTCAATATTCTAAGAACGTTTAAAATTAAGTTCATTAATTGTTGAAAGTGGGTACTCCTCCCTTTTCATAACTTTCACAAGGAAGATTATTGAAAATATGATTCACATAAGAGAAGAAGATGGCGTCTAATTGCAAGTCAATGTGTGGGAGCTGCGAAGATAACATAACACAGAAAGAAGATTATATCGTGTGTGACGGAAAATGTGGTAAGTCTCATCACAGAACGTGTGTACAACTTAATAAAAGAGATGGTTGTTTGGTTCTTTAGTTTAGGGGCTGCGACAACGCGGTCATGTAGCCCCGTGTACTTTGGGTGTGTGTAGAATCTGTCTGATAACCGGTGTTAATTGTAATGACTGTATTAGTGTGTGTATCTGTTTTTTAATTTTAAGTACTGTAACATAGAATTTTTCAAATAATTCCTACTTTTGCCGCCAAGCGCCACCGTCAACGACTACTAGGCCAAGTTCAGAACTTAACTACTAGACGCCACCGCAGTCGGCTCTTGGCAACGAACGTAGAAACCTAAGTGCGTTGTTTACATTCTTAACCTATCCAATTTAGCTTCACACAGGTGCAATTAGTGGAAGGTTCTTTAACATGCCATAAATCTATGACATGGGACCGCCGGCTTTACTTCCCCTCCGAAGGAAGGCATACTGAGGGATTTTTAACGCTCTTAAAAATCCGACGGCTTCGGCCGGGTTTGAACCCGCTATCTTGGGCATAGAAGCTCAGCATGCTACCGACTTCGAATAAAAGAGAGCTTCCTCTAAAGCCAGTAAATTGTACTGTGGACAATGTGACGACACTGTGAGTGAAGGCGCCAAAGAACATGTAGATAGTGATGCTCCTAACCTCAACGACCTCACAAGTGTTATTAATCAAAT
Organism: Meconema thalassinum; assembly: GCA_946902985.2. Lineage (NCBI taxonomy): Eukaryota > Metazoa > Arthropoda > Insecta > Orthoptera > Tettigoniidae > Meconema > Meconema thalassinum. The sequence continues at coordinate 798,069,465 of OX336388.2, read as the reverse complement.
CAACATCAGGCTCACTAAAATTGAATCAGTCGAGTCATAACGAAAGGAGATGCAAAGGTCGATATCGTTCTGTGCTGAGAGTTTTGATGAGATAAAGCAAATAGCTTATATGATAATAGTGGAAACTCTCGTCACAAACACGCAGAGCATAGTGCTACCATCTAGCGTTTCGAATAGACAACTACTGGAACGAACTACCGCACTAACACGCCGAGCAGAGGTGGCAGCGCATAATGCTACCATCTAGCGTTTCGAATAGACAACTACTGGAACGAACTACCGCACTAACACCAGGGGGTGTCAACCAGATAGGGATTATTTGGCACCATCGGTGTAGTAGCGCGGCCAGTCGTATGGTGCGCTGTATATCGTCGTGCCAACATATGCATGATACACGTTGTAATTAAATTGCAAATATATACCCATATTTAGTCAATAAATATACACATAATTCCTAATTGACATTTCCTTGCAATTATCTTGCTCACAGACGATAATTACGGCACTTTTCATTAAATAAACATTATTTTTGTCGGTTGGCGGCATTGCCTTCCTGCGAACTACTTCTGTTCAAACATGGCGGTGTATTTACATTTTCTGTACATTACAGCAATATTTCTTCCCCAGAGTTTTCGATTGATTTCGCCTTAAATAGGGGACGATAACCTAGATGTTAGGCCCCTTACAGCAACAATTATCAATATCAATAGCCTTAAATACATGTGTTTCTTGATGTTCTGTGAAAAAGAAGGGCCGTAATCTTGGCGTTTTCAATTGGATGTAACCTGTAAAGCAGTACCGGTATTTCCATTTCTGAGGTAAGAAAGAACCGATAATGCATTATGTATTGTACCCGTTCGTCCTGGGGATGCGATGACCCATCTGCTATTACATCGCATTCCTGGATTTCCAGGACAGAGCGGAGTTAAATGAACCTCTAGTCAAATAAGGAATGTGTCGGAAATTCAGTTGAAATATCTCAAAAGCAGAGGGTAACACGAGATAAAGTATCTCCAGGGTCGTTACGGGTTTAAATTTAATAAAAAAAGACAAATATCAATGGGCGCCATCAACTGAATCCCTAGCAAACCACATCCTTCCTGGTTAAGCCTTAATTAAGACAAGGAAAGAAAATAGGAAAATCACATCATCATCAGATCACAACTAAGATAAAAACAAATTTATTCAACTTTGACAGTCGGACAGACATATTAAACACTCATCCTACCTGAGAGCATGGTCGAATGCCAACGTTAAATTGTCATTGTCCAGAAAATCGAACCATCTCCATTCTACTCAAAGTGTATTTAATCCACATAAAATAGGAAAAATTTCTAAAGTTCTCTTGGGTTCTCAGGATCACCGTAGCACTATGTCTTTGCGTCACTGACATTCGTGATAACTGAGACCTAACTTCTTTTTAAATTAACATCATGAATGTGGATGTAAAAAAATATTATTAATCTGTCTAAACACACATATTATAAACACATATTTTAAATATCACATAATTTATGGCTTGCATGGCATTATTCAAATGCTGAATATGTTAGTAAAATGCTCCTAAACATCGAATAACTAATTTACACTATTTACGCTGTCATTAATCATTGCTTGTTTTGTGAATCACAGAAAATCCACTATTCATTGGTTATAATTATCATCATCATCAAAATTAATTGTTTAATTCATCAACACAAGTTGCAATTCTTCAAATCATTTCTCAATTAAATTTATTTAAATCCATTTAAATTTATTAATCATCAGCTTCTTTAGTTAATTATCACCTTCTAATTCAGTTATTCATCATCTATTCAATCATCTATTAATTTATTTAAGTCAGCTTATTTATTCAATCTTTAATTCATCCATTTATTTAATTCATTGATCTATTCCAGAATTTAATTTATCAACTTATTTTAATTTTATTCATCTGGTTATTCAGATTTTTATTATTTCATCTAGTCATTCTGATTTTTATTTCATTAGGTCAGATCATTAATATGCTTACATTTCAGATTATTATTTCATTAATTATTATTATCAGAAAATCTCGTATTATCAACATTATTTATTTGTTTAATTTCCTAACAAATTGTTTAATAGGGGTTATAGAACGTTGTCTTACAGTTTTATCACTTCCAAGTTATATCTCGTATTTAATTATCATGCCAAAAAATATTATTGCCTTCACAAATTCACGTTGGATCTCACTATCCACAACTACATTATATATTTTCACTTTATCAAATATCACATTTGAATACCACAATTATTCCACAAACTTCACAAATATTCAGCGCACAGCATGAATCTTAAAATTATGCCAGACTGGGTTCGACAACCTCATGTCTGCTTCAAAATACATTAGCAATATTGCAACTTCCACTTGGCAACTTCCACAAAATGCCTATCACAAACTTCACTTAACCACGTTGCATGATCTACAAAAATACATAACTGGCTTCAAATTATCAACGCACACAATCTCCAATAACTGTAATTAATCTGATCATATCTAGACAACTTCTTAAACAATTAGGAAAAATATATTACCTCTGTAATCGTAATCAAATTCAAGATCTGCTTTCAAATAGCATAAATTCTCTTAAAATTCTCATAATTCACTTCACAGAAAAACACCAATGTGCTATAATCTCTCACATCAAAATATGCAATACTGATCTGCCTTAAAATAAATCTGACCATTAATGATTCATCTTATAAGATTCAATTACTTTAAATCCTTCTCAAAGGTATCAAATTCAATCATAAAAATTATCAAAAGCATCAGCTGTATCAGATGTTAAATTGAAAGTACTCTCAAAAGAGTATAGCAACAAAATATTGGATTGGCAAACAAGAATTACAAAATGTAACCCTGCTGACATGTATTTTTAATTTATTTAACAAAATTCGACTGATATGTGACTAGTAGTTCCTTGTTTGACTTGTTTGATCCTCTTACAATCTCAAGTACACTCGGATGATAAAAATGAGTTCCTCAATGGCAAGTAAGATGAGTAACCACCACACGATCGTATAAATACGAAAGGCCTTGCCCCGTCGTCTAACATGATAATGCCCTGAACGATGGGTAAAGATGTGTACCACCACGCAATCGTATAAATACGAAAGGCCCCATCTCGTCGTCTCATGAGTGAATGTACCAGATTGGAATCAACAAGTCTCTAGTTGTCATATAAAAGCGATATTCATTCACTTGAGTGAATAACATCTTAATATCTCCAAACAATCCAATGGAAAAAATCCCTACTGATGAATAATACACACTCGCTAGTATGCAATGAACTGACGAAGTAATTTAAATAATCCAATTGCAGATCACGAGTTCGAAATACTCGTCACTAAAAATATAACTATCCAGGAAAACTATCCTTACTGGAAAATGTCTAAAAGACCAAACATCTGCTTAATAAAGCCAACCAATGGTGAGAAATTCGTATAATGGTGCCTGCCATATCATATGGTAACGCCATATTCTAGCAAAACTCGGAGCAAATAATGTCTAAGCCATGTCTAAATAATCGTATAACTCCTACTAGAAAATATATACATGTATGCCCAGTGTTCATGAAAATATCATATTAGAAAGTCATAACTCTTACAGTACCTTCTCATATCAGCTGTTATTATATTTCAAAGATCGTCGATTATTCTTGTGTGTAATAAATTTCTCGAAAGATCGACGTGAATATCGTTTCACCCACGCAATAACGATCGCCTTCATATCCCAAGTGAATCAGCTGTTAGACCTCCTCTTCTTCAGGAATCGAATCCATCGCTCCGTGGTGCCATCGCGTCTCTGTCTTCGTTTACTCCGACATGATGAACTGCATGTTATCCATAATGGATACTGTCCAAAATCTTACGTAAATGTTCATAAAAGCAGCGTACCCCATATTCTCCTTCTATGTTACGCCACTGTCCCATATAATGTTCGGTTTGCTTGTTAAAAGTTCAATCTCCACAGCGGTTAAGTCTCACTTGTAGAAAATAAATTTTATTTATGAGAGTGTATAAGTTTTTGAAACACCCTGTAGCTGTGTTCGTACTCGATATTTTATGACAATTCATGAAAAAGAATTCTATTAATGCACATGCCAATGTTCATAAGTGCATATAATTGAAACAGTTCGTTTGCTTAAAAGCGTTAATGTTGTTTGGACCCCATGGTCGCTCTACATATTCCGTTATGAAATGCATAGTCGTAATGTAATTTGAATATCTAAGTTCATAATTGCAGTATATTGTAACTATCTGCCTGCACAATTCTATTACTGAATACAAGTCCCAACTCAATGTTGTAACTGAACGTTGAAATGAAGTTCAGCTTCTTTAATGTTGCCTGCGTATAAAAGTCGGAACTAGCCCGCTCGGATCTACTGCATTGTTCCAGAATGAACTATGCTTAAAGCCGGCCTCGCCATGCCGCTTTGCTGTACTGTTCTGCGTTTATAAAATGCAGCTCGAAATAAAGTTCTCAAACTCGTATTACAATGCGGTTCTGAACCCCGGCTTTTTCACCTCCGTACACGGCCCGTACAGCCTGCCGCGTAACCGGTCTTCTCGCCGTCTGCCCCCCGCGTTGCTCGCCTTGGCTCACTGACCTACTTCCGCTCTCTGCTTGGTTAAGTAATACTGTCGCCTACGCTTTACGTAACCAGTGCTGTTCACCGCTCGACTTTACCGTACGCTCTGCGCATGTGTAGCACTTCAGCTCGCTGGTTGAACTCGACTGATGTCTCTAAACTGCATTGACCAGCTCCTACCTGGCGCGGTCACGTGATGCTCTCCCCCACCATCTACGGTCGTGCGTCACAAAAATAATCTCGACCACCTTCATCTCGGCTATTAAGTTATACAATAACTTAAGGGATTATCTGTCTTTCTTCAAGTTATTATCATATATAATGCTTGTTATTTCTTCTCTTCTGAGATGATTAAATATACTGTTCCATTCAGATCTTAATAAAACTGCAATATTCCTCCCATAATTCCATCTACTTGACTGGCAGTGCCTTCTTGATCCTTGGCCTTCTACGTCATTTTCTAATATTCTCCTCTACTCGATGTGAGCGCTATCTTTACAACTTTTCCCATAAATCTCAACTACTGCTTAATGTCAGCTGGCGTAGCCGATAGCCTCAACTAGGTATCGGGTACAGTATTATTCAATTGATTTCTTAATAGAGTGCTGATATTATCGATAGGATTCTTATGAGTGCCATGCATTATTATTTGTGGACTTCCGTAGTCGTAGAAAGCTAGATTTAATGACTTTAATTTAATTTTTTGTTGTTGTTAGATTTTGTATTTCATGGTTTCTGTACCTCATTCTGTATATTTTGTATGTAGGTTATGGAAAAACATCACTCAGAATCTTGTGTTCTTGGCTGCAAAAGTAGAGGTTGGAGATACGCTCCTTTCATCGCTTCTCAGTTGATGACTCAAGGTATGTATTAATAATTAGGCTATTCTGTAATTATTTAGTCAGATTCCTTTGATGGCACTATTTAAATTAAATTTAAAGTGATGATTCTCACGTCCTTCATGGAGTAATCGCCACTGGGAGGGAGTCTGCAAAAACAACGCTCAGGACAGCTTCTGTCAGTGCGGGGAATCAAATCTCAAATCTCCAACCTCCAGAGTTGCTGCAGCCCCCCATTGGGGGCGCTATGCTCCCAGTTTATATCTTGGTTTAGAGTTCCCACATTTCTATACTCACGGCAGTGTCCACATGAAAACTCCACAAACAATTCGATCTTGAAAAGGAAGCGTGCTAAAGCTTGATAATGTGACATATCTTGTTCTGCCCCTCGCTCTGAGTGCTATACCGCTATTGTGTGTTCAGAAACAGTCAGCAATGCTGTGATCATCCTATAGTCAGCTCTCAGCTGTAACTGTTTAAAAAGAAAATTAATTGTTTTGTAAAATAGTCTTTGGGAATACCTTGCGCGCCCTCTCGATAACCTCTGTCTCGCTGTCACTGGCAGTACTGTAGTTCTACATCTCAACCCTAGATGGGTAAAGTGTGACCTTCACCGCCCGGAGTAGAATGCACTGTTTTATTAATTCATTCATTAATTTTGTACACTTGAATTAATCGTACAGCATGTGGGCTGTAACATGTAGGCCTACAATGACCACGATGCGACTAACATAACCTAATCAATTTGTAAGCGACTTGAAGTGTTCGAAACTTGTAATTACTGTCTAATTAGGCCTACTTACTCGGCCAATCTGACACCTGCCATGTTTTAAGTATTCTTTTAGTAAGATCTCTTGATCCAAAACCTTGACTTATTGAAACTAGGCCTAGTTATTTTTATTGGATGATGTGTGTAGGCCTAATATGTGGTTCAATTTTCTTTTATGTGTGGGGTGAGGTATACCTCCCACCTACACCCACTCCCCAAATATCAAGGTGGAGAAATTTTGGTTATTAGTGACCCATGTGGACTCACATGTGGATTAGTTACATTAATCACAGGATTAAAATTTTAGTTATTTATTAAAAGGTGAGCGAGGCAGTCCTATGGGATGGATCAATCATACTGTAGATGTCCATTACATTAATAAATAGCTTCTGTGTTTTACTAAAATAAAGGTAGCGCTAAATGAACATAGAACGAGCGATAACATTCTCTATAATAGATGAATTAGCCAAAATACCTTATGAAACGATGAGAAATAAATCGGGGAGCGATGTTTTAATAGATTTATCCTCCTCCGCCGTCTGTGACCCACCCAGCCATCCCAAATAGGATCAGAGCATATAGGCTATAGGCTAGCGAAAATTACAGCTGTGGGTGCCATTGTTCAAATCAATCATCTTCAAAACAATACCATAACAGTACTGCCAAACAAAGAAGTGGCCAGTTTAGTCTCTAGTGCGCAGCACTCAGTTCACTGCTCTTAATTAGGCTAGTGTGTGCAATATTTTCACTTCTCTGCAATGATTTTTTTTCCCACGGCTGAAATGAGTTATTTTTGTTATATGCTCTGTGATTATTATGCAGTATATCGCTCCGCTGTAATAAATATGTATAATTTTTTCGTACAACTTTGGTTTTGATAATGGTTACAGCTTAACGCATCCCGATGAACTTCTTTTTTTGATCAACAGTGATTTTGTATCCCAGTTCTTTTTATCAACAGTGGTTTTGTATCTCACATGTTGGCAGCAATGTGTGCGCCTCGGTGCGTGCCGCTAGAGTGAGCCTTGATGACAGTTGAACGAGATGCAAGTGGTGTCGAAACATGGCAGCCGTTTTTAAAATATCAATAAATAGAAAAACATATTTACGTACTTTAGCACATAATGAGGTTCGGTAGTGACCAGGGTTCCTAATTTCAATATGTAATATCGCCCAGAAGATGAAACAAGGACACAAGGTATGTAAAAGTTAGATTCAGGTCTGCTGCAAGTGTATAATCCGCATTCCACTTACATTCATAATTAAGGTAGCACTGAATGAAAGTAGAACGAGCGATAACATTCTCTATAAGGGGCCAATTATATTCTTGGTAATTAGTGTCGATGATTTTCTGTAACAGTGAGATAGATACAAGACAAATATAATTGGTTTATTGTATGCCTATGTAATGGTTGATATGGGCTAGCTAGTATATTTATTCCCACATGTTACTTTACCTAGGTATTAATTCTGAATGAAAGTAGAACACAGCTTATACACTTGCATCAGACATGAATGTGACTTTTACATACCTTGTCTCCTTGTTTCATCTTCAGGGCGATATTACGTAGGCCTATTGAAATTAGGAACCCTGGTCACTACTGCACATCATATATATGTGCTAAAGTACAGGGTGCCAGGAAAAGTTCTCCGCAGTGGCTACGTGCAGAAGCGAGAGGTTGCGTCAGCAGTTTAGTTCGCTGCACGGTGTCCCTGATAGGGCGAAGGCCACATGCGTGGGCTGTGGGCTGTCGAAATCGTCAGTGCGTATAGTTAGATTATTGGAAGATTGCAACAGTATGTTATGAATGGCTGGGTGAGTATAAAGTTTACTGTTTGTTACGATACAAGCGACAGCCGTGCTGCCAACGTAACTGGTGACGTAATCTCTCGCAGCAGCTTGTAGGCACTGCGGACAACATTCCCTGGCGCCCAGTGTGTAAATATGTGTTTCTATATTTTGATCTTTTAAAAACGGCTGCCATATTCCGACAGCGCTTGCATCTCATTCAACTGTCAACAAGGTCCACTCTAGCGGCACACACTGAGGCGCACAAATTATTGCCAACATGTGGGATACAAAATCACTGTTGATAAAATAATCATTGATCTGGACGCGTTAGGCTGTAACCATTGTCAAAAACCATTGGATTGGACGAAACGAAGGTTAGAATGGTCAGGTGTTGGTAAGGTTGATAGTACTGTTTTGATGATAGTTGATGTGAACAATGGCAGACACAGCTGTAATTTTGCCTATATAAGTCGTGATTCTTTTTGGGATGGCTGGATGGGTCACAGAGAGCGGTGCTGGCCAGCACGTGCGTACTTCCATCCTCCCGCTCTTTTCCTCATGCTCATAATATCATTAGCACCGTTATCACATTTATTACATTCTTACTCAGATGGTTTTCAAAAATCTTAAACAAACCAATGCTTAAATCTGTTCGGTGCAAACTGTAAAATAAAATATTAGCCCGTCAAATTGAGGAGAGGCCTAAATTATGGTAATGAATAGCAATAACAATATTACGAATACTATCATAAAGCAAAAATGATCAAAGCGAAACGACAACACGTGATTGTTTCCGTGATATTTAGTTATTTATATTTCCTGTAGAATAAGTTTCAAGTCACAAGTAACACACAATTGTATTACAAAATATAGGCTCATTGTGTAGACTATTAAGTTACTCTTTAGAAGACAGAAGCTAATGACAGTAGTCTTACTAATTACAAGAGCAGAGGCGGTAGCCTACGCTCCTGTGCGCGACTGAATGGAATTAATGGTTCGCCTGATGCTCGGAACTGACACTAACACTGCTACATACATAAATAACGGTCTCTTAATGAATTATAAGTATATGTATAAAGTATAAATAAGTATAAATCCTACACGAAAAAGTAATTAACGAATTAAATCCAACAATTATAACTCATAAAAACAACAGATTATGAAACGCAGCAAGGTGAGTGTGCACTGGAGGCAACCGAACAAGCGACTGATCGGCAACAAGCACGTGGTGAAATAGCATCATTGAAATTGGCAGCGCTGTATAGTTTCCATGGCAACAAGCCATGCGAGCGATCTAGTCGTCAGCTGTTTTTGCCCAGTGGCACTGAACTGTCAGATTCCAACTCTGGAAAATACACCTATAGGTAATGAGTTATTGTTCTTTCAAGGGGTGGAACTACGAGGTCATCTGCCCCTTATGGAGAATGTTATCACTCGTTCTACTTTCATTCAGTGCTACCATATTACAACCTTATGGTGTGGTAGCTGCCACTCCTGAGGTCCTGGGCTAGTTTCCAAGTAATTTAATTCTAGTCTGAGGGTTGGAACGACTCACAATCAGCTTCGTGAGCCAGAACTGAGAAGAGGTAGGTTCAATTCTCACCTCGGCCATCCAAGAAGTGGTTTTCCGTGGTTTCCCCACTTCCACTCCAGGCTAACGCTAGGATTGATCCTAACTTAAGGCAATGGCTGCCTCCTTTCCACTCGTCATCTGAATTACAAAAAGTAGGCTATACTGCTCGGGTCCATTTTCCATGTTCTATGAACTTGCGGGGTGAGGAGAAAGAGCAGGGGAGGGTCAGGCGAGAAGAGAAGGATCTGTCAACAGCCCACCGAGATATCTGGTATTCCTTTCTATTCCAATAATGCTAACTAGGGCTGTTGCTCAAACCACTGTGGTGTTAGGAATGAGTGAGTGAGTCACCGACCAATGTATTTGGTTCTGTACTATGCACGGACCAAGGAACCTCATCACTCGTCAACACAACTGCGATGCACATTTCTCTCAGGTTCACGCAGCTTAGACCCGAGCAGTACACACTATTACAGATACTACAATAACACAGATTATCATACAAATCCTACATACTTCCAAATACATGGGGCTAAATGAATTAATATCAACAACACAATGATTCTACAATAAGAGATTCTTTTAAAATGTAGTTAAAGGAGGTGCAACCATACACATATCAGCAAATTCAAGTTCTCCGTTTGAAGCATTACATATTTCATTAAGTTTACTGTTTCAACATACAAACTTGCATATGTTGTAGGAATTTGCTGTTCGTCAGTGTTAGCCATGGCATAAAGGAGGGAAGAGGTTTATTATCCTGTGCTATAGCCTACTGTTATGCCTTGGCAAGAAAGAAGAAAGGAGCATGCCTCAACATGTACTTTTAGGAGGACCAGATTTGATTTCTGTATTTTTGCTAAGTGTGATCTTGGCTCTCGCTGTTATTTTTCTTAGTTGACAACTTTTTAAATAAAACATGATGATTTCTAGCAGTATTGAGTGTTTTTCTTGTTTTTCAATGAAAGTCCTATTTCTCCTTTCCCCTTCACAGGATGTCATAGAATTTACTGTATTAGTGCGCGAAGGCCTCCTAATAAGGCATAATTAGAATTAGAAGATCATCCAGTAATTATAACTGTATAAACACCTATACTCGTACTCTTTGATGTACTTACTGTATTTCACCCTGTAAAAATTGGTGAACTGGATATATTTTAAAGGGAATATGAAATGAACTACTGTATAGAGATTTTGTATTATCCAATAATTTTTATGAAATGTCAGTCTCCCAATGAATTTGGCACTAACTGCACTAACAATTTTAGTGTGATCTGGTTACACCACCTGTTTACATTTCCTTTGCAGTTTATTCTAATAACTAATTGGTTATAGGCCTAATTAGGCCTAATGTGGTTAATTGGAAGGGACCTTATTTTAAGGTGAGTAATAATATGCTGCAGGCCTTTTAGTAGCCTAATTCTTGTCACCAATGCAATATGCTCCAATTGCAACTAAAAGAAATGTAAACATGTAAATTATTGATGAGGTCATGTCCTAAAATAGGGGCAGATGACCTCGTAGTTCCACCCCTTAAAACAACAATAACTAACTAACATGTCCTAAATGCTGTGATTGTTCATTTCAGAGTTCTGGAATTCACAATTTCCCACTTAGGCCTAGGTATTATTTAAAAGAAAAACTGTTATTGGTATTTTGAATGTGATTTATTTATTGTAGATCGTATGATTATCTCCACACTTAAAAACGTGCTATAAGTATTGGGAAGATTGTGATTTTCGGAACATTGAAGTGGGCAGAGCATTTAGGACGAGAATATTTAGAATATTTAGCGGAACGAGGGGAAGGGGTGGGGTAGGCTACCCGCACGGCCGTGCTACACGTCAACTAGTACCGCGGTCAAACACCAGACAGCGCTGAAGTCTTAGGTCCAAATATTAGCATGGCTGTCGGCTATCTGTAGTAGTAGGTAATCTGTGACTAACACGCCGAGCAGCGGCGACAGTGCATAGTGCTACCATCTAGTGGTTCGAATAGACAACTACTGGAACGAACTACCTTATTGAATAACACAATTCGTATTCGAAAACGCCATGTAATACATATTTCAAGTCCTTCGCTTACTCCTTGTAGCATGATATAAGGAAAGGAGATGGACAGCAATAAGAATGAAATACGTTACATGTATATTGTCATTAAAACATTTAATCGTCATTTTATGACAGCAGTTTGACTAGCCTATGGATATTTCCAAAAGCAAATTACGCGTGTAATATCTTATTGAGCTTGATATTTTTAGTGGGAATATTTTTCACTGAAGAATTATTCGTTCTATTCATGTTATGCCTTAGGCTGGCTGCATGACTCACCGATAACGTTCTCGCCTGCTGTGCCTAAGGTTGCAGCAGTGAATCCTGGCGCAGCCAGTTGGCATTTGAAAGTGCGCAAATGAGAGGGAGCCGTATCAGTAGATTTACTGGCACGTTAAAGATCCCCTTCTGGGCAAAATTCCGGTACCCCAGCGTCTGTAAAAGCCGCAGTACTTAACAGGGACGTAAAACCAATAAAATTTAAAATTAAACACATACCGTCTGCCTTAATAAGGACATTGAAACACTTGTCAGTCAGTGATTTCGTACAGCTGTTACAGATACGTTCATTAGAGTAATTAATTGATAGAAAACAACCACTTAATCTGCTTCTAATCCCATGGGTGTTTTCAGACAGAAAATGGCAAAAACTATCTTCATGTCCATGACATTTTGGCAGACAAACCCCCCATGAACATTTGGAAACATCATTTTCGAGGTATCTGCTCTTCACAACCCATTGAACACACTTGGAAAAGGATTAAATGGATAGGTTTTATCACAACAATGTTTAAAAGGATGACAGAGGCAGACATTATTAATAACTAATACAGTATTTTAATATTAAAAATAATATTCCTAGAACGCTCCTAAAATTTGTTTTAATATCAAACAATATTGTTCGCTTATGGTCGCGCTTAGACGAGGCTAGGCATGTTCTACACAAAAAGAAATATGTATATATGATGATTCTAAATTACATAACACATAGTAAAGTACGGTAGTAACGTTCTAACAGTAAGTAAAGTTCCAATTTCACTCGTAGCTTGCAACACAGTCACACATCACAATCCACATGCACCCGCACGCGATTGAACGCCAAGAAAACAGGTGGCGGACAGAACCCTAGATGTATAGATATTGGTTACAACTCGATAATATTTATACAACGTTAAGTACGAATACCTCTGAAATGCACGCACCACAGCTCACTTTCAGTATTATGATGAACCCGCTGAGCTTAGGTTCATGTGATATTTTTCATGACACCACATTTATGATGGGATGTACTACCTTTGAACACACCCAGAAAGTTACGAGAAGCTGAGAGCTTATGCAATTCTCTTTGAAGTAGCGGAGAATCGCACTTTTCACTTAGGTGAAGTCTGCTAATTATTTATCTGAGGTCTTATTAATCAATTTTATCTTTCTACGAGACTCAGAATATTCCATTTCGTCATTCAGTATTATTGAAACATTTTGGAGAATGTTTTTTCGCTTTAAGGTAAGGTAATATCATTGCAGATACGCAAATAGGAATGTAAGTAGTCGCTCAACGACTTAGTTTGACAACTTGCTTCCACGAGGAACGCAGTTCCTGGCACTACGTCTGGAAAATCCGCCCTGTTGAGGCGTGTTATTATATCCGTCGCTTTAGACGTGGCAAACAGTCCGCTTTTCAGCGTGGAAATCATTATCAGGTGCCATCGAGCACATGTGTACTACGAATCACTGTTGTTGATGTGCAGTGATCAACACGAATTGATAAGTGAAATTATTTGGCAAGTATTTGTGAATTTACGAAAATCTGTAGCACCACATTTTTACACCCACGTGATTGTGGAGGGCCAAGAGCCTGGTGCGAAATATACAGGAAAATGTGATATTATTTTTAAACAAGTGTAATTATAAAAGTACATTATACATAAATTGCTACGGTGGATTTATCCATAATAAAATGACGCCCATTTCACGGATGCCACGTGATAGAAAAAGTAGCGTCTGTACACGTGTGGAACCGCAGATCAGTGCATGGCCGTTAATAAATTGATATCTACAAAGTGTAGAGGCTGTGTTACCAGTTATATGATTAAAGCCTGTGATATCTACGAAGAATACTGTAATTTTCAAGTAATAATGATGAACTACTTTTCCTATACTACCGACCACGTGTTCAACTTTTTCAACACCATGTTCGAGTCGGAGATAATGGGCTAATACCATTATGGCATGAGGGAGATGTCTCGGATGGGACGAGCATGATTATGGAACTTCAAGAACGTCGAACGAGAAGGAAGGAACCGAGGATGCCTTTCCTAGGCATGTCTAGTCCATTCACGATGTCAACTACAGGGACAGACCGAACCCTGGTCTTTGGGAGAGCCAAGATGGAAGTTCTGATGAGGACGATGCCAATCCTGAAAGCCAGAGGTGCTTTTGTTCAACCCTTGTCGTTGGACAGAGAGCTAAGTGTGGGCTCCTTCATATCGTGAGTTTGTACAACCCTTCTTTGTTCTAGTTTTTGGTGGTATAGTTAGATTAGTGTAGATTGTGAACCAACCGAACTTAGTGACAACCATTTCATAGGTAGGGAATGTAATTAGTCTAATTAGATGTCATTTATTACAGTTATTGTGAGTCACCCTTGGGTTGGATATTTTGGTCAACCCTGGTGCAGCTTGATGGACGTCGTAGGACGCCAATTTCTGCCTATTGCTAAACGTGACTGTAGTCATTTTGAGACTACTTTGTTTAACCCTATCTGGGGTGATTTTTCAAGTCTTTGCAGACTCTAGTTATGGCAATCTGATGCCATAGTCATGTTTCTTTAACTGCACTTTTTGCAGCCAGTCAATGTTACGCCCCTGACTTCGTTAGAGTAGCCGTATCATTTGGGTAATCGACTGTAATTACCAGTTTTGTAACTGCATTATATTTCATTAGAGATGAGCTCAGAAGCCATCCAGGTCAAGTGTGGACCATATAAGTAAAAGGGATGTTTCGTTGTTGTCCAGCATCGAACCCAGTTCCCAACGTATCATTAAGCAAGTCCAGCAGAGAGTGGAATTTGCGCCACAATTATTATTTTGTTAGTGTCAAGTTTGATGACACGTATTTATTTGATGTTGATACAAGTAACAACTGAAGTGTATTTTATCTTTGAGAGCAGAGAGCTCCAGCAATGAGTGACATTGCTACCTTTTAAACGTCTTTGATGTGAAAGACAGAGTTATATGATTATATCCAGATTTATAGCGTGCTTTTTATGCACATATTCTTCGAGGTTTATAACCTATGGTAAAGGTATTATTATGAGGCCAGTTTTACTGTTATTTTCTTGCTTAAATTGCCGGCCTAGCTTGTGTGTTGTGTCATACAGCGCAGGAATCTTGTAGCCTGCAGCGACACGAACAGGTTTCTGAATATCTTCCCAGCGGCCGTGTGAGAGCGCATGCTTCTAAGTGAGACAGACTGATGTTAACATAGGACAGAATGCTTTTAGCATTCACTTTCCCTTTCATTGCATTTATAGCTTATGGAACTCAGTGTCCGTTCTTGTATCTGCTCATATGTTCTGTAGATTGTCATTTGTTAGTTAAACGCTGTTGCGTGTACCGTTGTTTTGACGAGTACAGTTATGTCAGGTTTCTATAGTACGTTGTAGGCTAGCCCCGTTAGGGAGGTTTTTCATATATGAAGGTATTTTTGTGTACCATGTCCGGGATTGTTCCCGTGGACCAGATGTTTAGGGAGGGTAACTGATTGTGTCCAGGCCCGTCCCAGAGTTATTGAACGCGAGCTGTGCGCCGCTGGTAACTTGTGTTATTGTGTGTCCGAGTTGTTATTGCTCGTTGATTGTATTCCGACTTTTGAGTCGAGGTCTTTTGGCAGAGATGATCTCAAGGGAGACGCTCCGTGCCAAGGCTTGTCAGTATTATTCGCCATAAACCAACGATAACCTAAACCGACATCTTAATAATAAAACGCATAATTTTGATAAACAAAAGATAACTAACGAATACTTTCTATTTAACCTTGTTCATTTGCATTTGGAACCTGCTGACATAGCCGTGCTAATGAAGGTATTTCCTGGAGGAAATGACTTTAGGACAGATGACAATTTTTGTTGTGACTGAAGCTTGCTCGAACCTTGAGTTGGAACTACTCAACAATGGTGTGAAGGTAAATTTGTAGGTTAGATTGGATTAACGCTCTATCAAGTTTCAATGTTCACTGTTAAGTGCCAGCAACAGTGCCATATTTACTAAATAAAGTTGGAACTACCCGACAATGGTGTGAAGCTAAATTTGTAGGTTAGATTTGATTAACACTGTATCAAGTTCCAACGTTTACTACTAGGCGTCAGTGACAATGGTACCTGTAACTAAAGTTGGAACTACTCGACAATGGTGTGAAGCTAAATTTGTAGGTTAGATTTGATTTACGCTGTATGAAGTTCGAACGTTTACTGCTAGATGTCAGTGACAATGGTATATTTGATAACCAAACTTGGAACTACTCGACAATTGTGTGAAGCTAAATTTCTAGGTTAGATTTTGATTAACGCTATATCAAGTTCCAACGTACACTACTAGGGGTCAGTGACATTGGTATCTGTTAACCAAAGTTGGAACTACTTGAAATTAGACTTGGTATGAGTTCACAAACGATTAAATTAAAATACTCTACTAGAACCATTAACTGTAATTTAATTAATATATTTTTCTTTAACTCTGTTTTATCTTTTATTAATATTTATGATTTCTTTCTTTTATAGGTAATTTGGAAAGTGACCATCATGTTCAAGTGCACTGATTGTAAAAAGCAGTTTTCAAGATCTGACAACCTTCAACGTCAGGCAAGTACAAAACATAATCTTAAAATGTTTGCGTGTAGTCATTGTACTACGACATTTAACTGGCAGGATAATCTTACACAGCATGTACGTTTAAAACATATCAGTTCAGCACCATTTTCGTGTACAGTTTGTGAACTCGGTTTTCCCGGTGTAAAGCGATATCAATCCCACATGGTTTAAGTGCATGGTGAACAACAGGAATTAAGAACTGCAAAACCATCAACTAGCACGGAACCTTTAAACAAATGTGATGCTCAAATGCGTAAACTTTCTCAAGCTTGTGAAAATAGTTGTACAACAAAAAGAATGAAGAATGGTGATCCTTCGATAACACATTGTGATATATGTAATATTGATATACCTTGTTCAATGATTCAGGGACATTTGCGCAGTATTAATCATAAAAATAATGCTTGTCAGGAAAATTATTCTGCGAATATTCAGAAAATTGGCAGTGTGTTTAAAAGTCGAATTGCTAGTTATAGACTTCATAGTAAAGAAAAATCTCAAAGTATTGAATCATTTTTACAGGACGTTAAACCTAGTGTGTTTGGCTTGGTAGATACTGTTTTAGTAGAGCATAAATCATAGAAAATGAATTTTGAACTCTTTGGGCTGTATGTTAAAACTGGGAATGAAGGTGAAATTATTGATATCAAATCCTTTAATACAAAAATATAATTGTTAGCGAATCAACTAATATCAGTGATATATACCAAGATATTTCAAGTGCTATCATTGTGAAGAGTGAAGAGTTCCAGGAAAGGGAGTCAAGCTGGGCGTTGGTTGAAGTACTTTATTTAGAAACCAACATGAATAAATATAACCCCCTTCGAGCATCATCATATATTGATTTGCCAGTATGGATCAAACGTAAGAAAGCTTGTGTAAACGTTATGAATAGTGACCATGCATGTTTTGCGTGGGCTATAACCTCAGCTCTCCATCCAGCAGTGGACCATCTGTATAGAACATCATCTTATCCTCACTATTCCTCAGTGTTAGATTTAAAAGAAATGGAATTTCCTATGGAGATAAAAGATATTAAACATTTTGAAAAGCAGAACAATGTAAGTATTAATGTGTATGGAATTAAAAACAAGAGTATAGTAGGTCCTCTATATTATACTCAGGAAAAAAGGATGCTCATGTTAATTTACCATACATAACCGAAGGTGAAAAAGCCCACTATTGTTGGATAAAACATTTAAGTAGACTTGTTCGTAGTCAGCTGTCGAAACGTAATAATAGGAAGTGGTTGTGTGATGGCTGCTTGCTATATTTTAGAAAAGAGGACCAACTAACTCGACATCAACAATGGGGTTGTAATCATGTTTGTACGGTATTACCTACTCCTAAAAATAACATTTTAAAATTTAAGGACTTTGAGAAGCAGCTTCGAGTACCATTTGTTATATATGCTGACATTGAGGCTTTGCTTAAACCATTAAATACATGTTCATCGACTCCAACCAAACCTCTTACCAACACTACTCACATTCATGAACCTTTTCGCTTTGCATATTATATTAAATGTAGTTACGATGACTCGTTAAATAAGTTTGAACTGTATAGAGGACCTGATGCACCTAAAGTTTATATGGAAAGACTTGAGAAAGATGCTATCCGTATATCCTCTATTTTAAATACTATCATTCCAATGGAGCCACTATCATCCTCACAGCAAACGTGTTTTGAAAGTGAAACTTATTGTTTTATATGTGGTGAATGTTTATATACAGATAGGGTTCGCGATCATGATCATTTAACAGGAAAATATCGTGGTGTTGCTCACCAAGAATGTAATTTAAAGTATAGAGTAACTAAATTCATTCCAGTCATTCTACATAACGGTAGCAAATACGATAACCACTTTATCGTTCAAGAATTTGGAGCTTCAGATGTGAAAATTGATGTGATTCCAAATAATAAGGAGCAATACATATCGTTTACAAAATACGTCAAAAGTGACAATAAAAAAAAACATAAAACTACGATTTTTAGATTCATTCCGCTTTATGCCAAGTAGTCTCGATAAACTTGCTAGTAATTTAAAATCAGATCAGTTTCGTGAAATTCAACGTGTATTTCCAAAAGAAGATGATTTTCATTTGATTCGTCAAAAGGGTATATTCCCTTATGAATATATTAGCTGTCTAGATCGTCTTGAGGAATGGTCTTTACCACCAAAAGATGCATTTTACAGTTCTTTAAACACAAGTCATATCAGTGATGAGGAATATTTATTTACATGCACAACGTGTATGGACACAGTTTGAAATTCAACTTTAGGTGAATTTTCAGATATATATTTGAAGACAGATGTGTTATTATAAGCAGATGTTTTTGAAATTTTCGGAATATTTGTATGAAAACTTACGACCTTGATCCTTGTCAGTATTTTACTGCTCCTGGGTTAAGTTTCAGTTCAATGTTGAAAAAGACAAAAGTAAATTTAGAATTGATGACTGATATAGACATGATTAATTTTATAAAATCATCAATTTGCAGTGGATTAAGCCAATGTAGTGGGCGATATTCTAAAGCAAATAATAAATACATGCCTAGCTACAATCCTTGTGAAGAGTCAAAGTATATTGTCTACCTTGATGCAAATAACCAATATGGTTGGGCTATGAGTCAATATCTACCACAGAAAGATTTTCGCTGGCTGACACAACCTGAAATTAATGTTACATGTTAACACTTTAAATGGTAACGATGAAAAAGGATATATTTTAGAGGTAAATCTTGAGTACCCTAAAGAGTTACATGATGAACATAATGATCTACCATTTTGTCCTGAGAATATGAAATCTCCGTACATAACATCACGAACAAAAATGTTAATTGCTAATGTAAATGATAAATGTAAATATGTAATACATTATCAAAACTTGAAACAGTGTCTACAGCATGGATTAAAACTAACTAAAATTCATCGTGTATTACAATTTCATGAGTCAGCATGGCTCAAACCATATATTGATCTGAACAATAATTTAAGAACACTATAAACAAATGCCTTTGAAAAAGATTTTTATGTTCGACCCTCACTATTATGTGTCAGATAACTGTATCATAATGATGGTCATTATAACACTGTTTTCCATTATGATACAGTTTCTCCAGCCAATCAGAGCTCGTTCATTGACCAATTAGGTAACGATAACTTCGCGCATGCGCTCAAAATCCAACATGTCGGACATAAACACAACATCGAACTATAATAAATTACCGACATGGAATACCCACCGTCCATATGTTCGCGTAAATAAACTGGCGAATATGAGACAAGAAATAGCACTGTACCTTAAAATCACCAACACTAATTTCTACACAGCGCATTGTCTTCAAATGACTGCGGTGACAATATTACTGAGGGACGGCTGATGTAAACATATGGCTGCATATGGCATTGCGAGCCCTCAGAGCGCATGCGTCGGTCGTTCAAAGCTCTTGAAAGACAAAGATATAACACCCAACGCTCGCTCTGCGATCACAAAATTCCAGTAGCTGACTCTCAACAGATATTTATGAATATTTATGTTAAAACATATAATAAAGTTATAATTATCGTCGAACATAAACAGTCGTATGCAACTCGCCTATAATGGTAATTAAGACACTCGTATGGAAATTATAAAACTCGCATACGCTCGTTTTATAAAAAATACTCGTGTCTTAATTATAGCCATTATAGGCTCGTTGCATAATGTACTATTATAAACTCATGAATAATAGTGTTTTTGGAAAGACTATGGAGAATGTTGATAAGCGAGTTGATGTAAACCTGATAACAAAGTGGGAGAATGATGGTAAAAGGTATGGTGCGAGCAACTTAATAAGCAAGCCCAACTTCCATAGCTGTTCAATTATTCATGAGGATTTAGTTGTAATACAAATGAATCGCCTTAAAGTAACTTACAACAAACCCATGTGTATAGGTTACACCATTCTCGAATTGTCAAAAACACTTAAGTATGAATTTCACTATGATTATATTAAGAAAAACTTTCATGATAACTCCACTATACCGGTGGCAAGTCCGGGGCCCTATTCGCACGAAATGGGGAAGGAGGAGTCGGAGGAGTAAAACCTCGTTAAAAAACCTAGGTCCAGCTGACCAGGCTGGTAGTACCTTGTAAGGGTCCCTTGCCAGTGTTACGGTGAAGTCCTCAACGGCATTGCTGGTGGAGCGGTTGAACTGCGGTACAGTAATAATGGCGGAAGGGGCCTCCTTGTGCTCGGGAGATTAGGAGCAAAATGTATATGGTCCACATATATCAGGGTAGCGTCTGTCTCAGATTGAGCGGCTACAAACAGCGTCTATTCCAGATTGGGCGGCTGATTTTAATACTGGGAGGCCTACTACCTCATCAGTTATAACCCCGCTATCCTTCGGGATAGCCTTTATCAATTCTTTTCTTCACTCATGATGGAAACACAAAGTATTGGATTATATACCCCAGGTGGTAATTACCCGGGTGGTAATAAATCCACCTCCACGTATTGTGGAGTTAGTAGGCCTGCGGAGTCTGAGGAGCCTGCAATGTCATGTAAGAAGAAATATATTATGTACTTAGCAACACTTAACATAAACTCACTCCTTCAGATAGGAAAACTAAAGCAAACATGGGATGTTCTTGAGAAACATAACATTGTCATCGCTGCATTGCAAGAAACACGATTTTGTGATGAAGAAACTTTTGAGTCTCAAGGATTCAGAATTTATAAAGGAATACCTGGCACAAGAGTTACACAGAACATCCCTCATCTTGGTACAGGTTTTATAGTCCACAAGAAAGCTGTTGAGTCAATGCTCGATTTTACATCATTCAATGGAAGACTATCCACATTGTCATTTAGATCACTTAATAAAGCCTACACCGTGGTCAATTTTCATGCACCGACGAACTTGTCAAACAAGAAAGACCGAAAGCAAACTAATATATTATGGGAACAATTAGAAGACGTGATTGACAATATTCCAGCGCATCACACCACCATCCTACTCGGTGATTTTAACGCTCAAGTAGGAAGAGAGAAAAAGTTTAGGAATATAGTTGGAAACTTTTCCGCACATAAACGAACAAATAAAAATGGCGAACGGCTGATTGACACCTGCAAAAATAACAACCTAGTTCTGAAATCTGCTGCGTTTAAACATCTTCCTCCGAAAGCAAAGACATGGAGACATCCAAATTCACTTATGGGTGAATTTCAACTGGATCATGTTGCAATATCAAAAAATCAGATCGTGAAATCCAAAATGTGAAGGTCCTGCGTAATGCGAATATAGATTCAGACCATTATCTGTCCCTTATTAAAATGAAAGGTATTCCGTTTAGGAACAATAGAGTGAATGTTGAAAAGGGAATGAAAACGCAAAAGTACAACATCGGTGGTCTGAAGTCAAATAACACTTTTACGGAAACACTCCACAACAAACCAAAAGATGGAACATGGTCTATTTTAAGGAACGCCATTGTTACTGCGGCTTCGGAATCCATTCCTCTTGATAGAACGCACAAGCACCCTTGGTGGAACGAGCAATGTGATCACGCAATAGAGGAAAGAAGACAAGCTTGGATCAAGTGGAATAACAAGAAAGACGATGTGAACCTTGAGAACTTTCTCTGCATCAGGAAAGAAACTTGTAAAATTTTAAAATTGGCAAAAAGAAATTTCGACAAATCACAAATTATTCAAATTGAAGATGATTTTCAAAGACACAAAACAAGGGATTTCTATCGAACTTTTAAGCACCAACTGTCCAAATACGTCGCCCCTACTCTTCACATCCGAGGATCTGATGGTAAACTTAATCTCAATAACAAAGACTGTGCTAAAGCCTTTGGAGAATATTTTGAAACCCTTTTGAACACGGACATACCTACTGAACAACTTGCTTTCTATCCTAGCGTTGCATACCACGACAGCTCACCACCCTCTGTCGAAGAAATAACGCAAATCATTAAGGGGCTAAAAATAATAAGGCCTCTGTGGAGGGTAGTTTTGTGGCTGAATTAAGGAAATATGCAGATAATAACTCCATCATTTGTCTCCAGAAAACCATTGAAGAAATATGGCATAGTGAAAAGTTGCCGGAGGATTGGACTTCCGCCATCATTCATCCTATACATAAGAAAGGGGATAAATCCGACCCAAATAATTATAGAGGTATTTCACTGGTATCGGTAACGTACAAAATATTTGCAAGGGCTCTTCTGAACAGAGCAGAACCGATATTAGACCGTCAGTTAGGAGAATATCAAGCAGGTTTCAGGAAATCAAGATCCTGTCCTGAACTAATTCATAACATTAAGACCATAATTTCCTACTGTATGGTACGATCAAAACCTTATGTTGTGATTTTTGTGGACTTTCAAAAGGCTTATGATTGCATTCATAAAGACACAATAATTAACAACTTACGTGAGTTTGGCCTAGACAATAAATCAATTAATTTGTTCAAAGCCAGCTTAGAAAACACCATTTCTAAGTTCAAATTTCGTGGTGAATTGTCCGAATCCTTTGCAATCAAGACTGGCTGTAGACAAGGTGATCTGGGATCACCGATGCTGTTCAACTGTGTCTTGGAAAAAATTATAAGAGAATGGTTAACAATCTTACCAAATAATTATGGTATTCGAATTGGTTATAAAAAGAAGACCTGAATATAAACTGTCTCGCTTTTGCAGATGACATTGCTTTGTTCGCTAATACAATGGAAGAGGCCACTGACCAACTTAATAAACTACAAACCATAGTTGCTAAAACTGGACTTAAAGTGGCCTTCCATAAAACTAATTTTATCACAAATGTCAAAGATGCCTCAAAATTCATAACGATTGGTCTGCAAAAAATCAAAAAAGTCCGAAAATTTTAATACCTAGGGGAATGGATTACCCCTAATAATTCAGAAATAGCTGCCATTGAGAGCAGATGTAACATATTGGAAGGTGCCTTTCAAACCTGCAAAAACATTTACAAAAGTAAAAGCTTGTCCCGGAATGTCAAAGTTTGTCATTATAACTCAGTAATTAGGCCGTCAGCACTGTATGACGCAGAATGCTTACAGATGACAAACAAAGGTCCATTGAGAAAATTAGAACTTAAGGATCGGAAAATTCTAAGGAAAATATTAGCACCTGTTAATGATAATGGTACTTACAGAAGAAGACATAACAACGAATTATTTGAACATATAGAAGATTTGGTGAGTGGGATGAGAAAAATGAGAATGTCTTTCTTTGGTCATTTGGAGCGAATGGAGCATCATCGACTTTCATATCGAATCCACTCATCAATATCTAAAAAAATTCATATTGTAAATGGTCGATGCAAGTTAAAAAGGACCTAACAGAAGCTCGAATCAATCAAGCTCTGGTTTGGGATAGGAACGTGTTCAGAAAGGCGGTTAAATCAACCAGTAATCTACACCCTTTAACATCTGTGATGCCTCGCCCTCACTGCAAGTGGACGGAAGTAAGGAGAGCAGAACATTCGTCAAGAATGAAGATCTACTGGCAGACAAGAAAACAAGCAATACAGTGATCATATGAGTGAAGAACATCGTGGTCCATTGATGGCCGAAACGTCTCAAAAAATCATGATAATGCAAAATTACTCTATACAGATACAGATTCTTTTATTTATGAATTTAAAACTGATGATTTTTATGAGGATATCAAAACTGAGCTAAATAGGCTTGATACAAGTGACTATCCCAAGGATAATAACTACCATTTACCTCTAGTAAACAAAAAGGTTCTAGGAAAATTTAAGGATGAATGTGCTGGTGTTGTTATAGACACCTTTGTAGGTACAAAATCTAAATCATACAGCTATATGACGAGTGATGATTTAGTAATAAAAAAATTAAAAGGAGTAATGAAGAATGTTGTTGGTAAAGAGTTAGACATAAGTGATTATAAAAAAGTCCTCTCGGCACGCCGGAAGGCGGAGGTAGATTTCACCGGACAAACTTGGGGATAGGCAAAATAGGCAGAATATGCAGATTTTCGTAGAAGGATCAGACCTCATTTATTGCGAGAAGGTATTTTATAATTGGAGCTTAATTAACTTTGTTTTTCGTCATTTTATGCTTATTTTAAACATTTTATTGTCTTATGGGAACGGTAACCTTCTTGTCATTTCGGGTCCATTTTTATACTTGTGGTCACACTATCCTTATGCAAGGTTTCGACACTGATGTGTAACTATGTAACGGTCTGTTACTTCTTCACCCAAAATTATATCTCCCGCAGAGATTTTGGTTGGTTCCTCAGTTTAGGGTCTGCGACAACGCGGTCATGTAACCCCGTGTACTTTGGGATGGCTCTATTAGTCTGTAATTCAGGTAAGGACTGCAGACGGTCAATTTCAAGCAGTAGTTCCTAATGTTGCTACCAGGTACTACCGTCAACGACACCTAGCTGTGAACTTGGTCACTAGATGCCACCGCAACCAGCAACTCGCAATGAACGTTGGAACTTCCCCTCCAAAGGAATGCATACTGAGGGATTTTAGCGCTCTTAGAAAATCCGACGACTTCGGCCGGCTTTGAACTCGCGACCTTGGGCATAGACATTCAGCATGCTACCTGTTACGTCACCGAAGCCGCTTCACACTTAGATGTAAATCTGAATCAGATCTCATGCAAGTGCGTTATCTTGGCAACGTCTGATGGCACATCCCTCATCAATTTAGTAGTGTTGCCATGGCAACCACTGATAGGTCTTGGCATTTTCTTATAATTCCGAAATTATTTTTCTCATCCCTTGGCATAATGGTGGGTTATATCAAAAATTCTTTCAGACAAAAGTTTTAGGTAATTATTAGGGGTATATTGTCCATTTTGTACGGTTTTGATATTGTGCCTATTAAGAGAGATATGATTAATGTTTCCCGAAAAACCCACTTTTTCCCACCCCTTTGGTCAATGGTTGGTGCTATAAAAAAACTCTTCAAACATAAATTTCTGAGCTTTATCCGACACATAGTATGAACTTGGAACGGATTCGATATATCACATATTAAGAGAGTTATAGCAATATTTCACTTTTTCGAAAAAATCCCCCCATTTTCACCCCCTTCGACCGATTTAGCCCAGTAACGAACTCGACCGAGATTTTATAGGTATACATATTCGGTAAAAAATTCAAAGTGATTGGTGCAAAGTTACGGCAGTTATCGTGTCCACAATAAACTGATATATATACTTATACATACATAAATTATATATAACTTTTGAACTGACGGTGGTTTTGGGGTCTGGGGGATGTGAAACGCGAAGATATGTCGAAATTTTCCGGAAGTCGAAACATGGTACCCATTGCAATAGTTAGCTTTCTAATGAAATCTACCTCTGGTTGGTTCCTCAGTTTAGGGGCTGCGACAACGCGGTCATCTAACCCCGTGTACTTTGAGTGAGTGTAGAATCGGTCTGATACACGGTGTGAATTGTAATGGCTGTATTAGTCTTAATTCAGGTAAGGACTGCAGACGGTCAATTTCAAGCAGTAGTTCCTAATGTTGCTACCAGGTACTACCGTCAACGACACCTAGCTGTGAACTTGGCTACTAGATGCCACCCCAACCAGCAACTCGCAACGAACGTTGGAACTTCCCCTCCTAAGGAAAGCATACTGAGGGATTCTAGCGCTCTAAGAAAATCCGTCGATTTCGGCCGGCTTTGAAACCGCGACATTGGGCATAGACATTCAGCATGCTACCAGTTACGTCACCGAAGCCGCTTCCCACTTTGTCAGGCGGCTTCGGTGGCGTAGTCGGTAGCAAGCTGAGCTTCTATGCCCAAGATAACGGGTTCAAACCCGGCCGAAGCCGTCGGATTTTTAAGAGCGTTAAAAATCCCTCAGTATGCCTTCCTTCGGAGGGGAAGTAAAGCCGGCGGTCCCATGTCATAGATTTATGGCATGTTAAAGATCCTTCCACTAATTGCACCTGTGTGAAGCTAAATTGGATAGGTTAAGAATGTATACAACGCTCTTAGGTTTCTATGTTCGTTGCCAAGAGCCGACTGCGGCGGCGTCTAGTAGCTCATTTCTGAACTTGGCCTCGTAGTCGTTGACAGTGGCGCTTGGCGGCAAAAGTAGGAACTATCTGAAAAATTGTTAGTTGCAGTACTTAAATTAACAAACAGATAACACACACTAATACAGTCATCACAATTAACACCGGCTATCAGACAGATTCTACACACACCCAAAGTACACGGGGCTACATGACCGCGTTGTCGCAGCCCCTAAACTTAAGAACCAACCAACCAACCACTTAGTCAGATGGAAATACTGAATCTGATCTCGTGCAAGTGCGTTGTCATGGCAACGTCTGATGGCCCATGCCTCATCAATTTAGTAGTGTTGCCATGGCAACCACTGATAGCTCTTGGCATTTTCTTATAATTCCGAAATCATTTTTCTCGTCCCTTGGCGTAATGGCGGGTCATATCAAAAATTCTTTCAGACAAAAGTTTTAGGTAATTATTATAATTATTAGGGGAATATTGTCCATTATGTACGGTTTTGATATTGTGCCTATTAAGAGAGATATGATTAATGTTTCCCGAAAAACCCACTTTTTCCCACCCCTTTGGTCAATGGTTGGTGGTATAAAAAAAACTCTTCAAACATAAATTTTTGGGCGTTATCCGACACATAGTATGAACGCTGAACGGATTCGATATTTCACATATTAAGAGAGTTATAGCAATAATTCACCTTTTCGAAAAAAAAAACCATTTTCACCCCCTTCGACCGATTTAGCCCAGTAACGAACTAGACCGAGATTTTATAGGTATACATATTCGGTAAAAAAATCAAAGTGATTGGTGCAAAATTACGGCAGTTACCGTGTCCACAAGAAACTGATATATATATATACATATATACATAAATTATATATAAACTTTTGAACTGACGGTGGTTTTGGGGTCTGGGGGATGTGAAACGCGAAGATATGTCGAAATTTTCCGGAAGTCGAAACATGGGACCCATTGCAATAGTTAGCTTTCTAATGAAATCTACCTAAAACTGTATAGTCAGTAACCCACCTATATTATATAAGAAAATGTGTGTATTTAGAAGTAAAAATCATCAGCTACATACCAATATGCTGAACAAAGTTGCTTTAAGCAATGAAGACAACAAACGATTCATTATACCCAACACATTTGATACTCTTGCTTGGGGAAACCGTCGCATTGACAACTATTACTTTACTTAAGTCTAATGTTCACCATATTGTATCATTTGTAGTGTGTGTTCTATATTGTGATATATTTGTAAAACTGTGTGTAGAATGTATAATGTTAGGCTACTGTAGTTTTAGTTTAAAATAACACACTTTACTGTAAACATTTGCTTTTTATATTATGGTTAAAGAAATTATTTTAAAAATGTATAAAATGTGAAAACTGAACAAGACAATGTAAAAAATGTTAAGTGAAAATTGTAAATATCCATTTGTGAAAAATAGTTAAAAATTAATTTTAAAAAATGTACAAAATGTAAAACTAAACAAGGGCAATGTAATAATGTAGAGTGGAAATTGTAAATATCCATGTGTGAAAAAATGAAAAAAAAACATGAAATGACTATCACCATTTTAAAAATTAAAAGACATTGTGATCTGGTAAACCTTGTTTTTATTTCACAACAAATAGGGCTTTACAAAATAGAATACAGAGAAATGCAATTGCTCAATCCTTTGAATATTCATGTCCACTCATCAGTAACTTTCCTTTAATAGTACTAATAACAATGAGGGCCGCCAACCTTTCTCCCACTGAGGCATCACAGGATGTCAAACGTTGTTTAGCTTTTTTCAACAATACTTTATCCGCCACACGTCTTTATACAGGAAGTCTATGGCGATAAGAAAGGTCATGTTCTTTGCACGCTTGATCCAAAGGATCAATAGGTATATCACCACGTTGCAAACGTTGGTTCAGATTTGTTCCAGGACCACAAAAACGATAACCAGGAAAATGGATTTCAAAAGGCAAGTATTGAATGGCTTTGTCAATGACGCCATGACCAGTACAAGTTTGACATAAGCTTTTCCATAGGTGGAGTAAAGGTTTGATTTTCCTCTTCATCTGTAGACGATGCTGATGTTGTTGCTTTTTCTCGCCATCACACCCGTGGAATGAGGAAACAAAGTCTTTACACTGACTTTTATGACCGTGATAGAGTTTGACCAGCTGGCAAGTAGCACACTGTCGCATAGAGGGTATTTTTGCCATGGCCACTTGCTTATGGTGATCATAATCTGTACGTGGTTGCAATTCACTTAACACAGGGTCTTGAGTCCATGGTTTTGGTACATGTTGCCAGATTTCTTTCACTGCATTTGCTGCCACATAATAAATGAACGATTTTGGTAGAGCCAATAATTCTTCTTTGGTAAAACTGTCTAGTTTCTTTTTACACACAAAGAACTTTCCAATCGCTTTACCGATAGCATCTCCTTTCTCCATGGTATAATGTAGATGTTAACACGTCACTTGTAGGAATCTCACTGGTGTCATTCACAGGTAAACCTAGAGTTTTAATTTTATTTAACAACTCACAGAAGGCATTGGTGGTTAGCCAA
This sequence comes from Meconema thalassinum, assembly GCA_946902985.2. Lineage (NCBI taxonomy): Eukaryota > Metazoa > Arthropoda > Insecta > Orthoptera > Tettigoniidae > Meconema > Meconema thalassinum. The sequence continues at coordinate 798,040,349 of OX336388.2, read as the reverse complement.
TGAAACAATTGCCACACCTGTGCCAAGGCTTTAGGTGTAATGTTGTCACAGGGGCAGCGGTCCATGAGTGTTTGCAGCGAGGGACAGCCCAAGTCCATTAAATCGATACATTGACAGTAAGACGCCAAAAATGGTTGTAACCATTGACGTTTTTCCCTACCTTTCACAAATACCACATGGGCAGAAGACATGTGGGCTTTCATGACCATGTCCAGGTGCTTATATGAAATGGTTCCTTGCTTCCAGTCTAGTTGCATATGAAGTTTCAATCCACTGGGTTAGTTTACGTTCTTTATCACACAACAAATCAAACGCATGGGGTGGTTTAAACACCAAATGGGTAGCTTGCGATATCCAAAAAGTGGAAAAATCGATGATGGCCACTTCTTTAATTATAAATTTGTTATCTCCAATTTTAAACCCTTGACAGTCGACAATCAGTGTACGCATTATGTTCACTCTTGTCTGGATCAAGTCCAACTGACCACAGACTGACTATCGTCCAGTAAGGTGTACCAATGGCATTTACTCACATTCCATTCTAGTAAAAAAAACACTGACTAGTCACTATTGAGGTTAGGGTATGACAGGGGGCATAAGAAATAATAATATAACAAAAAACAATTTTTATTACATTATTTTATTAGCATAACAAGTTTTACATTCTTTTGTCATTTTAGGATTGGGGCGGTACCAATTCATACAACAAAAAAGTATTTCTTGTTTATAGCGTCCATAACACCGATGATATCCCAATGTCTCCAAACTGGGTGTTTTTTACAGTGAGCTGCTCACCGAAGCATCGTTGACACCATAAATTCCACATGTATCATAACTTTTTTCATCACTCAGAGGCACCAGTTAGGGGTAACTTGAATGACAGGGTATATTACCCACATCCATTCTACACAGGTAGGGGCAGGTGGGTGACCAGCGCTGATGTTCTTTCATGGGTTCATCACTTTCTTCACATTGGTCTATGATTATGGGACAAAACACACATTTCACTACATCTCTTGTTTTTAATTAATAGAATCCAGCAGCCGCCAAGGCTTGAGGGTTTATAAAGGACACAGGCCACGTTGCAAAGGTCTTGAAACGTTGTTCCTCAGATTTTAAATTCATAGGTGTGACGTCTCTTGTTGCTTTAAAGCAAGGCATGACTGAGCGGCTTGACATGGGTTGACTTGTTATTTATACACTCGTCACTTGGTTGGACAGTGGATAATAGTTGACTTGTTTGTGATGAATAATCAAACAGTAAGCCGTCGTATTGGCTGGAACATTATCATGCGTTTCAAAATATAGTCCAATGTCAATATTGGATGGCTTGACAGACTCTTCCAAGTAGGAACAGTCAAAGAAAATCAGTGGCGCCCTTGTCTTAAAAGCTTGGGGTGACAACATGGGGCAATTCTCTTTTTGATAATACGACCATCTGAATTTAGAAAACAAGTCGTGCAGGGGGCCAAATTTATATTTTGAAAAATCCAAATCCAGTCCTTCATAGGGAAACACAGCACCGTTGAGGAAAAGACGTTCATTTCTTAATTGCAGGTGATCAAATTGTGTGGCATCTTTGGTTTGTTGATACTTGCGATTTGTTTGAAAACCAACTATCATGTAGAGAGGTCTCTCTGTATAGCGGGCTGTTTTTACAGACCAACTGTGTGTGTTGGTGGTGGGCAATAACGGGTACTCATCGAGTGCCCAGCTTCTAAATTCCATGGGTAGAGGCATATCTCTCTTTACCATTTTGAGTATGTCCAGTTTTTGCTATCGTCAAGGGTTACATGGGGCACTTTCCATAGCATGCATTGTAGTTGAATTTTTGAATCTATGGGGGCATTGTCGGCTCCCTTGAGTGCATTATTATCCCTCCTGTCTCTCACCAAATAAAGCACTTGCCTTGCGTTCACCACAATGCGCTGGTGATTTTCAGCAAAGCCTAAAATCAGTCTAAGAGGTAAATAACCAGTAAAGGTGCCATCGGTGTGTACCATCCAGTCATTGGTCGAGTCAGGGCACCAACCTGCCATGCAAAGTGTTTTAGCTTCTTCCTCACTATAAGAGGGATATAGTTTCATGACACTGGAAACACCCACATTTCGAGTGCTATCCACCACGATATCGTTAATGACATACCGCACCTCAGAAAACAGAAAGGCGAAAACATGGTTGGCTAACTTGGATGTAGTGGGTGTAGAGCCATGGCTTTGGTAAGCCGGCCTTTAATCTGAATAACACTTTCATGCGGTAGGGTGTAAATATCTTGGTTGTTGATAACAAATTGAATTTCATCATTGTTATTGAGTCCAGGTGTTTGAGCTTGATAGGAATGGAGATCAATTCTTACCACCCCTGGTAGCTCCTCGATGTGGTACGCTACCTTTAGGATAGAATTCATCATGGGGGTTGACGTGGTAACCCAAATGCTGTAAAATCTGCTTGTCCTTAGATGTTAACGTGTATTCACGTGGAAAACAACTAACACCATTCCTAGACCGTGTTGTTGCTTTATATAAAAACTTCATAGTGGCTTTAGCACTAACTTGTAAGTCACTGGCGTGGTAGAATCTAGATGAATGAGTTGTTGATCTCTATTGATCAGTCTTAATGTTATATTACTAATACTATCGACAGCCACAGAATAGAACAGCACCACTGGAGGGTTTTCACGAATAATATAGCCATTGGGCGATATTACAATAAAGTCATAAAGCGTATGCGATGGTTCTTGATTGGTGTACACTTGGCAAATAATATTACACGCCACCGACACGTGATGGTCCTCAATGAATTTCACTTCATGGTCTGATTCATGTTTTTGTTGGGCTCCAACACTCGTGGTTTAAATACTAGTAATGGACCAATGGAATCAGGGTGTGTTTTAAAGTCAATTTTGAATGTAGAAAAAATACTGCAGCGATGAGTGTTGGTATTTCCTACAAGTTCAAACTTGCGCGTTCCATCGAGAAATGACTTTAAACCATATTCATTGATCAACACCACATAAATGTGTTCATAAATATCGTCTATCGTATATCCACCAGAGTTCAGGGTGAGCACACGATCATCATAGTAAAACTTGTTGTTCACATTTTCACGTATGTTGTATATTCGATTGTACGTTTCAAGTGAAACAAGTCCCAAACCATAAGGTCTTTCACTCAATTCGATAGACGGGTAAAAGTCTAGGCTGACTTCAGGTCCTCGTCCATGCGGTGTAAACGTCTTACTTTCCGCCAACATACTGTTGACGTTTTTTCTTATGCTACGTCTTATATACAAAAATTAAACAAAAACGTCCACACTGTTGGCTGTTAAACGTTTGCTCACGTTTCACATTATAATATATCTTGATCCTGTTTCCAAAATAGGTCACTAGTTCTATAGGCGGGGGCAAATTCCCAAAACTTTCAAAGTACCATACAGTGGATCCCTCTTTGACATAAGCTACATAATGCGTTCCTGGTCCTCGGTGATCATCCAAATTGACAACAGCGCATTCCTGTTTCCAGGGTCGTGGGGGTAATTGGTTTCGCATAAAAACACCTCGAAAATGAGAAAGCTTTAGTTGTTTAGCATAGCTTTTCACTTGTTCATGGGTCAGGGCATGTCTTGCTATGGCTGAGGTTAATTTCTTTTTTAATATTTCGAAGTGGTGAAATCCCAAATCCTTGTTGATAAAAGGCTGGCTTTAAATTGGCATTTCTAGCCCCCATAGCAATGGATTCCATCATTTCATTGTGTCGCTGACTTTCTTTAAGTTGTTGTTTGCCCTGCTTCGCAGCTTTAATGGTTTTCGCCACTGCACGGCACCGCCCAAAAGTGAACCCAGAGCAGCCAGACCAGCGAATAATGCAGGTAAAAATCCCGCTCGTTTGTGGACGGGAATCACTCGCCCTTGTTTTGAATCCTGTCGCCGAAGTTTTGGAATAACATGTCTCTGTGCTGCTCGAAGGGCTTACGTTATGGTCAATACATTATTCTTTCTTTTTTTCTTTCGCAAGGGCTTGTCCACGAATGTCTTAAGCCCAGGCTTTGCCAAGGACAGATTCTTATTTTTAGTCTTTCTAGTCTTTCTCACCAAATACCTTTGTTTTAGCATGATGATGATGACCAACAACTTTTCACAAGAAAGTTTAAGTCACAACTAACGTCAGATTGTTATTTCATGGCTGTATATTCCAATTCCACATAAAGTGGGAAATCGTTTATGGTTTTTGCCGCTTGCTTTTCATCCCACGTCAACATGAGATGAAAGGATAATTCGTCTCCTGCATTGACCATTTCATGGTTATGGACCAACCTCCTATGACCATTTATCTCTATTTGTAAATGGTTCTCAACAGGTGTGGCATATTTGATGTGAATGGTTCCATCATAGTGTAGTCGATAGTGGCTTAAACCCGAAGCAAGCACATAGGTCAAGTGCTGGTCATGAACTAGCGGTACATTGTTTCTTTCATTCACAGGTTTTACATTTGTCAGATACACTAAAAATACAGATGGGATAAATTTATAAAGCCTTTTCATTTCATAGGTCACGTAACGCTTGGTACAGACATCGTCTTCGTCTTGTGGGTCTTCCACGTGAATAATACGATGGTGATTAGCGCTGTAGCCATCCACCGTAAGCTGAGGCACTTTATCATAAAACTCATACACCTTGTTATCCACATACTTTTTTGTAGTAACGTCTGTAGACACTTGAGGATGTTTTACATGGGTTAACCGCTTTCCTTTAAAGTCATATTCTCCTTGTTTTGTGCGTGGCATTACTGACCAATCCACATAGTGTTTATTAGCAGGATCTGTTTCTTGTTTAGGATCTTGTATGAGAACAGACCTAGCTTTGGCCATCAACGCACGTCCAAAGACATCCATCGTCAACCTGTAGTACGAGTCTACTGTTTCTATGACAAGGCTCGGTGTGATGTATATAGACAGCCTGCTAGCCTCTAAGCCTTAGTTGAAATGACGATAATTAAGCAGCAAGAGTCATTCCCCGTGGGGGACATGGTTTCCCATCTCTGTCCCACATCACGTGAACAACGCCATGGATCCCTGTTTCCATCTTCCATTCGCTGCATCATTGAGGGACCTTCCGGCTGTGGAAAGACCAATCTTTTGCTGACGCTTATTACAGCGCCCAATGGTCTGCGTTTTCAAAATATTTATATTTTCGCAAAATCTCTCTACCAACCCCTCTACGTGTTTCTGGATCAAGTCATGTCTGGATTACAAAATGAGAATATGGGGTATTTTACATTTTCCACGCAAGAGAATGTTATTTCACCGGATGAGGTAAAGCCTGATTCACTCATGATTTTCGATGATGTATCCACTGAATGACAAGGCATCATCCAAAGCTATTTCAGCATGGGTCGTCACAGACATATCGATTGCTTCTATCTTGGACAAACGTATTATAAAATGTCCAAACAGTTGATTCGTTACAATGCCAATGTCATTGTCTTATTTCGTCAGGACGAGAGGAACAGTCGTCACATTTATAATGAACATGTGAATCCTGATATGACCTTTCAAATGCTTACTGAATTGTGTGCCAAGTGCTGGAACAATCAACGTCATGCCTGTTTAATGATTGACAAAGTGAACTCAATCAAGGACGTTATCGCTTAGGGTTTGATCATTTTATTGCTATTTAAGGCACTGTCTCATTCCCTCTGAAGTCATGTGTCAAGACACCATGGCGTTAGCAGAGAGTCAATTGAAAAAGCATATTATTAGAGCAAAAAATACTATTCGTAAAAACTTTCGTCAATTGAAACGATCACGTGCAGATCATGCTTTGTTTATTCAACAACATTTAGCCCCTCCGCTAAAAGCCATGTTGAAACCCTCTTTCAAGCCATCTGAAACGCTACCCACCGTTTCCAAGCCACTCAGACGCTGAGGAAGAGGAAGAGGAACAAGAAGATTTGACTAGTGTTAGCGAAGTTGAGGGTGAGGAGGAACAAGAGTTTACACCTCAAAAAAGGCCTCACCCCTCACAGAGTTTTTAAGAAAAAAGAAATCCTTCGCCATGGTCGAAACACCATGACCTTCCTGATCGTCTAAGTTTTCACAAGGCTTGGCCACCCCTCAAAATAAGACTCAACTGAAAAACATTTTAATAAAATATTATGGATCAACACTGGAACCCCATTTCACCGATTTATTTATTCGTAAATCAGATACCACACATGGTGTATGCTATGAGGATGATAGTTTTAAAATTGGGGATTCATCGATTAAATTTGCTCGTACTAAAGCTGACATGAAAAAGGTCAACTATAAATTGACACCAAGACTGTGAAAGCTGCTATACTCTCGGACCCCCTCTTTCCAAGATTATACGCCAGAGGACCTTGACAAATATAACTCCATTTTATTGGACACCCATGCCCACAAAAGACAGTATGATCCCACTCAACAAGTGAATGCCAATATATCTCAAAAATATAAAATACCATTGCAAAAATGTTCCCCACCAGTCAAAGTGGTCGTCGTAAAGCTTCCGCTTCGGGAGTGACATTTAAACCATTAAATCCCCTTGTGGATGTTACCTACTGGCACAATCCCAATAAGCTCGTCCAGCGACTACAGCTGTTGCACGCTTCACGTCAAGCCGGCCATACCGGTCACGATTGGGAAATTCAAGAAATTGAAGAAGAAATTCGAAATGCCAAAATTATTGTTTAAGCCTTCACCCATTAAAGTGGGCATCGCTCATGAGTTGCATCGTCCAGCTAGACATATTCAATAATCTCACCATCACTTGAAGTGGCTTGTTGCTGTTTCCTTCTAGTGGGCTCAAAAGTGCAATGGTTTCTTCTCTCGCAGACATGTGTAAGGTATACCGGTTATCTGCAAACAAATACATAAATAAAATCATTAATTACCTAATCAATAAATAATTGCTTGTAAATATTTATAAATCAATAAATATATAAATGAATAAATAAATACCTACCTCAAAACAAGGTTAAGTATTTTCCACCTATACCAAACTGTTAAACAAGACCATGTGTTTCACGCAACGCAGTGTGTTCAAAGGTAGTCAGCTAAGTAAGAGTGGAAATGATAACGACATGTCTTTATACATGTTACGTTGCATGTATAATCATTTTTTTCCCTCGCTTGAACATTCTGTTATCGTGCACGTGGACAGCTAACGTCCAAGGTGAACACCTGTGGCAGGACAAATTTCACATGAACTTGCATTTTGTCACGTACACAGCAAACAGGATGTAACTTGTTTAGCGTACATGTCATCTCACACGTGTGTGCATGCATTTCGCACTTCTCTGCCACCAAGGTTGTCAGATTATTTAACCTTCAAGCGTCTTTGTCATTTTCCATTGCAGCTGTTGTGAAGTCAGATCAGTGCATTCCAATAAGCTCAAATGACATTCGCATTCTGCTAGTCTGTCCCCCCTCCCCCCCCAGCAAGTATGCTTTCTGTACTCGCTTCAACCAACATAGAACCAAGTTCTCATCACCGTTTACACGTTAAAGGCTCTCTTCAGGGGTAAACTATCAGAAAAACGAACCCTCGCTCTGTCATAAACCGACCCGCAGAAATAGCGATTGTTCTATTGAGCACAGCCACCGTGGACAGCGACAGGTTCGTTAAAATATACTCACCCAGCAGTATCGTCTCTCTCAACAACCACGCTTCATGAACATTATAAACAGGTAAAGAAAAAAAAGTTTTTTTCAAAATGTATGGCGTTAGGCCCTTTGCGAATTTTTTTGGAAAAAATATCTACCACATTCGAAAGGGGGCGTTAGTCAGAGTCCTAGGACACCTCGTACACGTCTCTAGCGTTATTGGTTTGCGAGATATGGCAAAAAGTGTAAAATCATGGTTTTACCTCAACATGCTTTTTCATTCCTGCTCAACACGAACATCCTCGGCAAGAGGACAACGCGACGAAAAAATGACACCTCGTACAAGTCTCTAGGCTTATTGGTTCGTCATATATCAGCAAAAATCACAAAAGACACTTGTTTACCCCAAAATCGAGTTTTCAAATTATTTTTAAAAATATAACGAGAGGTCCATAGCAAAGAGGACGTCACCCCGAGTCCTTGGACCCTTCGTACACGCCTCTAACATGATTGGTTCGAGAGATATAACAAAAGGTCTAAAATCACGTTTTTACCCCAAAAAAACATGTTCCCAGATTTTCACCGTTTCGACACCTACATTCCCGTAAAGAGCGCAACGAGACGAAAAAACGAATCCAAGCACGCCCTCCTTGTATTTGCATGACTCCTTCCATTCCAAGGTCGCAGGGGCTCACAACTTGCTAAGTGTAGCAGCTCTCTCACTACCACACTACTGTCAGGTTTTTATCCTAGAGACTTGAAATTTATTTTGGGGGTAGAGGGCGTAGGGACCTTCCATTTATGTCAGACAAATGTTTTGTCGAGTTCCTAGTTTCCAACATATAGGATTTTCAAAATTCGAGTGTTTTCAAAAAAAACTAAAAAATAAAAAAGTTTTATTACAGAAAATAAAGGACATAGAGACCTTTCGATTGAACCATGGCACAACGTTCTACCATGTTTGGTTTTCAAACTATTACCTGCTTTCGAAAACATACATTTTTAACAATTTTTTAAAAATATAACGAGTGGTCCATAGCAAAGCCCCCGTCAGCTCGAGTCCAACGACACCTCATTTGTTAAAATCCGACCATGGGTCCACGAGATATGAATGAGCAAAACGTGTGTACTAACTTTTTGAGCACCTTGTGGGTTAGAAGCACAACTACTCCACTACTGCCAATAGATGAATCTACTCGTGCGCTACCTATTGTAAAATGCATGTTCTAAGCCAGAAACCTTCCCAGAAATGTACACCCACGTTTCATCGCTATCGGACGAATGGTATATGAACGAATACGGGCCTTTGTTGAAACGCTTCGCACGTCGTCGCTCATTTGTTGAATCTACTCGTACTCTACCAATATTGTAAAATGGATTTACTAAGTTAAAAACCTTCTCTGGCGTGTACAGAACAACAATTCAAAGTTTCATCGCAATCGGATGAATGGCATATAAACGCTTACGGAATTTTGTTTGAACGATTCGCGTGACGTCACTCATTTGTTGAATCTACTCATGCGCTACCAATTGTAAAACAGATTTACTAAGCCTGTAACCTTCCCTGGAGTGTCCTCAACGATTCACCAAAGTTTCATCGCAATCGGATGAATGGTATATGAACGCAATTATATTGAAACTACTCGCGCGCTATCTATTGTAAATTGGGTTTATTATGCCTATAACGTTCCCGGGAGTGTGCACAACAACTCAGCATAATTGGATCGCAATCGGAAGAATTTTTATGAACGCAACACCATCACTCATTTGTTTAAACTACTCGCGCAATATCTATTGAAAATTGGATCAACTACGTCTATAAATATCCCTGGAGTGTGCACAACAACTCATCAACGTTTCATCGCAATCGATGGATGGTATTTGAACGAATACAGGATTTTGTTGAAACGCTTCACATTTCGTCACCCATTTGTTGCATCTACTTTTGCGCAAAATATTAAAAAATGGAGTTGCTAAGTCGAAAAACTTCCCTGGCGTGTAAACCATAACTCATCAAAGTTTCATCGCAATCTGATGAATGACATATGAACGCATACGGGTCTTTGTTGAAATGATACACGTGCCTTCAATCATAAGATGATTCTACTCATGCGCTACCTACTATAAAATGCATGTACTCAGCCAGAAACCTTCCCTGGAGTGTACACAACGTCTCACCCAAGTTTCATCGCTATCGGATGAATGGTATATGAACGCATACGGGACGTTGTTGAAACGCTTCGCGCGTCGTCACTCATTTGTTGAATCTACATGTGCGCTACCTATTGTAAAATGGAATTACTAAGCCAGAACCCTTCCACGAAGTGTACACAACATCTCACCCAAGTTTCATCGCTATCGGAAGAATGGTATATGATTGCATATGGGACTTTGTTGAAACGCTTTGCACGTCGTCGCTCATTCGTTTAATATACTCGTGCGCTATCTATTGTTAAATGGATTCACTGACCTAGAAACCTTCCCTGGAGAGTACACAACATCTCACCCATGTTTCTTTGCTATCGGACGAATGGTATAAGAACACATACGGGACGTTGTTGAAACGCTTCACGCGTCGACGCTCATTTGTTGAATCTACTCGAGCGTTACCTATCGTAAATTGGATTTACTAAGCCTGAAACCTTCCCTGAATTGTACACAACTTCTCACCCAAGTTTTATCGCAATGGGATGAATGATATACGATTGCATGTGGGACTTTGTTGAAACGAATCGCACGCCAATTTGTTGAAGCTACTCGCACGCCATCTATTGTAAATTGCATTTACTACTCCTACAAATTTTTCGGGAGTGTGCACTACAAATCACCAAAATTTGATCGCAATCGTATGAATTGTATATGAACGCATCGCCTTCAATCATTTGTTTATACTACTCGCGCTATCTACTGTATTGGGAAAAGGATTAATTATGCCTATAAACCTCCCGGATGTGTGTACAACAACTCACCAAAATCTGATCGCAATCGGATGAATGGTTGTTGTTTGAGTCTTCAGTCTATTGACTGGTTTGATGCAGCACTCCATGCCTCCCTGTCCTGAGCTAATCGTTTCATCTCTACATAGCTACCACACCCTACATCCGAGGCAATCTGTTTAACATATTCTTACCTTGGTCTACCCCTACAGTTCTTGTGCTTGACCCTTCCTTCCATAACTAAGCTTGCTATTCCTGGGTGTCTTAGTATGTGTCCCACTAACCTATCTCTTCTCTTCATTAGCAGTCGCCAGAAACATCTCTCCTCTCCCACTCGTCTTAATACCCCTTCGTTTGTAACCCTATCTGCCCATCTGATCTTCATCAATCTCCTGTAACACCACATTTAAAATGTTTCAATTCTCCTCTTTTCCGCTGCACCAATAGTCCAAGTTTCACTTCCATAGAGCGCCACACCCCAGACATAGGCTTTCCAAACTGACTTCCTAATACCAAAATCTATATTCGATGTCAACAGATTCCTTCTCTGTAGAAATGCTTTCCTTGCCTGAACCAAACTTCTTTTTATATCCTCTTTGCTTCGTCTATCACTGGTTATTCTGCTTCCTAAGTAACAGAAGTCTCCTACTTCCTTCAGCTTTTCACTTGCCAATTTGATCTCCATAGAGGTTTCTGATTTATTTCGGCTGCATTCCAGTATTTTTGTTTTACATTTATTAATTTTTCATGATGAATTCTTTCCGTAAGACGTAGTCAATACCATTCAAAAACTCATTCAAATCCTCAGGCTTGTCGGCCAAGATGACAATGTCATCTGCAAATCTCAGAGTTGAAGTTATTTCTCCTTGAATCTTCACCCCCACTTTCAATTTTTCTCCAATTTCCTTCATTGCTTGTTCAATGTAAAGATTGAAAAGTATGGGTGATAAGTTGCAGCCTTGACTTACACCTATCTCAATACCAGTTTCTCTCTCATGTCCTTCAAATCGAATGACTGCTGTCTGGTTTCTGTATAGATTGTAGATCACCCTCCTATCCCTGTACTTTATTCCAATAGATTTCAAAAGGTCAAACAATTTAGTCCAATCTAGGTTATCAAAAGCCTCTTCTAAGTCTAAAAATGCCACGAACGTTCTCTTATCTTTCCTTATTCTACCTTCCAAAATTAGCCTAAGACGTAGTACAGCTTCCCTCGTTCCTACATTTCTCCTGAAACCAAACTGGTCTTCACCCAACTCCATTTCTATCTGGCTTTCAATCCTCTTGTAAATTATTCTAGACAGGATCTTTGAAGCATGAGTAATCAAGCTGATTGTACGGTAATCTTCACATTTGTCAGCTCCCACTTACTTTGGTATAGGGATGAACACATTCTTCTTGAAATCAAGGGGTACCTCACCTGTCTCATAAATCCTACACACCAAGTGAAATAACCTGATCAGAACTTCATGTCCTATGCAGCGTAGCAACTCAATCGGTATATCATCTATGCCTGGTGCTTTGTTCCTGAGTAAATCCTCTAATGCTCTGTCAAATTCTGATCTCAATATTAAATCTCCTTTTGAATCCTCATCAATTTCCTCCTCCTTTTCGCTTACACGATTCTCAATCTCCTTTCCCTTATACACGCATTCTATGTAAGCTTTCCATCTCTCAACCTTTTCTTCCCTAACTCTTAGAGGCTTTCCAATTGTGTCCTTAATATTACAGCACTTAGTCTTCTTTTCCCCAAAAGTTTTCTTAATCCTTCGATATGCTGTGTCTACTTTTCGTAATTTCAGACAATTTTCTAGACCTGCACATTTCACTTTCAACCATTCTTCTTTCGCTTCCTTGCACTTCTTGTTAACCTCATTTCTCAGAAGTCTGTATTTTGCTTTCCCTTTTCATCTCTTATATTCTAGTGTTTCCGCCTTTCATCCATCAATTCTAGTATATTCTGACTGATCGATGGGTTTCTACCTAATCTTTCTTTCCTACCAATGTTTTCTTCTGCGGATTTTATTATTTCATTCTTCAAATTTGTCCATTCGTCTGCAATTGAAGTTTCTTTAGGGTTTTTCATTAGTCCTTCTTATATACTCTTCTTGAATCTTTCGTTTACATCCTTTATTTTCAGTCTGTCTATTGCCCACCTTTTTGGCTTTTGACTTTCCTTGAGTTCTTCAACTAAAATCTGCATTTCATTACAACCAGATTGTGGTCAGAGTTTATGTCAGCACCAGGATATGTTTTACAATCCAAAATCTGGTTTCGAAACCTCTGCTTGACCATAATGAAGTCGATTTGGTAACGCCCTGTTTCTCCTGGCCTCATCCATGTGTATATTCTTCTATTGTGGTTATTGAATAAGGTGTTAGCTATGACCAACTCATGCTCGGTGCAGAATTCCATCAGCCTGCTTCCTAGAATATTCGTTTCACCTAATCCGAAATCTCCTACTATCTTCCCTTCTCTCCCTTTTCCTACCACAGCATTCCAATCTCCCATTACTATAACATTATCATCACCTTTGATATACCTCAGAATTTCATCTATTTCTTCGTAGACCTTTTCAACATCCTCATCATCAGCTTGACTGGTAGGCATATAGACTTGTACCACTCTGGTGCACGTAGGTTTAGTATTGATTTTTGCTACAAAAATCCGTTCACTATATTGCTCATAATAATCCACCCGCTGTCCAAGTTTCCTACTCAATATGAGATCAACCCCTGCTTGGCCATTGTTTGATTTAGTGCTAATGACCCTATAGTCTCCTGACCAAAAGTCCTGTTCTTCCTGCCAGCGCATTTCACTAATCCCAACCAAATTCAACATCAGCCTATCCATTTCCCTTTCTAAGTTTTCTAACCTTCCACTTCCTAGCAGACTTCTAGCATTCCACGCTCCGATCCGTAGAATGTCAGATTTCCTCTTTGTCACTTCTGTGATGTTAACTCCCTCTCAAGTAGTCCTCACTCGGAGATCCGAACGGGGGACTTGTTTACCTCCGGATTGAAATTTTACAAGGGAGGAGGCCATCATCACATGTAATTATGCACAGAGAGGTGCATATCCTCGGGAATAGCATTACGACTGTACTTTCCCGTTGCTTTCAGCCGTGCAGCAGAACTCAGTGTAGCCATTATTTGGCTTATATTATCAATATCTTAACCGTCTATTAGACTAGTAATGAATTGATTTATTCTGAATGGCAGTTACTACCATTCAGAATAAGTAAAGAGCATTTCTACTAACAAAAATACTAACCTTCTACTAACAATTAAATATCAAACTTCTACTAACGAAAAATAATACTAAGGTTCCACCAACAACAAATACTATAACAGTCTGCCACCAGGCACACTCACATGCACCCTCACACATCACAGTCTAATGAAACAATGACCTATAACTAGTAAACAATGCAATGCCACCAGACACACTCACACACCTCAGTCTACTAAAACAATGGCATATATCTAATAAACAAACTAACTACATACTTACAACTAAAACTAACTGGACGTCGAATGGCATCTTACCCCATTCGAATTATTTGTGTTGGTTATGGAAGAAAACAAGAAGATGATTGAGGACTTGGAAAGGAGAATGAGAGATAACACACATTAATACAGTCATCACAATTAACACCAGTTATCAGACAAATTCTACACACAAACCCAAAGTACACGGGGCTACATGACCGCATTGTCGCATCCCCTCAACTGAGGAACCAACCATTTCTGAAGTAATTTCATTAATTTATTCATTCATTCGTTTACTTTATTTGCAAATGGGGGTAATGGTTTACGAACGCATAAAAGACGAACAGACAGACATCTCTATATATATAAGAATGAAAGTTTGTCTGTTTTTTTCTGAATTTCTACGGAGATTTGCGTTATTTACGCGTTTTAGACTGTTATATGACGGATGCGCGCGAAAATGAAATTTTTGTCTGTCTGTCTGTCTGTCTGCTTGGTTGTTTGTCTTTGGACAATTTTTTTTGTGTCCTTATAACTCGAGAACGGCTGAGTGGATCAACGTAAAATTTGGTACAGATATCCTTCAGAGGCAAGACACCAATCATTGATGTAACCCTTCTCTGTACCTCTCATAAAAGGGGGTCTACCCCCTTAAAATACATGCTGAAATAGGCGTAGAAGGGCGAGACAAAGCTCATTTTCAGCCCCTCAATGTGAGAAACGAAACTCGGAACCACATTTTAAGGCCCTAAAACCAATAATTTTTGAGATATTCCCAGAAAAAACAAGATGTTCAGTAAAGAACATATAGCCTACTTTCTCCTAAATGCATGGGTATTGTTATAACTCTTTGTCCTTTTCAAGGAGTATGATTGAATGTTGGTTGTTGTAGCTTGTTGAAATACAACGTGCTATAGGGATATTAAACATGAATATGAGGTGCCCTTTGCTAGTGCTACCTCTGTACCAAATTTCGTTCAATTCGGTTTCACCGTGTTTGAATTGATAGGGGGAATCGATTTGCACACATACTTGGCCACCATCTGCAAACTATTGGGCTGATGTTCTAGCAGTTTGGTCAGAATTTGTTTCCCACATAAAGATATGGTGTTGCAAAATTTGGTAGAGACTAGATTATTAGGTTGGTCGTAATTACATTTTAGCTTTTAACATTTGGGTGACAGCGATTACGTTTCCGTCAAGATAGCGGTGATATAAAACATGACACTGAGGTGCCATTTGCTAGTGCTACCTCTGTACCAAATTTCGTTCCATTCAGTTTCACCGTGTTCGAATTGATAAGGGGAATCGAATTTCACACAAAGATGGCCGCCAACCGCAAAATATTAGGCTAATGACCTATTAGTTTGGTCAAAGGATGCTCCCTCCATAAAGGTATGTTGTTGCTAAATTTGCTAGAGATCGGATGATTAGGCTAATCGTAATTTGATTTAAGCTTTGAACATTTGTGTGGCAGCCATTACGTTTCCGTCAATATGGCGGCGATATAAAACATGACACTGAGGTGCCCTTTGCTAGTGCTACCTCTGTACCAAATTTCGTTCATTCGGTTCCACCGTGTTCGAATTAATAGGGGGAATCATTTTTGACATAAAGATGGCCGCCATCCGCAAACTATTAGGCTAATGACCTATTAGATTGGTCAAAGGATGCTCCCTCCATAAAGGTATGTTGTTGCAATGTTTGGTAGAGATCGGATGGTTATGTTAGTCGTAATTTGATTTAAGCTTTAAACATTTGTGTGGCCGCCATCACGTTTCTGTCAATATGGCGGCGATATTAATCATGACACTGAGATGCCCTTTGCTAGTGCTATCTCTGTACCAAATTTCGTTCCATTCGGTTTCACCGTGTTTGAATTAATAGGGGGAATCGATTCTGACACAAAGATGGCCGCCATCCGCAAACTATTAGGCAAATGACCTATTAGATTGGTCAAAGGATGCTTCCTCCATAAAGGTATGTAGTTGCAAAATTTGGTAGAGATCGGATGGTTATGTTAGTCGTAATTTAACTTAAGCTTTGAACATTTGTGTGGCCGCCATTACGTTTCTGTCAATATGGCGGCGATATAAAACATGACACTGAGATGCCCTTTGCTGGTGCTACCTCTGTACCAAATTTCGTTCCATTCGGTTTCACCGTGTTTGAATTAATAGGGGGAATTGATTTTCACACAAAGATGGCGGCCATCCGCAAACTATTAGGCTAATGATCTATTCATTTGGTCAAAGGATGCTTCCTCTATAAAGGTATGTTGTTGCAAAATTTGGTAGAGATCGGATGATTAGGTTAATCGTAATTTTATTTAAGCTTTGAACATTCGTGTGGCTGCCATTACGTTTCCGTCAAGATGGCGGCGATGTAAAACATGACACTGAGGTGCCTTTTGTTAGTACTACCTCTGTACCAAATTTCGTTCCATTCGGTTGCACCGTGTTCGAATTAATAGGGGGAATCGATTTTCACACAAAGATGGCCGCCATCCGCAAACTATTACGCTGATGACCTATTGGTTTGGTCAAAGGATGCTCCCCCCATAAAGGTGTGTTGTTGCAAAATTTGGTAGAGATCGAATGATTAGGTTAGTCGTAATTTGATTTAATCTTTGAACTTTTGTGTGGCCGCCATTACGTTTCCGTCAAGATGGCGGCAATATAAAACATGACACTGAGGTGCCTTTTGTTAGTACTACCTCTGAACCAAATTTCGTTCCATTCGGTTGCACCGTGTTCGAATTAATAGGGGGAATCGATTTTCACACAAAGATGGCCGCCATCCGCAAACTATTATGCTGATGGCCTATTGGTTTGGTCAAAGGATGCTCCCCCCATAAAGGTATGTTGTTGCAAAATTTGGTAGAGATCGGATGGTTAGGTTAGTCGTAATTAGATTTAAGCTTTGAACATTTGTGTGGCCGCCATTACGTTTCCTTCAAGATGGCGGCGATATAAAACATAACACTGAGGTGTCCTTTGCTAGTGCTACCTTTGTACCAAATTTCGTTCAATTCGCATTCACCGTGTTCGAATTGATAGGGGGGGACAGACATTCAGCGTACACACGCTCACACACACACAGACACACACACACACACAGACTCACACACACACATACACACACACACACAGAC
Source organism: Meconema thalassinum (assembly GCA_946902985.2). Classification (NCBI taxonomy): domain Eukaryota; kingdom Metazoa; phylum Arthropoda; class Insecta; order Orthoptera; family Tettigoniidae; genus Meconema; species Meconema thalassinum. The sequence goes on along the minus strand of OX336388.2, from coordinate 798,023,145 downwards.
TCACACACACACATACACACACACCGACAGACACACTTTTTTCGCCCTGTGTTGATCTCATAAGTCTACTTTCATTTTTTGCAAAAATCGAAAGTAGGCTAAAAATCATTTAATACAATAATGAAAGGAAGCTAGCCGGTAACCATGGCAACAGAAATTCACAGGTCCATCTATTGCTGTAATATAAGACGCAATACAATTCCATTTATTACTTTACTGAGATAGTTTGCAAACGGCTAGAAGGTTATAACGGAACCAAACTAAGCTGTAAAATTCATCAATACATATAATGCGCTTAAGGGGGTCAAGGGGTACTCTAGAATTTTTTCACGCGATTTACACATGCTGGTGTGCTACGGAAGGTCTATTATATCCCTATCCCTATATTGTTATATTATTATTATAATTAATATTATTATTACACTACGGAAAGGAAGACCCCAGAGGACTGGAAAAAGGGAATAATTGTCCCGATCTTCAAGAAAGGTAGTAGAACAGAATGCAGAAACTATCGGGGCATAAAACTGATGAGTCATTGTGCAAAGATGTTTGAGAAAGTTTTGGAAAGGAGAATTAGGACAAGGATAGAAGGAGGGATGAAGGAAGAACAACATGGCTTCAGAGCAGGAAGGTCCACAGTGGATTTGACTTTTGCTGTAAGGCAGTTACAAGAACAGCACTGTGAGTATGGAACAGATCTACTGATGGCCTTCCTGGACATTGAGAAAGCATATGACAGTGTATGCAGAAACAACGTATGGAAGTCCCTGGAGGATAGAGGAGTAGAAAAATGGACTATAAGGAGGATAATGGAGATGTACAAGGGAAGCGTGAGCTGTGTGAAAGTGGGAGGAGAGAGATCGGACTGGGTGGAACAGAGAAACGGCCTGAAACAAGGAAGTGCACTTGCACCGTTACTTTTCATTGTGGTGATGGATGACATAATGACCCGAGTGGGACAAGTAATTGGGGAAGGAAATATGAAAGAAATGGTGTTAGCGGATGATTTGATGATTTGGGGAAACAAGGAGGGGGAGGTACAGGAACAGTTAGAAGTGTGGGAAGGAATAATACAAGGATATGGGATGAAATTTAGCATAAATAAGAGTGAGATAGTGATCACAAAAAAGAAGAAGGAAAGAATCACAGCGGGAATAACAATTGGTGGGGAACAGCTGAAGAAAGTGGAGAGTTTCAATTATCTGGGAAGCCTGATACAAGATAATGGATGAAACTATAGAGAAAAAATGAGCGGGGGAGACAGGCAGAAGCATTCCGGAGGAGTGTGAGAAGCATGTTATGGAGCAAGGATGTCCCTCAAAACAGAAAAAGATCATATATCGGACGTTCTATGCCCCTATCCTGACGTATGCCTCGGAGACCTGGGCTATGAAAGGAAGGGAGAAGAGCAAAATACAGGCCAGTGAGATGAGGTTCTTGAGAAGCAGTACTGGAGCTACAAAGATGGACAGAATAAGAAATGAGAGGACCAGAGAATTAATAAAGGAGGAACCATTACGGGATGGTATAGAGAAATCTAGACTTAGATGGCATGGGCATGTAAAACGAATGGAGGATAAGAGGATACCCAGGAGGATACACGAGACGAAGTGGGAAGGAAAGAGACCGAGAGGAAGACCGAGAGACAGGTGGCTGAAAGGGATGGAAGAAAGCGTGAAGAAGAGAGGAGAAGACTGGACAGGGGTGGAAGCTGAGAGATGGTGGGAAGACAGAAGACGTTGGAGTGGCCTGTGTTCCAAACAGACCCGGCCAACGGCTGGAAACTGTGCAAGAGGATGATGATGATGATACTACGGCCTACAACGACGAGACAAAGCTCATTTTCAGCCCCCTGGTGTCAGAAAAAAACCTCGGGGCCCCTAAACAGTCGTAAAGGGTCCCCGGAAACTACATTTTAATGCTCTAAAACCAAGAGTTTCTGAGATATTCCCAGAAAACTAATTTCATTTAATAAACTAATGAAGGAATGCAAGCCAGTAACCATGACAACAATGTCTCAAAAAGGTACATCCAACTTTCCATCTATTTCTGCAAGAAGTAATGCCACTCCATTTATTAAATTTCTGTGAAAGTTTGCAAATGGCTATAAGGTTATCAAGGAACCAACAAAAACTGTAAAATTCATCAATGCGCTTAAGGGGGTCAAGAGGTACCCTGGATTTTTTCACAAGACTTAAACGTGCGATGTATCGTACAGAAGGTCTCTTATATCTTCAAACAGCAACATTATTTTCAAAAATTCCTGAATTGAAATAGTTTTTTTTTTTTTGCTTTTAGGAATTTGGGCCATTGGAGGCTAAAAAACCTGAATTTTCATGCACCACAAGCCTTTATAATTTATTAAAGGGGTCTTCCTCTGGATGCGCACTTGACACAACAGTGTGGGTCAGTTTTTATGTGACGTGAATTGCATTTCGTCTACGAGGTTTTCAATTTTATTTTCACGTTAGGAAGTACACGTTAGGTAAATTAGTTTCAGAGCATATTTCAACTAATCATTTATCTTTGTCGACAAACAGGTTCCAAGCCCCTAACCATTGCAACAGTAGCTCAATTGATTACGTCTGGTTATTAATACCGACGACCGTTCGAAGAATGGGTACTTCTGCAAGTTCCTTTATATATAAGATTGAAGACTGGAAATAAGTCGATAGGATTATTTAAGAAATTATCAGGAATTGTTTTCCGAAGGTAATTAATGTCCGAAGACGGAATTAATTATATTCATGTCCGAGCCATGGTTACGCGCCATTGAGGAAGGAAGCGCTGGTGCTAGAAACGGGCAGAAGGTCGAGACGCCATCTTATCGAGGACTGCAACTTGGGATCTTGAACCGGACGGACGTGGGCTGGGAACTCGAGAAATGTCGTGCGCGGGTGATTGAACAAGTGTCATTTGTGGAGGAAGGAGAAATATAGGCGTGTGAAACATTGTAGAATAATCGTGCTTATAATTCATGCGAAGCAAGAAAGTTTTGGTGTAATTTTGAGAGTTTTATGGAATATTTTGTGATAGAGACCAGTGTCCGGGGCAGACAATGGAGAGTCGATATGCAACGAGTAACGTGGTTGTGAAGAAGATGAAAGTGTGAATATAAGTCGTGAAAGGAACTGTGAATACGTGTTGAAAAGTAACATTTTGAAAGGGACACGCTATTTCGAACGTAAATTTTGACTGAGAAATGTTGTGCAATATGACGGTGACGAACATCGTGGACATTTGTTTAGGAGGAACACTTGAATCTTCAGAAGGAGTTATGATTTCTTACTAAATATGCTGAGGGAAATGTGGTCTACATCATGAAAGTAAAAATTCCTACGAGTGGAATAACTTAGGATGACTTGCAGAAAAAGCAAGGTTCACGCAGCTACTTCAAAATGCACAATCTAATGGAGTACATCATGAACTATGACCAATATAAGAAGGGAGAGAGACTACGAGACTTTCCAGAGGGACGAGAAGAAGAACAAGATTGGAAAGGAAATCGGGGATCGAACGAGGAGTCTGTCAGGGAGCGAGCCGATTGCCGAGGCTACTAGAGTCCCCACATTAACTATGGAGCCGTATGCCGGGGATGTGTGGTCTCGAGGCGAGCGGGGGAAGCTGACCTGGGGCTAGGATGTAGGCTTGCGAAACATCGGTCGAGCGGACATGAAAACAGCAACCCGAATCTTGGCGTGTACGAGGTTACACACTCTCCAATGCATGTCCTGTTGAAAGTAAGACAAGCTCTTCATATCATAGTCGCAGTTCGTAGATTGGTATTCTAGAAGCATGCTTATTGTGATCATGATATTTCGGTAGAATTTTGTTCTGTAGAATTGTTTTGCTCAGTCAGCCAGTGATTTGCTTCACCTTAGAAAGTTACTTTTCGCATTCTAGTATGCTGGTTAGAAACAGTTTTGACTGTGTTTGAGATCATCATTACAGGCGAGTTAACTTAGTAGTTAACTGGCGGGAGGATTAGCGGAGTCTTTTGTTCGATGATTGCTGTTGGCATTTGAACATTTTGATGTTTATGCAGATTTAGATTTCGAATTTTTGGTTTTTGAACTTAGCTATTTCTGGATTTGAGTGGGTTTCCAGATGAACAGTTTTCCACGCATTTTACTTTTGCGCAGTTTTTACTTCACAGTATAGAGAATTTTCGGTGCGACGAATTTTCAGTTTTTGGAAAATTGCTTTGGCAATTGTTTGAATATTTAGATTTTTGGAATTACATATTTTTGATCTTCGATGATTTTTCAAATTGTGATTTTTCGTAATTCTACGTTTTTACCATTTTAGATATTATTCTCAATTTAGGAATTTTCACATTTCTGTGAATTTTGGATTTAGAATTTGGGATTCTCATTTTGAAAATCGATTTCATTTTGATTTTTTTACGGATGTTAAAAAATCCTGTATTCAGGTATTTTCAGATTTTGATTAATTTGGGACTTCAATCCTGATTTGATATTTTTCAGATATAGTTAATTATTTTATTGGAAGTGTAAATTAAATTTTCAGTTTTGGGCTTGGGCGATTTTAACGTTGATTGAAAGTCGGTTGCAATACTGAATGTTCAGATGAAGGATTGCCATGAATAATACTTTAAACATGTCATGAATAACACTCTCAACATGTCATGAATAACACTCTTAAACATGTCATGAATAATACTTTAAACATGTCATGAATAACACTCTTAACATGTCATGAATCGAACTCACGCCCTTCAACTTGTTTCTCATACTTTGAGGTGGTTCATTAATGATGTATCATGTGCTATTAACATTTTTCATTACTTGGTTTGCTTCCAAACTCAATTATACCTTTACCCGTCTCACTTGTTGAAACTTTTTGAGGAAGAAATCGGTTATTTCCTTAATATCTTATTCCTTGACTGCTATGGTCAAATATTACGGAATTAATTCAAACTTAGGATGGGAACAATTGTCTAAAACCCACCAATACAACAATTTACATTATATTCTTATAGCAGCTTTATTTAACAAATTTGCATAATTCTCCGTTTTATGGCTACTACATGTTCAGATCTCAAAACCTTTTCATGCACAGCATCTATTGTTTATCTCCCCCTGCGGTCTTGTAAGGGCCGGCAAGGTCGCTAGACTCCCTCCTTCACGCTACTTAGCTTTAAATTTACGACCTAGTCGTCTCTCCATTCATTTAACCCTCGCGATTCCAACTGTTTACTTTCACCCCTTATAGGTGTATGAATGTCCAAGCCCACTCATTAATTCAATTATTATTCCCTCACTTTATTTTATCATTCATTTCATATTCATCATAACCAATACATTTATCTTGAGATCACGACGATTTATAAACTTTTTTAAGGCCGACATTCAGAGATATCCATCATTCCTGAAGTCCGTCTTACATTTTTCATTTCACACATTTACTGGTCGTATAACAATGCTGGCCAATTTTAGGATAGGTTATATGACCTTAGGCTCGGAGAAATCACTAGCCTCCCTAATTGTATCATAACTTGTAGAAACCTTCTAATCCTTCCAGACTTACATGAACATTTTGGCACTGCCTCAGACTGGCGATCTCCATCAGGCCCAGCGGGACTTACGCTGCACATTACAACAATACAATAATCACAGCTATTCCAGTAGGAATTACCCGTCCACTTTGGTTGCAACCCCAATATACTGACCTGGTCAGGACCCTAGCCTGCCAGCAGGTCTCGCCCTCAACACAACGACGACAATATTCCGGCAATTAACATACCTTTTTGATCTCTCGAATATGCATTTTATAGGATAACACATTTCCTAGCTTGATGCTACTCATTTTTCATTATTTATTAGCCCATTTTGGCAATACAACATTATAATAACTTGGACTTTCATCGCACGCTTCAAATTTCCTCAGAAAACTCAACTTGCTTATATCGCGGCATTAATTATTGGTCTTCACTTCGACGTTTTCCCTTTTAACATGGCTTATAGCCTACACACTTTATAATATAATATATAATATATATATAATATATAATATATATAATATATAATATATAATATAATATTTACCACCATTTACTTTACTTCATTACATTGACGACATGAACAACATTATTACTTTCATTATTTTCATTATTTTCAAGGTATCCCAAAGATCCTTTAATTACCGGTATTCAATTCTTTCAACTAGAGCTCATTATTATTATTATTATTCGTTATTACGTATTACTTCAATATTACTTACGGAATGCAATTACTCAATTATTTACTCATTATTCTCGAAGTATAAAAACTCAATACTTATTATTATTATTATTATTATTATTATGGTGCTCATTTCATTATTACTTTTACATTTCACTTGTACGGCATAACTTACTTGCCAATAACTTCGTTATACTCGATTTCTCCTCTCAGATTTCATTTATCATTGTTAATCATTCATTTTTACGGGTTTCAATTATTTTTGCTTAGCACTTTAACACTGATATTCTTACATCTGGCAAACTTATATTTGCGATTTTTCCAACAATTTTAAAGGTTATTCATTCACTTACTAGTGCATTTACTTGGTTATTTTATACATTTCACAATTTAATAATTAGCACATGACACAACATTTAGGATAATGAAATTTCCTACTCATCCCATCATCTGACATTCGGCTCATGACCAAATCTCTGGATGAATTCACCCATCATACTTCTTCGCTGACACATAATTACACATAACTTGACCATTTTCACTTTCTGATCATCAATTTTACACTTGCACACTTTTAAATGCATAATTACTCTGCTTTAACACTATAACACTTAAAAACGCTTATTTAATATTTACACTTGTTCACACGGACCATGTCTCAGCGTTTTGCAATGAACCTTACGACACTGATGATCCCTGATGCGCTCTCTACACTCCGCATCAAACGTGTGACTTCTCCTTCCACGAATCTCCTACTTCTGGTAAGTCTTTCTTTCTTTCTTTCTTTCTCTTAGTCTCTCTGGTATCTCTTTATTGTACGTGGCTTTCCTAATTTGGCCTATTTGCTTAAGGCGAAAATGTTCGTAATCTTTGCCGCCACTTCCTTTCCTACGTCTATCTGTCGCAACTTTTACAACTTTATAGCTTGGCTTCCAGTTCGAAGCCCATATACTTTATATTCCTTTTTCTAGCTGCTATTTCCTAGAATAGTATTTCGTTCCTTTGAATTCGCGTTCCTTGTAATATTTCTGCTCTATGCAATTTCAATATAATGTTCTTTAATCGTCCCTTCTGAGAGTTAATGTTTTCGAACCGCTTTTAATTTGGCGTTACGGAACTTGTTTTCTCTCTACGAATTCACTAATTGTTTTTCGATTTCTAACGTTCTTTCCTTTTCAGTCTCTCAATATAAATGTTCTATAGACTTTTATGATCGCTCAGAGTCCCTATCTCTGGATCGTTTACGTGGTGCAACTCCGTCTAATTATAGCGTAGCGCGCCTCCACTGAAGTTTCAATCGGACTGATTTCTTAGTCTTTGAATAGTATGACTTACACCTAGGTCCGAAATCGAACTGTGTTCTACTGATGAAATATATTCTGATACTCTGACGTGCCTCCACCGAGGTCTTCGATCAACTGATAGACTAACGTGCCCCCACCGAGGTCTTGGATCAACTGGCAAACTGACGTACCTCCCCCGAGGTCTTGCATCAACTGATAGACTAACGTGCCCCCACCGAGGTCTTGGATCGAACTGGCAAACTGACGTGCATCCTCCGAGGTCTTGGAACAACCGATAGACTAACGTGCCCCCACGGAAGTCTTGGATCGAACTGACAAACTGACGTGCCTCCTCCGAGGTCTTGGATCAAACTGACACTCTGGCTTTACCTCAAGGCTTATTTGTTCGATTTGACGCTGAAATTAGTTCCTTACTACGTCGGGAACTCAACTCCTGACTCCTTGCTCCAATCTGGTTCACAATTTATTTCCAGATGTAACATGCATTAACTTTAAGATTGCTTTTTGGCGGAATGAGATTCGTTCATAGGTTAATTTTTAATGAATCAAAATAGTTATTATTCGCAGTGAGGGGCCAACCTCATTACCTAGTATTCATTCATAGCACTCCGCTGGAATCCCAAATGACGTATTCTTAGGTCAGCGTATTCTTCTGTGTTTATTTTACAGGTGTCCCAACCTTCCCAATTATTATTTCACTGTGTTCGTCTATATTTCATAGCTCGTTAACACGGTGTATTTAGTTTGTTAAGTTTTATGACTTCCTTATTTATATATTCGAATTCCTGCTTAGCTGGCGTTTTACAGGGCCTCTATTCAAGTGTGTCATTAAAAAAGTAGATCCCCCATAACTGTCACACTTGACTTGCAATCAATTCTTGCTTGAATCGCTGTCTCATGGAATGTCAAGTGTCCTTTTAAACTCGTCATCTCGGCAATTGCTTGCTCCTATAATTGCTTCCTAAATGGATTTTTATACTTTAAGAGTCAGAATAATGTGACTTTATGTTTCCGCTTAGTACTTTAATAATCAAACCACCTGCACTTTCTGGCTAGGTTTCTGAAGCTTATTCCACAACGAATTCTCTCCTTGGTTTCTTCTAGTTTCTGTAAAATTCTACCATATTTTTATATAAAAGGTCAAGGGTTCCATTTTGCCTATGTCCACATGGGCACAATATATAACCAGATTTTTCACTATTTAATGGAAATAGTTTACGTTTAAACGACAAATGTTTCTGAGTTGACACTCAGTCAATGTGATTTGAAACAGAGAGTTGTCAGGAATGTGTCGTGTTAAGTTGACACGGAGGAGGAAGGAAGTTAAATGTTATTGCTTGTAAAGCATTGTATGTACAATTATTTTCAATGCCATAGAATTACTAATAATTTTAGGGATCTATATAACGTTAAATAAAGTAATTATTTGGGAATAAAGGATCCTTGTATGTAGATTGAAGAGGTGGGCGAAAGTATCAGACGATATTTTGGTATTTCGAAGGTCGACCCTGTAAAGGATGTTATATATCCTCGAAACCTTTCCTCTGTCAATGTTTTGTTGAAGAAATGATAGTACACTCCTACACGAGGAACATGTTCTGAGTCATAGAGAATGTAGTCAAGTTTGTAAAGAATACTTTGATGAAGAATACGTTCTTAGGAACGATGTATTAATATGTTGTGAAATTTATACGAATGCAGTAAGATAATTTTACTGTGTTGGGTGACAGTAACATTCTTATTGGAGCGTAATGTAGAAACATTTTGTAGCGAATGAAGATGATCTTATAGGCTGTTATATTTCATTCAGGTCAGCTGTGAAATAGATAACGGGTGCTCCAGAAGTATATTATTCATGGCTATTGGATCAATTAAGTTTATTATTATTATGGATATTTTTGAATAGTGGATTAGAACAGGAGTTCATGGAATGGCAATCTTATCTTAAATGATCCGAATGTTAAACTATATTACGACATATAAACTCGATATCGACACCATTTAGTTGGTGATAATCAGTCCTATGTCTATTAACCATTTAGGGAGGAACATGTGAGCAGGTAATGTATCGGATTGTGATATCCATGTAAATATTTAATGTTTATTAATCATTAGTAATTTATTTAAAGAGTATTTAAGTAAATGATTAAAGATTAGGATTCAGGATCTATGTATAAGGTAAAATATTGCTATTGTAAATAGTGAGAGGCCGTCACTATTTAAATTCATTAAGAGGGTTTATTTACATATAAAATATATTTTTATTTCGATCCTGAAGGCGAAGGCACAGCGAGATGTGGCCAAGTTATAAGTCGTCAATTTTATTTCGTCAATTTTGTGAAACAGAGGGCGATATACCAGAGTGTCAAAGAACATTATGTGATAATGATAGTGTTGATATTCTATTTGCTTATAACCAACGATGGTTTGTTTACTTTTGAATAGATTTTGTGCACGCATTTGCGTATGCATATACCATCTTTATAGTATACTTGCATAATGATTAATAGATAGTGGGAGGTTAGTAAAATGCTATGGTAATTATAGCGGTTTGAACCATTTTATCCATTTCTTTTCCCCGTTACGCCCGAGTGTATGAGAGTTTTGAGCACTTGTTGTGTGTTTTCGTTAATCCTGTAGAGGATTTACCATAGTGTTTGATAGATATTGCCAGATATATGTCCTCGATTTGCAGTGTGGGAGATGTCAGGTGATTCGGTAAGTGTTTTCTAGCCGGAGTATTGACGAATGTTTCGATCCATTGTCATCTTGGGATTTTGGCATTCACGACACTGCTGAAATCGGGCACAGTACCCACAGTAGTTAAAAGGGACATAAACAATAACATTATTACTATATGAACACTGACCTCCAGGGCGACAGCCAAGAATGCTAGCCACAACACCACGAGGTGGTCACACAGTAGTCTGACTTGGGACCTTCGGGGCGACAGCCATGAACGCTAACCACTACACCACGAGGTGGTCACACAGTAGTCTGACTTGGGACCTCTGGGGCGACAGCCAAGAATGCTAGCCGCTACATCACGAGGTGGTCACACAGTGGTCCGACTTGGGACCTTCGGGGCGACAGCCAAGGATGCTAGCCGCTACATCACGAGATGGTCACACAGTAGTCTGACTTGGAACCTCTGGGGCGACAGCCAAGAATGCTAACCACTACACCACGAGGGGGTCACACAGTAGTCTGACTTGGGACCTCCGGGGCGACAGCCAAGAATGCTAACCACTACACCACGAGGGGGTCACACAGTAGTCTGACTTGGGACCTCCGAGGCAACAGCCAAGAATGCTAACCACTACATCACGAGGTGGTCACACAGTAGTCTGACTTGGGACCTCCGGGGCGACAGCCAAGAATGCTAACCACTACACCACGAGGTGGTCCCACAGTAGTCTGACTTGGGACCTCCGGGGCGACAGCCAAGAATGTTAGCCGGTACATCACGAGGTGATCAAACAGTTGTCTGACTTGGGACCTCGGGGGCGACAGCCAAGAATGCTAACCACTACACCACGAGGTGGTCACACAGTTGTCTGACTTGGGACCTCCTGGGCGTCAGCCAAGAATGCTAACCACTGAACCATGAGGTGGTCACACAGTTGTCTGACTTGGGACCTCCTGGGCGTCAGCCAAGAATGCTAACCACTACACCACGAGGTGGTCATACAGTAGTCTGACTTGGGACCTCCTGGGCGTCAGCCAAGAATGCTAACCACTACACCATGAGGTGGTCACACAGTAGTCTGACTTGGGACCTCCTGGGCGTCAGCCAAGAATGCTAACCACTACACCATGAGGTGGTCACACAGTAGTCTGACTTGGGACCTCCTGGGCGTCAGCCAAGAATGTTAACCACTGAACCATGAGGTGGTCACACTGTAGTCTGACTTGGGACCTCCGGTGCGACAGCCAAGAATGCTAGCCGCTACACCACGAGGTGGCCACACAGTAGTCCGACTTGGGACCTCCTGGGCGTCAGCCAAGAATGCTAACCACTACACCATGAGGTGGTCACACAGTAGTCTGACTTGGGACCTCCTGGGCGTCAGCCAAGAATGCTAACCACTACACCATGAGGTGGTCACACAGTAGTCTGACTTGGGACCTCCTGGGCGTCAGCCAAGAATGTTAACCACTGAACCATGAGGTGGTCACACAGTAGTCTGACTTGGGACCTCCGGTGCGACAGCCAAGAATGCTAGCCGCTACACCACGAGGTGGCCACACAGTAGTCCGACTTGGGACCTCCTGGGCGTCAGCCAAGAATGCTAACCACTACATCACGAGGTGGTCACACAGTAGTCTGACTTGGGACCTCCGGGGCGACAGCCAAGAATGTTAGCCGGTACATCACGAGGTGATCAAACAGTTGTCTGACTTGGGACCTCGGGGGCGACAGCCAAGAATGCTAACCACTACACCACGAGGTGGTCACACAGTTGTCTGACTTGGGACCTCCTGGGCGTCAGCCAAGAATGCTAACCACTGAACCATGAGGTGGTCACACAGTTGTCTGACTTGGGACCTCCTGGGCGTCAGCCAAGAATGCTAACCAGTACACCACGAGGTGGTCATACAGTAGTCTGACTTGGGACCTCCTGGGCGTCAGCCAAGAATGCTAACCACTACACCATGAGGTGGTCACACAGCAGTCTGACTAGGGACCTCGTCGGCGTCAGCCAAGAATGCTAACCACTGAACCATGAGGTGGTCACACAGTAGTCTGACTTGGGACCTCCGGTGCGACAGCCAAGAATGCTAGCCGCTACACCACGAGGTGGCCACACAGTAGTCCGAATTGGGACCTCCTGGGCGTCAGCCAAGAATGCTAACCACTACACCATGAGGTGGTCCCACAGTAGTCTGACTTGGGACCTCCTGGGCGTCAGCCAGGAATGCTAACCACTGAACCATGAGGTGGTCACACAGTAGTCTCACTTGGGACCTCCGGTGCGACAGCCAAGAATGCTAACCACTACACCATGAGGTGGTCATACAGTAGTCTGACTTGGGACCTCCGGTGCGACAGCCAAGAATGCTAGCCGCTACACCACGAGGTGGCCACACAGTAGTCCGAATTGGGACCTCCTGGGCGTCAGCCAAGAATGCTAACCACTACACCATGAGGTGGTCCCACAGTAGTCTGACTTGGGACCTCCTGGGCGTCAGCCAGGAATGCTAACCACTGAACCATGAGGTGGTCACACAGTAGTCTCACTTGGGACCTCCGGTGCGACAGCCAAGAATGCTAACCACTACACCATGAGGTGGTCATACAGTAGTCTGACTTGGGACCTCCGGGTCGACAGCCAAGAATGCTAACCACTGCACCATGAGGTGGTCACACAGTAGTCTGAATTGGGAACTCCAGGGTGACAGCCAAGAATGCTAGCCACTACACCATGAGGTGGTCACACAGTAGTCTGACTTGGGACCTCCGGTGCGACAGCCAAGACTGCTAACCACTGTACCATGAGGTGGTCACACAGTAGTCTGACTTTGTCCTCCAGGGCGACAGCCAAGAATACCAGCCGTTACATCACGAGGTGGTCACACAGTAGCCTTACTTGGGACACTGATAACCGTTTTGTTCTCTGTCCATTGTTGTCTACCTCACTGATTAATTTTCAACGTTTCATTTTGGAGTTCTATTTTATTAGTCTCCTGACTGGAGGGTACCGGTAGCAAGTGTACTGTAGTGATAATCCCTTCATGGGGTATTAGTTGACATGCGAAGACCAGCACATTCATATTTCTCTTCCCTCGCACTGTACACTGGGGTCCCACAGACCCAGCGGAAAGTTTAACTGCGTAAGTTGTCGTTATTTGTGACTAAATTATAATCTTTCTCATTTCTAACCTCAGTTGGCACCCCTGTGCCAGAGTAGTTAAGGTCACTGAACATAAGCGCGGGAGTGAAAGGTGTTGGAAGTTGTGTTCAGGTGAGCCAGACACCAGTGTGCAGTCCGTGTTACAATATTTTACTTCTTGTGATTTGCGTTACTGTTTGTTATTCTCTACAGACTTATTACAGTACTTTTCTAAAGTGTTCGTCTCGTGCTAAGGATACTTGCTAAATAGTGTTAACCAAGTATGGCTTTAACATCTCAAATTTTGAAGACAGAACAGGAAATATGTGACGCTCTAAACAGTGTGTTATTAGATGAAAATACAGACAGAGTGTATCTTGATGAAGATTGACGAGAGGAGGAAGAAGAGGACAATGTAGAGACTCAGGAAGAAAGTGACAGTGAACAAAGGGCTGATGAGGAGAAGGGGGAGGGGTAAGAGGAGAATAGTCACGATGCCGTAAGGCGGAACATTCGAACTCTAAAAGGGAAGAATGGATACGTTTGGGGTACCGGTCCTCGCAAACGAACTGGGAGAACCTCTGCCCGAGACCTGGTGAAACGCTTCCCTGGACCTATAGGACCGGCTGAAACAGCTAAGACTCCATTGGAATCTTGGTCTCTTCTCATAAATACCAAGATTATTGACACTGTCGTTCAATATACTAATGAGGAGATTGGGCGAAGGCGTTCTGAATGCTGACAGCCACTTAGCTACCACACTAATACTACTGTAGTTCTGATGAAATTAGGGCCTGTATTGGACTGCTATATCTTGGCGGTGTTCATAAGTCAGCCCACTTATTCCCAGAAGAGTTATGGTCAGACAAGTTCGGACACTCTCTGTTTAGAGCGACTATATCCATGCGCCGTCTTTGGTTTGATGACAAAAGAACTCGCAAAGAAAGACGAGAATCTGATAAGTTTGCACCCATCAGAGACATCTGGGAGATTTTTATTAGTATCTCGAAGGCATTGTATACCCCCTTTGAATACTGTACCATAGATGAGCAGCTGCTCGCCTTCAGAGGAAAGTGCCCATTGCGTGTTTATATCGCATCAATGCCTGGGAAATACGGTATAAAAATAATCATGAAGAATGATTCAAAGACTTTTTATATGGTCAATGCGATTCCATATGTAGGGAAAGTACAAATAGAAAGAAAGGAAAGTGTTCCATCTTACTATGTGAGGAAACTGTCCGAACCAATTCACGAAACAGGAAGGAATATAACTGTGGATAATTGGTTATCATCCATACCATTGTTCGACACAATGGCTCGGGACTTCAAATTGACGATGCTGGGCACCTTGAGGAAAAACATGCCTGAGATACACCTAGGTTCTGGAAGGAAAATCTGAAGGAGAATCCCTGTTTGTGTACGACAACAACAAAACTCTAGTGTCCTTTACACCAAAAAGGAAGAAGGTAGTTCTCGTCTTGTCAACAATGCACGATTCGGACACCCTTGACGACATCACGGAAAAACCCGCAATGATAATGGACTACAACAATACTAAAGGAGGTACAGATACATTCGATGAACTATGAGGAAATTACAGTACGGCCCGAGCGACAAGAAGATGGTCTCTGAGAGTACTATTTGGGATGCTTGATCAGTCATGTGTAAATGGTATGGTACTCTTCTTCCTCGCAACCCACACTTGAAAATGCCTCGTCGAAATTTCATCCACGAGCTAGCATGGCGTCTCATTGAACCGCACCTCCAAACCAGGGTGGAAATTCCAACACTGAGAAGACCTTTGAAAGACGCGCTCCATGCCTTACTGGGGATCGAACCGAGGCCACAACCACAAGAAGGACTTTTGAGGAAACAGAGATGTTCATTTTGCCCAAGAAGCATGGACAGAAAAACAAAATTGACCTGCCGTTCCTGCAATAGACCAATGTGTGATGAACACCGTGCCCTGACCTGCGAGGAGTGTGTGTGGAAAAGTGACAACTTCCAAGGGCTGTGTAAGATGAAATATTGCGAAATGCATGTCCATATTTGTTCTTGACTTCAGTCGAAGCTAATTATACTATATTTTATATTGTATCAAATACACCATTTATTACATGTTTATTTGCTAAAACAAATACCGTCAACTGGGGTGACTACGGTCACTTTTTTCGTTTTTTTGTAAAAATCTTGCACATTTTTTGAGATATCTATGTAAAAATGAAATGCCATTTAGTAAACAGTGTTTGGTATCATCAAGTCACTTAAATAAATGTTTAGAACATCAGGTAATTGTCTCACATGTGAAAATGTAGTGACCATAGCAACCCCATGGGGTGGGGACACTATGGTCATGTATTAAAATCACTCAAAAATTGTTACTAAATGTGAAGGAATTAGTAGGGGGTGACTATGGTGAAAAAGAACATAATTTTTCAAGCATATTGATGTAAGAAATCTTATATTTGACTATATTCTAAAGCTAAAAACTACAATTGTGTCAAACATTAATGAAAAATCTATAAATTTTGAATAATTTGTCCTTTTCATTTCATTTTAAGTTGAAGCAAGTAAACGTTACAAAAAAGGTTAGTTTACCCCTCCTTTGCTCAACTGCAGGGGGTAGTATTTTAAGAATTGCATTCACATTTATAACAGAAATGTCTGCTTCCTTCGGCCACACAAAATATTCATGACATCTTCTTAGAAATGTAATGATCACTTCACCTTCTTGAGGAGTTGCATCATGATCATCTATCACCTTTTTTTTTGTACCGTACTTTACTCGGCAATAGCATCTGCCATTTGTTGCGGTGAGTAATCCATATAGGATCGGGAGCCAGGCCTTCTTTTGTAATTCCTGACCATTTTGCCGCTAACACTGAAATAAAAAGGACACAAACATGAAAATGTGAAACAAACAAGTGAAGAATGAAATATAAATATATTAATTATCTTCAATATTGAAAAAGAGTAATCTAACGTAACCTCTAAGGCAATTGCAATGAGTTGATACTCATGACCATAGTAACCCCAAAAATCAAGATAATTGTGCTATTGTTTATAAATTTGCACTTCTAAGGTACAAAATAATTTCGTATAAAGATAAAATTACATACATACCTTAATAATGAATAAACAAAGGTAAACAACACTTCCAGATGACATTTAGATGTGATGACGTAGGAGCAATAATGAACAGTTTAGCCAACAATTGTTTTTGTCAAAAAACAAGTGCTGAAACAAATGAAAGTAAAAAAAGCGCATTTCAGGTTTGAATCACAAGTTTTACCTTTCTGGAAAGAAAAGTGTGCCTAGATTGGAAGAAGATTTTAAAAATGAGATTTTAAAAATATATAGTATACAAGCTGACCCGGCAGACGTTGTCCTGCCATTCAAAGAATGTGTTGTAACTTTTTTTCTTGAAGAGCTTTTGGATACACAATATTTTTTTCAATTTCTGTTAACTGCCTCTAAACTATCGTGAATTGAATTAACTAATTTAGAAACATTCGTAGGAGCGTGCACAACAACTCTCCAAAGTTTCATCGCAAACGGATAAATGGCATTTAACGCATACGGAATTCGGTTTAAAAGATTCGTGCGCTGTCTCTCATTTGTTGAATCTACTCGAGCTCTACCAACTGTGAAATGGATTTACTAAGTTAGAAAGCTTCACGTAAGTGTACACAACAAGTCATTAAAGTTTCATCGTAATCGATGAATAGTATATGAACGCATACATGATTTTGTTGGAACGCTTCGCGCGTCGTTACTCATTTGTTACATCTACTCGTGCGCTACCAATATTGCAAAATGGATTTACCAAGTTGAGCACCTTCCCTGGCGTGTACACAACAACTCATCAAAGTTTCATCGGAATCGGATGAATGACATATGAACGCATAAGTGATTTTCTTTAAACGATTTGCGTGCCATCACTCATTTGTTGAATCTACTCATGCGCTACCTATTGTAAAATAGATTTACTAAGCCCGAAACCTTCTCTGGCGTGTACTCAATGATTCACCAAGGTTTGATCGCAATCGGATGAATGATATATGACCGCATACGGGACATTGTGGAAACGATTCGCGCGCCGTCGCTCATTTGTTGAATCTACTCGTGCTCTACTGATTAAAAACTGGATTGACTACGACAGAAATATTTCCTGGACTGTACACAACAATTCACCAAAGTTTCATCGCAATCGGATAAATGGTATATGGACGCATACATTACTTTGTTGAAATGATTCGCGTGCCGTCACACATTTGTTGAATCTACTCGTGCGCTACCTATTGTAAAACGGATTTATTAAGCCAGAAACCTTCCGTAGGGTGTACACAACATCTCACCCAAATTCATCGTAATCGGACGAATGGTATTTGAACTCATACGGGACCTTATTGAAACGCTTCGCGCGTCGTCGCTCATTTGTTGAATCTACTCTTGCGAAACCTCCTGTGAAATGGATTTACTAAGTTAGAAACCCTCACGTAAGTGTACACAACATCTCACCCATGTTTCATTGCAATCGGATGAAGGGTATCTGAACGCATACGGGACTTTGATGAAAAGTTCGAGCGTCGTTGCTCATTTGTTGAATCTACTCGTGAGCTACTTATTGTAAAATGGATTTACTAAGTTAGAAACCCTCACGTAAGTGTACACAATATCTCACCCAAGTTTCATCGCTATCGGACGAATGGTATTTGAACGCATACGGGACTTTTTTGAAACGCTTCGCACGTCGCCGCTCATTTGTTGAATCTACTCGTGAGCAACCTCGTGTGAAATCGATTACTAAGTTAGAAGCCTTCACTTAAGTGTACACAACAACTCATCAAAGTTTCATCTCAATCTATGAATGGAATATAAACTTATACGGGATTTTGTTGAAACGCTTCGCGCGTCGTCACTCATTTGTTGAATCTAGTCGTGCGCTACCTAATGTGAAATTGATTTACTAAGCCAGAAGCCTTCCCTGGAGTGTACACAACATCTCACCCAAGTTTCATCGTTATCGGACGAATGGTATTTGAACGCATACGGGACCTTTTTGAAACGCTTCGCGCGTCGTCGCTCATTTGTTGAATCTATTCGTGCGCTATATATTGTAAAATGGATTTACTAAGCCAAACACCTTCCCTGGAGCTCACTCAACACATCACCCAAGTTTCATGGCAATCCGATGAACAGTATATGAATGCATAAGGGACTTTGAAACGCTCTAACGTGCAGAGTCAAACAGTAGAATTCGACATCACTGCCACCTTTGGTGTAAAACACAACTTTTCGCCACGGGCGGAGTGTAGGTACGTAATGGGGTAGTTGCACAGGCTGCGACCAGGTGGCTCTAACGTGCAGAGACAAACCGTCCAAAGACATCAGCTTTCACGAAGGCCAAGGCTAGTGGTTTCCATGACGACTGTTTTTGACTGTATATTGTGGTTATAAAATTGTGAGTAAATTGTGGTTCTAAAATTGTGTTCATTCCACCTATCGGGTCAGATTGTGAATCTAAACCATACATGGACCCACCCTAATATACATACCAAATTCCATCAAAATCGGTTCAGTCGTTTAGGAGGAGTTCAGTCACATACACACGTGTCGAAGAATTATATATATAAAGATAAATAAGCCACAATAACAATTTTCGTCAATTTTGACCATAGTCACCCCTGGGACCGTAGTCACCCCGGTTGACGGTACTTTTCTTGTGTGTTTTCATCTGAAAAATGATACTAAGTTATACTAATTTTAATGTGTTAATAAAACTTTACCTATTTAATTCAAACTCCTCTTTTGGATATCATTCCTAAATTAGAATCTTTAAAAAGATAATTCGTGGGTAAAAGCAGAAAATCATATCAATTGTATATATATATTTTAAGGTTTTTGAATTGGGTCCAGCAGACCGCAGTGTGCACTGGGAGGGTAAAAAAAACTACCCTTTTTGTTGCTGTGAGCTGTATATTACAGGCTACACGGTCGGCCAAGAAATTGTCACCCGGTGACGAAACGAAGCAGCCTATGCTCTCTGGCAGTCGAAATGGGAATGATCAGAGTCTGTTTTTTTAAGATTCAAAATTTTTTAAAGGGTTATTTTTGATATTTTGCAGTTATGTTGATTTGGGTGCCACTTAATTCATTGTTTATAATGACTTTTAAGTGAGAGTTTTTGTCGATGGGTTAATACGGTATATTTATTATAATGACTTGCCTAATGCTGGTAGGGAGTACTAATACATGTGTGATATTGTAATACAATAGGCCTATATATTCTGAAGAGATGTTAGTGTAAGAATTCTTTATTATACGCAAGTAACACAAGACAGTGCATGTTGGAAGAATTGAAATGCTTAATATCAAATCAAATTTTATTGTCGAAAAACAACTTTGTAAAAATACAAGTACAAATACCAATACATGCCGTAAGCTACACATAAAGGTATTAGTTAAGAATGTACCAAGAAGAAAGAAAAAAAATACCATATTTGCAATTGTACATCAAATTAAATACCAATTTATTACAAGATATGATCCAGCCTATATTTCCCCTACATGCTATAATCATTATTCATTCTGGAAGTGCCCTAAGTTTCCTTGATTTCCAGAAAGTTGTAGGTTGCATTCATAGACAGCTAATTTTTAGCCTACTTTCGATTTTGGCAAAAAATGAAAGTAGACTTGTGAGATCACTACAGGGCGAAAAAAAGTGTGTCTGTCTGTGTGTGTGTATGTGTGTGAGTCTGTGTGTGTGTGTGAGTGAGTGAGTGTGTGTACTCTGAATGTCTGTCCCCCCCTATCAATTCGAACACGGTGAGCGCAAATTGAACGAAATTTGGTACAAAGGTAGCACTAGCAAAGGACACCTCAGTGTCATGTTTTATATCGCCGCCATCTTGACGGAAACGTAGTGGCGGCCACACAAATGTTCAAAGCTTAAATCAAATTACGACTAAACTAATCATCCGATCTCTACCAAATTTTGCAACAACATACCTTTATGGGGGCAGCATCCTTTGACCAAACTAATAGGTCATCAGCCTGATAGTTTGCGGATGGCGGCCATCTTTGTGTGAAAATCGATTGCCCCTATTAATTCGAACACGGTGAAACAGAATGGAACGAAATTTGGTACAGAGGTAGTACTAGCAAAGGGCACCCCAGTGTCATGTTTTATATCGCCGCCATCTTGACGGAAACGTAATGGAGGCCACACAAATGTTCAAAGCTTAAATCAAATTACGATTAACCGAATCATCCGATCTCTACCAAATTTTGCAACAACATACCTTTATGGAGGGAGCATCCTTTGACCAAACTAATAGGTCATAAGCCTAATAGTTTGCGGATGGCGGCCATCTTTGTGTCAAAATCGATTACCCCTATTAATTCGAACACTGTGAAACCGAATGGAATGAAATTTGGTACAGAGGTAGCACTAGCAAAGGGCACCCCAGTGTCATGTTTTATATCGCCGCCATCTTGACGGAAACGTAATGGCGGCCACACAAATGTTCAAAGCTTAAATCAAATTACGACTAACCTAATCATCCGATCTCTACCAAATTTTGCAACAACATACCTTCATGGAGGGAGCGTCCTTTGACCAAACTAATAGGTCATAAGCCTACTAGTTTGCGGATGGCGGCCATCTTTGTGTCAAAATCGATTACCCCTATTAATTCGAACACGGTGAAACCGAATGGAATGAAATTTGGTACAGAGGTAGCACTAGCAAAGGGCACCCCAGTGTCATGTTTTATATCGCCGCCATCTTGACGGAAACGTAATGGCGGCCACACAAATGTTCAAAGCTTAAATCAAATTACGACTACCCTAATCATCCGATCTCTACCAAATTTTGCAACAACATACCTCTATTGAGGGAGCATCCTTTGACAAATCTAATAGGTCATTAGCCTAATAGTTTGCGGATGGCGGCCATCTTTGTGTCAAAATCGATTACCCCTATTAATTCAAACACGGTGAAACCGAATGGCATGAAATTTGGTGCAGAGGTAGCACTAGCAAAGGGCACCCCAGTGTCATGTTTTATATTGCCGCCATCTTGACGGAAACGTAATGGCGGCCACCCATATGTTCAAAGCTTAAATCAAATTACGACTAACCTAATCATCCGATCTCTACCAAATTTTGCAACAACATACCTTTATGAAGGGGGCATCGTTTGACAAATCTAGTAGGTCATTAGCCTAATAGTTTGCGGATGGCGGCCATCTTTGTGTCAAAATCGATTACCCCTATTAATTCGAACACGGTGAAACCGAATGGAATGAAGTTTGGTACAGAGGTAGCACTAGCAAAGGGCACCTCAGTGTCATGTTTTATATCACCGCCATCTTGACGGAAACGTAATGGCGGCCACACAAATGTTCAAAGCTTAAATCAAATTACGACTAACCTAATCATCCGATCTCTACCAAATTTTGCAACAACATACCTTTATGGAGGAAGCATCCTTTGACAAATCTAATAGGTCATTAGCCTAATAGTTTGCGGATGGCGGCCATCTTTGTGTCAAAATCGATTACCCCTATTAATTCAAACACGGTGAAACCGAATGGAATGAAATTTGGTACAGAGGTAGCACTAGCAAAGGGCACCTCAGTTTCATGTTTTATATCGCCGCCATCTTGACGGAAACGTAATGGCGGCCACACAAATATTCAAAGCTTAAATCAAATTACGATTAACCTAATCATCCGATCTCTACCAAATTTTGCATCAACATACCATTATGGAGGGAGCATCCTTTGACCAAACTAATAGGTCATTAGCCTAATATTTTGCGGATGGCGGCCATCTTTGTGTGAAAATCGATTCCCCCTATTAATTCGAACACGGTGAAACCGAATGGAACGAAATTTGGTACAGAGGTAGCACTAGAAAAGGCCACCTCAGTGTCATGTTTTATATCACCGCCATCTTGACGGAAACGTAATCGCGGCCACCCAAATGTTAAAGGCTAAAATGTAATTACGACCAACCTAATAATCTAGTCTCTACCAAATTTTTCAACAACAAATCTTTATGTGGGAAGCATATTCTGACCAAACTGCTAGATCATCAGCCCAATAATTTGCAGATGGTGGCCAAGTATGTGTGCAAATCGATTCCCCCTATCAATTCAAACACGGTGAAACCGAATTGAACGAAATTTGGTACAGAGGTAGCACTAGCAAAAGGCACCTCAGTGTCATGTTTTATATCGCCGCCATCTTGACGGAAACGGAATGACGGCCACCCAAATGTTAAAAGCTCAAATCAAATTTCGACCATCCTAATAATTTGATCTCTAACGGATTTTGCAATAACATGCCTTTTTGTGGAAAGCATCTTATGACTGACTACTAGGTCATCAGCGTAATAGTTTGCAAATAGCGGCCATGTATGTGTGCAAATCCATTCCCCAGATCAATTCAAACACGGTGAAACCGAATTGAATGATTTTTTTTTACAGAGGTAGCACTAGCAAAGGGCACCTCATATTCATGTTTAATATCCCTATAGCACGTTGTATTTCAACAAGCTACTTCAACCAACATTCAACTTTTACTCCTTGAAAAGGACAAATGGTTATAACAATACCCACGCATTTAGGAGAAAGTAGGCTATATGTTCTTTACTGAACATCTTGTTTAGTTTCCTCTCGAGCCGCTCTACTGGCATTTCTCTCTGTTATATCCAGTTTATTAAATAGTTTCTTTCCCAGCCATTTCCCTTCAAGAATGTTAACCTTCAAAAAGTGTTGTGTCTATTAGAAAATAGTATATGAATATCGCATATAATGACAAAGGTTAGGTTATGATAACGTGTTTTATAGCAAAAGTAAATACTTAAGGGCCCAACCAGATTATCAGTGACAATAAATTGACACTATTTAATTGTCTAAGATACAGAGGTGTGGCTATGTAATTATATAGGAACAGCTTTTTGACGACATTATACAAGTTTCACATCTGTTTGCTGGAGATGATGAATCTATTTTAACTGGGTGTTTTGTAACGATTAGAGGGAGAGTTAAGTTTTATGTCGTCAATATCCGTAAGCTAAAGCAATTATTGCAGATTTGCATGAAACTAGGTTCACTTTCATGTAGCCTAATATACTTACTGTTGTTGACAAATATATTACCGCTCGTTATCAGTGTGCACTTCGAAGGGTCTGAGAATACCTCTTTTAAATTATTAAATATGAGACTGATTTTGTGCACTGGTTTATGTACTATCTTTTGTTCCACTGTACTAGTTTCCTGATCATAATGGAGAAACAACTACCGGTATTCATCAAGAGTGAGCCTCATGAATTCCGTAACATTGTAAGTTGCAATTTAATTCATATATGGTGTAACATTGCTTTCTTAGTGATGTGCCAGGTTTAGTGACATAATACAGTACTTAATAGTAAATGGTACTCTAACCAGGATCTGTTAGCTTTTACTTTTCATGATAGCCCGGTAAAATTAGACAAATCGAAGGAAAAAAATCCCGGAGTTTTGAAAATTTGTACCGTTGCTTATTGGTATCTAAATTTCAAGAAAATAAAAAGTCCTTAAGGATGGAGGGTGAGCTCGATGGAGGGGGGCCCCTTTATGGGGGCCCTTTTTAGTTTTTTGCTTTTATCTCAGTAACTAACACTCGTAGGGAAAAGTTGTTTGAATAAAACTTAAAGATACGGTAATAAACTTTACAAAAATGGTCCTGTACTTTGTTTACATAGGACTAATATTTTCGGAGTTAAAGGGCCGAGAATGTAACAATAAATTGTGATTTATTTATTGCTAGCAACCCAGTCTTCGCCCGAGAACAGTTATGAATGCATTACGTGATAAAGGATTTATTTCCCCTAGCTACCTCGTAAACTGTCGCCTCAGTAATTGAATGGAGATTGTTGGAAGAAATGAAAATGTAAAAACACATATAGTGGGGGATGTATTGAAGATAGAGATATGCTCTCTCGGACTTTTATGTACAACGTTTCATGCTGCACAATTCTTACACTCATAGTATATTGATATTTTTAACGGTTTGCGTAGCGTAAGCTTAAAAAGTGCATGGACGCCAGGTTTCTTTTTCGACTTTTTCACTGAAATCGTTACCGCTTGGCTTCCTTTAATCAAAAGTAAATTATTTTCTACAGAAACCGTCCTTGAGCTATCCTTTACAGAATGGTGAAAACCGCATCAAAATCTATCCAGTGGTTCTCAAGATTACCCGTGACATCCAAGAATCGGAGACTTCGTTTTATACTAAGTAGAGATAATGAAACAATAAAGTGTCAGTGTCGTTCATCTATCAAGCAATCATCTTGTCAGGGTCGTCAATCTCATCTTCGTCCATACTTGCGTCATCTACAACTGGAAGGCCATTGGTGCAGGCTCCCTCGCAGTTTCCACACTCAGTTGTGCACTGGATTTCTGCCTTGCGGCACCCACAACCTGTCGCACATTTGCAGAGAATTGTGTTGAGGATGGAGGCAGGGGCAGCAGGTTCCATTGTCATAACAGGTCGAAGATTGCCATCGACGCCCCTCACCCAACCCCAATCTGTAGGTGGCAGCTGGTTGCCCAACCAGTTTTGAACCTGCAGATACACTCTGTGAGAGTTCTGCTGGGCAGAGCCTCTCGTGGATGGCAAGGACGACAGGTTTGGCTTTACCTTTGTGGTTGATTGGAGGAATGTATTGTATGTTAGCCTACTTTCGATTTTTGCAAAAAAAATGAAAGTAGACTTATGAGATCACTACAGGGCGAAAAAAAGTGTGTCTGTCTGTGTGTGTGTATGTGTGAGTCTCTGTGTGTGTGTGTGTGTGTGTGTGTGTGAGTGTGTGGATGTCTGTCCCCCCCTATCAATTCGAACACGGTGAGCGCAAATTGAACGAAATTTGGTACAAAGGTAGCACTAGCAAAGAACACCTCAGTGTCATGTTTTATATCGCCGCCATCTTGACGGAAACGTAATGGCGGCCACACAAATGTTCAAAGCTTAAATCAAATTACGACTAACCTAATCATCCGATCTCTACCAAATTTTGCAACAACATACCTTTATGGGGGAAGCATCCTTTGACCAAACTAATAGGTCATGAGCCTAATAGTTTGCTGATGGCGGCCATCTTTGTGTGAAAATCGATTGCCCCTATTAATTCGAACACGGTGAAACCGAATGGAACGAAATTTGGTACAGAGGTAGTACTAGCAAAGGGCACCCCAGTGTCATGTTTTATATCGCCGCCATCTTGACGGAAACGTAATGGCGGCCACACAAATGTTCAAAGCTTAAATCAAATTACGACTAACCTAATCATCCGATCTCTACCAAATTTTGCAACAACATACCTTTATGGAGGGAGCATCCTTTGACCAAACTAATAGGTCATAAGCCTAATAGTTTGCGGATGGCGGCCATCTTTGTGTCAAAATCGATTACCCCTATTAATTCGAACACGGTGAAACCGAATGGAATGAAATTTGGTACAGAGGTAGCACTAGCAAAGGGCACCCCAGTGTCATGTTTTATATCGCCGCCATCTTGACGGAAACGTAATGGCGGCCACCCAAATGTTCAAAGCTTAAATCAAATTACGACTAACCTAATCATCCGATCTCTACCAAATTTTGCAACAACATACCTTTATGAAGGGGGCATCCTTTGACAAATCTGATAGGTCATTAGCCTAATAGTTTGCGGATGGCGGCCATCTTTGTGTGAAAATCGATTCCCCCTATTAATTCGAACACGGTGAAACCGAATGGAACGAAATTTGGTACAGAGGTAGCACTAGAAAAGGCCACCTCAGTGTCATGTTTTATATCACCGCCATCTTGACGGAAACGTAATCGCGGCCACCCAAATGTTAAAGGCTAAAATGTAATTACGACCAACCTAATAATCTAGTCTCTACCAAATTTTTCAACAACAAATCTTTATGTGGGAAGCATATTCTGACCAAACTGCTAGATCATCAGCCCAATAATTTGCAGATGGTGGCCAAGTATGTGTGCAAATCGATTCCCCCTATCAATTCAAACACGGTGAAACCGAATTGAACGAAATTTGGTACAGAGGTAGCACTAGCAAAAGGCACCTCAGTGTCATGTTTTATATCGCCGCCATCTTGACGGAAACGGAATGACGGCCACCCAAATGTTAAAAGCTCAAATCAAATTTCGACCATCCTAATAATTTGATCTCTAACGGATTTTGCAATAACATGCCTTTTTGTGGAAAGCATCTTATGACTGACTACTAGGTCATCAGCGTAATAGTTTGCAAATAGCGGCCATGTATGTGTGCAAATCCATTCCCCAGATCAATTCAAACACGGTGAAACCGAATTGAATGATTTTTTTTTACAGAGGTAGCACTAGCAAAGGGCACCTCATATTCATGTTTAATATCCCTATAGCACGTTGTATTTCAACAAGCTACTTCAACCAACATTCAACTTTTACTCCTTGAAAAGGACAAATGGTTATAACAATACCCACGCATTTAGGAGAAAGTAGGCTATATGTTCTTTACTGAACATCTTGTTTAGTTTCCTCCCGAGCCGCTCTACTGGCATTTCTCTCTGTTATATCCAGTTTATTAAATAGTTTCTTTCCCAGCCATTTCCCTTCAAGAATGTTAACCTTCAAAAAGTGTTGTGTCTATTAGAAAATAGTATATGAATATCGCATATAATGACAAAGGTTAGGTTATGATAACGTGTTTTATAGCAAAAGTAAATACTTAAGGGCCCAACCAGATTATCAGTGACAATAAATTGACACTATTTAATTGTCTAAGATACAGAGGTGTGGCTATGTAATTATATAGGAACAGCTTTTTGACGACATTATACAAGTTTCACATCTGTTTGCTGGAGATGATGAATCTATTTTAACTGGGTGTTTTGTAACGATTAGAGGGAGAGTTAAGTTTTATGTCGTCAATATCCGTAAGCTAAAGCAATTATTGCAGATTTGCATGAAACTAGGTTCACTTTCATGTAGCCTAATATACTTACTGTTGTTGACAAATATATTACCGCTCGTTATCAGTGTGCACTTCGAAGGGTCTGAGAATACCTCTTTTAAATTATTAAATATGAGACTGATTTTGTGCACTGGTTTATGTACTATCTTTTGTTCCACTGTACTAGTTTCCTGATCATAATGGAGAAACAACTACCGGTATTCATCAAGAGTGAGCCTCATGAATTCCGTAACATTGTAAGTTGCAATTTAATTCATATATGGTGTAACATTGCTTTCTTAGTGATGTGCCAGGTTTAGTGACATAATACAGTACTTAATAGTAAATGGTACTCTAACCAGGATCTGTTAGCTTTTACTTTTCATGATAGCCCGGTAAAATTAGACAAATCGAAGGAAAAAAATCCCGGAGTTTTGAAAATTTGTACCGTTGCTTATTGGTATCTAAATTTCAAGAAAATAAAAAGTCCTTAAGGATGGAGGGTGAGCTCGATGGAGGGGGGCCCCTTTATGGGGGCCCTTTTTAGTTTTTTGCTTTTATCTCAGTAACTAACACTCGTAGGGAAAAGTTGTTTGAATAAAACTTAAAGATACGGTAATAAACTTTACAAAAATGGTCCTGTACTTTGTTTACATAGGACTAATATTTTCGGAGTTAAAGGGCCGAGAATGTAACAATAAATTGTGATTTATTTATTGCTAGCAACCCAGTCTTCGCCCGAGAACAGTTATGAATGCATTACGTGATAAAGGATTTATTTCCCCTAGCTACCTCGTAAACTGTCGCCTCAGTAATTGAATGGAGATTGTTGGAAGAAATGAAAATGTAAAAACACATATAGTGGGGGATGTATTGAAGATAGAGATATGCTCTCTCGGACTTTTATGTACAACGTTTCATGCTGCACAATTCTTACACTCATAGTATATTGATATTTTTAACGGTTTGCGTAGCGTAAGCTTAAAAAGTGCATGGACGCCAGGTTTCTTTTTCGACTTTTTCACTGAAATCGTTACCGCTTGGCTTCCTTTAATCAAAAGTAAATTATTTTCTACAGAAACCGTCCTTGAGCTATCCTTTACAGAATGGTGAAAACCGCATCAAAATCTATCCAGTGGTTCTCAAGATTACCCGTGACATCCAAGAATCGGAGACTTCGTTTTATACTAAGTAGAGATAATGAAACAATAAAGTGTCAGTGTCGTTCATCTATCAAGCAATCATCTTGTCAGGGTCGTCAATCTCATCTTCGTCCATACTTGCGTCATCTACAACTGGAAGGTCATTGGTGCAGGCTCCCTCGCAGTTTCCACACTCAGTTGTGCACTGGATTTCTGCCTTGCGGCACCCACAACCTGTCGCACATTTGCAGAGAATTGTGTTGAGGATGGAGGCAGGGGCAGCAGGTTCCATTGTCATAACAGGTCGAAGATTGCCATCGACGCCCCTCACCCAACCCCAATCTGTAGGTGGCAGCTGGTTGCCCAACCAGTTTTGAACCTGCAGATACACTCTGTGAGAGTTCTGCTGGGCAGAGCCTCTCGTGGATGGCAAGGACGACAGGTTTGGCTTTACCTTTGTGGTTGATTGGAGGAATGTATTGTATGTTAGCCTACTTTCGATTTTTGCAAAAAAATGAAAGTAGACTTATGAGATCACTACAGGGCGAAAAAAAGTGTGTCTGTCTGTGTGTGTGTATGTGTGAGTCTGTGTGTGTGTGTGTGTGTGTGTGTGAGTGTGTGGATGTCTGTCCCCCCCCTATCAATTCGAACACGGTGAGCGCAAATTGAACGAAATTTGGTACAAAGGTAGCACTAGCAAAGAACACCTCAGTGTCATGTTTTATATCGCCGCCATCTTGACGGAAACGTAATGGCGGCCACACAAATGTTCAAAGCTTAAATCAAATTACGACTAACCTAATCATCCGATCTCTACCAAATTTTGCAACAACATACCTTTATGGGGGAAGCATCCTTTGACCAAACTAATAGGTCATGAGCCTAATAGTTTGCGGATGGCGGCCATCTTTGTGTGAAAATCGATTGCCCCTATTAATTCGAACACGGTGAAACCGAATGGAACGAAATTTGGTACAGAGGTAGTACTAGCAAAGGGCACCCCAGTGTCATGTTTTATATCGCCGCCATCTTGACGGAAACGTAATGGCGGCCACACAAATGTTCAAAGCTTAAATCAAATTACGACTAACCTAATCATCCGATCTCTACCAAATTTTGCAACAACATACCTTTATGGAGGGAGCATCCTTTGACCAAACTAATAGGTCATAAGCCTAATAGTTTGCGGATGGCGGCCATCTTTGTGTCAAAATCGATTACCCCTATTAATTCGAACACGGTGAAACCGAATGGAATGAAATTTGGTACAGAGGTAGCACTAGCAAAGGGCACCCCAGTGTCATGTTTTATATCGCCGCCATCTTGACGGAAACGTAATGGCGGCCACCCAAATGTTCAAAGCTTAAATCAAATTACGACTAACCTAATCATCCGATCTCTACCAAATTTTGCAACAACATACCTTTATGAAGGGGGCATCCTTTGACAAATCTGATAGGTCATTAGCCTAATAGTTTGCGGATGGCGGCCATCTTTGTGTCAAAATCGATTACCCCTATTAATTCGAACACGGTGAAACCGAATGGAATGAAGTTTGGTACAGAGGTAGCACTAGCAAAGGGCACCTCAGTGTCATGTTTTATATCACCGCCATCTTGACGGAAACGTAATGGCGGCCACACAAATGTTCAAAGCTTAAATCAAATTACGACTAACTTAATCATCCGATCTCTACCAAATTTTGCAACAACATACCTTTATGGAGGAAGCATCCTTTGAAAAATCTAATAGGTCATTAGCCTAATAGTTTGCGGATGGCGGCCATCTTTGAGTCAAAATCGATTACCCCTATTAATTCGAACACGGTGAAACCGAATGGAATGAAATTTGGTACAGAGGTAGCACTAGCAAAGGGCACCTCAGTTTCATGTTTTATATCGCCGCCATCTTGACGGAAACGTAATGGCGGCCACACAAATATTCAAAGCTTAAATCAAATTACGATTAACCTAATCATCCGATCTCTACCAAATTTTGCATCAACATACCATTATGGAGGGAGCATCCTTTGACCAAACTAATAGGTCATTAGCCTAATATTTTGCGGATGGCGGCCATCTTTGTGTGAAAATCGATTCCCCCTATTAACTCGAACACGGTGAAACCGAATGGAACGAAATTTGGTACAGAGGTAGCACTAGAAAAGGCCACCTCAGTGTCATGTTTTATATCACCGCCATCTTGACGGAAACGTAATCGCGGCCACCCAAATGTTAAAGGCTAAAATGTAATTACGACCAACCTAATAATCTAATCTCTACCAAATTTTGCAACAACAAATCTTTATGTGGGAAGCATATTCTGACCAAACTGCTAGATCATCAGCCCAATAGTTTGCAGATGGTGGCCAAGTATGTGTGCAAATCGATTCCCCCTATCAATTCAAACACGGTGAAACCGAATTGAACGAAATTTGGTACAGAGGTAGCACTAGCAAAAGGAACCTCATTGTCATGTTTTATATCGCCACCATCTTGACGGAAACGGAATGACGGCCACCCAAATGTTAAAAGCTTAAATCAAATTTCGACCATCCTAATAATTTGATCTCTACCGGATTTTGCAACAACATGCCTTTTTGTGGAAAGCATCTTATGACTGACTACAAGGTCATCAGCCCAATAGTTTGCAAATAGCGGCCATGTATGTGTGCAAATCCATTCCCCAGATCAATTCAAACACGGTGAAACCGAATTGAATGAATTTTTTTACAGAGGTAGCACTAGCAAAGGGCACCTCTTATTCATGTTTAATATCCCTATAGCAAGTTGTATTTCAACAAGCTACTACAACCAACATTCAATTATACTCCTTGAAAAGGACAAAGAGTTATAACAATACCCATGCATTTAGGAGAAAGTAGGCTATATGTTCTTTACTGAACATCTTGTGTGAGCATTGAGATCTTATTCGCGGGCATAGTACAATGTGAGGAACATGCAGTGACCTCCTGTACCGTTGAAGAGGATCTGTAAAACACGTTTGATATGGCTTTGACGCTGCTGACCTTGTTGAACAATTTGACGATTGATGACTTGCCTTTCATGAAGATAGATGAGGTAGTATCACACTCACTGATCCCATGAATGAACAGGATGCTTTCGGTGAAGTCAAGTTTTTGCAATTCCAGGGAAGAATTCATTCTGCTTTCCACTTTTCCTCTTCCAGGTTTGACAAACAGAATGCTGGGCTCAGGTGGAGCTAATGCTATCAACAAGGCCAGAAAATCTACGGCTTCGGCTATGACAGTTATATTTACATTTACATTTGATGATGATTTTTCAACTGCACACTGCTTATTCATTGCGTCAGCATCAGCCTCAGCCTGTCTCACTTCAAATCCCTCGGTGATTAATTTCTCAGACACCATACTGATGAACTTTGGCCTTGTTCCTCTCATTACTAAGGAAGTGTTCTCTCGCTGAAACGTCACTGTCATTCCTTAGGTGAAATCAATGTAAACCGACGTCTTTGTCTTACTTCGACGTTGTTGTTCAAAACGTTTTGTGGAGTTGACGGTGTCTGTGTAGGCATCAAACACAACAGCAGTGCGTTCACCGAAGTGCCTCTTTATGTAAGTCACGTACCGGTACTGGTTGAAGACAAAAGAGAAAGTTGAGCCTGTACTTCACTTAACGCGATGTGACAGGAAGCCACCATCGATTACATTTACAGCGAGCTTGAGATCTGAAGTGTTATGAACTGGGACACTTCATATAAAGCCGACATCTTCGTCTTTCTCATCCCGCTGTCACCGAAGAGAACTGAGGGGAAAGGCGCCAACTCGAAACATAGTAGGTCTTGTAGATCCTCATCATTCTGGTTGGAAATAGGAACTCTTTGGAAAATCAGAAGAGGATCTACAACCTCTACTTCATTATTAATTTTGATTGTGCTGCTCATGAAGGCTAAGGATAGGACTTTGTCTTTTAGAGGCAGTTTGAACTCTCCAAACCTTTGCCCTAACAGCTTTTTCATTATGTTCTTTCCTTCTTCGAGGGCTTTATGGCAATTTACATCACAGTTTGCAACAATACCTGTTGCCAGAGACACTAGTACAGGTGATTCTGTAAAGGGAGGGTGCTGAGCAAACCACTCAAAGATCTTTTTCCTGTGTACATCATTTCTTGTTTGCCGTGACGCACGGTAATCCACATGCTGCTCCTCTGTTGATAAGTGCAAGCCAGTGAAGTCCTCCAATGCAGAGAAAATTGAGGTTGCTGTGGATGCCCCACAAACCCACTTTGCCAACATGGCATCCATGATTCCTCGCCCGCTTGTCAGCCCTCCACGAGTCCTCATGCCGCGCATCAGAGTCAGCTCTATAGTCGTATCAGACCAGTTTCCTGATCCAGGAGAATCTGATCTACTCACTGCAAATTGTGAATTAACCACCAGTTATGTTTTAACAATCGTTGGCGACAGGCAGCCTTGATATTATATCTGAAATACTCATAAGCATGGTGTATAACTATGAGAATGTGAATAAATGAAGATTTTTTTTTGAAAATTTGGTACTTTCTCGGCCCCTTAACTCCGAAAGTATTAGTCGTACGTAAACAAAGCATAGGACCATTTGTGTAGTATATTTTATTTGCTTTAAGTTTTATTCATACATCTTTTCGCTGCGAATGATAGTTACTGAGATACAAGCGAAACCCTAAAATAGGGCCCCTATAAAGGGCCCCCCTCCCTCGAGCTCGCCCCTCACCCATAAGGACTTTTTATTTTCTTAAAACTTGGGTACCAAGGAACAACTGTACCAATTTTCAAAACTCCGGGATTTTTTTCCTTCGATTGGCCTCTATTTGTATAATTTTACTGGGCTATGACACACATAACTCATATTGTGTCTATATATTTAACATTGGGTGATACTTCGCAGCATTCAAATGAGCTGTTGTTCTCTAATAACCTGCAGGACGAGGCTGGCGATATATTTGACGATGAAAATATATCAGTTGAAGAGGACTTTGAAATTCAGGTAGCCTTATTATAGGTTCTGCATTACTTCCCGTAAAATACGAATGATTTATATTGAGAATTCTTTTTGGAAGGCGGCTTCGGTGGCGTAGTCGCTAGCAGGCTGAGCTTCTATGCCCAAGATCGCGGGTTCAAATCCAGACGAAGTCTTCGGATTTTTTAAGAGCGTTAAAAATCCCTCAGTATGCCTTCCTTCGGAGGGGAAGTAAAGCCGGCGGTCTCTTGTCATAGATTTATGCCATGTTAAAGAACCTTCCACTAATTACCCCTATGCGAAGCTCAATTGTATAGGTTAAGAATGTAAACAACGCTCTTAGGTTCCTACGTTCATTGCCAAGAGCCGACTGCGGTGGCGTTTGGTAGCTAAGTTCTGATCTAGTAGACGTTGACGGTGGTGTTTGGCGGCAAAAGTAGGAACTATTTGAAAAATTCAAAAGTCTGCTGTCCTTACTTGAACTAAAAACCAGATATCACACACTAATACTGTCATCACAATTAACACCGGTTATCAGACAGATTCTACCCACACCCAAAGTACTCGGGGCTACATGACTGCGTTGTCGCAGCCCCTAAACTTAGGAACCAACCAATTCTTGGATATTGGATCACTCAGTCTTGTTTTCTATAAGAACACGTGACAACAGCAGATATAATTGTATTGATACTGCAGTTCCACTCTGCTGGCACCCTAGATCCTATTACACGTGAAGTCTACACAACGTGCCATGTATAAACTCAATCAAATTAGGCTTTTGAGATGTGATTGCCCTTAAGTGAATGTGCTGCTATTTGTGTATCCTATTGCTTATAGGCTAGACTGCCACAGCAAAGCAAACTTGGTACCGGCATAAAACAATGTTAAGGTCTTAACTTGGCCGTCAGCAATCATATTCTAATGCATAATCGTCACCATATCTTTCTTCTTCTATTTGTTGAAAACGTGATCATCAAGGGAACAAACAGAATACCTGCTAACACTTCCTTTAACCTGAATGAAAGTAAAAAATCTTAAACTACTGAAATTAACCAAAATACCTGTAATATTGGTAGGGAAAAATATGGAGATGATAAAGTAGTAGATGATTACTCCTCCGCTGTCTGTAGCCGACCCAACCTCCACAAATACTATCACGACTTATATAAATTAAATTCCAGCTGACTCCACCATATTTAGCAACATGTACAGTATTGCCAACCCCACGCATTCGGTACTATTTCGCATCTGGTATCGTAAAACAAAACTCGTTCATTTCACTATGTCCGCCACCATGAAAATACGAAAAAAACACAATACAAATGTCTAATGTTAGTAGGATACAGGAGTTGAACATTTTATCTCTTGAGGGTGTTATTGCATTTTTTCAGTAGTGCCAACAATATTGGTTGGCGCTGGTTTTGCCGCTAGTTCGAAACATGGAATCCTTGCGATCTGTGGTGTCGAGATATCAGGCGAGGTTGAGATAAGAGGTTTCATTGCCGAATATGAATAATTATGTAAGCGAGTTGTGTGGCGAGATGAAGTAGGACACCCCATTTTCTTCATCACTCTGGCTTCCAACAAGTCAGTAACGTTAATGTTTTTTGCGGGAATCTGGGCTGATAAGATCTGCCATGACGTGCGAGTGCGGTGCAGATATGCATATTGTTACACGTGCTGACATAAGTGACGGCTTTATGTGGAAATGTCACAACAACAGATCTGTATGCCGCAAAACTAAAACTATTCGACACGGATCATGGTTTACTAAAAGCCACTTAACATTGGACGAAATCCTACTGTTAACCGTGGATATCGCCAACATTACATCAACCGGCACCATCATAGACAATTGTGGGTTTGCCTCCCCAATCCGTGTCCGACTGGGAGTTTATTCTGGAGGTGATCTGCCATCATGTCGAAACAAGCAGCGAACAGATGGGAGGACATGGCAAAACTGTCGAAATAGACGAGAGTAAATTCGGCAAACGGAAATATAACCAGGGATACAGTGTGGAGAGTCAATGCGTTTCTGGAGGCATTGAGCGGGATCCGGTGGGTGCTTCCTTGTAGCCGTGGAAGACAGGACAGCCCCAACACTGACTGCTATCATCAAGCAATGGATTTTACGTGGGACGACCATCATTTCCGACTGTTGGAAGGCTTACAACAAATTGCATAACGAAGACTTTAAACATCTGACAGTTAATCATGCGTAAAATTTTGTAGACCCCAACACTCAAGCCCACACCCACACCATTGAATCCACCTGGTGGCATATAAAAGCCAAACTGCCGACATACCACCGAAGCAAGCCACAGTTCGTCTTCTTTTTGGCCGATTACATGTTTCGCCAGCAGTGCAAACTAAATGATGAACGTGTCCCTATGATTGTGTTGGAGACAGTGCGCACAATACAGTGGTGAATACTGTTCTACAAACCTAACCTAACTTAAGGAGAAAGGCAATGATGTGATATTCTATAAATATGAATACAATATGGGCCGTGTTCATGTGACAGGGTAGTATTGGCACCAAATGAAACGAAGGCAAAGCATTGTTTTATTGCCGAATATTCACTCTGAAATTCCTTTAGATATCGTCTCCAGTGAAAAATTGTTGCAGCCTGTCAATTATTTTATATTCCAGCAGATCAATTTTACCATCACCAGGCCCGACGAGAGGGGGGGTCAGGCAGGGCTGGTGCCCCGGGGCCCGAACCTCCCAGGGGGGCCCGGCGTCCTTGGAGGATGGGCCCGATCGGGCATTGATTTATTATTGCATTTATGCGACTTGAATTTGCCACTGGCAATCATTTAGTGAATGCAATGAACTGTCTGTGAACAATGTTACAAGGATTGAGAAACTTATTATGTAAAGTGGACAATATTTTCATCTACAAAGCGCTTGTGGGAAGAACAACTGTCTCAAAGTTGTCAACTTAGCGTCGGGGCTTCGCTATGTATTTTTCTTGGAATATACCTGAAGACAGGGAGAGCATTCCATTGTTCTAAATTTCGCTTATTCGGCTTATGCACCAATCGTTCATATAACTTTCGCATCCCTTCATTTATTTCGCCAAGGCCACGAGAGCCTGGGCTGCCCTGGTGTGTTTGGTCAGCAAGCTCAAGAGTTTCAAGTTTGTGCGTCACGTCGAGCTTATATATTTAGAGGCGATAGTGTCTGAAATTAATATAATGTCTAGCTAGACGTATCGTGTGCCGTGCAGGCAGGTAAGTAAAATATATTTTAAAGTAGCGTCCAACCAGTAATTCACTTTATAGTTGATTTAAGGGACAGAACAGCGAGGTCATCGTTCCCTAGTAATTGACTTATCATTGCTGGCTAAATATCTTGCGAAAGGGTGGGATGATTCTGTTATCAAACGCAGATAGAAGAAGGGCATGCGAAATTGTTCATCTTCTCGTATACTGAGTTGAGAAAACAATGCTAACATTTGAATAATCTGTATGCGAGGTGCAGTAAAATTATTATTATAATTGGTTCATTCAATACGATCAACAATCCTTGGTACTTGGGTTCGTGCGCAAATCATTTCTGATTAAGGGATTTATTGAAAACCTATATTACTATTGGTACTAGAGTTGGGAAATGTATCCAAAGAGTGAAACTAAAGTAATATTCCAGTATTTTTCTGGACTGGAGAAAAATGACAATTAAGCTAGGATACTGAACCACTCAACTTTGTTTCCCAATTCCTCTCATGGGATGTCAGTGGTAAGGACAGACGACCTACCGTAGCAGTTCCGCCACATAAAACAACAATAAGTAACGTCAGTGGTAGGGGCAGTTGGCCTAGCTGTTCCACCCCTTAAAACATGGCGATGGAGAAATTAATATAGGCTATTGCATGTAGGCAACCGCGCAGACTTTTCTAAGACCAAATATTGAACTCTGCTTAATTTAGAAGAAAAGTAAGACGAAGTATTGTCGAATATTAATATAAATACAATTTTGTTTTGAACTGGTGCAGTGACTTATTATTATTGGACATTTCTTCGCCGTTTCTTCCAAAGAGTAGCATCGATCTGCAAAGCACTTATTTATCAGGAAGCGAAGAGATATTTTCCCTCGCGAATCAAGCATTTTCATGATACGCTTTAACGTCTCAGTACCGTTAAACATAAAATGAGTTGCTACCTATATCTATGACTTGGAAATGACTCCGGGTCCTGACGAAGCCGCGGCAGGAATGCAGGAGTCGGCTTACCGACTGCAGTGTCATTCGTAGTCTTACTCAACAGTTAATAATAGGCCTATTTGTCGTTACAGTTGTTAATTCGGCTTGCGACATTTAACCTGTGTACTTGGTAGCTAGTAGGTCTAGTATCACTGGCGGGCAATGGACCATTGGCGCTCGGTTGGGAATCGTTTGCATCAACTAGTACTGTAGATAGCCTATAATTCAGTATTTGCTGACTCGTTAATTTTCCGGTTTATTTCTGAAGGCCTTCACATTATTGAATGAAGTTGACTGTAAAGTAATAGTTTTCACAAATATTAATGAAGTAAATTATAAGATTCTCAAACAGCGAACAAAATAAAAAACTATGAAACGTGCGAATTGTGTAGACTGAAGGGGAGGCTAGTGGTTGTTGTATAATTAGAGAGGTGTATTGGGTAACTATTTGTCTTGGAGAGTAGAAACTTAGACCCTATTAAAACCACCCACTGCTGGACAAAAAGCAGGGTATACACTGTGCTGTGCCATGGCCTCTGTGACATGATCAATCGCATACCGTATTCTTAGTTGCCGACTGGGAAAAGTTGGAATGCGTTGCCCGTCGCGACTATTACTGTAATTATTAGGGTTAAGAGTAGGGTAGGTGTCTTAGGACTTGAAATAAGGTACTATCTTGGCATTTATCTGGGGGGAGTGGGAAAACCCACACTCAGGATAGCCGCTGTCAGCACCGGGATTCGAACCTCTGATCTGCAGACTTGCTGTAGACCCCCATCACGGTCTTTGGTGAGCTACACCGTGGGGTCTTACTTGAAGGTGCGAGAGCTTTTACTTCAATAACAGAGAGTCATTTCTATAGCCACTAAATGTCAATGGTCACCAAATTTTTACTGCAAAATATCACAAAAATAGTCACTCAAATGGCCTATAACTCAATAATTTGGACCTAATATTTACAAATTTTTCCGGAGGAGGACCCCCGGACCCCACTCTGAGCTTGGTGATATTCCATACCCCCAGATCCCCGGTGTGTCCACTTCCCCATAATCTTGGCTTAAATCCGCCTCTGATGGTCAACAGTCATAGATAGGGTTGGGGATTTTTAGGAGAACCTGGCTCTAGGTTTGCTTACTGCAAGCAATATTAAATTATAAGAAGTCCACTGACTGCAAATTACAAAATATAGTTCAAATTCTCATTTTCATCTTTTGTGAAAACAATCACTGATCAGCTGCAATCTACTGATAGCACATAATAAATAACTTGACGTACGTATGAGTATACCTGTGGTTAACTATGAAAATATATTTTGCTTTGTATAATGTACAATGATGTGTGATCGCCGTTCAACCAAAACACTTATCAGTGTTTAGGCTTAGACCCAAGTGTGTGATTCTTCAAGGGCAACAAGTTTTAAGAATGTCAACATAAAACCCTATATGTAAATCGTATTTTAAAATACGTCTTGAGTTTGTGTAAAAATCATCTTTTCATTATGAAAAGAGATTACGTCATACATTACAGAAGCCGTAGTACTGCACAGTGTACAGTATACCCCTTCCACCTCTTTTAACATGCAGTTCAATGAACTGAACTTTCTGTTGATTAATTTTTGGGTCTTGGGGGCCCGGGAGATTCCAGCCCCAGGGCCCGCCGCCGCTCTCCACGGCCCTGACCATCACAACAGCAAAGGCTAAAGTAACCAAGCGTAGATTACACGCAAGAGAAATACAACGTAGAACAATGTTTGCAATTGATCGTCAAGGACCCTACATTGTACTGCATAATATCTGGAATTGTTTATGAAATGGCCTATTTCTATTGGATTGTTAAAGTTGCTTCGCATTTTCTCCGATTTCCCCCCTTTTTTTATGGCCAATGTTATTTTACGACGAATGGGTTTATTTTTTAGAAGCATTTCTCCCCAATGTAACGTCATATTCGATAACACTATAGTGTCGTGCATCAACGGATCCACTAAATATTAAATCGCAAATAATAATATGATGATGATAATTGTTGTTTTAAGGGGCCAAACATATAAGTTATCGGCCCAGCAAATAATACTTCCATTGCCAAAATCAACAGCGTAGTTAGACTCAGTACTCTAAACAAATAATCAATAAACAATTGGCTTATACAATGAAGTTCCACAAGACCAGTGTATTCACCGTCCAGGGTCTTTCAAACTCAAGTTGGTAGCTGAGGAGAATACGATACGACTGATCGCATATATACCCCAACTAACGGGACGGGCGAGTGGCGAAGCACCCCAACACCGCAGCCTGGAGGCGGCAGCAGATCTCCAAGGACATTCTCAGACAGGTAAGGTTCTAAGATTTCTTCAGGTCAATTGTCAAAGTATTGTGAACAAAAGTATAAAATTTTCGACTTTGATTGTATTACACAAGCCCGATGTAGTCATCGGAACGGAATCTTGGCTATCAGATGAACTAGGAAATAATGAATTCTTCCCGGCTGGCTTCACTGTGTACAGGAGAAATAGATTAAGGAGAGGGGGAGGTATCTTTATTTGCGTTAAAAATGACTTGACATCACAATTAGATTGGATAGATGAGGAATACGAAGCGCTCGGCATAAAACTTCTTAGAACCACTGACGGTAAGATACTAAGAATGATTGGTGTCTACAGAGCACCAAACGAAAACACCGACATCCTTTGCAAGCTAATTAGCATTTGTTCAGAGCTTGGGCCAGACAAAGATCTTATCTTAGCAGGGGATTTAAATCTCCCAAGTGTCGATTGGTCAGGTGATAAAATGCTAGGGGGGAGGGAACAACAAATAGCGAACTCATTCATACAGGAGTGCGGGCTTTCACAAGTAGTGGAAAGACCCACCAGGGGTAGAAATATACTAGATGTTTTCCTCATTAAGCCTGTGGACAATCTGATCAGTGTTGAAAATATTCCGGGAATTAGTGACCACCAGGCGTCGAAATGTTATTCCATTGGGAACTGGAACGCAGCCAAGATATTAAAGAAATGTTTGTTTGGAAATACAATAAGGCGGACACTTAAGGTTTTCAAAATTACTTAAAAGTAAATTTTCCTCGATGGGCATCGACTGGCGCTAGTGTTGAAGAT
Organism: Meconema thalassinum; assembly: GCA_946902985.2. Classification (NCBI taxonomy): domain Eukaryota; kingdom Metazoa; phylum Arthropoda; class Insecta; order Orthoptera; family Tettigoniidae; genus Meconema; species Meconema thalassinum. Next base: position 797,982,375 of record OX336388.2, on the reverse strand, counting down.
GTGTGGTTAAATTTCAAAAATATTATTCATACGGGCCAATAGCTATACGTTCCAAAATATAGAGTGAAGGGAAACCAGGATCCAGAATACTACAATTCACGTGTTAGCATTCTTAAGAGAAAAGCTAGAAAAATACACAACAGACTAAAATCAAATAGGAACTATTACATACAATACCAACTAATTATCAAGGAATTGAACACAGAAAAACGTGAAGCACACGATTCTTATATGAAGACTATACTAAAACCGGGAAATACAAATACTTTTTATAATTATCTTAGGAGACGGAAAAAGAACAGAGATGACATTAAGTCTCTGAGGGACTCAGAAGGAAATCTTGTCACAGGAAACCCACAAAAAGCTGAAGTGCTTAATGAGTAGTATTGTAGCGTTTTTACTGCGAAAGCTAGCATGTCCGTTCCTTCGAATTTAAAGGAAAACACATTTAAACCATTCACTATTCATAACAGGGAGGTTAGAAAAAACCTGAAGAAAATCAAAAAATTCAAGTCAGTAGGACTCGATGAGGTGTCTGGCGACATTCTCGAGATAGGCGGAGAACAAATAATTCCCTTCCTTAGGGTATTGTTCACAGTCTCTCTGAACAATAGGTCTGTCCCGTCCAACTGGAAGAAAGCTATTGTAGTTCCAATTTATAAAGGAGGGGACAGAACCATGCCGGGTAACTATAGACCAGTGAGTCTGACAGCAGTAGTTTGTAAACAAATGGAACAAATAATTGCAGATTATATAAGGGTATTTTGGGAGAAAAATAACTGGTTGTATGATAGACAACACGGATTCAGGAAAGGATATTCATGTGAATCACAGGTGGTGGGTTTTTGTCAAGATATAGCAGAAGTCATGGACACAGGAGACCAGGTGGACAGTGTAATCATTGACTTAGCTAAGGCTTTTGACATGGTTCCACGTGACCTCCTGTTAGATAAGCTTGCAAATTTGGGTCTTGATGAAAGAGTGGTATTCTGGATCCGGGACTTTCTCCAAAACAGAACCCAAACAGTCAAAGTTGGGGGAGTATTTTCGAAAGAGACAAAAGTCACCTCTGGAATTCCACAAGGAAGTGTAGTTGGGCCATTGTTGTTTCTTCTATATATAAACGACCTGGCAGTATATGTTAAATCGGACGTCAGACTATTCGCTGACGACTGTGTAATATACAGAAAAATCGAAACTCAAGTTGACACTGCGCTCCTGCAACAAGACTTGGAACGTATGGAATGCTGGGTTATCCGAAATAACATGAGGATAAGTGCAGAGAAAAGTAAATGCCTGTCTTTTACTAACTGCAGAAAAGGGACAATAGCTGATTATAAATTAGGAAACAAAATTATTCCTCGAGTGGAGTCATGCAGCTATCTCGGGATTGCCATAAATAAAAGGTTACACTGGGGTCAGCACGTTGAGAGCGTTGCTAATAAGGCACAAAAGTCATTATACTTTGTTATGAGAAACATGAAGGGTAGCAGTATTCAGGCCAAAGAATTGGCTTACAAATGTCTAGTGTGACCAATTTTGGAATACGCCACGAGTGTGTGGGAGCCCTACCAATCAACTCTAACGAACAAATTGGAGATGGTGCAAAGGAAAGCTGCATGATTCGTACTTGGCAAATTCTCCCAAACTGATAGTGTCTCTGACATGTTAAAGTCATTGGGTTGGGAATCCCTACACAGCAGAAGACATAAAAGAAGACTCCAGGAGATGTACAAAGCATACACAGGGGAGCCGGCCTGGAATGAGTTGCGAAACAGAATGCATGATCCAGATTTTATGGGTAGGAGAGGCCCATCATTCAAAAAACAAACTTAGCTAAGTATTCTTTTATAAGCAGGGGTATTCAAACATGGAATGAGTTACCTGAAGAAGTCTTAGAACCTTTTCCTAACAGTTTAAAATCTTTCAAGAAGAAATTAAATGTTGCATTCAGGGAACCCAGAGACATTATGGAGAGAAATTGAGTTACAAGCAACATGTAAATATCGTGTTACCACCAGGTTTTGCCTAACTGTAACAGTACCTATTAATAATAAATAAATTAAATCCTTATAATTATCCATGGCAGTGACAATTTTTGCAATAGCTTGAAAACTCAGCTCAGTATGGCGTTCCTCATTTTGATATAAACCGTACGAAGCTGCTCTAAATAAGCAATTTCCTTTACGTTTCCATGACAGTAAATTTTGCAGGGGAGCATAGAATCACTTCGCGAACTACTGGAATGAGCATAGGCCTAGACTCATTTCGCCAGTCACCGTAACGGAGGCAGTTTTAGAATTCTATGTCCCGTGCATGTCAAATATCGTATTAACATAACACAGGGAAGCCCACTCTTACATTCTAGGCTATGGCCTCAGACATCCAGGTTCGATTCCTCTGCCAAGAAGTTAAATTCCGGTCTGAGGGCAAAAACGGGGCACACTCAGTCTCTTGAGGAATAACTAATAAGAGGAAATTTCGATTTCCTCCTCAACAATCATGGATTTGGTTTTCCGTGGTTTTCCACTTCCACTCCAGGCAAATCCCGGGATGGTTCCTAATTTAAGGCCTTGGCCGTCTTCTTCCCATTTTCCATCTTAATTACAAATACACACAATAATGCAGCCATCATAATAACACAGGTTATCAGAGAAAATCTTATACACGCACACCAAATTACACGGGGCTGAGTGGCCACAATGTCGGTTGCTTCCAAATGAATAAGGGCGTCTCTTTCTCATTTCCCACCTTAATTACAAATACACACATTTATGGAGGCATCACAATAACACAGTTTATCTCAGAAAAATTCTTATACACACACCAAAGTACATGGGGCTGAGTGACCACGATTTCGGAGGCCTCCAATTGAATTATGTTCGCCAATTTAAAAGTATATGGCAACGTAAATCGCGGAGAATTAGTTTACGGGAATACTAAAAGTAAAATATGATTTGACAATGTAATACCAATAGCAAGAAAGAAGTATACGGATATAAATAAATAAATATATATATATATACGGATAAATATATCGGAGGCGGGATTCGAACCCCTTCGACGATGCATAATGCAATTCAGTCTGGAACGCTACCGACTGGACGGCCGAAGCATTGGAAAGGCAACGCAATGCGAAGCTACATAAACATCACACACACATTCAACTGTCAGTTGAAGTTCTTCTACATTTCTCTCCTCTTATAATTCTATTCCAGTATACTGAATATATCGTGGATACTACATGGAAATTTTCCCCTCATTTATAATTCTCATAATTAAGTATCACATGAAATCGCGCCATGTCTTCGTGTTTTAAATATATTGATGCAGTGGTGCTGCCATCTGTTGACAGTTACTGCAACTGATTGTAGTTATTCACGGCCGACTGAATACGAGCTGCGCTCTATACCGGCCTTGACATTCCCAGTCAGAACCCATGTATAACATGTAATTGGAAAGTTTCTACTCGTTGCCGGTAGAGCGCACTCCCGTCCCATTATAGGCGCGATAAGGAATCAGCTGTAAAGTACGTATATTAAATGTGTAATCTCAAGAACCACTGGATGGATTTTGATGCTGCTTTCACCATTCTGTAAAGGTGATCTCGAGGAAGATTTGTGTAGAAAATAATTTATTTATGAACAAAGGGAGCCAAGCAGTAACGATTTCAGTGAAAAGGTCGAAAAAATAGCCTGGCGTCCGTGCGCTTTTTAAGCTTACGCTGGGCGAACCGTTAAAAATATCATTATATTATGAGTGTAAGAATTGTTCAGCGTGAGAAATTCTACAAAAAAGTCCGGGAGAGCATATCTCTATCTTCGATACATCGCCCACTATAAGTGTTTTTAGTTTGGACGGGAGGGGCATTTGGCTTGCACCTCGCCATTCTTAAATTACGTCTGACAGGAATTCCTTGCCCATTCATAACTGTTCCCGGGCGAAGCCGGGTCGGGTTGCTAGTGACACTATATAATTATTATCATTATAATTTCCGCATTATCAAAATTAAAATTATATCACAAAATAAAATAGCGTGCTCATAAATATAAGAGAAATTAGACATACCTTGCACCTTCTTCGGGTACAAGGACACTACTCCAGCACCGTCTCATTAAAAGGAAAGAGAGGATCAAAATTACAGCCGGGAACAAGTAGCAGCTAATCGTGTGTTGCTTTTTGTGCTAAGAGATCTTTCGACAAATTATCAGATACCGTGTGCCTTCTTTTTCACGAAGCAGCTGTCAGGACGGGACTTACATAAACTCCTGCTGGACGTTATTCTCGAGGTTGAACAATGCGGTTTCATAATTATAATAACTGTCTCTGATAATCACAAAACTAACACTACAATGATGAGGCATTTAGGGGGGAGGGAATTTGCAACCAATGGTCAATCACCCATACGACGAGTCTAGGAATGTATTCCCTAGTTATGATCATTGTCACATTCTAAAAAAAAAACAAAAAAACATTAGAACGCAGTTTCTGTAACGAGAGATGACTGATGGTACTGGAATAATTTCAGGGAAATACTTGTCATTACTATACACAATGCAAAAGGGTGAGATCGTCAAACCAGTCAGACACCTCACTAAAAAACACATCGAACCCACTAAATTTGAAAAAAATGAATGTTCGGCGTGCCAAGGAAGTGTTCTCGTCAGAAGTTATTGGTGCCATTAGTACACTGAAAGAAAATATAGGCATGCACCCGGAAGCGTACACATTCATGGACGCAGAAGCAACCTTTTTTTTTGAAAAACGTTAATAAATGTTTCGCTATGCATGACGTAAGCATCACATATCATCATATTCAGTCTAGAAATCCAGATAAAGGGCATTTTTTCTCATTAAATGTCATTCGCCTAAACTGGCTAGAGGAATATTTTCTTTCTTACCTTGAAACTTTGAAAGCTGCTAGTAACGCTGCTAGAAAGGACTTCCTGAGTTCTGAGACTTACGAAGCTACCTATACAATTAATCACGGATTCAGCTGTCCAGTGCATAAGGTATCTTCTAAAAATGGGTAGAGGAAAGTCGCCAAATATGGGGAGTTTTTTTTTATAGGGCTCACATTAGACATAAGAAGGAACGGAATAATTTTGGTTTTCTCACCAATGTAAACCTCAGGCGATATACTATGTATATTACAAATATGGGCACGTTTGATGTTGTAATACCCTCTGATATTATTGTTAACTTTAAAAGTGCACTTTCCCCGTATTAGGCAACCGGGTTTCGTAATATGGGGAGGGGAGAAACCTCACGGTTTTTATTTATAATAGGTACACTGAATAGTATACCCTACTAATTAAAGCATTAATTCTGACATTTTTTTTCGTGTGGCCTCCTGAGAGGCCGAGTGCAGGTCTTTCTAGTCGACGCCCGTGGGCGACCTGCGCGTCAGGATGAGAGATGGAATGGATGAAGATGAATGAAACTGGGCAAGGATGTGGAAGGAAGCGGCCGTGGCCTGTTAGAAGGTCCCGTCCCAGCATTTGCCTGGTGTTGAAAAATGGGAAACCACGGAAAATCATTTCAAGGACGGCCGACGGTGGGGCTCGAACACATGCGTCTACCGAGTCAGCAGAGAGCTTGGCCCCATGGCCTAACGCTGCGCTTTAGCCAGCGTAGCCACTACTGTCGGTAATTCTGACAATGTAATGAAATCATGAACACAAATAGTACAAAAATACAAAAATGAATATTTTAAGTAAATAACAGTCCTAGTTTCCTGTTGCCGAACGTCCAAACCGTTCAGCAGAAAAATGCATAAACTTTAATGAAAACCGAGTGATTCTGATCGAATTCAACTGTAACGAGGTGCAAGGTATGTCTAATTTCTCCTAGATTTATTAGCACGTTATTTTATTTTGTGATATAATTTACATTTAGATATTGTGGGAATTATAATGATAATATAATAGTGTCACTAGCAACCCGCCCCGGCTTCGCCCGGGAACAGTTATGAATGTGCAAGGAATTCCTGTCAGACGTAATTTAAGAATGGCGAGGTGCAAGCCAAATCCCCCTCCCGTCCAAACTAAAAACACTTATAGTGGGCGATGTATCGAAGATAGAGATATGCTCACGCGGACTTTTTTGTACAATTTTTCATGCTGAACAATTCTTACGGTCATAGTATATTGATATTTTTAACGGTTTGTCCAGCGTAAGCTTAAAAAGCGCACGGACGTCAAGTTCTTTCTTCGACCTAGTCACTGAAATCTAAAATCGTTACTGCTTGGCTCCCTTTGATCATAAATAAATTATTTTCTACAGAAATCTTCCTCGATATTACCTGTACAGAATGGTGAAAGCCGCATCAAAATCCATCCAGTGGTTCTCGAGATTACCCGTGATATCCAAGAATCGGGGACTTAGTTTTACACTAAGTAGAGATAAGTCTTAGTCGTGCAATGCTTGGTTAACAGCGCTGTGTGAGCAGTTGAGTAACTAACAAGATTTCATGAAAAAGGTCTCATTGTCTAGGCCGGTATGAGCGCATTCAGTCGGCCGTGAGTTATTGAAAGTGCTGTGTGGGGCCAAGAGGAACCATTGCCCGAATAATGACAAACTCCTTTAAACTGGTGTCTATAAACGAAAAAAACCGTATTGATGTGGAATGTAGAAATATTAATCTTCAATTTAAAGCAAACATCATGAAAATCGACTTTGTAGAAGTCTCTGGCGGATTGTAGATAGAAAGCATATCTCTCTAAATATAAAAATGTATGTTTGTCTGTTTTTTCTGAATTTCTACGGAAATTTGCGTTATTTACGCGTTTCAGACTGTTTTATGACGGATGCGCGCGAAAATAAAATTTTTGTCTGTCTGTCTGTCTGTGGACAAAGTGGTTGTTCCCATATAACTCGAAAACGGCTGGGTGGATCAACGTAAAATTTGTTACAGATATCCTTCAGAGGCACGACACTAATCATTGATGTAACTCTTCTCTGGACCTCTCATAAAAGGGGGTCTTCCCCTTAAAATACTTGCTGAAATAGGCGTAGAAGGGCGAGAGAAAGCTCATTTTCAGCCCCTCAATGTGAGAAACGAGACTCGGGGGCCCTCGAAAACCACATTTTAAGGCCCTAAAACCAACAGTTTTTGAGATATTTCCAGAAAACTAATTTCATTTAATACAATAACGAAATAATGCAAGCCGGTAACCATGTCAACGGAATCTCACAGGTCCATCTATTGCTGTAAGACGCAATACAATTCCATTTATTACATCACTGAGATAGATTGCAAACGGCTATAAGGTTATAACGGAAACAAATTAAGCTGTAAAATTCATCAATGTCATATAATGCTCTTAAGGGGTTCAAGAGGTACTCTAGATTTTTTCACACGATTTACAAGTGCGGGTGTGGTACGGAAGGTATATTATATCCCTTTCCCTATATTGTTATATTATTATTATCATTATTATTATATACTACGGCCTACAACGACGAGACAAAGCCTATTTTCAGCCCCTTGGTGTCAGAAACAAAACTCGGTGCACCTAAATAGCCGTAAAGGGTCCCCGAAAACTATATTTTAAGGCTCTAAAACCAACAGTTTCTGAGATATTCCCAGAAAACTAATTTCATTTAATAAATTGATGAAGGAATGCAAGCCAGTAACAATGGTAACAGTATCTCAAAAGGTGACATCCAACTTTCCATCTATTTTTGCAAGAAGTAAAGCCACTCCATTTATTAAATTTCTGTGAATGTCTGCAAATGGCTATAAGGTAATTACGGAATCAACTAAAACTTTAAAATTCATCAATACGCTTAAGGGGGTCAAGGGGTACCCTAGATTTTCACACGACTGAAATGTGCGTTATGTCGTACAGAAGGTCTATTATATCTCCAAACAGAAACATTATTTTCAAAAATTCCTGAATTGAAATAGTTCTTTTTTTTTCTTTTAGGAATTAGGGCCATTGGAGGCTAAAAACCTGAATTTTCATGCACCACAAGCCTCTATAATTTATTAAAGGGGTCTTCCTCTGGATGGGGACTTGACACAACAGTGAAGGTCAGTTTTATTTGACGTGTATTGCGTTTTGTCTACGGGGTTTTCAATTTTATTTTCACATCAGGAAGTACACGTTAGGTAAATTTAGTTTCAGAGCATATTAACTAATCATTTTTCTTTGTCGACAAACAGGTTCCATTGCAAAAGTAGCTCAATTGATTAATTCTGGTTATTAATACCGAAGACCGTTCCAAGAATGGGTACTTCTGCTAGTTTGTCGTATATGGGCGAATAGCATTAAATTTATGAAATTAAAAAATAAAATGCTAATAATTCCTTAGTTTACGAAAATTCATAAAGTGAAATATGTTTTGACAATGTAATACCACTCGCAAGAAAGAAGAATACAGAAAAAATATATTGGGGGTGGGACTCGAACTCTGGTTGGTTGGTTCTTAAGTTTAGGGGCTGCGACAACGCGGTCATGTAGCCCCGTGTACTTTGGGTGTGTGTAGGATCTGTCTGATAACCGGTGTTAATTGTGATGACTGTATGAGTGTGTTTTGTCTGTTTTTTAATTTAAGTACATACTGCAACTTAGAACTTACTCTTTCGACGATGAATTCCCAGCTTGAGACGTTACCTCCTAGACAGCGAAGTATTGTGATGAAACGCAATATTAAGCTACATAACCAACGTACACATTCAACTGTAAGTTAAAGATCTTTATCATTTTCCCTTGTTATATAATTCTATTCAACTATATACAGGGTGTCCCACTTTACTCTGCGACCTCAAATATTATCAAAAAGAAACAAGATGTGAAAAATCTACTCGCGCAGGAATGTAGCCACGTCAGTGGTCACACAATGGGAGGATATGCAGAATCCAGGAAATTATAAAAATATCACTTTCAACGCAAAGTTACATTTTTTCAAATGGAACATACATGTTTTTTCTAGCAAAATCAAAAGTAAACATACAACTATTGATAACAGATTTGGTTTCATATCTCTAAACCTCTTACCTTCTGAAATAACTAAAGTTGTAGAGGATGGCAATGGAGACACTGTTTGTCACGTTTAACACAGGTGTAGAACTGTACACATAGTACAAAAGCTACAGTTACCTATTTCCTAAACAAAATTGCGGCCTATAGCTTAAAGAAACATCATGTTTTTTAATTACATCCAGAACGGAAAAGGCATTCACAAGTAAGCAGTAACATATAACTGTGTCACTTCAGCTGATGTTAAATGTGACCACCGTTTGCATCAATGCACTTCTGTAGACTGTGAAAAAGGGAGCGTTGTACTGATCCCAGTGTTTCCACAGATATTTCCGCACTCGCCGCAGTGTTACGCTGTTGCATATTCGCTATCGTAATTGGAACTTCCTGATAGACTGTACCTTTCATTGCACCCCAGAAAAACTAGTCTAATGGTGTCAAGTCGGAGGACCGTGCTGGCCATCTCACAGGATTTGGAAACTTCGCATCCATTACATCTCTGGCAACACGTGTGAAATATGCGGGGCACCCATCATGTTGGAACCACATTGATACACGATAATACCACGTCCTCCATGAGAAGGAGTAACGTGTCCTGAAGGAATGATGCATACCGCTGTCCGTTTAGTGTTCCCTGATAAAAATAGGGACCTACAATACGGTTGCCAAAGATACCACACCAAACATTGATGCTCCACTGTCGTTGATTAGCAACCTTGCGAAGCCAGTGGGGATTTTCCACGGACCAGTAATGCGTGTTCCTCTAATTCACATTGCCATGATTAGTGAACGAAGCTTCATCCATAAATATAACATCCCTTAGGAATGCATTATTATCATGCAACTGTTGCAATGCAAAACGACAGAATGCAATGCGGGCTTGAAAGTCATTCCCGTACAATTTCTGGTGCAGTGACATGATGCGGATGAAATTTATGCATGTGCAAAATTCTGCTAACACTAGAGCGGCTTATCCCAGAACCGCGTGCAATTTGTCGTACACTCACGTTGGGATTGTGAGCTACAGCAGCCAGAACAACGATTTCCTTATCGTTGTTAGTTGCTCTGTTTGTGCGTTGATGTTTTCTGGCAGCCCAACTTCCTGCTTCTGAGAGACTTCTGCACATATTGGCAATGGTACGAGGCGCGGACACCATCGATCTCGGTAGCGTTCAGCATACAATGCCACAGCATTTCTGTGGCATTCGCCGTAAATTAAAATAATGTCTAGCTTTTCTTCATTACTCAAGGCCGGAATACTGGTATGCACTAGACAACAAGAGAACAAACAGGTAGAAACAAAATTGGGTTCTACATATCAGAGTATCTGCGAACATTAACATAAGATTCGTAGGTACAGTAAAATGGGTCTTTACCTGTTCCACACTGACAGAAGTACAGACGACCAGACCAGGAGCCACGAGTTCACTGAGAAGTGCACCTGTAATGTTACTGTCTTGTTTCCTGAATGCTTTTAGTAGAGCGCTGCAAAGAATCCCGCTGTGTGTAAGCCAACGGCGTGCACTACACTGTTGATAAACGTCACGAACAGTGTCTCATTTACCATCCTCTACAACGTTAGTTATTTCAGAAGGTACGAGGCTTGGAGAAGTGAAACCAATTCTGATATCAATAATTGTATGTTTACTTTTGATTTTGCTAGATAGAACATGTATGTTCCATTTATAAAATGGTAACTTTGCGTTGAAAGTGATATTGTTATAATTTCCTGGATTGCGCATATCCTCCCATTGTGTGACCACTGACGTGGCTACATTCCTGTGCAAGTAGATTTTTCACATCTTGTTTCATTTAGATAATATTTGAGGTCGAAGAGTTAGGTGGGACACCCTGTATATCGTAGAAACATCATAGAACATATTGGCCTCATTTATAATGCTCATAAATAAGTATCAAAATAAAACGCGGTGGATTTCTATTCACCATGTCTGTCATAAGCCATAAGCGATTGGGCGCATGTGCGAAGGCCAAGAACTTAACAATTTTCTTTATTAATTTAAAAATATACGTTAATTTTTTTCTTTTAAATACACTCTGCAAATCTACAGGCCAAGAGCTTTCGCCAGAGTGCTCTACGAAGTAAATCGGTTCAGCCGTTCTCTCAATCTCGTGGTAACAAAAATCACCTTAGTGTTTTAAATATGTAGAATATCGGAGATGGTCTCGTCCTCGTTCTCCTATGCCACTCCTGATATTCTCTTCATCCTCGTAGGTTGTTTCCATTTACATGTTTAGCACTGCACAACTTCCAAGAAGTTCCAAACTGATCCTCTCAATTTCACTTGCTTAACCGTGATGGTAATAATTTTGCAGATAAATATTTGTAAGAATCCTCTTCGAAGTATTCACTTTCAATAATATTCAACAGTGTTCAATGCAGTAATACCACTTTGCGTAATTGCGTAGATTCTCAATAACGACCTAATTTATTTCGAAATAAATATATTATTTGCAAAAATTCCTTGTTGAATAATTGTTGCTAGTTGAAAATACATTAAGTCTTCTTATAAATCACTCACACGATCGCGAACACAGGCAATCACTTCGTCCAATTTGTTGCCTCACTTCCCGATATCAATTATATTATTCCCGTCGCACTGTTTACTCCGCAGAATAACACGTGCGATCACCTCGACGTCTTAAAATAAGAAGCCTCGAATCATCTACGTCATCCCCCACCATCGACTCAAATTTAGCGTCAGGAGAAAAAACTCGCACGTAAATTAGGTGGGATACTCTAATTATCCATATTTTGCTTGAACGAGTCTTCTATCTTGTCACGTAAATACATGAGAATCTCTGTAGTATAATTTTGTATCATCCTCATAAATAAAAAATACTGCCATAATGTCCAGTAATTAGTAATGAGGAGCTTTCACAATTACTGTTCATTCAGTTTTCTTTCCGTTGAAGACCATCAGGTGGTTTAGATTGGCGTGCTTCTGACTCGTGTCATAAAAACTGGCTCGTAGCTAGTCGTTCTTCCATCGGAAATTACCTGTGGGAAATATAAAAATTGGCTAATTATTTCTACATGTTCAGAGTTGCCTTAATTTTCTTGCTCAATATATTAGTTTTGTGCGTTCTCTGAGCATCTTTGCAGCATCAAGGCAAAGGTTTACTTATTCATTTTCCCGCAATTTGCTGATCTTGTACAATCCCATTGACCATAAAATTATCCCTCTCTTTTCCATTTTCATTCAGTTTTCAGGGTTTATTCTCATAGGAGAATAATTGATGCTGCACACGCATTTCTCCAATATACCACTGAGCCAAAGGTCAAAATCAACCGTCGTGAAAACTCATCACAAACAAACACATTCCACCACAGACATAGACTTGAGCGAGTCACAACATGAGAATGTTACTCTCAAGGCATCTGGTAAGGATTGGGTGGAGTTATGTAATTTGCTTAAAATACACGTTAATTATAAAGGAAAGGTTCTAATGTACTCCAAATCACCCACCATTTCAGATAAAAGCATCTCCTCAGAAAATATATTCATCGAAGATCCCTAGCCTACACTTTATTGGTATAAGTTAATTTTGAGGATTAAAAGTATCTTTAGCTGAAAATAACTGCCACTACAATACATGTTCCATTTGAAAGGATACTTAAAATAACCTAAATAGTCTTCATTAAAAGAAAGAAGTATTTACAACCATTTTTCCTACTTATCTTCTCTCTAGCATTACCAGGTTGCATTTCAAAACAATATAAGAAGACTTAACATCTGCACCTCGACAAGTTGTCACACTCATTGGAGCACCGTCTCCTGGATTATACCCAACATCTGTTATATCTCAATTCAGTATTTCCATCTCCAGATGCCGGTCCTTCACATTTTGGTTGAACTCACCTTCCATGCTTGAATTGGATTCGTCATAATGACCACCTTCCTCTCATGTTGATTTGAGTGGCTCATGGTGTTGGTTGGAATCATCTTCTCTATGGTGTGAAATTTCATAATAATTGTACCACATCTTCTACACTTGTAGTAATTAAATGCTCTGCTTTCATATTTACACAGATTCTAGCATTTCAGCACTTAGAATAATTTCTCTCGTTCACTTCTATCACCTGCCCATCTTCATATTTAATTCTCTATCACTTATATCTCATTTTATTTGAGAAATCGTGCTTTCAAAGTGCCCTACAATTAATTTACGGAGTACAGCAAATAATTCGGAATAATATTTAACTTCCATCTTGTCGGTGTAGCAGTTTCTAGTTTTATGACATGTACTCAAACTATTGCAGTCGACAGATCGCAAAATTCAATAAATATACAAATCTTTGTATTAAATCATCGATTGCGTATTTTTAGCGTATTCCACACTCAATAAGGAATATTTGAACTTTATGTCACTAATACTCAATTCTATACACCGTAGATTACCATGGGGTTCGATGCTTGTATCTACGCTCTCTGGCGTTCGACAATTTCTGTTTTGTGCATAGAGTGGCATTTCTGGCTTCTCCGTTCTGTAGCCAATGACCTTTTCCCTGATTCTATTTTCTTCCGGGTTGTTCGAAGTATTTCCATACAATGTACGGTAAATAACTAACTCAATGTATTGCATTGGCCGTTTCTTCTATCTTAATAATATTAATTTTGATATCGTGTTTCCAATGAATTACACGGCTCGCTTGATCCTTTCACAGCTTTCACAAGTGTAATTTTCTGTGTCCCGTCTTCATAATCGTACTCAGCTTACAATCTCGGAGAATGACTCAGTGTTGTCACGTGGTCTGGTATGAAATTCAGATCTTGGTGCGGTCCATGAACAAGTGTACGGGGACAATAAATAAATGTATGGAGATCAACAGACGAAGTTACTCAAGTCTGGGATGTTAACTCTGAAAACAGAACTCTGGTCAAACTGTTTGATCTACTGTAGGTCTTGTATGCCGCATTATGTTTGGAAGGTATCAAAGTAATGGAAACCGGTGTAAGATTTAATTTCACCTATACAAAATAACGTGTTGTGAAACATGTAATTTCTCTGCAGGATGCTGCTGATCTCACTGATGATATTACGAAAGAATATTTCTCCATACCAGAGTTTGTTCCATGCATCAAAACAGAAACTCCATCTTTAGCGAGTGGAGGAGATTCCAAAGAGGTAAGAACGTTACTGGGTACTTGTTGCATCTTATAAAGGACATGACCTGATCGCCATTTTCTTGTCACGAATGCTATTTAGAGATTACAGAATTGTGTGCTCAGACCATAGTGATGGCGATTGGAAGCTTTCTACTGTTAGCATGTGTAAGGTACGGAAAGTCGATTGGAAGCTTTCTACTGTTAGCATGTGTAAGGTACGGAAAGTACAATATGTCTAGATTGGTGGTAAAGCATTATATTGTCCGACTAGTGCTGGACTCACACCAATGACCTTCCTATGTATATGCTGTTGGTCTATTTACTGATGTAATGGAGGATATCTTAATTCTCATAGTTGAAGGGTACAAGGAGGCCAGCATATCCTAAGCGCAATAACGTTGTATTACTTGCCTGTTGTAAATTTTGTATGAAGAAATTACAGTATTATCATGGACGAGATTGGTGGGCTATAATATAACTATTATCTAATGACACTAAATTATGTGGCTTACTTTTCGTAAATCACAGAGGGCGTGCATTACACTTTCTGAAAATAAGTTTTCATGACAGAAAGTTATCATGTCATTGGATGAGTCTTAATCACCTATACGGAATATAATATATACAGCACATTATTTCTCAAATTACTGATATCGGTGGAGACAGGTCGTGTACAAAAAGCTATTTAGTGCATGACATTGATTCTTTTTTTTGTGTGTGTGTATAGGAGAGCTGTCAATGGAAGAGATCAGTAGTATATATGAAAGCGGCTAATTATTTTTACTTGTTCAGAGTTGCCCTCGTTATCTTGCTCAATATATTTATTTCGGTGCATTCTGTGAGCAGTTCTGCTGCATCAAGGCAAAGATAGTTTTTTTTCCCTGAATGTCCTGATTTTGATTCCCATTGACCTCTCTTCGATTTTAATTCAGCCTTGAGGGCTTATTCTTATAGGATAATTAATTGATATTGTTCCCATATTTGTCCGAGATACCACAGGGTGGAAGGCCAAAATCTACCCTCACGAAATCCCATCACAAACAAACACATACCACCACAGACATAGGCTTGAGCGAGTCACAGCATGAGAATGTTACTCTCAGGGCATCAGGTAAGGATTGGGTGGAGTTAGCTCAAAATACTCGTTAATTAATGAAAAAGAAAGTTCTAATGTACTGCAAATCACCAACCATTTCAGATAAAAACGTGAACTCAATTAATGTGTTTATCAATGATCACTAGCCTACACATTATTGGGGAAAATGAAAGTAGGATAACAAAGCCCCTTTAGCTGGAATTAATTGCCACTTAAATACATGTTTCCTTTTAGAATAAACGTAAAATAACATAGTCTAAATACTAAGCAAGTATTATTTACAAACCATTTAACCGACTTATCTCCCTAGCCTTTACATGGTTGCATTTCAAAACAGTATCAAGAATATCTTAACACCTGTGCCTCAAACAAGTTTTCACGGTCACCGCCTCCTAGATTATACTTGACATCTGTTACTTCTCAATTCAGCATTTCCTTCTCCTAAAGCCAGTTCTTCGAATTTTGGTTGAACTTACCTTCTAGGCTTGAATAGGATTTGCAAAAAAATTCTAGGAAATCTCCTTCTCTCTTCCCCTCACGTTGAATTTAGTTGCTCATAATGTCTTCTCTATGGTGTGAAATTTCATAATAATTGTAACATACCTTCTTCACTTGTTTCAGTTTTAGTATAGAATGGCACTGCTTTCAGATTTACACAGACTCTAGTAATTTAGCACTGTGAATAACTTTTCTCGTGCACTTGAAACACGTGTTCAACTTCACGTTTAAATCACTGTTAATTATACTTGATTTTATCGGAGTAATAGTGCTTTTAAAGCGTCCTACAATTAATTTACGCAGTACAACAAATAATTCTGAACAATATTTGAGCTCTCTCGTGTCGGTGTAGAACTTTCCAGTTAAAATGAAATGCGCTCAAAGTATCGCACAAACTCCACAGTTCGCAAAATTCAATAAATACAATTTTTTCCCCACACTAAGAAATAATCTGCACTCTATTTCACAACTTATACTATATTCTATGCGCTGTAGATTACCTTGGGGTTCGAGGCTCGAATCTCTGTATCCACACTCTCAGGCGTTCGACAAGTTCTGTTTTGTGCGCAGTGTAGTATTTCCGGCTTCTTTGTTCTAAAGCCAATTAGCGTCTTCCGATATTCTTGCGGTTTGTGTGAAGTATTTCCATACAATGTACTGTAAATGTCTAACTCAATTTAGTTTATTGTTCTTTTTTCAATCCTTATAATATTAATTTTGGTCTCGTTTTTGCAATAAATTCCACAGCCTTCACAAGTATCTGATTTCGTGCCCTGTTTTCATTATTGCACCCAGATTACAATGTCGGAGATTGACGCGGTGATGTCTCATGGTCTGTCATAGAATTCAGATCATCGTGCGGTTTATAAAGAAGTGAACGGGAGCAATAAATATATATTGAGATCACCCGATGACGTTACCCAAGTCTGGATTGACAACCCTGAAAACAGAACTACCATTCAGTATACAATTTCTTATCTAGGATTTGTACTGTATGTCGTAAAGTTAGGAAGTAATTCAAAGTATTGGAAACCTGTATAAGATTTAATTCCACCTATGCAAAGGAACGTATTTGTGAAACATGTAATTTCTCTACAGGATGATAGTGATCTCCTTGAGGATATTAAGAGAGAGGAATTCTCCATACCAGAGTTTGTTTCATGCATCAAAACAGAAACTCCATCTTTAGCGACTGGTGGAGAATTCAAAGAGGTAAGAACCTTATTGGGTTTCTACTTGTTGCATCTTGTAAAGGACATGTCCTGATCGCCATCTTCGTCTCACCAATGCTATTTAGGGATTCCAGAATTGTGTATTCAGACCGTAGTGATGACGAATGGAACCTGTTCTCAATAAGGTTATGGAAGGTATGGAAAACAGAAGACGTCTAGTTGGATGGTAAAGCATTATACTGTATATGCTTTTATAGTCTTCTTGCTGGAAAATTCAAAAATAATTATTTCAGTCCTTGACCCTATTACTTCCTTTAATGTACTTTTCTGCACATTTTCTATCATACTTCAATTTGTTGTTGTTTTGGTTTCATCTCTACAAATCTACCACACCCTACATCCGAGGCAATCTGTTTAAAATATTATAACCGTGGCCTAACCCTACCGTTCTTATGCTCGACCCTACCTTCCATAATTAACTTTGCTATTCGAGGGTGTCCTAGTACGTGTCCCACCAACCTATCTCTTCTCTTCATTAGCAGTTGCCAGAAACATCTCTATTCTCCCACTTTTCTTATTACATAAATCTATATTCGATGTCAACAGATTCCTCTTTTCTATAAATGCGTCCCTTGTCTGAGCCAACCTACTTTTTATACCCTCTTTGTTTCGTCCATCACTGGTTATCTTGCTTAAGTAACAGAAGTCTCTTATTTCCTTTAGCTTTTCACCTGCATATTTGAAGTCCATAGAGGTTTCTGATTTCTTTCGGAAGCATTCCAATATTTTGATTTTAAATTTATTCATTTTCATCATGACAGAATCCATAGCATTTAAAAGAGCATTCAAATCGTCTGATGTAACGGCTAAGATGACGATGTCCTGAGCAAATCGCAGAGTTGAAATTATTTGTCTTTGACTCTCTAGTCCTACTTTGAATTATTCACCAATTTCCATCATTGCTTGTTCAATTTATTCAAATGTATGGGTGATATGTTGCCGCCTTGGCTTACACCTTTCTGAGTATCAGCTTCTCTCTCATGTTCTTTGTCTTGAATAACTGGTGTCTGGTTTCTGTATAGATTATAGATCGTCCTACTATCCCTGTACTTTACTACAATCTTTTTCAATATATGAAACAACTTGATCCAATCAACGTTATAAAATGCCTTTTCTAGGTCTACAAATGCCGTGAACATAGTTTTATCTTTCTTTATTCTTCCTCCCAAAATCAGCCTAAGGCTTTTTACAGCTTCCCTTGTTCCTACATTTCTCCTGAAACCAAACTGGTCGTCACCCTACTCCGTTTCTATCTGGCTTTCTATCCTCTTGTAAAGTATTGTAGTCAGGATCCCTGAAGCATGACTGATCAAGCTGATTGTATGGTAATTTTCATATTTGTCATTTCGTGATTTATTTTGTATAGGGATGATAAAATTCATCAGAAGGCAACTCACCTGTATCATAAATCCTACACACCGAGCGAAATAAACTTGATCAGACCTCCATCACCTATGCTGCGTGGCAATTCAATTGGTATATCAGCTATGCCTATTCATTTGTGTCTGCTTAAATCTTCCAATGATCTGTCAAATTCTGATTTTCTTGACCTACAAAGGAGGGATATCTTTGATAAGTTTCAGATCTAGATGAGACTTGTATAATGCAGGAAGATATGTTCGAGAATAACAAGCTGAATAACTAAGTTGATCTGTGCTTTAAAATTACGTTATTTGTTATTGATTGTGTAGAAGCGTAATATGATAGTGAATAAATTAATGATTCATTCTTGTCGATAGGATGTAACAGAAGAAATCCAAGTTGAAGAGAGTGATGCAAGTGGAAATCATACAAATGCGTAAGTGGACAACATAATAAGGAAAAGTATTGCAATGTAATGTATGAAAACTGAAAATGTTGAATGTGAAGAAGTTTTGTTGGCAAAACGAGTTATTCTCTTATTTTAATCGTAGAACGTTTTTGTATTTGTCTAAAAGGATATTGATAATCACTTTTTAGTTGGAAGCTCAAAAACTAACTATTCTCATTTAGACTATTAACTGTTGGAAGTATTCAAGTATGTATATGGTATCCAGTATGAGCGTTATTGCACTTATAACCTACTAGTTGCACCCGCCATGCGTAGCGTGGCCAATCAAAGATATAAAAAGCGTCTATTGTAATTAAGTACAAGTTTTTCGGGCATGTAGGCCGTGGTCCAAACAGGTTATCTCCCGACGCTCCAGCGGAAACCGCCTAGTCAGCTTTTACGTAGTATTCCTCTTCACGATGGTGCCTATAAAAGAATCCATAAATCAGATTGCCGAGCTCTTCACGGAATACATCACTGACTTGTTTCGCCACTACCTCACTGTGAGCTACTTCCTATAGCGCGAGAACTTCTACGAGCAAATAGAGGGAGTTGCCATGGGTAGCCCACTAAGCCCTGTGATTGCGAAATTCTACGTGGAAAAGTTCGAGCAGTTGGCGATCGAGACTGCACCCCTCAAACCGAAAGTATGGCTACGTTATGTTGACGATACCTTCGTAGTCTGGAGCCACGGAGAGGAAGAGCTGGAACGTTACCTGGACCACCTCAACAGCCTCAACACCAGCATAAAATTTACAATGGAGAAGGAGAAAGACAATTGCCTGGCCTTTCTTGACGTGCTAATGACAAGGACTAATGACCTGCGCTTGGGGCACACCGTATTCCGGAAACACACACACACCGACCGGTATCTACACAAGACATCTAATCACCACCCCCGACAGAAACACGGAGTTATTAAAACATTGGTAGACCGTGCTAGGAGAATCTGTGTGCCATCCAACCTCAACCAAGAGCTGCAACATTTAAAGAGGGCCCTATGCGCCAACGGATACTGCAATAAGGAGATTGAGCGAGCCTCTCATTCCAGGCGCCGGAGCTCTAGGAAAGAATCAGAGGAAACTCCAGTGGCCACCGCATTCCTGCCGTACGTGAAGAAGGTGACGGACAGGATTGGCAAATTACTCAAGACCTATGGAGTGAAGACGGTTTATAAACCCACCACCAAAATCCGTGACTTGCTGCGATCCGCTAAAGACAAGCGCCACCCACACTCCACTGCAGGTGTCTACAGAATTCCGTGTTCCTGTGGGCAGGTGTACATAGGAACGACGAAGAGGAGCGTGACCACCAGACTCAAGGAACATAACAGACACAGCCGCCTGGGTGAAACTGAGAAATCGTCATTCGCTGAACATTCTCTCTTGCCCGGTCACGATGTACAGTACGGGGACACGGAGATACTCTCCATGACCGCACACTACCACGCCAGGCTGCAACGGGAAGCCATAGAAATTTTCCAACACCCAGACAAATTCAATCGAAAGGAAGAAATTGAACGTGTACATAATACTTGGATCCCGGCCCTTAGGAACACCAAGGCCACGATATCACGCACACGTCAACCTGAAGGACCTTCCCGCTACAGCCCGGCAGCCGTCCAGGGAACTCCTGACCCTCAAAAGCTCGGTCGCCGTAGCCGGAGCACGCACCGTACCCCGCAATATGTACGCGAGACCAGACGATCCAGCCGGAATGCGAAGAGAACGCTCAGCTCACCATGCTAATTTGTTGATCCAAACTGCCTTCCAGCTGTTAATTCATTGCCAAGATCCACCCAACCAACAGTCATATTCAAGCAACAACACCCCACTACAAACCGTTACCCATTATTTCAAGCCTCTGCCTCATTCCACTGCTGACCAAGGAAAGGAACGGAACCCTTGATAATGCCGGACGCAGTTTCCGGTGAAACGTTGGGAGATATCCTGTCTGGACCACGGCCTACAAGCCCAAAAATCTTGTACTTAATTATGAACGCCGGCCGTGAAAGCCTAAGCTGTTATATCGTCTGTTGTAAATTTGTTTATTTCTTGAAATGATTAGTCGCCAATACTCATTTGTTGAAACGATTAGCACACCTACTTTTGTGACATAGATTTACTAATAAAAAAAGTTTCTTTTGTTTGCCAAATTCATTTGTTGAAACGAAAGTCAAAAGTTTCATATACATGAAACCACAAGGTTTTAGGGTTATTGTTCTGGAAACAAAGCTATGCATACAACACAATGTAATGGTCACACCACGCGACTCCTTCATTTCAAGCAGATTGAGTTGGATGTCCCGAACAGCAGAGTTCCATCATATTTTCATTTTAATAAACAAATGTAAAATCAGGAAATAACCCTGCAAAACCTAGTCCATTTATTGATATTGATCATAATACCTAGGATATGTTAATGCTTTTTCCTCAAATGTACAGTTAAAGTAAGCTAAGGCGTGAAGTAAACAAATACATTATATAAAAAATATTATAAATCAACTACTGTATATACAGACCAGGAATCGAAATAAGGTTGGTACAATACATTCATGCCATTAATACAATTACTCGCTGTTTCAGTACGGTACAGAATCACTGGAGTAATACCGTATACCGAAACTTGTGTAGCAGAACTAAGAAGAAATGGCTTCGTTTCCTACCCCTGCCATCTGAAAAGTGGTTTCCCGTTGCTTCTCCACTTCTACTCTAGGCAAATGCTGGAATTGTACCTAAATTCAGATCATGACCGCCTCGTAACCAATCCTTTTCCCCAATTAAAAACACATGAGTTTAGCCATCACAATGACACTGGTTATCAAACATGTACACGGGGCTCGAAGACCATGATGTAAACCAGGCTGTTCCAGCCGAGCAGCTCGCCCTTGAGCAGCTGAGTACTCGCCGCCTTCTATGAGTAAACCTGCAATATGCAATAGAGCTCTGCTGTACGGGCGGCCGTTACTAAGCGGTGGAAGCGCATGGACTGGTACCATGACCTTCGCCCAGTGACGTATTGACTATCACCCCCAGTCCCACTCCAACTGTGCTCCGAGCATTACTGCTGAGTACTCGCGTGTTCGCATACTCAAACTCGTGGATTTGGAACAGCCTGATGTAAACGATACCATAACTAACCATCTTCAATGTATATACTCCATTGGCCTACGGATCCTAACCAGTGCACCTGAGGGTGACAAGACATTTGCACACACATTCAGCGTTTATAACGATGTTTACTCTCGGTTCGCTCACCGTCAAAAGCCAGGTGTCCTGGGAATAACGAACCCCCCGCATATACATTATCCCAAACAATGTACGTATTGAACTCGGCTACAAATCAAAACCAGGTCACCTAGAATAACGAATCCTCCTGCTTATACATTGTCCCAAACAATGTATGTATTAAACTTTCCTTCAGAACAAAAGCAGGTCACGTAGTGTCGCTGCCTGCTCGCGCAATGGATCGGACATTTAGTGTGAGACGTGTTGCCTATGTAGTCCTTGTTTCATGTCGTCAAGTAGTACAATGTGACAGCCGTGAGGACTATCTCGTGGCGCGTTGAGGTAAGTAGTTCGAATCTCAGCTTGGGCACACATTTTTGTCATTGTTTTTGTTGTTGTTGTTGGATCCATGTTTAAAAAAGTTCAAGATTGGTTTTGGCATTGCCAAACAGAAAGCAGTGCTTTCATGAAATAAAATTGACAGCGCTAGAAAATGTAGTTCCCAGTGGCCAAAGTTTAATTGTATATAGTGGTCCAAAACTTGGGTTGAGGCATCTGTGGGTTCATGATCCTGGGACCAACGTGGGTGACGTGTCTGGCAAGTTTGATGGAGGACTGTGGTTGTACTGGTGGTGCTGGCTCAGGTCCTGGATCGAAACCTGTGTTCCGGCTGCGTGAAGAAGCGTCTGCGTTTCCTGGGTGCAAGGTAATGGGGAGTTACAAACCGCACAACAAAGGTCGTGGACAATAATTTGGTTTGTGCCAGCATGGAGTCGAATGCGTCGCAGAGGTTTGTCTAGTGATGAGTCCGGGAGTCCAGAAGACTGCTGCTCGGGACTATAGATTGAGCAGTTGCTTGCTCTCTGCAGACTTCGCAGAGAACCAGCAGAGCTTGTGGAACGCAACTACCTACGCTATTAGAGCTAGGTGATCGCAGCTGCGGGATGTCCGGGAGGTTGCAAAATTGTCCTCAAAACCTGGGTTCAAATTACTCAGGGACACACATTTCCTGCTTCCAAGCGAGTCGTGTCACAGAAGAAAAAACACTCCTATATATTATATGTTATCTGACACGATGAAATTAAATTAATCCTAGCGCTCAAACTGTGCGCTCGATCTCTCAGCAATATATCAAAACTCCTATCTCCTTACTGCTCAATCACATACTACTTTACTACCGGAGATACGCAATCCCGCTGTCATAGCTTCCCGTGTCCTCTTGCCTTATTTCACAGGTTAGCAACACAATATCTAGTTCCTGCCTTCGCCGTTAGGTGTCAGTGACAGTAGAGTCTGCTAGCGAAAGTTGGAGCTACTTGAAATTGAACTTTCTGGGAGCCTATCGTCGTTCTTTTAAAATAATCTGCTATGGCCATTAGCTGCAATTCTTATATTATATCATCACCTACATATTGTAAAATGCTCCGACTATATGGCGCCATCAGGCACCGGTAATTCTTGATAACAAGTATTTGGTTCTGATATTAATAGAAGTGAAGCCTCCGTGGCTTAGGCGGCAGCACGCCGGCCTCTCACCGCTGGGCCCGTGGTTCAAATCCCGGTCACTCCATGTGAGATCTGTGCTGGACAAAACGGAGGCAGACAGGTTTTTCTCCGGGTACTCCGGTTTTCCCTGTCAATATTTCATTCCAGCAACACTCTCCACTATCATTTCATTTCATCTGTCATTCATTTAATCATTGCCCCAGAGGAGTGCGTCAGGCCTCGGCAGCCGGCACAATTCATATCCTCGCCGCTAGATGGGGGCTTCATTCATTCCATTCCTGACCCGGTCGGAGACTGGAAGCAGGCTGTGGATTTTTTCATTAATAGAAGTAACCCCAATTATATTAATACTACTTAAATATCTAGGTCTCTATGTTAGTACTACTGATTTCAGTCTATGTCCAGATACGTCGGTTCCTGCTGTAAGAGAAATATACGCATTTGGTAATTGTGGTAGACAATTTACTAACCCTGCATCTAGAGAAAAATTTACCATCACACAAGAACTGAAGCCTAAGTTTATAAGTCATATCGGTAATAGTGCATATCCATGTAGTGTATGTGAATCCAAGTTTAATCGAAGAGGGTCTTTGAACATACACATGCTAATTCATAGCGGTGAAAAGCCGTTTTCATGTAGGGTTTGTGAATCCAGGTTTAACCGAAGAAAACTATTGAACAGACACATGCTAGTCCACGGCGGTGTGAGGCCATTCTCATGTAGCGTATGTGAATCCAAATTTACGGAGAGAACCCATTTAAAACGACACATGCTTATCCATAGTGGCGAGAAGCCTTTCGCATGTAGTGTATGTGAATCCAAATTTACTCAGAGAGGACGTTTGAAAACACACATGCTCAAACATAGTGGAGAAAATCCGTATTCATGTTCCACATGTGCGTCCAAATTTTCCAACAAAGGATATTTGAAGGCTCAAATGCACATCCATTGGGGCGAAAAGCCCTTTCCATGTAGCGTATGTGAAACCAAGTTTGCCAGAAGAGGATATTTAAAGACACACATGCAAATCCATAGCGGCAGATTCCCGTTTTCATGTAACGTTTGTAAATCTAAGTTTAACCGAAGAGAACATTTGAAGAGACACATGCTTGTCCACGGTGGCGAGAGGCCCTTTTCATGTAGCGTATGTGAATCCAAGTTTAACAGAAGAGGATATTTTAAGAGACACATGCTAGTCCATAGCGGCAAGAAGGGATAAAGGACATGTGAATCAACGATTTTCACACGGAGGACATTTGAAGACACACATGTTCATCCTTTGTGGCGAGACGCCAATTTTATGTAGCGTATGTGAATCCAATTTTCCCCTAAGGGGACATTCGAAGAGAAGCATACCAATTTTCATTTGGGATATATGAATCCAACTTTACCTTAAGAGGGCATTTTGTAAACACATGCATATCCTTAAAGGCGCGATGCGTTGTTGATGTACTGAATGGTTATCCACGTTTCAGACATACGACATTTGAAAACACATATGCTCCACCATAGGACATTTTAATACTCTCATGCTCATCCATAGTGGTGTAGTCGAGTCATCTTAATGCACCGCATGTGAATACAATTTTTTTCCGTTATAGGATGTCTGAAGACACACTTGCATGTCCATAGCGGTGAAAAGCCATTTTCATGTAGTGTAAGTCCAAGTTTTCCCACAGAGGATATTTGAAGAATCATCTGTTCATCCATAGCGGTGAAGAGCCGTTTTCCTGAAACGTGCGTTAAACCAAATTAACTTCAGGGGACATTATATAATCCACTTGTTTTACCATAGCAGCAAGAAGCCTTTTTCATTTAGCGTTTGTGATTCTATGTTTATGCGGAGAGAACATTTGATGAAACACATCCTTAATTTTAACGATGAAAATCCATACTCGTGTAGCGTATGTGAATTCAAATAAGATTGAATAAACACAATTTATCCATAGCAGCGTATTCAAAGGCAATATTACGGAAAGAGAATCTTTGAAGAGACACGTTTCAATCCACATGTGTTAGACGCCTTATCTGAATCCAAGTTAACCAAGTGATTACTTTTGAAGACACACATGCATATCCTTACCCGCGGAAATCCATACTCATGTGGCGTATTTGAATAAAAGTTTACATTTAGAAGACATTTGATGATACAAATGCTTTTCTATAACGGCGAGAATCCAAACTCATATTCCGTATGTGGATTCAAGTTTAGACAGAGAGTATATTTATGAAGAAACCCTTGCTTATCCATAGAAGTGATAAGCCATACTTATGTGTCGAATTAAAGGAGTGAAAAACTTTGAAGACCCGCATGTTAATCCATAGCTGCGAGAAACCATATTCATGTAGCATATATGATTCTAAGTTTACGCAAAGCGGACATTTCAAGACAAACATGCTCTTCCATAACGACGGGACGCTATATTTATGTAGCATATGCGAATCCATTTGGAAACACATATGCTAATCCGCAGCGGCGTGAAGCCATATTCATGCATCTTATGCATAGCCAAATGTACCAAGTGGGAAACAATATCACACAAGCCAATCCATAGCCGCTAGAAGCCGTATTCATGTAACATATGCGAGGCAAAATGTAAACACAGAGGCTCATTGTGAATATACATGTAAATCCATAGCGGTGAGAACTGGGATAAAATAGTATCTGCAATGCAAAATTTACTCTCAAACAATATTTTGAGACACACTATTGGTATTTTGCCCTGCCCTTGTAAAGAAGCTGTGACAAGATTCTGTTTTCGGGGTCGTGCTCAGATCTTGTTTCTGTAGCTTAGAGTAAATATGTGTTTCCTTCTATTACAACAAGGATTCATAGGGGTAACTAAAATTAGAAATGCTTGGAAACAGGTTAAAATGAACAACATTTAATAACTGAATCTGAAAAAACACCTCCCTGAGATAACTCCCTTAAAAAATTGAAGTAAACAAATAAACAAACTGCTAAAATATCATTCCCTAAAAATCAGCATAAATGGCACTGAAATAACAATGAATACTCTCCATTTTCTCATTGCTGTGTGCGTGGTGGGTGTAAGCTTTGGGAGAAATGAGTTCTTATTTAGCTTATTTTACATCAATACAAATCCACTTCTGCTGTAAAGCCCAGCTTCCAAATTAGGCTGAATAACTCATCCCATACGCTGGCGGACATGCGCATCAAGAACACATGGGAGCCCCGTATATTTTAGCAAAAATTAACACATATTAAAATTATCTACTAAATAGCCACGTTGCGTCCATTAAATTAACTGGTACGTCAGTAATTACGTTAACTCAAACAATCTAAATTTAAAACACACAAAATAATATATTTACAAAATTCCCCTGAAACCATAACACTCAAAAGTTAAAGTTATACGTCTTCAGACGCGCAAAATATGAGTATTGTGTCGCTCGGACACTCGAAAATGGAATACGCACGTGTCCCCTGGACACTCAAAATAGAAGTGATCTGAGAAGTTCACACAGCACTATTTATATGAATTAGACATACATTTAGGAGTGGGGATCTGCCTGAAATCTAACTTCTGCTGAAATTGGGCCCCTTGCATGCAAAACCTCTCAAGACAATCGTAGCACAATGCAGAGCATTATTCTGACACTCGGTGATTTGATTGATCGTGGATTTCTTCGCAAATTCATTCCCGCCAAATAATGGGTCCAGTTGTTGTGATGCTATGATCCCGAGGCGTCTCGCTTCACCTCTCGCCATTCGCTGTTCAATTTCCTCAAATCGGCGCTTTTTCTGCAAGCTCCTCCCATAGGCGTATCCGCAACATCCTTCTGTCTCAAGAATTCTTGATATCTGTCCTTTACAGACTCTTTGAACAAAAACATTTCTTAAATAAGCGTCACGGCTTTCCCACGCACTCTTGGTCTTTCAACTCGGAGCTAACTGTAACCCTTTCTTCCAGTTTGGCCGTCTTAAATATTTGCCCAACCCCAAATCTATTGTTTCAAGGAATGTACCTTCCGACTCGGTGTCGCCCTGGTTTCTACCTGTGATTGCGAAAAAAGACTGCGTTTCTGCATCTCACTACCATCCTTCCTAATAGGAATTAATAAAGTTAGAATCATTAATATGCCTGTATATTAAGTGTTCAATATGTTGTAAACGCAAAGTCAAATTACCTTACTGTATATGAGAACAGTTAATCACATTCTAATTAAAGTTGGCAAAAAGCTATATTCATATAGTATTTGCGAAAAAAAAACTCAGCTCAAAGGAGATATTCGAGGACACACATTCAGGCTAGAAACCAGTCATGTAGCAATTGCGAAGATTCATTGGCTAAGACAGGACGTTTGAATAATCACATTTCAATTCATTGTGCCAAGTTCGTACTTTTCAGTTGTAGTTGCTGTTTGAGCCTTCAGTATTTTATTTGGTTTGATCCATCCCTCTGTACCTTTATATCCTGAGTTAACCGTTCCATCCCTACAGTCCATATTCGAGGCAACCTTTTTAACATATTCTAACCCTTGTCCCTCCCTATAGGTCTTATCCTCTACACCTCCTACCTTAATAAAGTATGGTATTCTTGGGTGTCTTAATATGTGTCCTGCCAACTTATCTCTTCTCTTTGTTACTAGTCACCAGAAAAATCACCCCTACACATATAAATACCTTTCAATTTGTTGCTCTGCTAGCCTTCTGATACTCTGTCACACTGCCTTTCGAGTGCTTATATTCTCCACTTTTATTCTGCTTAATCTGTCCAGGTTTCACTTCCTTAGCGTGCCACAACGCAGAAAAATTCAAAGTGACCTAATACCTATATCAATATTTGATGTAAACATAATTTTATTCTTCAGAAATGCCTTCCCTTGCTGAGCCAAACTAATTGCAATATTATCTTTGCTTCATCCATGACTGTTTATATTTCTTCTTAATTAGCAAAAGTCTCCTACTTCATTTGGCTTTTCAGTTGTTAATTTGGTGTTAATATAGGTTTGTGATTTGGTTTGGCTGCATTCCATGATTTTCGATTACATTAATTGATTTTCATCATGAATTACGTTCTAAATACTATGCCCGAGTGTCCACCCGGGATCGACAGGCTATCCCAAGCGAGACAACATGAGCACAGTGTGAGCATGAGTCCCAGGGCATCCTGGGTTATGTCGGCAACATATTCTCTACACACTGCCCTCATGTTCCCCGTACAGGATTCTAGGAAAATGTATGTGACAACACAACACAGTGATAAAATAGTATTTAAAAGAAAATCACTTCACATATTTATTCACAAAAGGCAATATTTATCAGCAACAAACGAAATAATATGTACTTCACTGCGATGAAAATTAATCTGCGACGAAAAAACAAAATTTAATAGTGATTTGTGCATCTCGAAATGAACATATTCATAGTCTTTATCTTCTTGAGAGTCCATTTATTTTGACTATGGTCGAAATATACAATTTAATAATTTTACTCTATACAGAAGAGAATGCAAAATTTATACCTAGGTATAAATAAAAATTGCAAATATGTTGTTGAATTAAATTATGTCGCAATTCTTACCCTTATTCTCTACTATTTATATTATTAAGGAACTTCGAAATTGTTTCACACGTCATTATCAACAAAGTAACGTTATTTAAAAGTCACATTAGTTTCAAAATTGGATCAAACAAAACTTGGATGGTTGTTGGCACATTCCATTATCTAATCAAGGCTTTCTCAAAACGTTATAGTTCATAACAGTAGATCATAGTCTGACACTTGACAGTTATGATTTACTAGGAGAGCTTTAACAATTATTTATATTTATAAACAATTCAATTTTTGACACTCAAATTATTTCTTCACTGCATATATTTTCTGCTCAACTCATTGAGTTTAAATTAATTCATTGAACACTGATTTCAAACAAATCACTCTACGAATTTGCAATCTTATTTGATGTGAAGTCATTTTATTTTTTGAAAGATATTTGACTAGCTTAATAAAATTAACTTGATGTGAAAGACCTTTAAGTATATTGGACTAACATTCATAATCATCTGATGCTTTTATACGCAATTGTAAAGGATTGCCACTACCGCAATATGTCCCATATACAAGTGAATCTACCTTTAACCCTTCTTCGCTGATACAAAACATATTTATCTACCTGGGATTAATATAAATCCCTATACCCATTATATTCCATTCGCAATTAGAACAATAAACTTCAATTACACGTGTCCAATACCAGCATCAGGATACTCTGATCCCACACTCTGAAATAAACATTTATAAATAATATCATTAACATTTTGACTGTACACGGTCAGAATTATCACTTTTCATAAGAAATTATGTGTTTCAAAAATGGAGAATTATTATTATTATTATGAAGTACAATGTTATATAATATGTTATGCTTGCTATTTATATTGTAATCAAGAATTGTATACGCTTGCTTTTCTGCTATGGGTCTTAATAGTCTGTCACATACAATAAAGGATGATGATCATGATTACAAAAATGTTCAATATTAAATTATTCAGAGTTGTAGTAGAGTCAACTAGAGCTCTTAAGATTTCATTAATCCTACTACCTCGTGGAAATATGGGGCAACATATGGTTCATTTAATTTATATGTGAAAAATATCGTAATATGAGCATCAAACTCATCTTCAAACTTAAGCATTAAATTCAGGAAAAGATGACTATGATTAGAAATTACGTTCGCAGTGCAATAAGAAGACTCAAAATTACGCTTTTTCGAATAAGTTCCAAACGACGATGTCGTGCACAATCACTGAGCGGCACTTTTAGCAACACGGCAACACTCTCGAGTATAATATTGTCGTACCAGCACGTCTCTCCTCTAGCCACGAGACTATGTGAGATGATAACAAGCTAACATCAATATATGACTGCATGTAGCACAACACAACATAACTGCTCTGTCCACTTCTCAGTTCATATATGCCTCCCAGGTAGAGAATTGACTACCGTAGCGACATTACGTAATGCAGTTCTCCGTATTCCAATGATTTTCGTACAAGTAATTATAGAGTATTTCTCCTGTGTGGAGAATGTTCAATGCATATTCGGGGTATGATTTTAAACATGTATTCTAGTTCATTTATGCCGTAGACATCCTTACATATGGCAAGACAATGTATTATTCGAATGCACTTCCTAGTGTGCCTCATGGCCACGCGCTAAGTTCATATCTATCAGACAAACATACGCCACATACTTCTTCCAAAATAACAAATCCTCCAATTCCTCGACTTTTTTTTAATGTGGTTTGTGAGATTTCGTGATGAATGTGTGAGTGAGTGAGTGAGTGAGTGGTATTTCACAAATATCTAGTAGATAGTGTCAAGTCTTTGTTATGCTATACTCGGTTGACAGTGCTGTGTGAGCAGTTGAGTAACTAACGGGATTTCAAGTAAGGCTCCTCATTTTCTATACCGGTAGTGCAGAGCGCAACTGGCATCCAGTCGGCCGTGTCTCGACTTGAGCTATGTTGCCATGGAAACTATCTGCCTTGCCATTCCTTCATGAGTATATTTTATGAATGTATCAGCCTTTATGGTGTAAGGATGGTATCTGCCCTGTGCTCTCATGAATAGAATCGTTTATTGAATTGAATCATCATCTGGCGTGATCAATTTTAAAATTTTCAGCATTAATGGTACCTTAAATCTTTCCTGTCTCGATCTGGATCAATCTATAGCTTCCATTATGCAAGGATTGAACTATTCCGTAAGCGCCAATATAAGGATGGGCACATTTGGGGTAAACCCTCTTTTTCACTTCAGAAGGGATAGGTTTTCTGACTATAACTAAGCTTCCGTCAAGTAGAGGTGATCTAAATTTATTCATCCTCGTTCTCCTAGATCTCTTATCTGATTGTTTGCTGGATCTTCTGCCGTGCGGCATGTATTCATCCAGCCGGTCCTAAATCGATAGCTGGTGGAATGTTTACAACATTATCCCAAGGTCTAAGTGCTCTGATTCCTTTATGGTGTAAGGATGGTATCTGCCCTGTGCTCTCATGAATAGTATCGTTTATTGACTCTGTAGCTATAGGCAAAACATCCATCCACTTCCAATGAAGATGGGGGCAATATAATCTGAAAATTTTCCATCTCAGCCATAATCCTTTCAGATGGATTACTTTCGAGATGTCTAATAGAGAATAATATGTTTGATATGAAGTTCTTCCATAGCTACCTTGAATTTCCTGGATGTGAATTGGGATCCGTGTTCCGACAAAGCAAACTCATGATTTCCTGCCTCTGGATTGATATTGTCCTTGATGCGCTTTTTAATATATGTTTAGAATTCGCATTTTTGAATCGGATGCAGATGGTGAATTTAATGAATACGTCCATCGTCACAAGAATATATCTATTTCCCCTTTTGGACTTCAAATATATCCAAAGATGTCAATCACATACGATTCCCTGGGTCCAGAGGTATGATCGTTTGGGTACTTCTCTTAACAGAGAAGATGAGTATTTACTGCGTTGACATAAGTCACAGGTGAGAGTAAAATTCCTGACATCAGTCCTTAAATTCTCCCATGTAAATTTTTCCTTAAAAAAGTACGAAAACGCGTTAGCTTACCCTGACAAGAGACTCTGGCGTTAGGAAGTTTTTCATCGAGAGTAGGCATGTTAAATGTTGTATGTTACTCACGCCAGTATTGCGACCTCGAATACTGGACGCTAAAGGCTGACAGCTTGCTAGGTAGTAAGGCTTAATCTGATGCAGGAAGAAACCGGCTTTGCTTACGTTTTCTCCTCCGTTGAACATGCGCACTCCAGGCTGAAACGTTCAATTTGAATTAGTATTGGAATACTATAAACAATAATATTCTTAATGATTAGTGTGAAATCCAAAATGTGAAAATTATGAAATTCCTAGGGTACAACAAATAAGTTTCCCGGGTTTCGGCACCAACAATAAGGTGGAGTTTGCCCCAGAAAAACCTCCAACTCATAGAGGGAGAACAGCATCAAGCATTAGCTTGGATTCAATAGCGTTGTGGGGAAGCATTGAGACTGAATGATATCTTAATATGGGGCTGAAGGATTTCACACTTGAACATATGCTGGATATCAATATATAATTTATTCCAATAAACAATCTGAATAAATAACCACAATAAATGATTTGCATAAATTACTTTAAATTGTTGTATAAAGAGTTCTTTATAAGGTTCAAATTTATCCACCTTAGAATTGAAGTTGTAATTAAAATGTCTTTAAATTAGTGATAAAAGACTTAACTTAGCTTTGATGTCACTTTATGAGGAGAGTATGCCCACAAGGAATCCTTCCTCATAAGTAGGAATGTAGCCAAAACACAGTAGTATGTTTCCATGGAGCAGCCTCAATAGGCAACCCACTCAACACACTTGAGACGGTAATATTGTTTTTGTCGTGAACTTACACGGCTGGAGTTTGTTGTCAAGCACTGAATGTAATGACTGACAGCGGTGCGGAGTAGCTTTTGTTGACATCCTTTACCAAGATTCCTTTCTGCGGCGAAATATTTCTGAAGTTGATTTTTAAAGTCACACTTGATGACATGGACGATGGTTCTTGCAGAGTCCTGCTAAGAAAATCGAAGCGTAGTGGCCGCAGAAGGTCGGCAGAGTAGTGGCCTAGGCATCTTGGCCGAAGAGTAAACGCTGAGTAGACGGCGGAGCAAAAATGAGGAGAAAGGGATGCCCTAAGAAGGAGACTCGGAGTTATATAGGGGCAGAATCCCGTCATGAAGACAGTGATCAGAAACACAGCTGTTATTGGCTGGCCAAGGAATGTGACGTCACGAGCATTAGGTGGCGAGGTGCACGCAGCAGTCGGAGCTCAGTTTCGTTCATGAAGTGCTATGGCGCGGTACACCTTTAACACTCAGATGAGAAACTTTAATATCCAATAATATAAGTGGTTAATTACAACGTTATGCATATCAATTAAATAATTGTTGTAAATACAAAGTAAATAATGTCATTCGATGGTCTCGGATTACTACAAACAAATTGACCGACAAATGGGCCATAAGTTACACATTGAAAATATCACGAAAAGTGATCATGCTCCGAGAACTCCGAATGAAAACAAACAAAAGAACCAGTCAAAACAAACTTAGACAACAGACGAGGAGTAAACTAAGACTCGAAAGGCAAGACAGAGATAGCAGAGATAGGTATGGTGTAAAGACCTTTATCAGTTAAAACATCAACAATTCTAACGTGCTTATCACGGACAAAGTGGCAGTGAATAACTCTTCCCAGATTCCACACGAGAGGCGGAGATGGGTCTCGTAGAAGAACTATGTCCCCCACTCGTACATCTGGCTGGGGAAGCCGCCACTTCTCACCCCTATTAAGCAAGTTGAGATACTCTAATTTCCATCGGCGCCAAAAAGAACAGCGCATGATTATATTTTTCTCCAAAAATAGCTAAGCCAGGATCACAGCGTCGAACCAGCGAAGGAGGAGTGGCAGCTAGAGAACAGCCAATCAAGAATTGACTGGGTGTTAAAGGTAAAAATTCCTTAGGATCGTTTTAAAGAGGAGTCAAAGGTCTGGAATTTACGATAACTTCGACCTGAATAATTAAAGAATAATTTCCTCATATGAAAGTATGGCAGGACTAAGAGTTTTCTTGAGCTGTCTCTTAGTAAGTTTTATACAAGACTCCCATCGGCCCCCATGATATGGAGCATAAGGCGGGGTTAAATGCCATTTGAACCCTTTAGAATAGGAAAAGTTGAATTTTTTTCCTTAGCAGAAGGGGAGCTTAACACATTTTTCCAGAGATCAGATGCACTTACAGAAATTTTTGTATTATCAGAAAAGACTTCAGATGGAACACCCCTTCTAGCTGCAAATCTAGAAAAGGCGGCCAAAAAGTAAGATACAGAAGCATTAGTGACCAACTCGAGGTGAAAACCTCCCGTCACCGTACATACGAATAACGAGATGGAAAGTTTTCCTAAGGTTTTGCGCTTAGATGAAGGAGGATTGGTGTGATAGACATAGGGACCTGCGTAATCAACCCCAGTATGAGCGAAGGGCTTACTAGGTTCTGAACGAAACGCAGGTAAATTACCCACAATCTGCGTGGTAGGGGCGTGGTTTAACCTTAAAGCAAGGTATACACTTTTTATCACAGAGGAAACCTCACGAACGCCATAAATGATCCAATAGTGTTCACGAATTAGACAGAGCAAGGTGCGAGTGCCCGCATGAAGGTGCTGATAATGGAACTCCTTAATTATAAGGGTAGTGATAGGATGCATTGAAGGAAGAATGATGGGATGTTTTTTCCCATCCGCACAACTAGACATAGCTATTCTTCCACCCACTCGTATTATGCCATCCTTATCAAGAAAAGGAGTGAGTGGTGAAAGCCTGCTAGACTTGGATAAGTCCTCACCACTTATCAGCGCTTGTATTTCAGGAGCAAATACTTCCTGCTGTACAAGCAACAAAATCTTGCGAGTAGCAAATTCTAACTCTATTCTGGTGAGAAAGGGTTGAGGCTTCAATGGCTGATCAATTACCAAATATTTCCACCAAAATATATAAGACACCACACGAGTCAATTTATTAAATGAAGAATAACTCTGAAAACGGCTAGTAGAAGTAGAAGTAAGATGCGACGTGACAGGATCAGCGCGGGCATCAGGTACTTCTTCTGCGAATTGATTAGCTAATTGAGGCCAGCAAGATGATCCCTGACTAAGCCAGGGAGGACCATTCCAGTACAGGTCTGAAAAAATCAAGTTTTTAGGCGAGCAACCACGTGATATTATGTCCACGGGGTTTTCACGGCTCGGAACATGTCTCCATTGTTCAGAATGGGAGACTTCATGAATCTTAGCAACGCGGTTTGCCACAAAGGTATTCCAATGCGAAGAAGGCTTAGAAAGCCAGGCTAGCACAATAGAAGAATCGCTCCAAAAATATGCGGGAAAATTTTAATTTTAAACTGACATTTAGTTTAGTAGCTCATTCTGCTGCCATCAGTGCAGAACATAATTCTAAACTAGGTAACGATACCGTTTTAAGTGGAGCAACTTTGGATTTTGCACACACTAAATTATAAAATCCAGGAAAAGTAGCTTAGGAACGTCCTACTATGTATGCACAGCAGCGATAAGCCCGTTCGGAACTATCGGAAAATACATGCAGGTCATACTGATGGCATAAGGGATTAGAAATTAAAAGGCGGGGTATAGAAACTTTAGAGAGAACCAGCAAACTACTGCGATACTCTAACCACTCTTCTAAAAGAGGGAAGGGGTTTCCTAAATCTAAATGAACACACGTTCATGGAGAGCTCACCCCTCTTCACGCTACAAAGAAAACACACCCTGTCGGAAGCAAGACACAATTTAGCGACACAGCCAAGCTAAATAAAAAAGGGGGGAAATTCGGGGTTTTTAATAGGAAAATGTTATCTGGATCAGGTGTACGATGTGCTTTTCTTCTGCAATAAACCAAGGCCCATATTCGTGGCAGTAAAAAGGTGCCGGGACGTCCTCATAAGACCGGGCAGCGCTTAGTTGAATGGCTTATGGTCCACGCGTGGCGATAGCTAATCCACGGTCTTTAATAGTTGTAGACCCACCTCATTCAATAACATACATCTTATCTAGGTTGGCAACACCTCACATAAACACATTGCAATGACTCCGCACAGCACACATGGACAGGGGGGAGAATGCAGGGAAAAACCAGTCGTTAAGATAACAACCACCGCAGTCGACCGCACCGTGAGTTACAGTGAGCACGAAAACTGCGAGTAGCTCTAGTAAGGAAGACAATCAGATAGGTAGTTAGCCTATAATATTATAGTTTATCCATAGTTGATTTTTACAACCATATAATCTCTCCAAAGTACAAACTCCGGATATCTATCACCATTTAGCATTTCATCTAACGTCATATATACTGCATTTAGCATACACCGACAGTTGTAGTACCAATACTGCAACTAAATAATTGTAAATATTGTAAATATTTTCACCTGTATTTCAAACATAGATTTTATAGCCTAAGTGTAATGGATCTGATGATGATCGCTTGACGATCGAAACTGATAATCCTAGTGTATTTATTAATCTCATGTAATTTATTTCAGAATTAGGGCATAACCCATATCTTTTGGGTACATTCGTATTGACCGACTGAAAAGCACTAAACTCTTGTTATCCTGAACTATCACCAACAGATAGCGCACAGGTACTTTGGTGGATGATTTTGTTATTTTGGTCAAATAACACACAAAATCCTGTAATAATCAATTTAAAATTAAAATGTATCGTATTATCCACTAGTTATTCTTCACATTCGATGCGTATAACATGCCAACGGAGTACCACATTGAACAACCGGGGATCTCGAACAATCGTGAAAAAGAAAACTGAACTGAATAATCATCGCAAGTACAGTACATCACAAGGGACAATTTTATTCTTCTCCGACAGCCATGGTAGGAGCGTCACCGAAAAAATTGAGCAAGGAAGAAGATCCAAGCTTGGCATCGTCAAACCGGGAGCAACATGTTCCGAAGTTCTAAGAAACGTTCCTGAGGTATCGTATAATCTTGATAAAATAATAATCATTTATTGCAGCAAATAGCCATGCCGAGATACAAAACTAATACTAATAACTTAAATCTTACTCATCAAAGTGTCTATATAAAAAGTGTCTGACAGGTTCTGTTTGCTATATATATAGTTATTCGCAGCAGAAGCGTGTTAGCGATACTTTCCTCTGGGCGCAGGAAATGGCGTGATATCTATCACAAGCACTACCACACAGAGAGCAGGTGCATTGGGGGCCTGGGTCATGAAATCCTCTTGCTGTGCATATCTTAAAATGAAAACCGTGGACTGCAAAACGGGTGATCGTATGCCGCAGTTCAAAGTTGGCATTCATCCAGTCCGTCGACATAAGAGATTCTGTGGAGTAGAAATCAGGCCATATGTCATTACGCTTGAGGTTTAGTTCTTCGATCAGTCTCTGGTATTGCACTGTTGATGGTAGGGAGTTCTCCAAACGCAGGTCTTCTATGAAGAAAGTCTCCCTTGCTAGTACGTACGTTAGACGAGATGGCGTGTATTTTGATAAGTGCAGAATTTTCTTTAGGAAAGTAGACTTAACTCTTTCTATCTCTCGAAGGTTACTTTGTGTCAAATGATCCCAAGTTATTTGAATGCCGTATGTCACTATTGGAGTTATTTTCGTTCTGAATAAATTCATTGCGGTTTGTAAAGATAGATTTCCCAGTTGCATTATGTCTTGCATTGCTTTTATGGCCGATGTTGTTCTATCCCTGACATGTCGCGTGAATACGTTCCCTTGCATTTGCATTATTACTCCTAGGTATTTGAAATGATTTACATTGACTAGGGGTTCTCCATTTAGTAGTATATGCTCATCTGCGGATAGTTTCCCGCCTTTACGGAATGCCAGCATTACTGTCTTGGTGCAGTTTATCGTCATATCATTTTTTTGAGCCCTTGTGGTAAGTTTATCAATGGACGATTGCAAGGTTTCCTTTGATGTCGATGCCACAACCATATCATCCGCGTAGATGTAAATTTTCGCTCCCTCAAGGTAAATAGCCTCAATGACATCAGCTGTAGCGATGTTAAATAGTAACGGGCTCAAAGGGTCACCCTGAAGTACACCATTTGTTTGTTCTATTCGTTCTGATTGAACTATACTGTCATCTATTTGTAGGCTGTTTTTGTGGAGAATGTCCCTTATTATCCCAAAAAGGTAATGTTCTTTTCCGATCATATTTTCAAGTTTCCTGAGCAAAGTGTTTCTACTCACTAGATCAAACGCCTTGGTGTAGTCGACGAATACTGCATATAGCTTTCCTCTTTTCTGTCTTAGCGCGTCTTCTACATTCGTTAAAAGACAGTTAACGGCTTGTAGTGTATTCCTTCCTTTCCGGAAGCCAAACTGTTCTTCAGGTATCTTGTTGTCAACTAAATCTGTGAGTCTTCTAGTGAGTATTTTCGTAAAGATCTTAAAGATTGTGTTTTCCAAAGCGATACCACGATAGGAATTTGGGTCTCCTGTATTACCTTTTCCTTTATATAGCATCTTCAAAGTCGAGGTTCTCCAGTTTGACGGTATGTGACCTTGAAGTAAACATTCGTTCATGAGCTCTGCCCATAGCCCTTTTAACAGCTGAGCTGTCGTCTTCAGGTGCTCGTAGTGAATAGTATCTGGACCACATGCTTTCTTTTCTGCGCAGTTGTTTATCTCAATTAGGACATCTTGTGCCGTGATCGGCACTGGTAGTTGAGAAGGGTTGTTAACCTGAATAGGTCTGGTGTCCCGCGCTTGTAGGGTTGCTGTAAGATGCTGAATCCACGTTGTCATAGGAATGTCCTTTGGGAATTTGGGTCTTCTGGGGTTTAGGGCTGAGAAAGGGTTTGTTTCAGCCTCCTGTATTAGTTGAGCTTCCTTCAATTGTTGATAGCTTTCCTTTGCTCTTTTAACTACCTCCTTATAATATCTTCTTTTCTCGACATACTCTTGTAGTGCTGTATGTGTACTTGCCCTTTTTATCTTGTGTAATGCTGCTAGCGTCTCCTTCCTCCGTTGGTAACATTCGGTAGTGAACCATGGTTTTGCTCTTCTTGTATTTTGACCTATCTTAGGAGTTGCGTCCTTGATATGATTCTCGATCAGTGTTAGCGCGGCGTCTATGTTTCCAGATTTGATTATGTTCGTGATTCCTTCCATGTCTATAGTGCTCAATTTGTTCCTGGTAAAAGAGACTGTGTAATTGTGAGGTGTGGCTCTAACGATGTAGCAAAAAATGAAGGTAATTCAGTCTTAAGAAATTTGAAGTGTACGCTAGGTAAACTAACCTATACTAATGTTGTTGTTAATTTACCAATTAGGCACGAATTGAACCCTGAGTCATATGTAAATATAGAGGTAAACAGAGTAAACAATGAGATATCCAGGTTATGTTCACGGTTTAAAAATGTCGATATGATAGATGTCACTAAATTTGATAGACACATGTTCACAAGGCATGGTATGCATATGAATGTAAATGGCAAAACAAAGTTAGCAGAAACAATCAGTAGTAGAATCAATAATATAGAAGTAGACAATTCTGTTATTACTCTTGGAAATGTTGCTTTTTTATAGAATGTAGGATGAGGCAAAGAAGATATTTATATGCAGAGTAAACAGTGGTAACTCACAAAAAGATAAGAACTTAGATCATAGTTTTATTTCAGATAGGGCAATTTGCATCAATATTGAAAATAACTAAGTTATAATAGGCCTACTTTGTCTGCTAGAGAAATTCTCCAGCATAATTTTACAGATACTCCTGCAATCATGCACTTAAACATAAATAGTCTAGGCTTATCATGTGGTAATAGTAATAAAATTAACGATTTAAAGATATTTCTTGCCGATATGCATAATATAGTTAAAGTAATCTGCTTAAATGAACACTGGTTATCTCAAGATTCCATAAATCTTTTGAATGCGTTAGATAGATATGTATTAGGTAGTTATTTCTGTAGAAAAAATGAAAGTTACGGAGGTGCCTGTATTCTTGTTGAACGAGGAGTAGATTTTATTGTTAGGAATGACTTTGATATGATGAACGAGGAAAATACATTTGAAAGTTGCTGCTTTGAGCTACCAAAATATAAAACAATAATACTGTCGAGCTATAGAGTCCCAGATTACACTACAAGTAGTATGTTTCTATCCAAACTTAATGTATTACTTGATAAAATGAAAATAATAAGTAAAAATAAGAAAGTCATAATC
This sequence comes from Meconema thalassinum, assembly GCA_946902985.2. Taxonomy (NCBI): domain Eukaryota; kingdom Metazoa; phylum Arthropoda; class Insecta; order Orthoptera; family Tettigoniidae; genus Meconema; species Meconema thalassinum. Next base: position 797,942,075 of record OX336388.2, on the reverse strand, counting down.
GCAGCAGACTTCAACATAGATATTCTTTCAGATGATTGCATTACCAGGCATTTCTCTGAACTAGCCAGCAATTATGGTTATGAATTTAACTTCAGAGAACCAACAAGAATAACAGCCACCTCTGCAACCTGCATTGACAATATTCTTACAAGTTATAATTATTCACCAAATAAGGCAGCAAATATTGAAATAGGCTTTTCTGACCACAATGCTCTATTTCTGTCACTACCAAAGTATTCAAAAATTAAACCACCTAACTGCAAAAACGTAAGAAGGAGAAGTTTTCATCTACAGAATCAAACTGACTTCATTCGAAAACTAAATAAAGTAAAATGGACCTTGGATTGTAAAACATCAACAAATGATAATTTTAATAGTTTTATGAATACTTTCCTTTACCTTTTTGATGAATGCTTTCCATACACATATGTTAAAATCAAACAGTCTTCAAAAGTACAGTGGATCACGCCTGGGATCAAAATATCAAGTACCGTAATAGGAAACGGCAGCTTCATATCGAGGAAAAATTTAATAACAAAAACAGAATTCTTAGAATATGTGAAGCAGTACTAGAAAATATTTAATAAAGTGGTAAAGGCTGCAAAAATCAAAGCAAATAACAACTTCATAATTGAATCTAACAATAAAAACAGAGCATTGTGGTCTGTAGTAAAATCTGAACATGGTGTACAGAATAACAAAACTGAAATTATGAAAATCCGCGTATAAGGCAAAGTTATAAATGACCCTCTTTAAATGTCGGAATTATTCAACAAGTTCTTTGTGAATATCGGGACAGAAATCACAAGTGGTAATGACAATGAAAATGAAATGATATTTTCTAACATTTCAAGTATGATGGAATTTAGAACTGTTACTAAAATGAAATTAAAGAAATAGTTTTGTCATTAAAAGATAAAAAAAAAGTGTTGGTTGGGATGAAATCCCAGTTTGGTTAGTAAAACTATCAGTAAATGAGAAAGCACAGCCATTATCAATGATTATTAATCAGTCACTTTTAACAGGGAGTTTTCCTGGTAGATGATTGCATTACCAGGCATTTCTCTGGATGTTAGGCCACTCTTTAAAAAGGGGAAAAGGAATGATATGAGTAATTTAAGACCAGTTTCTATACTAACTATATTCTCAAAAATATTTGAAGAGGTAGTTAAGGAACAAATTCTTACATATATATTTACAAAGAAAATATTATTTTAAATACTCAGTTTGGCTTTCGGAAGGATCATGCAATAAATGAATTTATTTCTTCCAGAAGCAAATTGCTAGATGACTCTCAGTGCGCTGCTGGGATATTTTCTGACCTGACTAAAGCATTTGACACAGTAAACCACTCACTGTTTCTTAAAAAAATAGATATTTATGGGATAAATGGTAAAGCTCAAGATTGGTTCGCTTCCTATCTGTACGATCGAAAGCAACGAACATTATTATTATCCAATGGGACTAAGTATTATTCTAAATGGGAAAGGGTGACCAAAGGCGTGCCACAGAGTTCAATACTGGGGCCAATCTTATTTCTTTCGTATGTGAATGATTTGCGTCTAACCATCAAACATAATGTTGTACAGTTTGCAGACGATACTTCTGTAATTGCACCCTGCTTAAGAAATTGTAACATTGAAAATATTTTGCAGGAAACACTTGAAGATCTAGGCTCTTGGTGTAGAGAAAATTACTTGCAATTAAACATGCTTAAAACAGAAATAATGCTATTTAGCAGCAAACATTCCTCACAAAAGGAAATTGAACTTAGTCTGGATAGCACTGTTCTTACAAATAAGAATAATGTTAATTTTCTTGGCATGACATTAAATAAGAATCTATGTTGGTCGAGTCACATTGACGGCCTTGTTAAACGATTAAATAGCTTTGTATATGCAGTATCTATCCTGGCAGAGCTACCGATATAAGGGTCATGATAACAGTGTACTATGCATATTTCTTGTCTGTTATTAGATATGGGATTATATTCTGGGGTGGGGATTCAGATATGGCAAGAATACCGGTATTCATTATGCAGAAATAGATAGTCAGAGCAATGTGTAATGTAAATCGAAGAGTATCTTGTAAAGAACTATTTAAAAAGCTAAACATTATGACAGTCCCTTCTTTATATATATATTTGAAATTACTTTATTTGTTTTCAAGAACCCCTTGTTGTTTCAAAACAATCACTTTTCCCATAATTATGATTCAAGACATAAATCAAATTTCAAACTGCCCTGTCATAGACTAAAACTGTTTGAGAAAACTCCAAATTATGTAGGAATGAAGGTCTTCAAAAAAATCGGGAGGAAATTCAGAAACATGTCCATTATGCTGGTAAAGAAATCCCTTCAAAAATTACTGATTGATAAATGCTATTACAGCGTTGAGGAATTTGTTAATGATTCTGACATATGAAGATGATTTTTTTTTGTTTCATGATGATTGTAAAATGTCCAGATGAGGATATCATTCTGTTTTATGTGATTATTGTAAATATTGTTTTCTTTCTTTAAATTCTTATTTATTGTATTATTCATTTTGAATACTATTATTCAGCTGACGAGACATCAATGTAATGAAACATATCAGTTTTCTTTGTATAGCCTATACATGTTATGTGGCAATAAAGAAATGAAATGAAATGTGCCGGGAGTGTCCGAGGACATGTTCGGCTCGCCAGTGTTGTAGCTGCTTCGAGACGGACACCCAATGGGTGAGTTACAAGTACCGTTGGGGAGGAAAGTTGGAATGTAAGGACGAAGAGTTGGAAGGTAGCGGCTGTGGCCTATAGTTCGGGACCAACCCCGGCATTTGCCTGGAAGGGAGATGGGAAACCACAGAAGACCATCTTCAAGGTTGCCGGTGGGGGATTCGAACCTCCTCGCCTTCCGGATGTGAGCGACTGGCAGCAGTCATGCCGTAACGACCACGGCTAACTCACCCGGTGACGTCAAAATGACCGGTGAAGAGCCAAGTGATGTGGGAGACTTGTGTTACTTGGGATGCAAAATGACCAGTGATGGACGAAAAGAAGAAGATATAAAAAGTAGGATGGTTTAAACAAGGAAAACATTTCTACTGGAAATAAATCGGTTGACATCGAATATAGGCGACATTTAGGTATTAGGAAGTCATTTCTGAAAGCCTTTGTCTGGAGCGTGGCGCACTATGGAAGTGAAACGTGGACTGTTGGAGCAGCAGAGAAGAGGAGAATTGTTGCGTTCGAAATGTGGTGTCACAGGAGAATGATGAAGACCAGATGGCTAGATAGGATGAAGAGGTATTAAGACGATTGGAAGCGGAAAGATGTTTGTGACGACTGCTTATGAAGAGAAGAAATAAGTTGGTAGGATAGCCTACATACCAAGACACCCAGGAAAAGTAAACTTATCTATGGAAGGAAGAGTCGAAGATAAGAAATGTAGGGGTAGATCAAGGGTAGAATATGTCAAACAGATTGCGTCGGATGTAGGGTGTGGTAGCTATGTAGAGATGAAACTATTAGCTCAAGTCTGGGAAGTATGGAGTGATGCATCGAACCAGTCGAAAGAATGTAAACTCAAACAACAATTCTTAATTTATATCTTAGACTGTGATATCCTGTTCAGTGCACAAATAAAGTGACTATAACCACACACGAAGATATTATGTGTCTAATGAAGATGAGGGCATTCAATAATTCTGTTTCGAACAGGGCGGCTTGTAACACTAGGAGGATGTTTAGCGCATTTCATAGAGAATATCTTACCCCTTGGCGAGATTGAACAATCTGAGAACTCCTTTCTTGTTAGATGACGGATCCAAGTGGAAGTATTTCAAATATTGTGGAGATATGGGGCAAAAATAAGTGAAGCTAATTAGTGTTACGGTGGAAGGATATTGTATGCTCAGTGCCCAGCGCAGATGATCAGTGACACGCTGTTTACAATATTTAACCGTCGAGAATATAGAGGTATCCTTGACAGAGTTATGTACCTAAAAACACCTTCATGGTGATATTATACAATATTTCTTATGTTAGTTTTGTAAGTGGGTATAGATAAATAAATTTTTCTCTCACTTCCGTTGTATGAGGAGTATGTAGGAATTTTCATTTGAACTGGGCATTGTGTGGTATCAGGAGGCCTGCACTCAGCTATTCCTGATTCTCAAGGAAGCGTGTGCTACGATCAGTTCGGAACCTATTTCAGTCGCGCTGATAGGTTTGTTATGTACTAACAATCAGATATCCCCGCCTCGCCCAAACATTGTTCAGGTTTGTGTGTGTTTGAGAACAAAGGAACTGAACATATGATGGACACATTCGAGAGTTGCTCCATTTCACTTCTGTATATATACGAACTGGCGTTAATAATACCCATAAATTGCTCATTTTATCCACTTAGGGCCAGTTGTACGAACTCGGGTTATCCATCGGAATAGCTATACCTGGGCTAGCGTCTTCCTTGGTATATCTCCAAGGGTGGGTTGTACGACAAGATGTTATTCCGGGGCTAGCTATTCCGTGTTTGTCTGAGAGACCAGCTAAGTTGGTAACAAACGGAGCTAATTTTGTGTGCACATTCATACCCAATATGAACTTCCTTGGAAACAGATGAATATCGAATTGACCATTGCGATACTCGGGATATTTATATTTTCATCCGTCAAAAAGAAATAAAAAATAATATATAGAAACGGACAAGGACAATAAAAAGCGTGCATCTAACTATACGTTCGAGGATTTATCCAGGCTCATGGAAATCATAACGGAGTTAAAGTCCATCGTGGAAAATAAAAGAAGTGTTGCTGTTACATCGCAAGAAAGAGTGAGTACTAATCTTGTATGACATTATTTACTTCTAGGCCGTATACTCTTGATAATAACTGGTTGGTTGGTTCTTAAGTTTAGGGGCTGCGACAACGCGGTCATGTAGCCCCGTTTGTAGAATCTGTCTGATAACCGGTGTTAATTGTGATGACTATTAGTGTGTGTTATCTGTTTTTTAATTTAAGTACATACTGCAACTTAGAATTTTTCAAATAGTTCCTACTTTTGCCGCCAAGCGCCACCGTCAACGACTACAAGGCCAAGTTCAGAACTTAGCTACTAGATGACACCGCAGTCGGCTCTTGGCAACGAACGTAGAAACCTAAGAGCGTTGATTACGTTCTTAACCTATCCAATTTGGGTTCACACAGGTGTAATTAATGGAAGGTTCTTTAACATGCCATAAATCTATGACATGGGACCGCCGGCTTTACTTCCCCTCCGAAGGAAGGCATACTGAGGGAATTTTAACGCTCTTAAAAAATCCGACGGCTTCAGCCGGGTTGATAATAACTAATAAGGCCAATATATATTATGCCACGTAGCTTTATGTTAAGAACACTGGAGGTTTCATTGTATATCATTATCCAAGATATACCATGGCGGCATTGGTACACATAACCTAAAGAATCAATTACAGTACATTCGAAGGTTATTGTTTTATTGTATATTTTCAGACAAAAGCTTGGGAAGGAATTGCCCAGCGGTTCAACGCCCAAACCACTGCACCCAGAACTGGGGAACAACTTCGCATGAAGTATGACTCCTTGAAGAAAGAGACGAGGCAGTATTATGCTGAGGTCAGGCAGCAGACATATATAACTGGAGTTGGCAAGACAAAAATTATGAAATTTAATCCACCCTACGAAAAGATAAAACAAATGATCTTACTGTCAACTGTGGGTCTTCAGAGTAGGTTCGACTCTGATGCTTCATTTATAACAGAAGGTTTGTATCAGATAAAGTTGAGGAATCAAGCACTGAACTTATATATGATCAGTACGGAAAAGAAAGTATGAGAATTATCTCTTATGACTATTCTCTTTCAGACACCTCTACTAATGGTACCTGTATATACAAGGAAGCACCACAGGACGAGGAGTTATTGCCTATTGTAGATGATGTCGTCACGGTAAGAAGAGTTTATTTCACTGCCTTCATGATTTACTTATAGATGAAGGAAGAAATTGACTAATAAAGAAATTAATATTCTAGATTTCGGCGCCAGTCTGTATTTCAACAGATATTGTTGATAGGCCTACCTGTGGGCCTACGTCTGAAGTGAGTGAAGCATTAAGTAGCAATGGTGAGTATGAAGCTTAAATCTATAAATTAACATGTCTGTAACTTTCCTCTACCCTGCATATGTGTAACTTAAATTATTATGAATGTTAGAAGTTATTATTTTGTGCATGATTCACAATTTCTCGTTAACATTGTAACAAAGGTCCAACTTGAACAAATATTCAAATTAGGGCATGTTCTTATTTTCTAGAAATTTTCAAGTAGCTCTGGGAATAATTATGAGCTTCCATGTCTGTGGTAACACCCAATGACGCAAAATGTTCCTGCACATCTTTCGTATATTCAACAGTTGATTAGAATCGTATAGTGTACTGAATGAGACTGGTCTCTTTGAATACAGCTTCATTAGATCTTTCCGCCTAAGGTAAAGTGATATACATTTCTACATATGGTAGCCTATGTCATTCCTTCCTGGTTATTTCAGAGATATTGTGGAGTAACTATTCTCCCACTTTGCTGCGAAGACCAATACACCCCTCGTTGAATGCGGGGAGGAGCACTACACCTGCCATAGAAGAAGAAAATATTCTTGGTAAGACTATTAATAAGTTATATTCTGCTTGGAACAAGTCTACAATATTATGATGGCCCTTATTGTGAAGTGCATGAGGTCTTTTAAACTGTTACCTACCTAAACTGTTGCCAACATGTAAGGTACAAACTACACTACCACATCGGGTCAGTCATATGCATGACAAAAACCAGGGGTCCAACATACAGGGTGTATCTTAATTATACCGACAAAAAAATCAGGGACGCTCTGCGTGTTATGTAAAAGACGATGCCGCAATCGGATTGGCAGAGAAAATTTTTCCCTCCGAGAAAATGAGGTTACATTGTTACTTCCGGGTGCGCGATTCAAATCTATGAACTCGCCGATTTGCTGAGCCAGCGGCTTACTCTCTACCTCAGCAAATACGGCGAGTTCGTAGATTTGAATCGCGTGCCCGGAAGTAACAAAGTATCTTCATTTTCTTGGAGGGAAAAATTTTCTCCGCCAATCCGATTGCGGCATCGTCTTTTACATAACACGCAGAGCGTCCCTGATTTTTTTTGTCGGTATAATTAAGATACACCCTGTATATGAGGCCGCGCTACCTAGTAATTATTGGTCTAGGCCATTAGTACCTTATGCATGGGGTCTGTAATACTGTATTTGTCTATAATTCACGACACAGCTGGAATATAAATCAGGATCTGAAAAGGGCACGGTGGGTGTGTTACAGACAGCGGAGGAGTAAACTACATAATTTCCAGACTTAATTTGCATCATTACAGAAGATATTTTGGCTAATTTCAGTAGTTAAGTAATTTTTTTCGTAGGTTCACATCTCCTGTAGTGTTACCCAATTCGCCAGCACAGATGCTATTGAGTGACGGCTCTCGATAGCTAATATATACACCTCTGGTTTTTGTCACGCACAGTGGGAGTACTCTCACATCAATAACCTTTATATAGAGACCAATCGTTTTGCCAAATAATGCTTTTTCACATAATTACAAGGTGTATTTTGTATTCCCTATGTTGATAAGAGTAATGTGACGTCAATATGTGCGTATCGGTAACAGTTGAAGAGACCTGATGCGCCAAACAAACATAGAGATTGTCGTTGAATGAGCAAGAAACAAAAACACATATTTATGTAATTTAGCACATCCTTCCAGTGCAGTAGTGATAATAGATAGTAATTTCACTTGGTAATGACTCCCAGAATATGATATAATGTTTGAAAATCATGAAAATGAGCAAGTGTAGAATTCAGGTTCACCACTACTGAACAATTCCCCTAAAACCAGGGTCAGTCAAGGTTTCCGTATATGGAGCGAGTGAAGCATATTGTGTTAGGCCCGTGGAAAGTATGACAGACAAGCTTGCTAATATCTTCATACTTTGGAATTTGATGCTGGAACCACTGTTGTCCAAAATTTACTGATGATAGTGGCAGGATAGGTTAGGATCCACTGAAAATTGTTGTTGTGCATGACATGTGCAACATGACTAATCATAATGGTGTCAGCATATTGTTCACTTGTTTCATTGTCATTATTTTAAGCATTGTAACATAACTGTCACTCCATAACATACATGTTCTACATAATGACACTAAACCACATTAACTTGTAAACATATTCAACATAGTTTGAATTGGTCGAAAACACGTCTTCTGCAGACTGTTTCAATACTGTGCATGTGCACTAACATTTCATGTGCTTATGTTGTTGTTGTTGTTTTCCCCAATTTGTAGCAGAGATTGAGGTTTATTCATAGCTTCATGTGTGTTTGAGTCTTCAGTCTTTTGACTGGTTTGATGCAGCTCTCCAGGCCTCCCTGTCCTGAGCTAATCGTTTCATCTCTACATAGCTACCACACCCCACATCCGAGGCAATCTGTTTAACATATTCTAACCTTGGTCTACCCCTACAGTTCTTGTCCTCGACCCTTCCTTCCATAACTAAGCTTGCTATTCCTGGATGTCTTAGTATGTGTCCTACCAACCTATCTCTTCTCTTCATTAGCAGTCGCCAGAAACATCTCTCCTCTCCCACTCGGCTTAATACCTCTTTGTTTGTAACCCTATCTACCCATCTGATCTTCATCATTCTCCTGTAACACCACATTTCAAATGCTTCAATTCTCCTCTTTTCTGCTACACCAATAGTCCAAGTTTCACTTCCATAGAGCGCCACGCTCCAGACAAAGGCTTTCAAAAATGACTTCCTAATACCTAAATCTATATTCGATGTCAGCAGATTCCTTTTTTGTAGAAATGCTTTCTTTGCCTGAGCCAACCTACTTTTTATATCCTCTTTGCTTCGTCCATCACTGGTTATTCTGCTTCCTAAGTAACAGAAGTCTCCTGCTTCCTTCAGCTTTTCACCTGCCAATTTGATCTCCATAGAGGTTTCTGATTTATTTCGGCTGCATTCCAGTATTTTTGTTTTACATTTATTAATTTTCATCATGAATTCTTTCCGTAAGACGGAGTCCATACCATTCAAAAACTCATTCAAATCCTCAGGCTTGTCGGCCAAGATGACGATGTCATCAGCAAATCTCAGAGTTGAAATTATTTCTCCTTGAATCTTCACTCCCACTTTAAATTTTTCTCTAATTTCCTTCATTGCTTGTTCAATGTAAAGATTGAAAAGTATGGGTGATAAGTTGCAGCCTTGCCTTACACCTTTCTGAATACCAGCTTATCTCTCATGTCCTTCAACTCGAATGACTGCTGTCTGGTTTCTGTATAGATTGTATATCACCCTCCTATCCCTGTACTTTATTCCAATCGATTTCAAAATGTCAAACAATTTAGTCCAATCAACGTTATCAAAAGCCTTTTCTAAGTCTACAAAAGCCATGAACGTTCTCTTATCTTTCCTTATTCTACCTTCCAAAATCAGCCTAAGACTTAGTACAGCTTCCCTTGTTCCTACATTTCTCCTGAAACCAAACTGGTCTTCACCCAACTCCGTTTCTATCTGGCTTTCAATCCTCTTGTAAATTATTCTAGACAGGATCTTTGAAGCATGAGTAATCAAGCTGATTGTACGGTAATCTTCACATCTGTCAGCTCCCACTTTCTTTGGTATAGGGATGATTACATTCTTCTTGAAATCAGGGGGTACCTCACCTGTCTCATAAATCCTACACACCAAGTGAAATAACCTGATCAGACCTTCATCTCCTATGCAGCGTAGCAACTCAATCGGTATATCATCTATGCCTGGTGCTTTGTTCCTGCTTAAGTCTTCCAAAGCTCTATCAAATTCTGATCTCAATATTAAATATCCTTTCGCATCCTCATCAATTTCATCCTCCCTTTCCATTACATGATTCTCAATCTCCTTTCCCTTATACTTATACTTATGCTTCATAGCACTGTGAGAATGTCACATGAACTACCATGTCTGGCTGCGTGGCTCAGCGGTAACGTGATCACCTACTATCACCAAGATTGCAGGATCGACTCTGGCACAGTCAGTTGGCATTTGAGGGTGCGCAAATGTGAGAGAGCTGTATCAGTAGATATACTGGCACGTTCAAGATCCCCTTCGGACGAAATTCTGGAACTCCGGCGTCTCTAAAAGCCGCAGGAGTTGAAAGGGACTTAAAACCAATGAAATCAATTATCACATGACCTATGATATATTCGACTGCTCACTTTTGGTCTTCCTGACAGCCATGTCAAATCCACACGAGGTGGCATTTCTTGACATGTTCCTTGACCAAGTTGCCCCTGTGACATTACACCTTTCCTTCCAAATTTGTGACATTCGATGTATTCCTGCACCATAAATCTACCGTATTGACCCCTTTCATCCTTCTATTCAAATTTGTGCCACTGATTGCATTTGTTAGAGCCAGATCTAGTCGTACCATCCTTGCAGAAAATATTGTCTTTTGTGTTAAACAGAAGGTCATTGCCTTTCATTCAGTGTTTTACCTGTGTAATTTTAATTTAGTCCACTACTGGAGGCACAGTGACAAAGACAATGCAATTATTTTTCTAACTTTCAGGAGAGACACCCAACGAAGAAAATGGAAGTTTGGAGCGACGTGCAGCCACTCCAAAAAGATCTGGTATGCTATATAGTTCCTCTAAGTATTACCCTCAAATGTAGCTTATGTAATTTTATTGATTACTGTATAAATAGGAGAGTCGAGTTGGAGGTTAGTAATCTTATGTTTATGACAAATGGAGTCCTTTAGTTATTAGGTCGTATAGTGTGCAGAAAGTATAGGCCATTGCTATGGATTCGAAATCCACGACTTTTAGCTTTGTACGCTGTGCTTGTCCATCCCACTGAAGTAACGATTTTAGTGTAATTCTCTAATTTGAATCTAAATGGCATGTACGTTCTGCACAATAAACGACCGAATGGCTGAAAGCTTCCATTTCTCATCGATGTGTGAAAATCCAAATCTGGATTCATGTTTATGGTAGGCCTAGGCATTCATTTCTTTGCTCTACTTTTCATTACTGGAGTATCATTGGTTAAAATTCATTTAAGGTCTAGATTAAGAACAGGGTAAATAAGACCAAAATTCTTTATTGTGTACAATAAAATTAATTTATTTTCACAATCTTGGTACCAATACACAATAGTGAGGGGTAGCTAGTATAGACCAGTGTTGTGAAAGTACAATAGCTTTAATATTTACAAGGTAATTGTGCAACTCTAATACGCTTTCTATTGCATTTCTCAAAAAATACACGTCAAGCTATTACAACCAAAGTCAGAAGAGTTGTCAGCTGCTCCTAGGTGAGTGCAACTTTAAAAATCACATGTGGTATTCAGAAGAAACCAACAACCTTGAACAAGAACTTGGTAGGCCTAATGTGGTTTGGTAAACACTGCTTACGAATATTTTGCAGGCCATGTTTCTGCTACCAGGATTTAAACTAATAACAACAGTAAAATATCTTACTGTATTAGAAACTTGATACCAATCCAGTTATCCATAATTTTGCACCTAGTTTTAAATTCAGCAAGAAAAATAATTTATAGAAAGATTTTATTGAACTAAGATTTTGGGGGCGTGGTGGCGCAGCGGTCATCTGTTAGCCTCACATCACGGCATACCGGGTTCGACTCCCGGTCAATGCATGTGAGATTTTAAATGTGATATGCCATGTCCTGTGGTTCGGTTTCCACGTAAAAACGAGGTCCTGTGGCTCATGATCGCGAGATCAATGGTCACGTAAAATTTCAAGCTTGCTTCCTACCTTTTGAACTCTATTTTAGGTACCATGGACCATCTCAAAATTATTTCCTGTTGCATCGTTATGTATAGATGCCTCACTTTCCTGGTTAACTAGCGACGACTCAAATGCATGGCAATAGCACGCGCCGACAATAAGTATTCTTCGCTACTGACCAATAGCTGAGGGTTTTATACCATTGGAATGCTTCCTCTATCACTCCATGTGGACTCGAAAGTCCCGCCCTCGCGGCTAGATCGCATGTCACCCAGGTATCAGTGTACAGTGTTGCACATCTGCACGTAGTTCTGTCCAGTCTCGCTGCCTGTTCTCAGTGTCTACGGTGGAAAGTTGACAACGCTGTACCTCGCGCTGGGAAAGGCTTAGCTCCAGGTGCCATGGAATGTAATCATATCTGCGAAAGTGAGGCAACTATACACAAGCATGCAATATCCGACTTCCTATCATGTGTACTTTTCAGCCAGGTACATTTTGTTTTGTTTCATTGCCTTAAATAGAAGTGCATTTTTTTGATTTTCAGATAAACCTGGGTCATTTCAGAGGAGGCCAGTATATAAGGCAGGAAGAGCAGGCTTGCCCTTGTCTGCAAGTGCTAAAAGGATGGAACCCTGGGTTTTGGCCAAAAAAGAACTTGCAGATATGCAAATACAACTACTGAAGAAAGAGTTCAGTGAAAACCAAAGGAGAGAAGAGACTCTCTTTGAGCTTAAGAGGAGAAATTTTCAATTAGACATAGAGATAAAAGAGCAAACTTAAAAAAAAAATGTGCAACGAATAAAAAAGAATCGAATTTATTTTCAAACTGAAATTAATTATTTGTATCTTATCCTTCCACCTGACTCATCCTCAACAATACCCTTGGGACATGGTAAATATGTGGGCTGATCAACAAAAAGTTATATATTTTTAGCCTATTTTCAATTTTGAAAAAATAGGCTTATGAGATCACCTTTTGTCCGTGTGTGTGTGTGTGTCCCTAATAAAATCTAAACGGCTGGAGTGATTTCAATGAAACTCGGTAAGTTAATAGCTCTATTCCGGGCGACCCCGACCGTGCCCTTCAAATTTTGCTACGTCTCACCAATCCAACATGGCGGTTGTGTGAAATATTTCACCAGCATTCAATATCTCCGAAACTAATCCCGATATCACCCTGGAATTTTGTATGCTGGTATAGGGAACTACTAGAAATTCACATATGTGATCTTTGAAAATCTGGAAACTACAAAACCAACATGGCGGCCAAGCGAAGTTGCGACTTTTAAATGGGCGTTTCTCGCGATTTAACCAACCAAACGCAATGAAACTTGGCACAGTATATGTTTATATACATTGTAATGCACCGACATCTAACTTTGCTCAATAGTTTACATAACCTCAAAATGGCGGCTGAGCGAAATATTTCACAGGCATTCAATATCTCCGAAACTATTTATAATATCAACCTGAAATGTGTTACGGTGATAAAGAGCACTGCTACAAGTTTATCTATATAACTTTCAAATATCTGTAAACTACGAAACGAACATGGCGGCCAAGCGAATTTGAAACATTCTAATACATTTTTCTCGTGATTTAATCATATGAGCGCATTGAAATGTGGTACAGTAAATGATTATACATATTGCCATTCACTGGCATCCAATTTAGTTCAATTGTTTACATAAACTGAAGATGGCGGCTGTGCGAAATTTTAAAATTAAGTTTTTAATTCTTGTGTCGTAATCATGCGATCGAAGTGAAAGTTTGAATAATGAACCTAGGCAATAATTGTCCTTGAATGATACATAACTCTATGGCCTATACATATAACAATCCTAATTGGCGAGGTTCCGAAATATTTAGACGGTTCTCAATATCTAAAAATCTTTTACAGCAACCAAACTGATTTTTTTTAAATGTTCATAGAGACTATGAACATATGTTCACCTATAGGACGTTCAGTAACCTGGTGAGCACAAATCCAACATGGCAGCGACGCGAAGTATAAATATTTAAATGGACGTTTCTCGCGAATTAACTATCCGAGTGCCGTGAAACGTTGCGCGTTAAATGCTTATACAAATGTTGATCCACTGGCATCTAATTTATTTCTATTGTTTGCATAATCACAAGATGGCTGCTGTGCGTAATTTTAAAATCTCGTTTTGACTTCTTGTGTTCTAATCATGCGATTGAAGTTTGAATACCACACGTACACAATAATCTTAATGTAATAGTACAAAAATAAAAATCCAACCTGGCGACCATCTGAAATATTTAGACGGTTCTTAATATCTACGAATCTGTTACAGCAATTAAACTGAAATGTTGTATGTTGATAGAGGCAATTAACATGACCAGGATATATGAAAATAGGCTGTATAGTTCTTCACGGAACTACTTGTTCTTTTAGAGATGCTATTACTAGAAGGGTCACATGATCAATTTCATAGCAGTCAATTTTTTTGTAAGCAACAATTTGGGTTTCTATTCATGTTATCATCGCTTTAGGCCTGTATTACATTATCAAAGCATTATCAAAGAAAAAAACTCTGCTATTCTCCTAGGTTTGTGCCGTGTCTTGTGTGGGGTTTTGCCTAGGACACCAAGCTGGCCCATCAGCGGGCTCTTGGTGTCCCCGCCCGGACCTCCACAGGAGAGCGCTTTCTATTGTCCGGGCGGGGACACCAAAAGCCCACTGATGAGCCACCTTGGTGTCATAGGCGAAACCCCACACAAGGCACGGTACAAACCTGCTTGAGAGTCCTCAAAACGATGTTGACCTGACTAGAGTAAGGAATTGAAATATTGAACAAAACTGTTACGTACAGCAGCATTTTCTACATGTTCATTCCTTCCGAGTACTTCATCCTGACCTTCGGCAATGGCCAAACGTATTCTTTCATGAATAGCTTCATCAAGTGGTGGAACTTCTTCATTCATTTCGATGGCTATATTGTGCAAAACAGCACAAGCAATGATAACCGCTTCTACTCGGTCAAGCTTGATCCTCATGCCTAATGCCAAAACAGGGAAGCGTCTTTTCCATACACCATAGGACCTCTCCACAGTATTTCTTGTTGTCACAAGCGCTTCATTATACAAATTTTCTGCTGGAGTGGCAGAATTTAGAATAGGCGTTAACAAGTAGCTTGTTGCAGCATATCCTGAATCCCACAACAAAACACAATTTTGAAAAGATCCTCTCTCAAAGCGAGCCTTGAGGCTTGAATTGTTAACGATGGTCTGATCATGAGTGGCTTCCGGCCACCTGGCCACAATATTCACGATCTTTAACATACAGTTTGTACATTTAGAGAGAAGAATCCTTTTCTTCCCCTGTAATTTTCGGCATGTTCTCCTCCTGGTGATCGTATCTTTATGTGGGTACAATCCATTGCACCGACGACTCTGGGAAATGATGCAATTCTATAGAAGCACTGCTGTGTAAGATTGACTTCATCCTGCGTTTCGGGAAGCTTGATATAATTTTGTGTCAGACCAGCAATTGCTTCACTTACTTTCTGAATGATTCTACTGGCAGTACCTTTGTCAATCCCACAAAAGTCGGCAAGTGATATTCCCATATCACCACAAGCGAAGTATCTCAGCGTCAGTAGTAGCTGAGTCATAGGTGGTACACAATGATTCCTATAAAAAAGACAGATAACTATCACTGATAATATTTTGTTATCAAAGAATGAATGAACGCTTAACTTAACTGTAGTCTCCCATTATTCAACAAATGTACTAATAGGTCATTATGAATGAATTTTATTGATGGATGAGGGGAAAATTGTGACCTTTTCTGTGTGATTTGGAAAGAAAAGAACCGTGAAGGGGACTAAAAGTTCATTTCTTCTTGTTTTAGACATCAATAATACTCTAGCCTGAGCCAACAAACAAATGCAAAAACGCATTTCTACAAGAAATGGCACAGAAGGAAACTAGGCTTAATCAAAGGTGGTCAAACATCCTAATAATTGAAAGTGATTGCTACAGGTAAGAAAACCATATAAAATTAGCCCAATCATAAATTATGTGGCTGTGAGAATAATGAATACCGTACATAATACATGCATTGGTTATGAGTCAGTAAATAATAGCAGGCCTAAATTGTGTATATAATAAATATAATGCACAGTAATATAGCCTATCCAAGAAATACGTACCAGTAGGCTACTATGTAACTATTATCATAAAATTTACCTGTCGGTTGTATGTTCCAGTCGATCGATGATTTGATCCAGTAACCTCAAAACTGTGTCTTTTGCCAGTCTGAACCGTTTCACGAATTCATTTTCATCACAGTTCTGAAAATGATCCGGCCTCTGTCTGATCTTCTTTGCTTTTCTCCTTTGCAGAAATATTCTTTCTAATAAGTGATCACCTTAATCACTTTCTACTTTAATTCCTTGCATCTCAGGCATGATTGCTCTCTTGTCTTGTATAACTTATGAGTAGCCTACCATATACTCCACAGATTGTGTTCTTGTTGACAGACGCGGAGTTAATTATTAATACCTGGTGCAAGGAACATCCCAAATGATTACCGGTACATATAAAACATAATGCAGAAACACCAAGCGTAACATAAAATCAAAATTAACTAAACAAGAAAAAAAAGGAGCTGGCGGGATTCGATCCACAAAATTTGTGACTTGCCGTTGGGAGTGCGGCACGTTAAGCCCTAGACCATTAGAGCTTGGATATATAAGTTGCAGACTATGCATGTGATGCGTTTACAAACGTAATGCCGTTGGTTTGCTTTGGTAATTAACTCAAAAAGATGTGTATGTAATTACTGTGCTGCTATTACGTTCACACATTCTTATGTACATTTATGAATAATTCAGTGGAATTAAGAGTTTGCAATGACTTAACTTCAGATGTTGTAGCGTTCTCTCCCGTCCGCCATATATATACTCGGTATAAGCAGATGGCTCGCCATTCCAAGCCCGGTTAGCTATGCCGTCGTTTATACCCGGATTATCTCTTATACCAATGTCGTACAACTCAATTCTGCGTTAACTACGGAGATAACTTAAGCCGAGGTATAACCCGAGTTCGTACAACTGGCCCATAGTCCTAGTGACTTGTATTAGAATTTACTCGGCATTATTCTCTAACTCATTTGATCAAGTAGGATTTACTCTTATTGATACTGTGCACCTCACGGGATATATTCGGAATTCCAATAATACATTTGGAGGACTGAGATTACCTCATTTGATGTATAAGGCTATTTCGGAGAATAAGTGCGTATGTAAATGATGTTCGAGTACATTTCTGTGTTCTAGTTTTCTAACGTAATGGACGAGCAAGCCGTGATCAAAAGCGAGCCGGAATGGTCGACAGAAACAGATGACTTGGCCGACATTGTAAGTGTATTTTAATTCCACACATTGTGTAACATTGCAATCTTAGTGATGTCCAAGGCATAATGTTTGTAGTTAGCAAGGTTAAATATATTAAGCAGTATCTGTTAACTAGAGGGCATATTGAGTCTGTATTTTCATACTAGTGTATTAATTGCCATTGAGAAGCAGAAATAATGTTTAGACATTCAGAATGATTTTTCCTCTCAAAATTCAATGCCTCTTCTTTATGCAATAGAGGGAGTACATAGCCGTTGTTTTGAATAATGACGTACATTGTTGCCACATCATAATATATATGTTACTGCACTGACTCACTAGAAAGAGAGATTTATAGCAAGCATTATATTTGGAACCCCCTCTGTTCCAAGACTTGAATTGCTAGAGCCTGGGGAGAGAGTATTAATTATTGCAATCATCACACGATGTCTAGAACAAGCATGCTGAGAAAGTTTATCTAAAATCAATAAATTAACCACTGCTGTATTGATGACAAATCTTAGATTGTGTATTGTAGAGAAAGCACGAGCCGTATGGTTAAAGCGGCTGTGATAAAATATCTGACCCATGCTGGACACTAACCAGCGACCACCGGCTTTGTATGCTGTTGCTCTGACCAATGAGCTGCCATAGTGACCAATTTGCAACCATCTTTGATATTCAGGGTTGTCAACATGTGAAGTTAAATTCACCTAGATTTCCTCCTTGTATTCCCAAGGTTAGAACTATTTCTCCATTTTTCTCCCTCTACAAACAAAACACATTGTCATGGTGGCCTCGCGTTCCCTGAGCGGCCATGATGGTTTTCATGGTTACCTGACATGTGGTAATATTCACGGTGGTCTAAGACTACGTGGCTTTATGAGCAAGTTGATTCTTGTTTCGAGACAGCGCATGACGTCACGTTACGATAGTCTCCAAGCAGTTTCATGTCAGACGAGTTGCTTGGGGATGGGGTTGGGGAAGACGAGGGTCACCTGAATTGGTTCCTAATGGTCAACAATTTTTGTTATTGACTACGGTCTGAGAGAGAAAGTAATTAGCAAGCTTTTAGACTGTCCTCACTAGGCTGAATGCTGGTTTGGAGGAAGAGGGTCGACCATATTAGACTTAAGTGGCCACCATTTTGGTTCTTGGCTAAGGGCTGGGATAAAACATCAGCTGGTTTATAGAATGTTATAGTAAGCGATGCATAACCTGTGGTATTGTTGTGTACATTGATCCGTATTGACTCGTATCAGTTATTTCCTAGATACAAACGCCTGTCAATACATATATTGAGTTCTTGTTTTATCACAAATCATGTTTACAATGAACATATTTCAACATACGATGTTGAGTATAAGACCTAAAACTAAAAACTCTTGAAACATTATAAAATAATACACTACTCATCAAACCTTTGGAGTAAATTACATTGAGAACTAACACAGTAGCATATGATCATAGATTACATCACAACAGCTTTTGTCAATGTTTCCATATCACTTCAAAATAGCATAAGATAAACACAGTTTATAATCCACTCCACACAGAGCCTTTTTTCACCCAATAAAAAGCACACCCTGTTGACTATCTCAAGATATTTTCAAAGAATATAATGTTTAGGAATATGTTGTTGATTGAGTCTTCAGTCTTTTGACTGGTTTGATGCAGCTCTCCATGCCTCCCTGTCCTGAGCTAATCGTTTCATCTCTACATAGCTCCGACAACTTACATCCGAGGCAATCTGTTTAACATATTCTAACCTTGGTCTACCCCTACAGTTTTTGTCCTCGATCCTTCCTTCCATAACTAAGCTTGCTATTCCTGGGTGTCTTAGTATGTGTCCTACCAACCTATCTCTTCTCTTCATTAGCAGTCGCAAGAAACATCTCTCCTCTCCCACTCGTCTTAATACCTCTTTGTTTGTAACCCTATCTACCCATCTGATTTTCATCATTCTCCTGTAACACCACATTTCAAATGCTTCAATTCTCCTCTTTTCTGCTGCACCAATAGTCCAAGTTTCACTTCCATAGAGCACCACGCTCCAGACAAAGGCTTTCAAAAATGACTTCCTAATACCTAAATCTATATTCGATGTCAGCAGATTCCTTTTTTGTAGAAATGCTTTCTTTGCCTGAGCCAACCTACTTTTAATATCCTCTTTGCTTCGTCCATCACTGGTTATTCTGCTTCCTAAGTAACAGAAGTCTCCTACTTCCTTCAGCTTTTCACCTGCCAATTTGATCTCCATAGAGGTTTCTGATTTATTTCGGCTGCATTCCAGTATTTTTGTTTTACATTTATTTATTTTCATCATGAATTCCTTCCGTAAGACGGAGTCCATACCATTCAAAACCTCATTCAAATCCTCAGGCTTGTCGGCCAAGATGACGATGTCATCAGCAAATCTCAGAGTTGAAATTATTTCTCCTTGAATCTTCACTCCCACTTTAAATTTTTCTCTAATTTCCTTCATTGCTTGTTCAATGTAAAGATTGAAAAGTATGGGTGATAAGTTGCAGCCTTGCCTTACACCTTTCTGAATACCAGCTTCTCTCTCATGTCCTTCAACTCGAATGACTGCTGTCTGGTTTCTGTACAGATTGTATATCACCCTCCTATCCCTGTACTTTATTCCAATCGATTTCAAAATGTCAAACAATTTAGTCCAATCAACGTTATCAAAAGCCTTTTCTAAGTCTACAAAAGCCATGAACGTTCTCTTATCTTTCCTTATTCTACCTTCCAAAATCAGCCTAAGACTTAGTACAGCTTCCCTTGTTCCTACATTTCTCCTGAAACCAAACTGGTCTTCACCCAACTCCGTTTCTATCTGGCTTTCAATCCTCTTGTAAATTATTCTAGACAGGATCTTTGAAGCATGAGTAATCAAACTGATTGTACGGTAATCTTCACATCTGTCAGCTCCCACTTTCTTTGGTATAGGGATGATTACATTCTTCTTGAAATCAGGGGGTACCACACTGTCTCATAAATCCTACACACCAAGTGAAATAACCTGATCAGACCTTCATCTCCTATGCAGCGTAGCAACTCAATCGGTATATCATCTATGCCTGGTGCTTTGTTCCTGCTTAAGTCTTCCAAAGCTCTATCAAATTCTGATCTCAATATTAAATCTCCTTTCGCATCCTCATCAATTTCCTCCTCCCTTTCCACTACATGATTCTCAATCTCCTTTCCCTTATACAAACTCTCTATGTAAGCTTTCCATCTCTTAACCTTTTCTTCCCTATCTGTTAGAGGCTTTCCATTTGTGTCCTTAATATTACAGCACTTAGTCTTCTTTTCCCCAAAAGTATTCTTAATCCTTCGATAAGCTGTGTCTACTTTTCCTAATTTCAGACAATTTTCTATACCTGCACATTTCTCTTTCAACCATTCTTCTTTCGCTTCCTTGCACTTCTTGTTAACCTCATTTCTCAGACGTCTGTATTCTGCTTTCCCCTTTTCATCTCTTAGATTCTTGTGTTTCCGCCTTTCATCCATCAATTCTAGTATATCCTGAGTGATCCACGGTTTTCTACCTATTCTTTCTTTCCTACCAATGTTTTCTTCTGCGGATTTTGTTATTTCATTCTTCAAAAGTGCCCATTCGTCTGCAATTGAAGTTTGTTTAGGGGATTTCATTAGTCCTTCCTTTATACTCTTCTTGAATCTTTCGTTTACATCCTTCTCTTTCAGTCTGTCTATTGCCCACCTTTTTGGCTTTTGACTTTTCTTCAGTTTCTTCAACTTTAATCTGCATTTCATTACAACCAGATTGTGATCAGAGTTTATGTCAGCACCAGGATATGTTTTACAATCCAAAATCTGGTTTCGAAACCTCTGCTTGACCATAATGAAGTCGATTTGGTAACGCCCTGTATCTCCTGGTCTCATCCATGTGTATATTCTTCTATTGTGGTTATTGAATAAGGTGTTAGCTATGACCAATTCATGCTCGGTGCAGAATTCTACCAGCCTGCTTCCTCGATCATTCCTTTCACCTAATCCAAAATCTCCTACTATCTTCCCTTCTCTCCCTTTTCCTACCACAGCATTCCAATCTCCCATTACTATAACATTTTCATCACCCTTGATATACCTCAGAATTTCGTCTATTTCTTCGTAGACCTTTTCAACATCCTCATCATCAGCTTGACTGGTAGGCATATAGACTTGCACCACTGTGGGGCAGGTAGGTTTAGTATTGATTTTTGCTACAATAATCCGTTCACTATATTGCTCATAATATTCCACCCGCTGTCCAAGTTTCCTACTCAATATGAGGCCAACCCCTGCTTGGCCATTGTTTGATTTAGTGCTAATGACCCTATAGTCTCCTGACCAAAAATCCTGTTCTTCCTGCCAGCGCATTTCACTAATCCCAACCAAATCCAACCTCAACCTATCCATTTCCCTTTCTAAGTTTTCTAACCTTCCACTTCCTAGCAGACTTCTAACATTCCACGCTCCGATCCGTAGAATGTCAGATTTCTTCTTTGTCACTTCTGTGATGTTAACCCCCTCTCGAGTAGTCCCCACCCGGAGATCCGAACGGGGGACTAGTTTACCTCCGGATTGAAATTTTACAAGGGAGGAGGCCATCATCACATGTAATTATGCATAGAGAGGTGCATATCCTCGGGAATAGCATACGGCTGTAGTTTCCCGTTGCTTTCAGCCGTGCAGCAGGACGCAGTGTAGCCATTATTTGGCTTATATTATCAATATCTTAACCGTCTATAAGACTAGTAAAGAATTGATTTATTCTGAAAGGCTGCTACTCCCTTTCAGAATAAGTAAAGAGCAATTCTACTAACAAAAATACTAACCTTCTACCGTACTAACAATTAAATACCAAAATTCTACTAACAAAAAACTTAAGTTCCACCAACAACAAATACTACCACTAAAACAGTCTGTCACCAGGCACACTCACATGCACCCTCACACATCACAGTCTACTGAAACAATGAACTATAACTAATATACAATGCAACTGCTACCAGACACACTCACACACCACAGTCTAATAGAACAATGACATATATCTAATAGACAAACTAACTACCTACTTACAACTAAAACTAACTACATACTTACTGTACTATTATTTGAATTGACAATATTTACAAAATGCAATTTAGATAGAAAATATACACATACGAAATTTTTAGATATATGTCAGTTTCACAAAATTATTTTCATACTTTCATCAAATTAAAACCTACGCTTGTTATAACTACTTTTAATAATATTTTTCATATAAAACCCAAGTAAAATATTATTAGAAAGCTTTGCTCGCTATTTCATAAGTTTCCTTTCTCTTAAGGTGTGAATAATTTATAAGATACTGTGCCCGTTTAGACCGGAGTCCGCACGACCACATATGCATTTTACCAATAATCAGTCAGCACGAGAGTCAAAATATCCCGGGGCGCCAGATGGGTTAAAGCAAATCGCAAAAACGACATCAAATGAAAAAAATGCTTTACTGATTTTTGGCTCAATGCAACAATAAGGATAGAAGGAGATTCAATTGGGCGTAACACATCATGTAAAATTATCTCATTTTATTTTGAATTTAAAATTGACTGCAAAAATGCTCAAAACAGCATCACTCACGTGTGGCGACCCACACTCCTATTTACACAATATACAGAAATTTTCCAAACACATTTGACAATTATTTTTTGGAAACACAAGTCTGATTAATAGTCCTGTAGACTGTGTTCCAAAATTATTTATGATTAAATCCAGTTCAAATTTAATTGTCTCTACTGGAAATATCGTAGTTCACTGTTTGAATTTTTACATAACATTAACACTCGTAGAATAAATGTTCATAGAATTTTTAACTTTCACTTATTTTTCCAGTTTCAAAAATATATTGTCGAAAAATGTTATTATTTCTGAATCAACACAAATTATTTACACATATTAATAACATCTGAAAAGTATTTGACCTTGAGCATAGCATCGAAGAACTGTGCGAAGCACAACAAAAATTAATTGTTCTTCTGACATTAAACATTTCGAGAAGTGACTCGATTATGAACTTCAGGTTCCTAACAAAATATATGATTTCTGAATCATCAACTTGATCAATAAATTGTTGAACCATTCAACTATTCAATTTTCCACTTGGAATCATTATTATTAAAAATATTTATATTCATGGCCATTTTAGTAATTTTCACAACTTGCAATTCTTCGACAGAATGCGGAAATAAGAATTGTAGCTTCATAATAAATTCATTTAGTTCATGGCACTAGGATTGAAAATATCCTTCAAATTATTCGTGGTTAAAGAATTATTTTTAATTGGCAGTGGCCCATTCTATTATTTGTGTAAGAACACAATATTCCAACAACAACGGCAAAGGTCTTCCTCTGAAGAAGAATAAACTACTATCATGACAAATCCGGGTTCTAGCAAAATCAAAGTCTAAAATGGAATTCGTAAACAAGGTTGAAATAAGAACTGATGGTTTCTAAGAAATAACCTTCGGGTCATTCATACGACGAAATGTGTAGTTCCAATACTCCTTCTATAAACCTGAGCCATCGAACCTGCTATTTGATTGATGCTCGAAAAAACCTCTTCATTCCTGCGACTTAAACATGCGCACCTGGGAATGGCATTTCAACTACTCCACACATATAAATTTTCTTCCCAAAATTTATACAATAAATCAAGCCTCTGCTTGTTATCAATACTGGAAGATTAATAAACTTACAAGTTTATTTTATTTTACCATTCAGTTCAACCCGAGAATTTACCATACTTATGAAAATCTTTATTTCACTTTCGAGTGTATTTACGTCATGATTTTATATAAATACAAAAATATCCTATTTGATACAATTATCAATTGCTTCCCGTTTCATGCCTCTCCGTGTTATCTGAAAAATATACTTTGCTCATTGCAAATATTAACTGTTCAACCAGAACTGAAATGTTGGTTGAATGCGGGCTTGCGCTAACCACTCTCCTTCGGAAAATCTCCTGTTCCAAACTAGAAATGATTAAACTACTTCATAGGCTCTCTCTCAATACATATGATTATTAGAAAATATAATATCCAAGAATTATTTAGAAAAATTATAAAAATTATTATTATTATTATTATTAGTGGATTATTATTATTATTATTATTCGTTATATTATTTTAAATATGTTTAATTATCATCTCATTATGTGAGAATCCACATGTTCGAACCTTCGAATATGGAAAAAATATCCATTTCTCAACAAAAATAATTTAACTTTTACAGTTACATCGGCTGATTACCGTGATTATCCAAAAAATATGAAATATTCAAATAAATGCTCGATATGCTCGGTCATTGATCCTAAACTGTTCTGAGTGCTGAAAATACTCAGAATAACTCTAACAAGTCTTGCGTAAATCATTGCAAGATTTAAATACGAAGAAAAATAAATGTGTTGGTCATCTGCAGAAAAATAGTTTGTTCCAATTAGCTAGGCATAATATAATTCAAATGTGGCTTACATTTCTTGATGGTCTTGAAGCGTAGTGAACCTGGTCTGTACCAGATTTATCCATAGACATGCCCTATCGGACAAGCATGTATAATCCTTGTATCGGCCGCCATTATATACCCACAATCCGTCTAACAAGACATAGTGGTAGTATCTATTGACGTTTGAAGTAACTGTTGATTCATTTTAATATGGGCTTCTGTTAAAGCCATAACAGTTTGCTTAAAGGGGGTCAGATCTAAGTGATCTATTCTTAGATATGTCAGTTGTAACATAACTCACGGTAATCTTTTCAGCACAAGAAAACACTGACTGTCTATCCAATCAACGGCTGTTCTGAAGATCGTTCCCTGGGCATGGCTTCACACCATCTACCATGCGCGAAGCAACATGTAGTTTCCCTGCGTAGACTAATGAACACCACCATGATAGACTGGTCTTCAATGTACTGATAGATCGGAGTGGTTATTAAGTTACAAATATGAAAACTGACTGAAATGGATTTAAATATCCAAGTATTAGGTTATTACTGGACTGTGACAAAGTACTAATTCTAGACAAAGTCTAGCATATGTCCATGTAGAAATAAAAATATTTCTACCAGTGTCTGTAGAAAAAATCAATCACCTCAGTGATTCTCCTTGCCGGAAACTTACTAAGTTCCAACCGTAGCGCAACACTTTTGTGACTACCACAACTTTGAAAATAACTTCTGCGTAGATCCGGCAACCATGTGCCTTGGCTCAGCGTAGCGGCACCTTGCTAGGCAAGTGCTTGTTTCGAAGTGAGCTAATGATGCCTGCGCCAGCCGGCTTTTATTCAAAACGGTCAGGGTCACGCTGCATCAGCTGATATCTGGAAATCCCCATAACTCTGGTATCTCTGGTCCGATTTATTTGATACTAATTGCATTCTCTTTCATTTGGCCGTGCCAGTAATCTGATCCAAGTCTCAAGTCTCTACTCCATGGTTAACTATTTAATCAATAAATAGCCTCGACCTCTGCTATTACTCGCTACGTCACTTGACATGCTCTTAGCGGTATATTCTTTCCAATTCCTTCTCGAAGCAATGTAGCGCGATATTCAAATATCTCAACTTTCAAAAGCGGCTGTAGCCTTTCCCTTGATATCTAGGTGCCTGAATCTTGGAATACCCATTCCTAGAGTTGGGCACAATACCTATTGGTAATTACTTTAGTTTAATCATTATATTGTAATAACTTATGTTACATATGCAATGGGATTCCCTTACATGTGATAATTAATAAAGTAACCTCTAAGTCTAAATTAAATATTCTTGGACTGGAATGAGTAGTCTAAAACACAGGTATCCATTAAAATGTTTTTGATAATATTGTTGCCAGTACGGATTTTGCTCTTATCTAAAATTCACTCAAAAATAGCGTTCTTAACAAATGGTTGGCATTTATCGTATTCCAACAATAGTTTTGATAGATGGGTCATGATCCCGAGACTATTAATGTACTTTATATGGAGTCTTACGATATTGAAATTATGAGTGGGAGTAAAAGTTATGATAATTACCCTCTGGTTCACAATCAATTGTTATTGAGTAGCAGAAACATTGGTTACCAGTTCACCCTCACAGTTATTTTCTCTCATTAAACCCAATCCCATTTATTTATTCAAAAGAAATAACAATGGACTAGGCAAAATGCTGTTGGTATTGAGATACGGTGTAGTATTGTTTGTTGTGTAGAATGTAATTCAAAGATGCTGCCCTGAACTTCAAAAAAGGTTTGTAGTATAGAGAACCATCCCTTGCTCTGTTCTTCATAAGGAATATAATTATGATATAAGCTTAAATATACTACAGATATGACAATACCCTTGAAGTATTCAGAGAATAATTTGTCCATAATGTGGTTTTAGTATGGAAGAGTTGGCATGAATTCAAATCAATTCCATCAAGAAAATAGGAGTTGCCACCAAGTAACGACTCTGCATTATTTGGGTTATTTCTTGATAAATAACTAAATACATTCGGTGTCGCACGTAATTTCTTAACTAGAGATGTATCTCGTGTTGCATTAGTGCCAGACGGTGGCATATGATTAACAATAACTAGAAATTATGCAGCAAATGAAGAATATTCTTCTGAGCAAAAGACTTTCTGGCAACATAAGAAATACTCAGAACATGGAATAGCTGAATGAAACAGGCACCAGAGGAAGGATATAGCAATATTGGGTAAATACTTCATCAAGGTTGCAAAGAGATAATAAATTGGGAAAAGGAACGTTTATTCTAATAATTTGACCAAGTTTGTGTTTGTTGACAAGCGTCTTTGTTTTGTTTATCTTCCTTCTATTTCCAATTCCACATTCCCCATATATCATTGAACAATATTGCATTCATTGTTCCCAATGTTATTCATTTTTACATTGTAATTTGTTGTAATTCCATCATAAAACTTGAAAGTTAATATTTTTATTTTAGTATTGCAATAAGCAGAAATGGTTAATAGGCGATTTTTCTCTGATCGTATCTCATGTGTAGCCTACTTTCTTAAAAGAATTCCATTAGTGTTAGTTTACAAGTCATCTGTGAGTTGTAAGTCCTGCTATCCAAAGGAATACATTTGTGAAACAAATCACTTCTCTGCAGGATAATACTGACCTACCTGGGGATATCAAGACTGAAGATTGTCCCTCACCAGAGTTTGTTCCTTGCATCAAAATAGAAACAGCTCCTGTGGATATCAAACAGGTAAGTACTTTATCATGTTACCAGTATTCTACATCAACCTTTTACTCTGGCTGAGCTTGATCATGCACTGAGCAAAACCAAGAATGGTAAAACAGCTGGCCTTGATGACTTAAGAGTTGAGCAAATTAAGAATTTCGGTCCAGTCACAAAGCACTGGTTAACAGAACTAATGAACAAATGCATCCAATCATGCAAGATCCCGAAATTATGGAGGAAAGCCAAAGTTATAGCCATTCGTAAGCCAGGTAAAGATCCCAATGACCCAAAGAGCTATCGACCTATTTCGCTCCTTTGTCATCTGTACAAGATCCTTGAAAGACTCATACTCCACAGACTAACGGAGAAATTAGAGGCTATCTATATACCACAGCAAGCTGGCTTCAGAATTGGAAAGAGCTGTACCTCTCAAGTGTTGAAGTTAACGCAGCATATCGAAGATGGTTTTGAAAGGAAACAGATCACTGGAGCAGTGTTTATCGACCTTACAGCTGCATATGATATTGTCAACCATAGACGTCTCCTCATGAAACTATGCAATGCTACTAATGATTACCAGCTTACCTGCTTCATAAGAAATCTCCTTGAAAATAGAAGATTTTTCGTCGAATTTCAGGGGAAAAGAAGCAGGTGGAGATCACAGAGGAACGGATTACCTCAGGGAAGTGTGCTCTCTCCGTCATTGTTCAACATCTACACCAATGACCAGCCGCTACCTGTAGGAACACAAAGCTTTATCTATGCAGATGACTGTGCCATCACCACTCAAGACTCCTGCTTTGACGCTACTGAGCAGAAACTATCTAATGCACTTACAGAGCTGTCTGCTTACTACAAGGGGAATCAGCTGAGTCCAAACCCCAATAAAACACAGACTTGTGCCTTCCACTTAAAAATAAAATGGCAAACAGAACCCTTAAAATCACTTGGGAAGGAACCACATTAGAGCACTGCATCTCACCAAAATATCTTGGAGTTACCCTCGACCGTGCTATCACTTACCAGAAACACTGCTCGAACACCAAGCAAAAAGTGGCAGCCAGAAATAATATTATAAGGAAGATAACGGGTACTACCTGGGGGGCACATCCCAATACTGTGAGAACCTCTTCCATTGCTCTATGTTACTCTGCTGCGGAATATGCATCCCCAGTATGGTACAAGTCAACCCACGACAGGAATGTAGATACAGCTCTAAACGATACCTGTCGCATTATTACCGGATGTCTAAAGCCTACTCCTTTGGATAAATTGTACAGTCTTGCTGGCATTGCCCCTCCTAATATTCGTCGTGAGATTGCAGCAAAAATTGAGAAGAAGAAGGCGGTAACATCTAAAGCTCACCCTCTGTATGGATACAAGCCAGCTACTTCCAGACTCAAATCAAGGAAAAGTTTCCTCAGAATTACCGAGGCTCTTAAGGGGACACCTCAACAATCCCGAATCCATCTATGGCGTGCAAGCTACAATCGCTCCGAAGAATGGCTGACACCTAGTGAAGAACTACCACCTGGTCATATGCAGAAATGGAGTACCTGGAGATCTCTGAACAGATTACGGGCAGGCGTGACAATATGTAAAAGTAACCTGCAGAAGTGGGGTTTCGACATCGAGTCCTCATTGTGTAAATGTGGTGTAATCATTTGTTGCAGTGCAGCAGGTGCCCACAAACATGCACAGTACAAAATTTGCTTCAGGCGGGAGAAAATGCACTGGATGTCGCTAACTTCTGGACAAAAGTAGTATAGACTCTTGTTTGTTTAGTGTGACTTTGCATTGTATTTAATCCAGTAAGAGTTTTAATGTATACATATATAGTATTAATGCTTCTGATACGAATAAATAAATAAATGTTACAACTTTGTGCCTCTTTACAAGACATTACCGGTTCTTCATCTCTTTATCACCAGAGATTCCAGAATTGATTTTCACAACAGTATTGATGATAAATGGAAGCGTTCAGCTGATAGGTTGAGTGCAGTACAGAAAGCACAAGCCTTTTGTTGTGGGACATATACCTGTGACCTGAGGCTCCACACTCTGTTGCTCTGACCACTGAGCTAATGGAGGATGCATCTTAACTCTCATTGGCTAAAGTTATATTATGTTAAGGACTTAAGATGAATGACTTGGAGGTTTTTAAAGGTACACCAATTATTCTGGGTTTGGTCAAATATATGTATTCTAGTCAGAGGGCTGAAATAAGATGCTCTCACAAGGGCAACTCAGGATAGATGGGTTTCACTACCTCAGCAAACCTTGAAGTGGTCTTCAGTAGTTTATTACTTCAACTTCCAGGTAATTGCACTGATGGTTGTAACTAATGACAGGGTCGACCCCTTCCCAATCCTGAGCATCACAAATACAATGGAAAACACAATTAACCCTACTTCTTTTTGGTAAATATTGAGAAATCTTCTATCTTACTACATTTCTGTATGTTTTTAATGTTGTGTGTAGATAGGGGTAAGTATTCCTACCCCTTACTATTCCCACTTCTTCAGTGTCAGGGAAGGGATGAAAGGCTGTTCTGTGTGGCAGTAATTTTTAAACCCACATGCCCTTTTGTCCAGCCCATAAGAGGTGTTAATGTCGATTAAAATGAGTATAACAAGTAGTTGGAAAGAGGCGACCATGGCTTCGTACGAGTAACTGCCCCAGCATTTGCCTGAAGATGAAAACTGGGAACCATGTAGAACACTTTCTAGTTTGGCCGAGGGTGGAGAACATACCCACTCATCTTCTGAGTTGGCAGACCGACCAAGTGGCCGGAAACATTCACCTTGTGTAGTATTGGAAATGTCTTAAGGAAGGAACTATAAGGGTTGGATTCAATACACAAGTTTCAAGCTTGGATTTCTATTTTCCTGAATTTCTGTTGATACTGCTGATCTCATGAAATCTGTCCTATTAAGTGATGTGTGACTACATTCATGAAAGCATTTGAAATAGACTTCCCTATTAGTTCCCCAAGCTCTTCCTTAGCCTGTATCTCCATTACAAACTACGAGCTCCCGTACAACAGACGACATAATGCTTGTAGTTTCTTAGCTTTAACTGCAGTGTTTTTTTGAAAAATCTCTTCTAAAATATTGTATAGGTGATGCTTATAAATAATTTTATACCGTCATTTTCGAAAGATGTGCTGCTACAAATCTTGTGGGCCTAGTCGATTGTTACTCAATGATACAAGTATTAGATCCTATGATGTGCTGGTACTAATCTTGTGGACCTAGTCGATTGTTATTCAATGATACATGCATTAGATCCTATGATGTGCTGGTACTAATCTTGTGGACCTAGTCGATTGTTACTCAATGATGCATGTATTAGATCCTATGATGTGCTGGTACAAATCTTGTGGACCTAGTCGATTGTTACTCAATGATACATGTATTAGATCCTATGATGTGCTGGTACAAATCTTGTGGACCTAGTCGATTGTTACTCAATGATTCATGTATTAGATCCTATGATGTGCTGGTACAAATCTTGTGGACCTAGTCGATTGTTACTCAATGATACATGTATTAGATCCTACAATGTGCTGGTACAATCTTGTGGGCCTAGTCGATTGTTACTCAATGATACATGTATTAGATCCTATGATGTGCTGGTACAAATCTTGTGGACCTAGTCGATTGTTACTCAATGATACATGTATTAGATCCTATGACCTTTTCTGGTCTTCCTGCAAAATATTTAAAAATAAATGTTCATTTTTTCATTATGCTTATGGATACTCTTTCTATTAAGGCAGTGATTTCCGCATTTACTATGATTCACTTGGTTTCTAAAGGAGTGATGGCTTGGTGGTGTGTTATAAGTTACAGAACTAGGGAGGGTATAACGATCATCTCCATCAGGAAGATGTGATGGCTTGGTGGTGTGTTATAAGTTACAGATCTAGGGAGGGTATAACGATCATCTCCATCAGGAAGATGTGATGGACAGTATGAAACTAGTGTCTGGTAGTTGTTAAGCGAATATATCTTTACGACAATTAAGCTGTTTTGTACAATTACCTATTTTGTTGTTTGTTGTTAAATGTATAAGTTGATAGCAAAGAAATAATGTATTCCATTTTATTATCCCTAGGACTTTAAAGAAGAAGTCCATGTTGAAGAAAGTGATGCAAGTGGAAATCATTTGAATGAGTAAGTGGACATCATAATGAGAAAAAGTGTTCTTCCGCTTTTATGACTGCATAACTGAAAATGTTTCATTGGAGCATGTGATACATGTCTTATATTAACATTATATTCAGCAACCAACAAAATATCCATTCTCTTACAGTTCTTTCTGATTTGGTGGAAACCCATCGGTTGGAGGAAATGTGCATGCCACAGTGAAGAGAATATGACTGTAATATGAGATTTGTTAGGAACGTCCACTACTTTTTAACTCCCCTAGCGCGTTGCTCTGTCCTCAGCCTCAGATAAACCTTTTGTAACCTATATTATTAAGCATAAATAGCTTCCAACTCACCCGGTAATGGTACAAGTAAATCCAATCAAATATCCTCTACAACTAACCTTAAACACTGGGAAGGATTTAAGTAATTTGACAGGTATCAACATATTCCACATAAGCTAATGGGGTGATTGAATGTATTCACGGATTTAAATCACAGCCAGTACCAGACTAAAGTTATTGCCCCATGTTTGTCAGATCATTCAGCAGTTTTATTTCAAGTGATGCAATCCAGTAGTTTTTCAAATGGGAATATAGCTAAATCACCCACAATAATTCATATTAGACATATTTCCCCTGACAGAATACAGCTATTTAAGTCATACCTTAGGCATATCCTATCTGATTGGGTTATTACTGACAACTCCTACTCTCCCATTACATGTTTTGATGATTTCTTTCACATACTTCTTTCATACTTTGATACTTCATGCCCAATGGTGGAGATTAAAAGTTCCAAGAAAAGGAGTAATTCTAAAAATAAAATAAAATGGTATACACCTGAGCTTGAACAAATGAAATCACAGGTTATGTTTTTTTATGTAATACATAATGAACAGGGATCTATTGAATCTAAACAGAATTATCTACAAATGCGTAATAAGTATAAATGTGCCCTTAAGCAAGCTAAACTTGAAGCAAACGTTAGATTCATAGAGAATTCAAATAACCCCTGTAAAGCAGCTTGGAGTGTAATTAACAATGTTAGAGTCGCAAGTAAATGTTCCACAATAGAAATCAGTCCTGAGGTTCTGAATAAACATTTTATTGAGTCTGTCGAAAGGATTTGCTCACCTGCCTCACAGCTGCCTACAGCAGCAATTGAAAGAGTAGAAAAAATAGTTCCGAGTTTATCAAATAATACTTTTAAATGGAGAAAGGTAAACTGTAGTGAGGTAAAGGAAATTGTAAGAAATATGAAACCTTCCAATAGTAAGGATTGTTATGGGTTCACCAACAACATTTTAAAGGCCATTATTGACAGCATTTTAATTCCTTTGACGCACTGCATAAACGAGTGCCTTAGCGTAGGCTATTTCCCAGCTCA
Organism: Meconema thalassinum; assembly: GCA_946902985.2. NCBI lineage: Eukaryota > Metazoa > Arthropoda > Insecta > Orthoptera > Tettigoniidae > Meconema > Meconema thalassinum. The sequence goes on along the minus strand of OX336388.2, from coordinate 797,909,114 downwards.
GTTAAAAATTACGAGGGTTGTTCCAGTATATAAAAAAGGGGATAAGACTAAACCTGATAGTTACAGGCCTGTGTCTGTAGTAACCATCATGTCAAAAGTCTTTGAATATGTTATAGTTGGTCAAATTTATGAATTTTTCGTCAACAACAACCTTCTATCACCAACTCAGTTTGGGTTCCTTCCGGGAAAATCTACAATTAGTGCACTGGATGATTTTGTTTGTCACATAATGCACCATTTTGAAGAAGGGAGCTCAGTAGATGCACTCCTGTGTGATCTATCCAAGGCCTTCGATTGTGTATCTCATGATATACTTCTGCAAAAGTTAGCACTGTACGGAATTAAAGGATCAGAGTATGAAGTCTTTAAATCATATCTAACAAACCGAGTACAGTTTGTAGAGAATGGGGATAGGAAATCTCATGCGTTAGAAGTTAGGTATGGTGTACCCCAAGGCTCGGTTCTGGGTCCATTTCTTTTTGTCGTTATGATGAATGACTTAGCAGTAAATGTTTCTGGAAAAACAATTCTTTATGCAGATGACTCTACATTTTTGTGTTCTAGCAAATGTATCAGTGAATTACAAAATTTATCAAGTCAGTGCTTGCTAGAAGCTAGGAAATGGTTCAGTGAGAATGGATTCCACTTAAATGAAACTAAAACTCAAAATTTAATATTTAGCCTTAAAAATATAAGTAATGATATAAAGGAAGCTAAGCTACTAGGAATGAATTTTGACTCAAAATTAACATGGGAACCTCACATTCATAACCTTTCGAATAAACTTGCAAGGGTGGTGTATCTACTCCGTCATTTAAAAAATGAGGTTCCTACGACATATTTACACACAGCCTATTTTGCATTCTTTCAAAGTCTCTTTAGTTATGGATTAATATTTTTTGGAAATAGTGCACACATTGTAAATATCTTAAAATTACAGAAAAAGGCAATCCGTATTATTGCAAATGCTCCTCCTAACACACCCTGTAGACCTTTATTTATTAAATCTTCCAAACTAACAGTTATAAATCTTTTTGTTTTAAATATCCTCATGTATATGAAAAATAAACATCCACATGAATTGCCAGGCAGACGGGTAACAATTCACTCATACAGCACAAGAAACTCACACCATGGTGTCGGCTTTCAAAAACACAGAACAGTCATGAAATTCTTGGCATAAATTTTTTTAACAAACTGAGTTTGTCTTTCCAACAACTACCAACCAAAATCTTTAAGAAACAGCTGCAAAAGTGGTTGCTGGTGAATCCATGGTATTCCCTGGAAGAATGTATGGAAGCAGTTTGGTGTAATACTTAGTGCAATAGAAGTAGGTTACATTTTGTTATAACGATAATAAGCTGTTTGTATATACTGTTATAAGTAGGCTAAGTAATGTAGGATTGTTTGATTTTATTGTTTTGTATTATTAACCTGACGATGGCTATTGCACTTGTGTTTAACGCCAAATAAAGTGATTCTGATTCTGATTACTGTTTGGAGCTTGGGAATTCAAGGTAACATTAACTGGGGAGTTTTCTGAGAAACCGCAATGGTGGGATATGGTTTGGTTTACAACATTAAATTCAAGAGCTTCTCGGCCTACCTACAAGTTGTCTCATCCTTGAGTCTGCAGAGATGTTATTGGGTACCTTACACCTGAAGAGAAACACACATTGGGTACACTGGTCTTGCTGTAGTGTTGGCACCACAGGCTTGTCTCATCCTTGAGTCTGCAGAGATGTTATTGGGAACCTTGCTCCTGAAGAGAAATACACATTGGGTACACAGGTCTTGCTGTAGTGTTGGCACCACAGGCTTGTCTCATCCTTGAGTCTGCAGAGATGTTATTGGGAACCTTGCTCCTGAAGAGAAACACACATTGGGTAGACAGGTCTTGCTGTAGTATTGGCACCACAGGCTTGTCTCATCCTTGAGTCTGCAGAGATGTTATTGGGAACCTTGCTCCTGAAGAGAAATACACATTGGGTACACAGGTCTTGCTGTAGTGTTGGCACCACAGGCTTGTCTCATCCTCGAGTCTGCAGATATGTTATTGGGAACCTTGCACCTGAAGAGAAATACACATTGGGTACACAGGTCTTGCTGTAGTGTTGGCACCACAGGCTTGTCTCACCCTTGAGTCTGCAGAGATGTTATTGGGAACCTAGCTCCTGAAGAGAAATACACATTGGATGGTCAGGTCTTGCTGTAGTGTTGGCACCAAAGGCTTGTCTCATCCTTGAGTCTGCAGAGTTGTTATTGGGAACCTTGCTCCTGAATAGAAATACAAATTGGGTAGTCAGGTCTTGCTGTAGTGTTGACACCACAGGCTTGTCTCATCCTTGAGTCTGCAGAAATGTTATTGGGCACCTTGCTCCTGAAGAGAAATACACATTGGGTACACCGGTCTTGCTGAAGTGTTGGCACCACAGGCTTGTCTCATCCTTGAGTCTGCAGAAATGTTATTGGGCACCTTGCTCCTGAAGAGAAATACACATTGGGTACACAGGTCTTGCTGTAGTGTTGGCACCACAGGCTTGTCTCATCCTCGAGTCTGCAGATATGTTATTGGGAACCTTGCACCTGAAGAGAAATACACATTGGGTACACAGGTCTTGCTGTAGTGTTGGCACCACAGGCTTGTCTCACCCTTGAGTCTGCAGAGATGTTATTGGGAACCTAGCTCCTGAAGAGAAATACACATTGGGTACACTGGTCTTGCTGTAGTGTTGGCACCACAGGCTTGTCTCATCCTTGAGTCTGCAGAGTTGTTATTGGGAACCTTGCTCCTGAATAGAAATACAAATTGGGTAGTCAGGTCTTGCTGTAGTGTTGACACCACAGGCTTGTCTCATCCTTGAGTCTGCAGAAATGTTATTGGGCACCTTGCTCCTGAAGAGAAATACACATTGGGTACACCGGTCTTGCTGAAGTGTTGGCACCACAGGCTTGTCTCATCCTTGAGTCTGCAGAAATGTTATTGGGCACCTTGCTCCTGAAGAGAAATACACATTGGGTACACAGGTCTTGCTGTAGTGTTGGCACCACAGGCATGTCTCATCCTTGAGTCTGCAGAGATATTATTGGGAACCTTGCTCCTGAAGAGAAATACACATTGGGTACACAGGTCTTGCTGTAGTGTTGGCACCACAGGCTTGTCTCATCCTTGAGTCTGCAGAGATGTTATTGGGAACCTTGCTCCTGAAGAGAAATACACATTGGGTACACAGGTCTTGCTGAAGTGTTGGCACCACAAGCTTGTCTCATCCTTGAGTCTGCAGAAATGTTATTGGGCACCTTGCTCCTGAAGAGAAATACACATTGGGTACACAGGTCTTGCTGTAGTGTTGGCACCACAGCCTTGTCTCATCCTCGAGTCTGCAGATATGTTATTGGGCACCTTGCTCCTGAATAGAAATACACATTGGGTACACAGGTCTTGCTGTAGTGTTGGCAACATAGGCATGTCTCATCCTTGAGTCTGCAGAGATGTTATTGGGAACCTTGCTCCTGAAGAGAAATACACATTGGGTACACTGGTCTTGCTGTAGTGTTGGCACCACAGGCTTGTCTCATCCTTGAGTCTGCAGAGATGTTATTGGGAACCTTGCTCCTGAATAGAAATACACATTGGGTACACAGGTCTTGCTGTAGTGTTGGCACCACAGGCTTGTCTCATCCTTGAGTCTGCAGAGTTGTTATTGGGTACCTTGCTCCTGAAGAGAAATACACATTGGGTACACAGGTCTTGCTGTAGTGTTGGCACCACAGGCTTGTCTCATCCTTTAGTCTGCAGAGATGTTATTGGGTACCTTGCTCCTGAATAGAAATACACATTGGGTACACTGGTCTTGCTGTAGTGTTGGCACCACAGGCTTGTCCCATCCTTGAGTCTGCAGAGATGTTATTGGGAACTTTGCTCCTGAAGAGAAATACACATAGGGTAGACAGGTCTTGCTGCAGTGTTGGCACCACAGGCTTGTCTCATCCTTGAGTCTGCAGAGATGTTATTGGGAACCTTGCTCCTGAAGAGAAATACACATTGGGTACACAGGTCTTACTGTAGTGTTGGCACCACAGGCTTGTCTCATCCTTGAGTCTGCAGAGATGTTATTTGGCACCTTGCTCCTGAAGAGAATTGGTTACACAGGTCTTGCTGTAGTGTTGGCACCACAGGCATGTCTCATCCTTGAGTCTGCAGAGATGTTATTGGGAACCTTGCTCCTGAAGAGAAATACACATTGGGTACACAGGTCTTGCTGTAGTGTTGGCACCACAGGCTTGTCTCATCCTTGAGTCTGCAGAGATGTTATTGGGAACCTTGCTCCTGAAGAGAAATACACATTGGGTACACAGGTCTTGCTGTAGTGTTGGCACCATAGGGTTGTCTCATCCTTGAGTCTACAGAGATGTTATTGGGCGCCTTGCTCCTGAAGAGAAATACACATTGGGTACACAAGTCTTGCTGCAGTGTTGGCACCACATGCTTGTCTCATCCTTGAGTCTGCAGAGATGTTATTGGGAACCCTGCTCCTGAAGAGAAATACACATTAGGTACACTGGTGTTGCTGTAGTGTTGGCACCACAGGCTTGTCCCATCCTTGAGTCTGCAGAGATGTTACTGGGCACCTTACTCCTGAAGAGAAATACACATTGGGTACACAGGTCTTTCTGTAGTGTTGGCACCACAGGCATTTCGGTCTGAATCTGCTAGATAAACCATCTCTTGCAAATAATATTTTATTGGAATATTAGCCTTTACGTCTACATAATGAAGCTCCGGCAAATATTCTAGGTTATTGCCGTGTTTGTTGCGGGGATTCGCCTGGGTGCTCAATGTCAGACGCATCAGTGGACTGCCCGGACCGCCACTGTGGTAGTGGACTTGCTCTTTTGTGGCCTCATGTTAGTAGTGCGTTAAGCCTGATGCGTCGTGGCTATCAATAACCCAGGGTGTTGAATGACCGTACCTCACCATATACTTCACGGCATGACTGCTGGCAGTCGCTCACATCCGGGAGGCGAGGAGTTTCGAATCCCCCCGCCGGAACCTTGAAGATGGTCTTGTGTGGTTTCCCATCTTCCTTCCAGGCAAATGCCGGGATTGGTCCCTAACTATAGGCCACAGCCGCTACCGTCCAACTCCTCGCCCTTACATTCAAACTTTCATCCCCGACAACATTCCACACGCGACGGTACGTGTAGCTCACCCATTTGGTGTCCACCTCGAAGCAGCTACAAAACTGGCGAGCCGAACATGTCCTCGGCCACTCCCGGCACAAAAAAGGCATATCCTAAAAAAATAACCTATACTTTAAATATCGTCACTGGAAGGAAGCTTTGCATTTTTTTGGCCACTAAAGGAGGTACATGGCCATGTGGTAATTCTCCTTGGACATAACTCTCTACACTGGTTGTAAGGTGCAGGTACATGGCCATGTGGTAATTCTCCTTGGACCTAACTCTCTACACTGGTTGTAAGATGCAGGTACATGTACTGTATTTTCTGATAGTGATCTGACATTTTCTGTTTTGCTTACATCTTAACGGAGACATTGCCTCTTCTCTTCTAGTTGACGGGTTCAGTCTCATATCCAATGTTCACTTGAGAGCTGGTTCTATGCTAAAATCATTCATATTCCTTAGTTTCTCTTTGGCAGCTGAAAATTTATGTAACCAGGATTCTATGATTATTGTGAATTTCTTTTTAACTACTGTAATGTATCTCTGAAAATATCGGCACCGCTTATATTATTCCCAACCTCTGACTGTTTTAGGCATATCCTTGTATGTATTGATGTTGTAACAAAGGGAAGCACGAGGTTGATCTGACTATATAGATTAGCACCTGCATCAAAGAAGAAGGATTGAGTAATGAGGTTCTTGAGAATAGAAGAGGTGGTGTAATTGCTAAACCAGGATCTATTATACATACAATAGTTGTGATATGAATTAACCTAAGCCCTGAAGGAAAAAAAACTTAAACAACACATGCAGAAGTTATACTAAATGTAGGTGAGCAAAATTTAAACAAATAACATTTCAAATTTAACAAGAATAAATAGAAGACTCCAACGATCTAAATTCAAAAGTTTTAAGTTAATTTTCGCCAAAACGAAAAGCATTGCTGACAAAGGCGAAAAGAACCCTGACATAAAAACATTAAGCATAAAGCAATCTCCTCTGAAGTGCAGGGACAAATTATTACATTACATTGAACATTATGTTGAAGGAATCTCCCTTCTTAAATCACGAGGGTCCTATTGAACAAGTGCCAGGTTAATCCTGAAACCATGATGAAAGCGAAAAGCGGATCCTCTCTCTCTGACGCACAAGATATATCTATTCGCCTGTTATCATTCAATTTCTCAAATACAAGTCACGAGGGGGGGGGGGGGGGGGAAGCGTTCATTATCCTGGAAAGTCTCTCAAGATATTATGGAAACCTAAAATGATGGAGAATTCTTTAACATGGTTTAAGATGCTTCATTCTGTGTATTATTTTCCATACATAATCCAAACACAAATTACGATTATTAAAACACTAAAAGTTACCTTATGTCTATAAATAAAAATAGAAATGCTAAACTTCAAAACCATGTCTTTCGAAGGTCCTAATGATATTGTTTTCCGAAATTTCATGAATCACAATCAGTGTTCAAAATCACCGCCACTTGGTAGCCATGAAAAACCTGTTTTGTTTAAACTTTACTCATTTATCAGCTTGTCACGGTGGGTGAGTGGTTATCGTGTCGGTCTACCAACCCCGAGCTTGCAGATTCGCTCCTGGCCGTGGTAGTGATTTGTGAAAGGCAGCTAAAATTACGACACGCATGTCATACGATGTTGGCTTATTAAAGAACCCATTTGAATTCAGTAGGCCGTGTTCATAATGGCAAAATTAATCTCGGGATTTTCCGCCAACATAACGTTCCTCATTTCTCTACTAGAAAGCGCTACAGTGTCAAGGAGCTTAGATATCTAACCTCCTTGACTTTCATAGTGCTTCAGGGTACCAAAAAAATCGACATGCAAGCTACCCTCTGGGTGTCAAATAACAAAATTTGTACTCGGCACCTGAGGACATACGATATTATTACTACTATAGTCATTTATCACCTAAAATTAAACCTATCGGAATTTACTCTTACATAGGTTAATATCCACCGCAATTATTCAAAATGACCGCCACATGTCCTCATCGCAACCCATTTAGTTTACCCCGGGACCCTTTAGCACCAAATTTAAAAATCTTAGAGAATTTCTTCCCTCACTGGTTGATATCTTCGTAAATATTTCAAATGATCCATACTTGGTCACCATGACAACCCGTTTTGTTTATTTGTAAACCTGTTTTCACAATCACTACACTTGAACATGATGATTTTAATTATTATTTATGAATTACAACCAATGGTCATAGCAGGGTATTGCTTGTGGGCTCACAACAAGTAGTTCCAACTTTGGCTATCAAATGCTACTGTCAACCCATTTGAATTCAGTAGGCCGTGTTCAATGGCAAAATTAATGTCGGGATTTTTCGCCAGCACAAAGTTCCTCCATTCTCTACTTGAAAGCGCTGTAGTGTCAAGGAGTTTAGATATCTAACCTCCTTGACTTTCATAGCGTTGAAAGGAACGACGAAATTCGACATGCAAGCTACCCTCTGGGTGTCAATTAACAAAGCTTGCACCAGGCACCCTAGGCCATACGATATTATTATTATTACTAACACCTTGAACTTGATAGAGTGCTTATAAAATATAAGAACACACCACTATGATCACAAGTAAGCTGTAGAGGTAACGTACTTTCAACTGTCGTTCACATGATTCAATTATAAAGTGAGAAAGGTCTTCCCCCTCGCTTGCATTTTATACCGCGAACACACCTGTATGGTATCAAATATCTGTTGGTGTAACGTTCCCACGGTTTGATGAGTCACTTCACGTTTCTCTGACACACGTGCACCTGCATCACTTCAAATAACGCTGCACCTTGCATCCGGTTGCGTCAGCTTGTTTCTCTCATCAAATATCTGCTGATGTAACGTTATAAACGCCTGCTTCGCGTGACGTCATACCAAGATTCTGCTTGTTTCAGCAAAAGTCATTGTTTTACACTCATGCTTCCTGTAACGCTACTCCTTCCATCCGGTTGCGTCAGCTTGTTTCTCTCATCAAATATCTGCTGATGTAACGTTATAAACACCTGCTTCGCGTGACGTCATACACTCCAAGATTCTGATTGTTTCAGCAAAAGTCATTGTTTCACACGCATGCTTCCTGTAACGCTACTCCTTGCATGCGGTTGAGTCAACATGTTTTGTTTTATCCCACTCCTCAATAAGATGATCACGCATTGCAGATCTTTTTCAGTTTGTACCAGGTGACATAAGATGGTGTACATGCATTCACCATCTCTGTATTTGCATAAAGCAACCATAAAAATTGACTTCTAAAAATACTCCACCTTAACCACCTCTCTCCCTAACCACCAAGCTAATTGCCACTATCTTTGGCCGATCAATTAAAGATAGCCCGCTCAGCTAACCTCATCACCCCTCCTTAGCTGCCACCATCTTTGCTCGACCGAGTTAAGATTCCTCGCTCAAACACCCTACCCGTCTCCTTTGAACATCCCCTATCCGTACACTCAGAAGTTGCATTCCAACATTCAGTGAAAGAGCGGCTAACCCAGATAACGTTCTCAACAACTCATATTTTACACCCTAGAGTGGGGGGAGGTTCTTATCTGGGGGTGGAAACGACTTATTCCTTGGGATGGGGGCATTACACTCTTTCGCATGAACCCTGACGCAACTTTCTACAAAAATTAGTTCGCGATATTAATCGGTGGCATCTCGGGTAGATAACCTTGTTGTTAAAGGGAATAGACTGGTGCGCGCCATCCATGTGAGTGGTTGCGCACGGTCGCCATCTTGTGTGGAGGTATGTGGAGGTGGAGGGCGTGAAACCGATTCAAAACCACTGCTCACGGCTTACCGGTCTGTTGCACAGTGATTGACCACAGGAGCTATGAAACCCCGCTGTAGCCTCTCGAGTCCTCTTGTCCTACCTACACCGAAATTAGGGCCTCGGCCTTACGCTCTTCACGAAATATTCCTGCAAGAAGCTGTAACAATAACCATCTGTCAGAGTTCATCTCGCATACACATATGTATGCTATGTCACACTCGACTGACTCACTGATTCGTTGCAACCCGCTGCGCCGTCGTACACGTGCCACTGAAATCTGCTGCTTGGCATTCCTTACATGGTTGGAGGGATATTCTCAGTCTTTCCAGGCGTATTTGATACGAGAATTTGCAGTATCGTATTGGCCTGTGTTGAGAGTCCCATGCCATCTCTTGAGAACTTTTGCGAAGCATATTCACATGCGTACCCCCTCCCGTTAGCACCACCTACAAATACCATCCGCCAGCACGCCATTTGCCCACCGCGGTCCGTCGTGCCGTGAGACAAACTGGCGGATTGTATAGTTGAGTGGACGTAAGTAAGACTAAATGGTGGATTTGCCACCACGTAATTATTTTAACTTAAGTATTTGGAAGACTGACAGTATCTTGGTATTTGATACCGATGGTAGATTCTGTGTACTGTGCCCGTATGACCGAACTCCAACGCCCACATACGCATGGATCTCAAAATCAACTTAGCACGAGACTCAAGACATATCTGGGTCTATCTGGGCAAACAAAAACAAAAGCTAGCTTAATTTATCACGAGACCCACACTTCAGTAAAGATACGTGGTATCACAAGACTATAAATACTGCAGTTTCTTAAAAGTATCCCATTTCATTTCTTTCACAACGCAAATAAAATATCATTTATCTCCACTGGGTGAGAACCAAATATTTGGAATAAGAACTATCCTGAATAAAAGCAGTCGGTACCCCTGGGAACATAACTGCTAAAAGGACCTCAGTCACAAGAAATGGCAAACTTGCTTGATATAGGATAGCGTCAACCATGTTTGTTAAAAGGGATTGAGGTTCACATGTTGGATACGTAATATTAGCTAGGGAAATTCTTAACATACGCTAAAAAGTTCCCAGTCCGTTGCTTGGACACAGTTTTGTTCATGTTTCTCAAAACTAGGTTGCTTGGCCTCAGGCCATTTAGCATGTGCCTATTCAACTAAACTGCACTTATATCATTCCAAACTGGAGTAAAACGAATGAAAAACTGATCATATTGAAAACATCACACAAATATAGAAACATTTCGACGATATTCACATTAAATCTATTTGCATGACAACCAGAAAATGATTACTCCATTCTGTTATCACACATACTGTATTATTTTTAGCCTATTTTCATTTTATGAAAACATGGGCTTATGAGATGACCTGTTGTCCGTGTGTCTGTGTGTGCATGAGTGTGTGTGTGATTCGTGTGTATGTCCCCCTAATAACTTCTAAACGGCTGGAGCGATTTCAATGAAACTCAGTAAGATCATAGCACCATTCGGGCCAACCCCGACTGTGCCCTTCAAATTTTATTATGTCTCACCAATCCAAAATGGCGGTTGTGCGAAATATGTCACCGTCATTCAGTATCTCCGAAACTATTACAGATATCACCCTGAAATTTTGTACGGTGATAAAGAGCACTGCTGCTAGATTCTCTATGTAATTTTCAAGCACCTGTTAAGTACGAAACGAACATGGCGGCCAAGCGAATTCGAAACCTTTTAATAGACTTTTCTCGTGATATGACCATCTGAGTGCAGTGAAATGTGGTTCAGTAATTGATTGTATATATATTGTAATGCACTGGCATCTAGTTCAGTTCAATTTTTACAAAACCTCAAGATGGAGGCTGTGCGATATTTTAAAATTGAGTTTCAATTTCTTGTGTCGTAATTAGGCGAGTGAAGTGAAAGTTTGAATAATGAACCTACGCAATAATTTTCCTTTAATGGTGCATAACTCTATGGCCTATACATATAACAATCCAAATGGCGAGCATCCGAAATATTTTGACGGTTCTCAATATCTACGAATATTTTACAATCAAACTGATATTTTTTATGTTCATAGAGGCTATGCACCCAAGTTCACCTATAGGACTTTCAGTAACCTGGTGAGCACAAATCCAACATGGGAGCGACGCGAATTATAAATATTTAAACGGATGTTTCTCGCAATTTAACCATCTGACTGCAGTGAAACTTTGCACGCTACATGCTTATACAAATGTTAATCCAACGGCATCTATTTTATTTCAATTGTTTTCATAACCACAATATGGAAGCTGTGCGAAATTTTAAAATCTCGTTTTTACTTCTTGTATCCTAATCATGCGATTGAAGTATGAATACCACACGTACAAAACAATGGTACGTGTTACCCCTAGTAGCAAGTTCGTTAATTGGATTACAGTGGGTAAAAGCACAGCACAAGTGGTCCTTTAAAATATATAGCTTTATTGTAAGTCTAGAAAGTTACACCACACAATAAACACTTGGAAACCAATTAGCAGTCTCAGTCAAGTTCCTCCCTTATGGAGTTCACTCACCCCTTTCACTCACTCACTCACTCACAGAAGTTAATCCTCACTAATAAGGTAGACCCGTGTCCAGCCACAATCTGACACTCACTGTTCCTGAATACCGTACTACACACTGTTTCGCAATTCACACGTCACCGTAACACCTCTGTCGCACAGGCATAAACACACACTCCTCTAAAACGCAGTCCCTCCCTCGCTGGCCAGGTCGCTTTATATATAGCGGGGCTGGTGACTAAATGGATGTTTCTAGAGCGGACCACGGTTCACGGTTTCTCGAGAGTTCCATTTCTGGGTGGGCTGCGTAGGTTCTAGACCGTGCCCTTTTTGTTCTTAAAGCCCCGTTGCGTAAGGCGCTGGTAACACACAGTCTGAAATAGCCTGGGGTGGCCTGAGTCACGCGCGGGCGACGAAACAGTCTATCATTCGTAACAATAATCTTCATGTAATAGTACATAAATGAAAATCCTACCTGGTGACCATCTGAAATATTTAGACGGTTCTCAATTTCTACGAATCTATCTAAACAATCAAACTGGAATTTTGTATGTTGATAGAGGCACATTCCAGGATGTACAGAAAATTAATAGTCCACCTGTATTTGACTATTTACATCTTTTTTTACTTCTTTCGAACATTTCCAAAATTCATCCAAAATCTTTAATTTAATCGTCCATAAGATTTTATGAGCCTGAATTAATTTTACATCATCATCATCTTCATTTCCCCTTTTCCAGCTGACACTGGGTGGGGGCAAATATGGTTCCTCTCCACTTTGTTCCGTCGTTCCACTATTCCTCTTCCGACACGGTGTTCCAATCCAGGTTCCGGTTCCTAATGCTATACTTCACCGAGTTCATCCAACGCATTCTTGGTCTTCCTCGTCCTCTCTTCCCTGTTATCCGTCGTTCCAGTGCTCGTCTTGGTAACCTTAATTCATTCATCCGTTTGACATGTCCAAACCATCTCAATCTGTTTTGCTCGAGGTTGTTATTTAGTTTCTGCACTCCCAGTTCTTTCCGTTGTGTTGTTTGAGTCTTCAGTCTTTTGACTGGTTTGATGCAGCTCTCCATGCCTCCCTGTCCTGAGCTAATCGTTTCATCTCTACATAGCTACCACACCCTACATCCGAGGCAATCTGTTTAACATATTCTAACCTTGGTCTACCCCTACAGTTCTTGTCCTCGACCCTTCCTTCCATAACTAAGCTTGCTATTCCTGGGTGTCTTAGTATGTGTCCTACCAACCTATCCCTTCTCTTCATTAGCAGTCGCCAGAAACATCTCTCCTCTCCCACTCGTCTTAATACCTCTTTGTTTGTAACCCTATCTACCCATCTGATCTTCATCATTCTCCTGTAACACCACATTTCAAATGCTTCAATTCTCCTCTTTTCTGCTGCACCAATAGTCCAAGTTTCACTTCCATAGAGCGCCATGCTCCAGACAAAGGCTTTCAAGAATGACTTCCTAATACCTAAATCTATATTCGATGTCAGCAGATTCCTTTTTTGTAGAAATGCTTTTCTTGCCTGAGCCAACCTACTTTTTATATCCTCTTTGCTTCGTCCATCACTGGTTATTCTGCTTCCTAAGTAACAGAAATCTCCTACTTCCTTCAGCTTTTCACCTGCCAATTTGATCTCCATAGAGGTTTCTGATTTATTTCGGCTGCATTCCAGTATTTTTGTTTTACATTTATTAATTTTCATCATGAATTCTTTCCGTAAGACGGAGTCCATACCATTCAAAAACTCATTCAAATCCTCAGGCTTGTTGGCCAAGATCACGATGTCATCAGCAAATCTCAGAGTTGAAATTATTTCTCCTTGAATCTTCACTCCCACTTTAAATTTTTCTCTAATTTCCTTCATTGCTTGTTCAATGTAAAGATTGAAAAGTATGGGTGATAAGTTGCAGCCTTGCCTTACACCTTTCTGAATACCAGCTTCTCTCTCATGTCCTTCAACTCGAATGACTGCTGTCTGGTTTCTGTATAGATTGTATATCACCCTCCTTTCCCTGTACTTTATTCCAATCGATTTCAAAATGTCAAACAATTTAGTCCAATCAACGTTATCAAAAGCCTTTTCTAAGTCTACAAAAGCCATGAACGTTCTCTTATCTTTCCTTATTCTACCTTCCAAAATCAGCCTAAGACTTAGTACAGCTTCCCTTGTTCCTACATTTCTCCTGAAACCAAACTGGTCTTCACCCAACTCCGTTTCTATCTGGCTCTCAATCCTCTTGTAAATTATTCTAGACAGGATCTTTGAAGCATGTCTTTCCGTATGTCTTCATTTTTCACTCTGTCTCTCCTCGTTTTCTGGACCATACTTCTCAGGAATCTCATCTCAGCTGCCTGTACTCTGCTCTCATCCCCCTTTGTCATTTTCGAATTTTCTGCTGCATATGTCATTATAGGAACATACATAACTTCTTTAGCCTTAATTGGTATATCCGTGTCCCATACTAGCCCCGTGCCTATTGGTATAAAGCACTCCCGAGTTGTATTCTTCTGCTAATTTCCAAATCTAGTCTTCCATCTTCAGTCAGTTCACGTCCCAAGTATTTGAAGTGTTTCACTGCTTCCAATTCCTTATCTCCTACTTTGATTACTCCTTTTCCCTCTTTCTTACTTCTGCTCATCACCACTGTTTTACTCTTCTCCTCATTAATCTCCAATGCCCATTGCTCAATCTTTTCATTTATCACGTCTTAATGTTCTTGTACCTCCATCTCATCCTCGCCCCAGATCACAACATCGTCTGCTAACAACATTACATTCATCTTTGCCCTACTATAGTCTTTCATTGCGGCGTTCATGACGTCATCCATCACCATTAAGGACAATAAGGGTGACAACACACTTCCTTTCTTTAGTCCAGTGTATATTTTAAACCATTCCGATGTCCCGACTCTAGTCTTCACACTACTGTAGCAATCCATGCACATTTCTTTTATCATGCCTCTCAGTTCCTTGCCTATCCCCCATTTGTTAAGCTTTCCCAAACTTTTGTTCTAGGGATGCTATCATAGGCCTTTTCTAGATCAATAAGAGTCATTACCATATCCTTCCCATATTCCCAAATCTTTTCAATGTTCTGCCTCAGAATGAAAATGGGTTTCACTGTTGACCTGCCCCCTCTAAATCCAAACTGCTCCTCCTCTATTTGGCTTTCTACCTTTATTCTAATTCGTTTTTCTAGGAGTCTTTCCATTACTTTGGCAACATCCGAGATGGTGGTGATTCCTCGGTAGTTACCACACACCTTCCTGTCTCCTTTCTTGAATATTGAGAATTTTACTCCCTTTTTCCAGTCTTCAGGAACTTCCTTCTCTCTCCACACACTCCTGAGAAGTCTGAATGTCCACTGCAGTCCCACTGGTCCTGCCGCCTTGATCATTTCTGTTGCCACTTTGTCGATTCCTTCAGCTTTCCCCATCTTCGTCTTCCTAATTGCCCATTCCACTTCTGCCTTAGTAATGTCTGGTTCTTCTTCTATTTTTTCCTCCCCCGTTTTGGCTGTTTGCGTAACTTCTCCGCATGCCTGACGTCTCACCTTCAACAGCTCGCTGAAATATTCTTTCCATCTGTCCGGTATCTCTTCTGGTTTTGTCAATATTTCACCTTCTTTGTTTTTCACGAACCCAGTGTTCACCTTTGCATTCCTTCTACTTTTTATAATTCCAAATAGCAATTTAAATCCTCCCTTATTTCCTGGGCGAATCCTTCCCAGCTTTTCTTCTTTCCCTCTGCAATTACTTTCTTGCAATCCCTGTTTGCTTCTATATATTTTGCTCTATTTTCTTCAGCCTTTTTTGTTTTCCATTCCATCCAAGTTTTCTTCATCTCCCTTACCTTTTCTTTCACTCTATCATTCCACCATTTTTTCTCCTTTTTCTCGTACCTTTCCTGATGTTCTACTACATGGTTTCTCTACACTGTTTACAAATGTACTCTTGAACTATTTCCATGTTTGTTCTACATGGTTAATATCCGTCCTTGGTATCTGTTCTTGCAATTCTTACTTAAATTCTTCTGCAACCTCATTTTCCTTTAGTCTCCAGACCTTAATCTTTCTTTCCCTTTTTTCTTGTAATCTCATAACTCCTCCTACTTTTAATTTTGCTACCACTGCCGTATGGTCTCCTCCAAAGGCTTCCTCTGGCATGGCTGTGACATCCATTAGCTCTTTCCGATGTCCTTTTTCGACTAATACATAGTTTTCGTTCTTCTATCTCACCATCCATACCTCGTTATCTTCTGACTATTTTTCTTTCTGAACCACGTATTCCCTATAATTAATTGGTTCCGCTGACAGAAGTCCATTAAGAAATCCCCTTCTGGATTCTTACTGCCATAACCATAAGGTCCCAAAATCTCCTATATTCCTTGTCTGTCTTCCCACTTTAGTATTAAAGTCTCCTATTACCATTATTTCCTTATCCTCTGTATATTTTTCCACATCTTCTAGGAATTCTTCTAAGTTACATTCTTTATTCCTCGTTTGTGGAGCATATACTTGAACCAGATCTTTTGTCCCTGTCTGGAACTGTATCCTTCCTATGATCATCCTGTAACTTACCATCTTCACCACATCCACATACTCTAGGACATCCTTTCTGAAAATCATTCCTACTCCATTTCTTGCCCCCTGTCCTCCACTGTAAAATGGCCTGTAACATTCCTTCAGTTTTCTTTCCCCTTTTCCTCTCCATTTTGTTTCACTGAGACCGAGGATGGCTATATCCTTCTCCTTCATGAAGTCCACTAACTCCCCAGTCTTGTCCGTCAGGGTTAAGATGTTGACTGTCCCTATTTAGCCCAGCCACATAAGCAAAGAAAAAGGGGTCAACCACTCCAAGATGGTGGTGGTGACGTGTCCGGCAAGTGTAGTGGAGGACTGTGGTGATACAGGAGCCATACCGAGGTGGCTGGCTCCGGTGAAAACTTGCAGAGCTGTGTCGCATAATGATTGACCACTAGAGCCACGGAACCCCGCTGTGGTAGTCTCTCGTTTCTTCTTATCCTATCCCCGCCTCGGCATTCTGCACCTCACGGAATATTCCTGCACAAAGTTGAAACATTAGCAGCCTGTCGGTTGTCTTCTCGCGTACAAGTATGTGTACTTATCTGCTATGTCACCCTCGCTGATTCTCTTTAGCCCACTTTGTTGACTGACTGTACACGCATCACTGAACTTTGCTGATTGTAATAAATATGCCACCTCAGGGTAGCGGGGCGATGTACTCGCTCACACTAAGTACACTACACCGACTTCACTAATATACACTTATTTATTAACTAGGTGACCCGGCGAACCCTGTTCCGCCTTAGAGGCAATAAATAAGCAGATTTTCGAATTTATTAAGTTCAATTTTTATTAGGAAATACAAATAAAAAAAGAAGTATTTTAATGATTCTTCATTGTTCATGAATTTTGGTGCATAGGTTGCACTCTTAACTTAAGTACCTTGTGATACACGACATTTTTTTGGTTTTATTATCAGGCGCAAGAACAAACAACGCAGATGGTCTTCCGGCCCGTGAACATGCCACATATAATTGACCATGGGAAAAACATGTATATTCCAGATTAAAACCACAAACTTTCAAGGATTGGCCTTGTGATTTGTTAATGGTCATGGCGAATGCAAGACGTATCGGAAATTGAAGTCTTTTAAACTCAAACGCCATATCGGTTGGGATCATCGGGATCCTCGGAATGAGAACTTCCTTACCTTCGAATTTTCCTTTGAGTATCGTCGCGTAAATCACATTGTTCAGCAATTTACTTACGACCAAATGCGTACCGTTGCACAGTTTTGGTTGGTTTATGTTTCGAAGCATGATTTCTATGGAGCCAACCTTTAGGCGTAAATGGTGCGGTGGTAAGCCAGGCACATCCAAGGAGTTTAAAAATTCAATTGGATAGTTGGTAGCTTCATCTTCATTTGTTACACAGACAATAGATTTGAATGCATGCATTGTTCCAATGATCTCATTCTGAATTATGTAGTTTAGGTCATCTACATATTTATTCTTAGCCGCTAAAATTGCTCGCTCACACAACAATTCATTATTTTTGTAA
The DNA here is from genome assembly GCA_946902985.2 of Meconema thalassinum. Taxonomy (NCBI): domain Eukaryota; kingdom Metazoa; phylum Arthropoda; class Insecta; order Orthoptera; family Tettigoniidae; genus Meconema; species Meconema thalassinum. The sequence continues at coordinate 797,891,479 of OX336388.2, read as the reverse complement.
TTAGTAATGATGTTTGGGAATACTTTGTTGATAAGTTCGTCTTTCGATGAGACAAAGTTACAGAAATTATGAGGAAATGAAATCAATCCGCTCGATTCATCGACAGGTACTCGACCATTACCGATAGTCAGCAATTGCTCAGAGAAATCTTCAGCAGGCGTATCATTAAGCAATGCAACTCTCATGTTTGTTGTCAGCTGAAGTTTCTTCACATAGCGCCATAGATTCGATGATTTGAGGCAAGCGTTTATTTCGTCGGCAGCCGTTGATCTTGGAATTACTGGCAGTGTTTTGCGGAAATCGCCAGACAGTAAAATAATTGCTCCTCCAAAACATCTGGGGGCATTGCGTAGATCTTTCAATGTTCGGTTAAGTGCTTCTAATGCACGTTTATGCGCCATTGTGCATTCGTCCCAGATGATAATTTTCGATGCAGATAAAACTTTGGCCATTGCTGGTTTTTTGTGTGTGCAATATTACATGTTGGTTCTTCAATAGTTTGAAGATTTAACGGCAATTTTAATGCTGAATGAGCCGTACGACATCCTTCTAACAATGTGGCTGTTATTCCAGAAGAAGCAACTGCAACCGCAATGTTGCATTTCGCACGAACAGTGGCTAAAACTACTGACATGAGGAATGTTTTACCAGCTCCTCCAAGGGCTTCCAAGAAATATAAACCACAATTTCCATCATCAATTACCTTCATTAATGTATCATAAACTTCCTTTTGTTGCGGATTCAACAGGGGTACATTCGTTTGAACTACTAAATCTAATTCCTGGTGACCATATTCACGTTCCCGTTGCAATTCTTGATTAAATGCGTCATTTATTTCACGATTTGGGGCTGGCACTCCTAACATGACAAATAAACTACCGCACATGAGGTAACACATGTCTTCGATCAAGAGTAAAGCCCGATTATGTATCTCCTAATTCATCTCAAGATCGTGATTTCTGGAACTGACACGAATTTGATGTAAAATATCTTCGGACATATTATCCTTGTATTTGTGCCACAGGTTAGATGGGTTCGATGGAAAGCATGTCGAAATGATAGCAAATAATGTGCGTATCTGACTTGGAGAGGCAGAGATAATGGCTTCAACGATTGTCGTATCCCAATGGGTATCGTTTTCTAGTAAATTGAGTTCTTCACATGCAGCACGATATGTTGGGAATATTATACCATTAACAGTCCGTAGTGTCTCAGTTGGGAAAGATTCGATCGTCTTTGTCGCGGCATTGATAATGATGATTCAAAGAGAATACAAATTACGTTGAGTAACTAACGGGATTTCTTGTTAAGAGCCTCATTTTCTATACCGGTAGTGGAGAGCGCTACTCGCATCCAGTCGACCGTGTCTCGTCAAGAGCTACTGTTGCCTAGAAACGACTTGCCTTAGTGGTCATTTGGGTTACGTTTTATATTGATTTGTATTCTCTTTGACGTTTTATGTCACGTCACGGGATAAGAAAGTATCCTATGTCCGTCTCCAGGTTCTAAGCTACCTCCACACCAATTTTCAGCCAAATCGGTGCAGCCGTTCTTGAGTTATAAATAGTGTAACTAACACAACTTTCTTTTATATATATAGATAACTAACACTAGATACATAACACGATGACAGTTCAAATACAAATACCATGACATCACAAACGTATAATAATAATTCTTCTCCACTTACAAATTGTTCTTTTCTGGTTGTTCTCTGGCAATCAAAACTATCAATACTTGTTTGTCAACAAGTAAGCAAGTTTCCATTACCTGCATCTCTTGTACAGTGTCCACAACTACTTTCATGAAGAAAGGGCCCCCCACAATATTTAATATCCTTCTGCTCCTTTCTTTTCTTCTTGCGTTTTCTTAAACGTCTGTTTGTACATCAGCATACCTGTAGACATAAAGTCTATTTATCCAAAACATTACATTGCCACACCTCAGAACATAACATAATCTTATATCTTATATTTAAAAAGGAATGTCTGTGAGTTCGTCTTTTATGCGTTCATAAGCCATTCATCCAATTGCGATCAAATTTTGGTGAGTTGTTCTACACTCTTCCGGGATGATCATAGGCATAATTAATCCATTTCACAATAGATAGCGCGCGAGTAGTTTAAACAAATGCATAATGGCGATGCGTTCATATACAATTCGTCCGATTGCGATCAAATTTTGATGACTTGTTGTGCACAGTCCCGGAAAAAGTAATAGGCGTAGTAAATCCAATTTATAATAGATGGCGTGCGAGTAGCTTCAACAAAATGGTGTGCGATTGTTTCAAGAAAGTCCCATATGTGTTCATATACCATTCATCCCATTGCGTTGAAACTTGGGTGAGAAGTTCTGTACACTTCAGGTAAGGTTTCTGGCTTAGTGAAACCACTTAACAATAGGTAGCGCACGAGTAGATTCAACAAATGAGCGACGTCGGGCGAAGCGATTCAACAAAGTCCTGTAGGCATTCGCATACCATTTGTCCGATAGCGATGAAACTAGGGTGAGAGATTGTGTACACTACAGGCAAGGTTTCTGGCTTAGTAAATCCATGTTATAATTGGGAGCGCACGAGTAGATTCAACAAATGAGCGACGACGCGCGAAGCGTTTCAACAAAGTCCCGTATGCGTTCATATACCATTCGTCTGATAGCGATGAAACTTGGGCGAGATGTTGTGTGCACTACAGGGAAGGCTTCTGGCTTAGTAAATCCACTTAGCAATAGGTATCGCACAAGTAGATTCGACAAATGAGCGACGACGCGCGAAGCGTTTCAACAAAGTCCCGTATGCGTTCATATACTATTCGTCTGATAGTGTGATGAAACATGGCTGAGATGTAGTGTACACTTGAGGGAAGGTTTCTGGGTTAGTAAATCCACTTAACAATATGTATCGCACAAGTAGATTAAACAAATGAGCGATGACGCGCGAAGTGTTTCAACATAGTCCCGTATGCGTTCATATACCATTCGTCCGATAGCGACTAAACTTGGGTGAGTTGTTGTGTACACTCCAGGGAAGGTTTTAGGCTTAGTAAATCCATTTTTCAATAGGTAGCGCACAAGTAGAATCAACAAATGAGCGAAGTCGCGCGAAGCTTTTCAGGCAAGTCCCGTATGCGTTCATAAACCATTCATCCGATAGCGATGAAACTTGGGTAAGATGTTGTGTACTCATCAGGGAAGGTTTCTGGCTTAGTACATCCACTTTACAATATGTATCGCACAAGTAGATTCAACAAATGAGCGACGGCACGTGAATCGTTTCAACCAAGTCCCGTATGCGTTCATATACCATTCATCCGATTGTTGTGAAACGTTGGTGGGTTGTTGTGAAAACTTCCGAAATTATTATAGGTATAGTCAATCCAATTTGAAAAGGACAGCGCGCGAGTATTTTAAACAAATGAGTGTTGGCGATGCGTTCATATAGCCTACAATTCATCCGATTGCGACCAAATTTTGGTGGGTTGTTTGGCACAATTCCGGGATGGTTATAGGCATACTTAATCCAATTAACAATAGATAGCGCACCAGTAGTTTAAACAAATGAGTGTTGGTGATGCGTTCATATTCAATTCATCCGATTGCAATCAAATTTTGGTGAGTTGTCAGAAAAAGTTATATGCATAGTAGATCCAATTATCAATAGATTGCAAGCGAGTCAACAAAATGGCGTGCGTTTGTATCAACAAAGTCCCACATGCGTTCATATACCATTCACCCCAATGCGATGAATCTTGGGTGAGATGTGGTATACACTCAGGGAAGGTTTCTGGTTTAGTAAATCCACTTAACAATAGGTAGCGCACGAGTAGATTCAACAAATGAACGACGACACGCAAAGCGTTTCAACAATGTCCTGTATGAGTTCGTATACTATTCGTCCGATAGCGATGAAACTTGGATGATATGTTGTGTACACTCCAGGGAAGATTTCTTGCTTAGTAAATCCATGTTAAATAGGTAGCGCACAAGTAGATTAAATGAGCGACGACGCGCGAAGTGTTTCAACAAAGTCCCGAATGCGATCATATACCATTTGTCCGATAGGGATGAAACGTGGGTGAGATGTTGTGTACACTTCAGGGAAGATTTCTAGCTTAGTAAATCCTTGTTAAAATAGTTAGCGCACGAATGGATTCAACAAATGAGGGACGACGAGCGAAGTGTTTCGACAAAGACCCGTATGCGTTCATATACAATCGTCCGATAGAGATGAAACTTTGGTGAGCTGTTGTGTACACTCCTGGGAAAGTTTCAGGCTTAGTAAATCCATTTTACAATAGGCAGCGCACGAGTAAATTCACCAAATGAGCGAAGATGCGCGAAGCGTTTCAACAAAGTCCCGTATGCATTCTTATACCATTTGTCCGACAGCGATGAAACTTGGGTGTGATGTTGTGTACACTTCCGGGATGGTTCCTGGCTTAGTAAATTACAATAGGTAGCGCACGAATGGATTCAACCAATGAGCGACGACGAGCGAAGTGTTTCGACAAAGACCCGTGTGCATTCATATACAATCGTCCGATAGAGACGAAACTTTGTTGAGCTGTAGTGTACACTCCAGGGAAGGTTTCAGGCTTAGTAAATCCATTTTACAATAGGCAGCGCACGAGTAGATTCAACAAATGCGTGACGGCACGTGAATCGTTTTATCACTGTCCCGTATGCGGTCATATGCCATTCATCCGATTGCGATGAAACTTTTGTGAATTGTTGTTTACACCCGAGGAAAGGTTTCTGACTTTGTACATCCATTTTACAATAGGTAGCGCACGAGTAGATTCAACAAATGGGTAACGGCACGCAGATCGTTTGAACGAAATGCCGTAGGCGTTCATATACCATTCATGCGATTGCAATGAAATTTGGTGAAATGTTGTTTCCACTCCCGCGAAAATTTCTGATTTAGTAAATCCATTTTACAATTGGTAGCAAACGGGTAGATTTAACTAATAAGCGACAACGCGTGAATCGTTTCAATAAAGTCCCCTATGCGATCATATACCATTCATCCGAGTGTGTCAAAACTTTGGAGAGCTGAGTACAGTCCTGCGAAGGTTCATGAATTAGTAAGTCCGTTTTCCAATGGGTGGCGCACAAGAAGATTCAACAAATGAGTGACGGCGCGAATCGTTTAAACAAAATCCCGTATGCGTTCATATACCATTCATCCGATTGCGATGAAACTTTGATGAGTTGTTGTGTACACGCCAGGAAAGGTTTTCGAGTTAGTAAATCCATTTTACAATAGTTAGCGTACGAGTATATTCAACAACTGTGTGACGGTGCTCTAACCGTTTCAGCAGTCCCGTATTCGTTCATATACCATTCATTTTATTGCGATGTAACTTTCGTGAGTTGTTGATCACGCTCCCGTGAATGTTTCTGAGATAGTAAAAAAAAAATAGTTTAGAGTTAGTTTACGGAAAAAGAAGAAAATATTGGGAATCCAAAAGCACTGCAACTAACAAAGTCAAAACCTCAACACTTTCTTTGATTGCATTGCAACGCATGCCGGGTACAGCTAGTCTTGAATAAAACATAACATCACCATAGTAACATTATCAGCAGTCAAAGCCACCTGTCACCCACTGCTGGACCACCACAAAACACTAGACTCTCTGTGGTGCTCCATCAATAGGTGGCCATGGTAGTTAATCTCATTTACCCACATCCCACACCATGGCACTAATACATAGTTACAGAAACCCAAGGGTGGGTTATGTAACCAAAAGATTCGGTTACAGTGTACTTAACTGCTGAGTCACACTCGACTGTCTCGCTTTAGCCCACTTTGTTGACTGACTGTACCGTCGTACACGCATCACTGAAGTTTGCTGAGAGGCGTCCTTACATATTTGGAGGGATAGTCTCGGCCTTTCCAGGTGGATTTGAAATTATAGACCATACGAGACCTAGCATTAGCTTTTCGGACTTTCTTGAGATTCTCTCGGCATCTCTTGAGACCTTTCGGAGCTTCTTCTCACGTGTACTTCCTCCTGTTAGAACCACCTATGTATGTCGTCCACCGCGCTCTGTCAGGTGTTGAGGCAAACTGATAGATTTAAGGCTTTAGGGGACGTAAGTAAGAAAAAATGGTGGATTTGCCACCATATAATATAATTATTTTGACTAAATTATTCGGAAGACTGACAGTATCTTAATATTTCATACAGAAGCTTTGCAGATACTTCATGTAATGTTATAACGTTCATTGTTCATTCAGCTATGCGGCAGCGTCCATGAAAATCTGTTCGTAATACATTTTTACTCACATTGTGGAGTGTGTGTACTAATAGTAGAAATTTAATCATCATCATCATCATCTTGCACAGTTTCCAGCCACTGGCCGGGTCTGTTTGGAACATAAGCCTCTCCAACGTCTTCTGTCTTCCCACCATCTCTCAGCCTCCACCCTTGTCCAGTATTCTCCTGTCTTTTTCACCCTTTCTTCCACCCCCTTCAGCCACCTGTCTCTCGGTCTCCCTCTTGGTCTCTTTCCTTCCCACTTCGTCTCGTGTATCCTCCTGGGTATCCTCTTCTCCTCCATTCGTTTTACATGTCCATACCATCTAAGTCTAGATTCCTCTATACCATCCTGTAATGGTTCCTCCTTCATTAATTCTCTGGTCCTCTCATTTCTTATTCTGTCCCTCATTGTAGCTCCAATACTGCTTCTCAAGAACCTCATCTCACTGGCCTGTATTTTGCTCTTCCCCCTTCCTTTCATAACCCAGGTCTCCGGGGCATACGTCAGAATAGGGACATAGTACGTCCGATATATGATCATTTTGCTGTTCAGAGGGACATCTTTGCACCATAACATGCTTCTCACACTCTTCCGGAATGCTTCTGCCTGTCTCCCCCGCTCATTTATTTCTCTAACGTTTCTTCCATTATCTTGTATCAGGCTTCCCAGATACTTGAAACTCTCCACTTTCTTCAGCTGCTCCCCACCAATTGTTATTCCTGTTGTGGTTCTTTCCTTCTTCCTTGTTGTGATCACCATCTCACTCTTATTTATGCTAAATTTCATCCCATACCCTTGTATTATTCCTTCCCACACGTCCAACTGTTCCTGTACCTCCTCCTCCTTGTTTCCCCATATCACCAAATCATCTGCAAACACCATTGCTTTCATCTTTCCTTCCCCAATTACTTGTGCCACCCGGGTAATTGTGTCATCCATCACAACAATGAAAAGTAACGGTGCCAGTGCACTTCCTTGTTTCAGGCCATTTCTCTGTTCCAACCAGTCCGATCTCTCTCCTCCCACTTTCACACAGCTCACGCTTCCCTTGTACATCTCCTTTATCCTCCTTATAGTCCATTTTTTCTACTCCTCTATCCTCCAGGGACTTCCATACTTTGTTTCTGCATACACTGTCATATGCTTTCTCAATGTCCAGGAAAGCCATTAGTAGATCTGTTCCATACTCATAGTGCTGTTCTTGTAACTGCCTTACAGCAAAAATCAAATCCACTGTGGACCTTCCTGCTCTGAAGCCATGTTGTTCTTCCCTCATCCCTCCTTCTATCCTTGTCATAATTCTCCTTTCCAAAACTTTCTCAAACATCTTTGCACAATGACTCATCTGTGTTATTCCCCGATAGTTTCTGCATTCTGTTCTACTACCTTTCTTGAAGATCGGGACAATTATTCCCTTTTTCCAGGCCTCTGGGGTCTTCCTTTCCTTCCATGCTGTCTTCATCACTCGGTACAACCATTGTATCCCCACCTCTCCTGCTGCTCTCACCATCTCCACACTCAACTCATCCACACCCGGTGCTTTCCCTCCTTTCATCTTCCTCACTGCATCTGACACTTCTTTCCATGAAGTCCTTTTCTGTTTGCAGTCCATCTTCCTCTTCCCCGATTTCTTCCTCCTCGCCATGGTTTCCATTTGGGTTCAGAAGTTCTTCAAAATATTATTTCCACATTTTCTTCAGTTCTTCCCTATTTTCTATCTCTTGTCCTCTTTTGTTCACCATTCTAACATAATCCGTAGGATCCTTCCGCCTCTTATTTTTTACCATCCCATACAGGACCTTTTTTGTACCTTCACTATCCTCCTTCATCATCTTTGTCCACTCTTCCATCCACTTTCTTCTCTCCTCAGCCACTACTCTCTTCGCCTCCTTCTTTCTTTCCTGGTACTCTTCCCTTGTCTCTATCGTCCTATTTTGATGCCACCTCCTAAAGGCTCTATTCTTTCCCCTTTCTATATCTTTTGTCTTCTCATTCCACCATGGTGTTTCCTTCCACCTCTTCTTACTACTTGTCCTCCCACATACTGCTTCTGCTGCACCTACTAGTGTCCTCTTAAATCTAGCCCATTCCTCTTCCACCCCTCTTTCTTCATCTGTTGGAATTCCTTCCTTTACCATTTTGAGGTACTCGACCCTTCTATCTCCTTTTTTCAGTTTCCATATCCTTATCCGTCTTTCCTGGTTCTCAGTCCCTTTCTTCTTCTTACTCCCTCTCAGGTTCATTACCAGCAATCGATGGTCGCTATCCAGGTTCTCCGATCGTATAACCTTGATGTCCGTGATGTTCTTATTTAATTCCTTCTCATACAGTATATAGTCGACCACCGACTTCCTGGTCAAGTCATCACTGTACCATGTGATTGTGTGGCTTTCTCTTTTCCTGAACCAGGAGTTCCCAACTAGCAGGCTGTTCCTTTGGCAGAAGTCCAACAGTCTCTTTCCTTCCTCATTCCTTCCGCCCCAACCCTCTGGTCCCAACACACTCTCATACCCTTGTCTTTCTCTTCCTACATGGGCATTCAGATCCCCCATAACAATCATATTTCTTCCTACCAGCTGCTTCTGCAATTCCTTTTCATACTCCTCCTTTTCTTCAGAGGTGCAGCCTACTTGTGGAGCATACACTTGCACTACTTCTACGGTCCCTCCCCTCAGTGCTACTTTCACTTTCATCATCCTATCACTTATTCTCTTCACTTCTCCTAAACCATCTTGTACTACTACCCCCACTCCATTCCTCTTTCCCTCATCATTCCCACTCCAGTGCAGTCTATATTCTGTTCTCAGTTCTCTCCTTCCTTCCCCTTTCCACTTTGTTTCTGCCAATCCTAATAAATCCAACTTCCTTCTTTCCATCATATCCACTACCTCCTCCACCTTCCCCGTCATCATTCTTATGTTTAAAGTTCCAAATCTGAGTCCGTGTTTACAGCCGTGTCGTCGTCTATTAAATACAGCATGTCCGAGGCTCGTTCCATTCTTGAAAGCATTTGGTTTCATCCACTACTGGCTTGCTGGGCCTATCATAGCTTTACCAGAGCCCCGTTAGCCGTCACTTTTCAGGGTTCCTGTAGGACCTTCACAGCTACCGTAACGGTCCCGGGGCACACGACGTCCCCACTGTACTTCGCCCCTACAGGCAATCCCCTACTTTGTGCCGTTGCCCGTCTCCCACGACGTGGACGAGGGGTTGGACTAATGGGAGATTTGATATGATGAGTAATTGATTGGTTTATATTACTTCATTGTGAAGGGGTGTGGCAGTACGGACGTAGTCATGCTTTGCTGGTCCCATAGATGGTGGGGACTTCTATAACAATAATAAATAATGCCCCCAATTACCACCCCTTGGCTTCCTCTGCTTACCTGTGCCACACTTTGTCCCCCATTGTCCCACAGCAACGGGAAACTGCTGCCATAATGTTCTCCCTGAGGTAATGCACCTGTCTATACATAATTCTACGTAATGTTACCCTTATCCTTTGTGAAATTTCAATCATGCTGTAAACATCTCCCACTTTCTGATCTCCAGCCGAGGGCTACTCGAGAGGGGGTTAACATCACAAAGGTGACAAATGGGATGTCTGGCATTCTACTGGTTGAAACATGGATAGTAGAAGTGTGATTATCCAGAGGAAGGGGTGGGGACATGAAATGGGAAATAGATAGGTGAAGTTGGATTAGTGTTGGATTAGTGACTTATGCAGGCAGGAAGAATGGTCAGGAGACTAGAGGATATTTAGCTCTAAATCAAATAACGGTTATGGAGAATAAGTTTCATATTGACTGGGGAACTTGGCCAGTAGGTAGAACATCATGAGCATTATAGGCTTATTGTAGTTAAAATTAGAACGAAAACTACGAGCATTTGAGTAGTATAATACAAAGGAGAGGGGCCGACGAGCGATCCAAATCCCTATTGGGGAATTGCTCTAGAATATAATCCTTTCAAGCTACTGACGAACTTCTTGAATGTAAGGCTAACACGAGCATTAGACAGGAAAATACCTGACCAGAAATACGGATTTAGAAAAGGACGTTCCACTTTGCCAGCAGTTGATTACCTGCTTCAAGACATCCATGACGCTCTGAGAAGTCTGAGACAGAAATTCTATACTGTTTTCCTTGACTACAGCAAAGCGTTTGATAACGTGAACAGGCAAATATTACTTACAAAACTATGAGACATGGAAGAGCTGGATGGGCACTCCCTTGCGCTCATCCACAACATATTGGCACAAACTATGATAAGAATAGACGATACAGTGCACCAATCAAAGGAAGTCATTCAAACAAGAGGTGTTCTTCAAGGATACCCTTTAAGCCCTCTCCTCTTTAATGTAATGACAACTGATATAACTCAGATATGTAGTTCTTCAACAAAAATGTATATCTACGCAAATGACATGGTCCTTGGATCAACAGACTTGGAAGACTTACAAGATTCAATAGACAACCTCACAATATGGACTAAGAACAATGAATTCTCCATTAACTTGGAAAAAAACAAAACTACTGGTTTTCAGAAAAGGGTGTCGTCTCGCAATAGGCGACTGTATCCATCTACAGGACAATTTTCTGCAAATTACTAATGCCTTCAAATATTTAGGAGTATCACTTCAGACAACAGGATACACGTGTTTGAGAGAGCGGCTGCTGCTATCATAGCAATACATGACATCACTAACGACAGCTATGAAACTATTACCCATCCTCACATATGGGATACATATAATGTGGAATTATCTCAGCTACAGCGACCTTCAAACTATAGAGAGTGTGAAGGCAAGGTTCCTAAAAGCAGCACTAGGTATTTCGAAATTTGCTCGATCAAAATTTGCATATGAATTAGCGCACGAAACTTTCCTCGTGGAAGACCTACGCACTAAACTCTTACTTCCAGATACCCGACAAGAATCACAAGTAAATTAAATAGACAACAGAAGAGGAATGATATACCGACAGAATTTTACGCAACTTACGCGATGCTTAACCGAAATTGGACTGGACCAAACGTCGCGATACGCAGCGCAGCGACGATACATGGATATCACCACAAACTTTGCATCAGGACAGACTTTCACGACCCATCACCTGAATGTGTATGCAATTTGCTCACGATACCATTTTGGTGAATGTTTCAAAAGAATGAAATCACTGTTGGAGTACACCAGTACTTGCAATATATTAATAGTAATCGTGTGATAGTTACCTAAAGAAATTAAGTTGTATTTTATGGTCATTATTATTATTAGAGTAGTACAAATCTACCAGGCTACCAATCAAACAGATCATAAAGAAGTTATAAAATTCTACTAACAAATACAGAAGGTCTAATTCTTCAGATTGTAAAAGATGAAAAGTGAGATAAGCCGTGTTAAGAAGCGGAAGAGAAGAAAAGATAGTGGCAAAATGTAGAATGCATGAAGTATACGAACGACTGAGCAGGCTGGTAGAATTCTGCACCGATCACTAATAAGGCACAGCTAACATGTTTCTAACAAACACAACAGAACTATAAACACTGGAATGAGACCAGGAGGTATAGGACTTATAAATTGATTTCTCGATGATAAAGTACAGATTCAAAAATCTGAATTGGGATTACAAAACGAACTCTGGGGGCAACACAAATTCTGGTTGGTATGAAATAGATGAGAACTCCAATGCAAGGAACGTGAATCTTTGAAAAAGAAATCTGTAGAAGAAAATATTGTCAGGTAAGAAGATACAGAATGAGTAGAAGGTACAGATTTTGGTTCACTCAGAACTTACTACAATATAAATGAAGGATGGAAGAACAAGAGCGAATTACATGAAATAGAGAAAACAGAAAACAGACGTCTGAAAATTGAGGAAATGACAAAGTACAATAAAGCTAAAGAGAATGGTTCGAATAAATGTGAGCAATGACTATCTCAAGGTGTTGTGGATAGCATAGTTGGCTGTCGACCCGGAGGTGTGGATTTGGTTGTTGGCCCTGCCAAGGATTTTAATTCTGATCTGAGAACAGGGACTGGGTACATTCAGCCTCGTGAGGCCAAATTGAGAAGAGGTGGGCTCGATTTCCTCACCAGCCGTCCTCGAACTGTTCTTTTTGGATTTCCGACTTTTACTCCAGGCAAACACCGGGATTGTTTTTAACTTCAGGCCACACCCGCCTCCTTCCCAATCCTAGACTTGATTCCAAATTCACAATTTAATCCAGACATCAGAATACACACGCTATCAGAAATATTCAAACATACAAAATGCAACCAATGTACTCGGGGCTAAATAAGCAAGATGCACATGCTCCTTAAACGAAACTACAGAAATATCCAAATGTACATAATTGTTTTTAAATAGGATTTTTTATGCAGCTTATCGAAAGATTAAGAATTGGGTAAAACTGGCTTAAGTGCTCTAATATTAGTGACCTTTAATAGATATAGAATAGAAGGTAGTCTCATTGAATAAACACATAGAGCGTTTGTATAGGGCTAAGAATATCAAGAATAATGAACTGAAAGAGGAGGGGAAACCGCTGAGCATCAAAGAGAAGATTTAATATTTGAATCAGAATTGGTTGGCCGCTTCGAAGACCTACGAAGTTATGGACCACCAGACATCGGTTATGTACCAACTGAATTGCTCCGATGCACAGGGGCTGAAGATCTGGTCAGTTTATTTAGCTTATTAATACTTTGGGTTTTTGACAGGTATGTGAAGGGTTATAAAACTTGTTATGAACAGTATGCCATTGTCTCTATACTGAAGAAAGCAGGTGAAGACAGATGGGAAGGTTCTCCTACAATGAGGATAAACAAATTGAAGAAATGTATGATCAAATAGAAGAATTGTTTGACATAGTGAAGAAGAATTCAAACATTATTTAATGCTTCCGTTGGCTCTCATAATGATGTTAAGTATGCTGGTAAGTTTGGCATGGGTGATTTCAATGTGGGAGGAGAATTCTGTCAGCAAATTGAGATGGTAATAACTTATACCTGTTTCGAAGTTCCCAAGAGAAGACGTTACATCTGGATAGTACCTGAGGATAGAAGAAGGTTGCAAATTGACTACATAATAGTGAAACAATGACATATAGGAACCAAGTGAAAGCCAGCCATAGTTACCCTGGGGCGGAAATTGATAGTGATCACATCCTAGTTGCAGTAAATGTTAAATAAGGTTCAAGAGGAATGAAACATTTGGACATAAGAGATGGTGTTTAAATATGCTTCAGGATCCTAATGTAGTACACAAATTTATAGATGTTAGATAATTGCTTAAGGATGAGACTTTAGGATGGGATGATATAAGATAATGGCTTAGAAACAGCTGCAACGGAAGTACTAGGCAAAAGGAAATTGGAACCGAAAAAAATGGATTACCCAGGATATCCTAGAGCTTATTGAATAAAGGAACAAATTGTGTAATATAGACACTCAGGCGTATTAGTCTCTAAAGAATCAAATAACAAGGAAATGTCGCAAGGAGAAAGATAATTGGATAATGCGGGTATGCGTGGGTATTGAGGAGGACCTGAATAATGGGAAACCTGACAAAGCTTATTTTAAAGTGAAATCTTTGAGCTATCAGCAACGCATCACAGACAACGTAGTTAAGGATTCCAAAGGGAAGCTAATGTTTGAAAATGGAAAGGTATGTGAGCGATGGAAGGAATACCTTGAAGATTTGTATGATGGACCAGATATTACTGGCAATAGTATTTATATAGAAGATGAAGAACTAATTGAAGAAGATGATAAAGGTCCAACTATAACTAAAGCAGAGTTTTATGCAGCACTCACTAAACTGAGAGGAAATAAAGCAACTGGTGTAGATAAAATTCCTGCAGAGCTCTTAAAATGTTGTGATGTAAGCATTAAGGAATGCCTTTTTCAAATCATTACAAAATGCCATGAGGACGAAATTGTACCTCCTGATTTTATTAAAATTCGAACAATCACACTACCGAAGGAAGGAAATGCTTGTAAATGTTCTAATTATAGAACTTTAGCCATTCTTTCACATGCATCAAATATTGTATTGATCATCACCAAAGATAGACTAAGCAAGAAAATTCAACAACATCTAGATAGTGATCAGTATGGATTTAGAACAAGGAAAAGGACTAGGGAAGCTATCCTAGCATTACATCAGATTTTAGAAAGAAGACTGGAAGTTAAACGAAAAACCTATATAGTATTCATTGATATAGAAAAGGCTTTTGATAATGTCAATTGGAAAACCTTATTTCTTACATTTGCCAAAGTCGGGATTGACTGGAACTTATATAAAAATCAAACTACCGAAATAACAGTTAATGGCAATGAAAGAGGGGCAAAAATAAGAAGAGGTGTAAGGCAGGGTTGTACTCTATCACCATATATTACCCTACTTTTGATTTTTGCAAAAAATGAAAGTAGACTTACGAGATCCACACAGGGCGAAACCATTGTGTGTCTGTCGGTGTGTGTGTGTGTATGTCGGTGAGTGTGTGTGTCTGCGAGTGTGTGTACTCTGAATGTTTGTCTCCCCTATCAATTCGAACACGGTGAATTCGTATTGAACGAAATTTGGTACAGAGGTTGCACTAGCAATGGACACCTCAGTGTCATGTTTTATATCGCCGCCATCTTCACGGAAACGTAATGGCGGCCACCCCAATGTTCAAAGCTGAAATCAAATTACGACTAACCTAATCATCTGATCTCTACCAAATCTTGCAACAACATATATTTATATGGCGAGCGTCCTTTGACTAAATTACAAGGTCATCAGCCCAATAGCTTGCCGTTGGCGGTCATGTATGTGTGCAAATCGATTCCCCCTGTGTATTCAAACACGGTGAAACCGAATTGAACAAAGTTTGGTACAAAGGTAGCACTAGCAAAGGGCACTTCAGTGTCAGGTTTTATATCGCCGCCATATTTATGAAAACGTAATGGCGGCCAGCCAAATGTTAAAAGCTTAAATCATATTACGACCAACCTAATCATGTGATCTCTACCAAATTTAGCAACATTATACCTTTATGTATGAAGAAACTTTTGACTGAACTACAAGGTCATTAGCCCAATAATTTGTGGATGGAGGCCACGTATGTGTGCAAATCGATTCCCCCTCTGTATTCAAACATGGTGAAACCGAACTGAACTAAATTTGGTACAGAGGTAGCACTCGCTAAAGGCATCTAATTGTCGTGTTTTATATCGCCGCCATCCTGACGGAAACGTAATGGTGGCTACCCAAATATTAAAAGCTTAAATCAAATTACGACCCACCTAATCATCTGATCTCTACTAAATTTTGCAAGAACATACCTTTATGTGGTAAGCATTTTTGACCAAACTACAGGGTCATCAGTCCAATAGATTCTAGATAGCGGCCATGGATGTGTGCAAATAGATTCCCCTGTCAATTTAAACACGGTGAAATCGAATTGAACGAAATTTGGTACAGAGGTAACACTTGTAAAAGGCAACTCAGTGTCATGTTTTATATCACCGCCGTTTTAACGGAGACGTAATAGCGGCCACCCATATGGCACAAGCTTATATCAAATTACGACCAACCTAATCATCTGAGCTCTACTAAATGTTGCAACAACATACCTTTATGTGAGATGCGTTCTTTGACCACGCTACAAGGTCATCAGTCTTAATAGTTTGCATATGGCGGCCATGCATGTGTGCAAATCGATTCCCCCTATCAATTCAAACACGGTAAAACCGAAATGAACGAAATTTGGTACAGAGGTAGCACTAGCAAAGAGCACCTCAGTGTCATGTTTTATATCGCCACCATCTTGACAGAAACGGAATGGCGGCCACCCAAATGTTAAAAGCTTAAATTATATTTCGACCAACCTAATCATTTGATCTCTACCAAATTTTGCAACAACATACCCTTTTGTGGGAAGCATCTTTTGACTGACCTACAAGGTCATCTGCCTAATAGTTTGCAGATAATGCCCATGTATGTGTGCAAATCAATTCACCATATCAATTCAAACACGGTGAAACCGAATAGTATGAAATTTTGTACAGAGTTAGCACTGGCAAATGGCACCTCATATTCATGTTTAATATCCTTATAACACGTTGTATTTCTACAAGCTACTACAACCAACATTTAATTATACTCCTTGAAAAGGACAAAGAGTTATAACAATACCCATGCATTTAGGAGAAATTAGGCTATATGTTCTTTCCTGATCTTGTTTTTAATATCTATATAGATGCTGCAGTAAATACGTTAAAAGAGAAAACAAAAGGATTACAATTTAAAGGATTACAGGTTCGTAGCATTCGCTTTGCTGATGATATTGCACTTTTTGCAAACTCTGCATGTGAAATGAATAGAATGTTAAAAGTTTATCAGAAATCCTTAGGAAAATTCGGGCTAAGAGTTAATTCTCGGAAGACAAAATTAATGGTGGTTGATAAAAAGAAACAACTGATTTTAGCTAATATAATGTTAAATGATAGTAACGAAGGGAATGCCAAAGAAATTTAAAGTAGAATTGAGGACGAAGATAAAGTAATTTCGACTCGGTGACTTACTAACCACAATGTCATCTTGGCCTCATCACCAAAGGATTTGATCATGTTTCTAAACAGTGTGTACTAGGTGATGAGGAATGATTTCATAATAAAATCATCTATATATTTAAAACACTAAGCTGTTTTTTGTACACATGAGATTGTGAAAACGACTTAACCGATTTGGCTTCGTAAGACATTCTAACGAAAGCTCTTGGCATGCAGATTTGCAGAGTTTCTTTAAAAGGAAAATATATGTTACGGTATATTTTTAAATGATTAAAGAAATATGTAATATTTGACACTCCCGCGCATGCGCACAATGGCCTTTCTCAACTAGGAAAATGGCGATTCCGGTCGCGTCTAACTGAGATCTTTGTTTATGAGAATTAAAAAGGGTCTCCAATAAAGTTAATTATGTTTTTACAATATGCATTGAATTAGAATTATATTAAATAAACCACGAATTGAAGGACTTAAACTGCAGGTTGAGTGTGTATACTGGTTAGATAGCTTAATACTGAAATGTCCCATAGTTGTCTGGATGGCCAAGGGGATAAGGTCACTGCTTAGAAATATGTATTATGCATGATCGAGAGGGTTCGATTCCCACCTCGGATATGTTTTTTTATTTTCGTTTTCTGCCTTCCTACGATTGGTATTGCATTGTAGAAACATATTTCAGTTTTATCATTCCCGTCAAGTAACGAATTCTCTGTTGCCATCCTTTGCATGGTCCCACCTCGGATATGTTTTTTTAATTTTCGTTTTCTTCCTTCCTACGATTGGTATTACATTGTAGAAACATATTTCACTTTTATCATTCCCGTAAAGTAACGAATTCTCTGTTGCCATCCTTTGCATGGTCGAGAGGGTTCGATTCCCACCTCGGATACGTTCTTTTATTTTCATTTTCTTCCTTCCTGCGATTGGTATTACATTGTAGAGACATAATTCACTTTTTTCATTCCCGTAAAGTAACGAATTCTCTGTTGCCATCTATATATTTAAAACAGTAAGGTGATTTTTGTTATCAAGAGATTGAGAGAACGAGAGAACCGATTTACTTCGTAGAGCACTCTAACGAAAGCTCTTGGCCTCTAGATTTGCATAGTGTCTCTAAAATAAACAAATATATTACGGTATATTTTTGAATGAATATAGAAAATAGCAGAATTCTTACCCCTCACGCATGCGCACAATCCGCCTGGGGTCATGACAAAATGGCGGTGAGAAGTCCATTAAAATGTAAGTTATTTAATAAGTTTCCATGTAATTGAAAACATACATTAACCAAGTTCTGACAATAAAATATAATAACAGTATGAACGTATACGAATGAGCAACATTGATTTATTTGGATAATGAAATGGACTATTTCCTTCAGACAGCGGCTTTTGAAGATAATGAATGGCTGCGTCTGCGGCAGAGCTAGAGTTCGCGAGTAGCTATGTGGTTAAGGCGACTGACTGTGGTTCCAAGGTTCACCGATTCGATCCCAGCCCTCGCGGACATTTTTTTTACCACTGAAATATTGTTTAATCAAGGAGTATTAGAAAGGTTTTATGTCTGTTAAAGATACATATTTCTACATTCCCTCTCAATACGTTTTATTTCCGTTTTACCATTGCATTACAGCGTGTGATTAAAAGAGCAAACTGTTGTCCTCAGTACGCCGTTTAAATATCTGCAATCAGTTCCTATAACTGACAACAAATGGCAGTACATCGCCCATATAGTTCCAGTAACTGACAGCAGATGGCAGCACCATTGCATCAATATATTTAAAACACAAGACATGGCACGTTTTCACGTGATGGAGAATTATAAAGGAGGGGAATATTTAAGAAGGGAAATTTTGAGGAACATTAACCGACAGTTGAATGTGTAGGCTATGTTGTTTATGTACCTTAATATTGCAATTTCTTCCCAATGCTTCGGTGGTCAAGTTATTAGCGTCCTAGACTAAAAGTTATAATAATCATCGTCGACATACTCTTAAATTATTAAAGAAATAAGTAGTTTTCCAGGCACTCGCGCGTGTCCACAATTGCTTTCGCCATGAGAGACACTTGGCAAACATAATTCATTTGAAGGGCTCCAACATCGTGGTCACTCAGCCCCGTGTACTTGGGTGTGTATGTGTGAAATTTTCTCTCATAACCTGTGTTATTGTCATGGCTGCATTACTGTGAGTATTTGTAATTAAGGTGGTAAATGGCAAGGAGACGGCCAAGGCCTTAAGTTAGGAACCATCCCGGTATTGCCTTAAGTGGAAGTGGGAAACCACGGAAAACCACATCCAAGATTGTCGAGGTGGGAATTAAACCTTCCTCTTCTTAGTTATACCTCAAGAGACAATGTGCCCCGTTTTTGTCCTCAGACCAGAATTAAATTTCTTGGCAGAGCAGGAAATGTAACCCGGGTCTCCGGGGCGATAGACAAGAATAGGTGGGCCTCCATGTGTTAATACGATTTTTGACATGCGCGGGACATAGAATTCAAAAACTGCCTCCATTAGGGTGACTGCCCCAGTGAGTATTGAGTATAGGCCTATGGTCCTTCCAGTAGTTGGCGAAGTGATTCTATGTTCCCCTGCAAAATGTACTGCCATAACCTATAACAGGTAATGGAAATTGCTTATTTAGAGCAGTTTCGTACTGTTTATAACAAAATTAAGAACGTCATTCTGAGCTGTGTTTTCAAGCTATTGCAGAAAATTTCGCTGGCAGGAACAATTATAAGGAATTTATTTCAAGCGATCAGTCTCATCGCATTCTCCTCACCAACCAACTTGAGTATGAAAGTCTCTGAACGGTCATGTTGAACTTCATTGTATAAGACAATTGTTTAATGATTATTTGTTTAGAGTACTGAGTCTAACTACGCAGTTGATTTCGGCAATGGAAGTATTATTTGCCATTTAATATTTAGCGGCTCCGTTATTGCAGGACACTATAGTGTTATCGAATAATACGAAGCCACATTTAAAATCCAATATAACTAGGCCATTTCAGAAACAATTCCAGATATTATGCAGTACAGTGTACTGCAAGGTCTTTGACGATCAAATGTAAACATTGTTCTACATTGTACTTCTCTTGCGTAAAATCTATGCCTGGTTACTTTGGTCTTGACTTGTGAGAATAAATTGATCTGCTGGAATATAACATATTTGCCAAGCTGCAACAATGTAATGATAGTAATTTAAAAGTAATTGAACTTATATCCAGTAGTTCAAACACATACATCAGCGTTAACAGATTGGATACTGAAGATGATAGCCAGCTACTTCATTTCCCTATTATTGAATTTTTCAATTCCTTGGAATTAAGTGATTCGCCTCCACATACTCCGAACGTTTGAGCCATAGTTATGCTCCTTAGAAATCTGAACGTTTCCCAAGGACTCATATATGGTAATATATTAATTGTAAGAAATATGTAGGAAATTGCTTGGATTCGGATATAATAGGTGCAGTAATATTAGGCAGAGAGCTCAAATCCTACGACTTGATTTAACACCTTCCGATAAAAAACTTGCAGGTACAGTACATTTTCTTTTAATAGGCAACAATGTCCTATTCGCTCGGCCTACTTTATCACAATCAATCAAGCTCAAGGAGAAACTCTTGAACGTATTGGGCTATTTACCTCATCACGTTTTAAGTCATGACCAGCAGAATAGTGAAGGTACAAAAAAGGTCCTGTATGGGATGGTAAAGAATAAGAGGCGGAAGGATCCTACGGATTATCTTAGAATGGTGAACAAAAGGGGACAAGAGATAGAAAATGGGGAAGAACTGAAGAAAATGCGGAAAGAATATTTTGATGAACTCCTGAACCCAAATGGAAACCACGGCGAGGAGGAAGAAATCGGGGAAGAGGTACAGTAGATGAACTGCAAACAGAAAAGGACTTAACATGGAAAGAAGTGGAAGATGCAGTGAGGAAGATGAAAGGAGGGAAGGCACCGGGTGTGGATGATTTGAGAGTGGAGATGGTGAGAGTATCAGGAGAGGTGGGGATACAATGGTTGTACCGAGTGATGAAGACAGCATGGAAGGAAAGGAAGACCCCAGAGGACTGGAAAAAGGGAATAATTATCTCGATCTGCAAGAAAGGTAGTAGAACAGAATGCAGAAACTATCGGTGAATAACACTGATGAGTCATTGTGCAAAGATGTTTGAGAAAGTTTTGGAAAGGAGAATTAGGACAAGGATAGATGGAGGGATGAGGGAAGAACAACATGGCTTCAGAGCAGGAAGGTCCACAGTGGTTTGATTTTCGCTGTAAGGCAGTTACAAGAACAGCACTATGAGTATGGAACAGATCTACTGATGGCCTTCCTGGACATTGAGAAAGCATATGACAGTGTATGCAGAAACAAAGTATGGAAGTCTCTGGAGGATAGAGGAATAGAAAAATGGACTATAAGGAGGATAAAGGAGATGTACAAGGGAAGCGTGAGCTGTGTGAAAGTGGGAGGAGAGAGATCGGACTGGTTGGAACAGAGAAACGGCCTGAAACAAGGAAGTGCACTGTCACCGTTACTTTTCATTGTGGTGTTGGATGACATAATGACCCGAGTGGCACAAGTAATTGGGGAAGGAAAGATGAAAGCAATGGTGCTTGCAGATGATTTGATGATTTGGGGAAACAAGGAGGAGGAGGTACAGGAACAGTTGGACGTGTGGGAAGGAATAATACAAGGTTATGGGATGAAATTTAGCATAAATGAGAGTGAGATGGTGATCACAACAAGGAAGAAGGAAATAACCACAACAGGAATAACAATTGGTGGGGAACAACTGAAGAACGTAGAGAGTTTCAAGTATCTGGGAAGCCTGATACAAGAGAATGGAAGAAACGATAGAGAAATAAATGAGCGGGGGAGACAGGCAGAAGCATTCCGGAGGAGTGTGAGAAGCATGTTATGGAGCAAGGATGTCCCTCAGAACAGCAAAAAGATCATATATCGGACGTACTATGTCCCTATCCTGACGTATGCCTCGGAGACCTGGGTTATGAAAGGAAGGGAGAAGAGCAAAATACAGGCCAGTGAGATGAGGCTCTTGAGAAGCAGTATTGGAGCTACAAAGAGGGACAGAATAAGAAATGAGAGGACCAGAGAATTAATGAAGGAGGAACCATTACAGGATAGTATAGAGAAATCTAGACTTAGATGGTATGGACATGTAAAACGAATGGAGGAGAAGAGGATGCCCAGGAGGATACACGAGACGAAGTGGGAAGGAAAGAGACCAAGAGGGAGACCGAGATACAGGTGGCTGAAGGGGGTGGAAGAAAGCGTGAAGAAGAGAGGAGAAGACTGGACAAGGGTGGAGGCTGAGAGATGGTGGGAAGACAGAAGACGTTGGAGAGGCTTGTGTTCCAAACAGACCCGGCCAGTGGCTGGAAACTGTGCAAGATGATGATGACCTCATCACGTCTTCAGTCATGACCAGCAATATGTTGCAATGCTGAGAGTGCTATCTTTTGACGCCCTTAAAAATTGCAATAGTGCTAAAAAGTAATCGTACAAAGAATGTAACTTATATAAGAAGCTTCTTCAGTAAATTTGTTTTCCATTGTCCGTCATGTTTTGACGGGTTTCATCTAGTTGTATTTAAAACAGAATAACCAGAATGCATCAGAAAGATTTAAAATATAAAAAAAATATTGAAATCGATTGGCTGTTGAAACACTAAGAGACGTTGGTGACTCCAACTTGGGCACAGAATGGACAAAGCAAATAAGATATAAATATTGGGTTGACATCTGTTGACATGTGTATTAAATAGTCATTCTTGAAGCCATTGCCTGGAGCTTGGCGCTATATGGATGCGAAACTTGGATTGTTTTTGCTGCAGAATATATAAAAATAGAAATATTTGATCGTGGTGTTGTAGGAAAATAGTGATGATTAAAAGATCAAATATAGTACTAAATGAAAGGTATTAGGACGAGTGGGGGAGGGTAAATGAGGCTGACGAGTGGTTATGAATAAAAGAGACAGCTTGATATGGCTCATACTAAGGCAACTGCTATTGAAACCTTACAGTTGTTATGGAAGGACGGGTCGAGGACAAGAACTCTAGGGGATAACCAAGATTAGTTTATTTTGAACGAATTCCTTCGGATGTAGGGTGTGTAGGTTCTGCGGAGATAGATTGGTAACCTCAAGGATGAGAGACGTCACTCAACATATACGCCGCCCGTGCGAAAGCTCAGCCACTTTTTCACGCGCGTATACGGATTTATTTATGCAACTGCATCGATTTGTGCAAGAAGTGAAATCTCTTTTTCTATTTCATCACTTTTAGCATATTGTGCCAGGTTTGACAAACCTCTGAGATACTTAAGTCAGATATTTTGAAACATAGAATGCAACATCGATTATTAATTTAGATTAACAGTGTACAAAGTGTGAATTTGTTGACGTCTAAATAGGCGGTCGAGATTTTGAATTGTTGGGGGGGAAATTGCTTATTTAATGTTCCCAGCTACAGTACGTGGTTAGACGGGAGTCACATGGTGGTGAGCCAAGAATTGGATAAATGTTCGCTATATGGAGTGTTTAATGTTAAAGAGTTACCACTTTCTGTATATTATAACAAGCCACCGTTATATATAGTATCTGATATCCTCTTTGACCTAAAGCTAATCACTCACCTCCACATAATTTATGTAGCCCTAAATAAGCATTCATCCGCGATGTATTCAAGAGTGAAGCATAATAGAGCATCTGGTTTCAAAATCACATGATTTGCGTATCCAAAATTCCCACCTTAATCCAAATGGCAGCATGGCAATTCTGTAGGGAATATAATATGGATTATTCTGCCACCTGTACGAGCACGCACTTCCTAAGTCAGATAGATTACAGTTATCCAGATTCTATTAAATAGTCATATCCCCGTACATCCATGTTGTTAAAGTGGCCAATGTGGTGTAAAATAAGTTCCACGCTTTCACTGCTAGTATAAATTAGCACAGAAGTTCCGTAACCATTCAATAATTTCAATTATTTAACTGATCCGGGACAAAGTTGACTTTTGGCAAAAACAATGTATCCGGAAATAATTTGCCATTTCCATGTATTCTCAGTACTTTTGAAATAGATACGGATTTTATTTATCAAGGAAACCTACGACTCCAAATACTGCGATATGACACACCATTTTGTTTGCATAGTATATACGTAATTTGAAAATATTCAGACTGTATGAAGAACATAGCATTGAATATTAAAAACGAGATCAGTTCCAGGTACTAGATAAGGACAGTATTCCTGGTAGTGATATTAATGAATGTTGCTCCAGTTATCATTTCCTAAGTTAGATCTCTGGATTTTGAAAGTTTTATTCACCTCTCTCCGATAATTCAACATAATTATGAATGCACTGCATTGTATTGATACCAATGATTTCAGGCTGGGATGTCCTGATACGCCGGATCCTGCTGTAAGGAAATTATACGCATTATGTAATACTAGAAGACAGAATGCCAGCACTGTATCTGAAAGAAATATTACAAATCAACAAAATTTGAAGACTAACCTGTTGACCCATACTGGGGAGAAGCGTCACTCGTGTAGCACATGCGAAGCCAAATTTAGTCAGAAAAGCTATTTGAAGAGACACATATTAACCCATACTGGTGTGAAGCCGTTCTCATGTAGCACATGCGAAGCCAAGTTTGCCTACAGAAGTGGTTTGATGTCACACATGTTAACCCATACTGGTGAAAAGCCGCATTCCTGTAGCACATGCGGAGCCAAATTTAGTCGGAAAGGTCATTTGAAGACACACATGTTAACCCATACTGTTGAGAAGCTGCATTCGTGTAGCAGATGCGAAGCCAAATTTAATCGGAAAGGTCTTTTGAATACACACGTGTTAACCCATACTGGTAAGAAGTTATACTCGTGTAGCGCCTGCGCAGCCATGTTTGCCTACAGAAGTGGTTTGATGACACACATGTTAACCCATACTGGTAAGAAGCCGCATTCGTGTTGCACATGCGGAGCCAAATTTAACCAGAAAAGTCATTTGAAGACGCACATGCTAACCCATACTGATGAGAAGCCGCATTCGTGTAGCACATGCGGAGCCAAATTTGCCTACAAAAATGTTTTGAAGAGACACAAGTTAACCCACAGTTATGAGAAAGCCAAGTAGCAAATGCCAAATCAAATCTGTTGGGACATTTGTAGATACAACTTCACCCATACCTGTGTAGCATATGCGAAGCCAAATTTACTTATCAGGGATATTTGAAGGGAAGGTATTTGTAAGCACATGTGTTATTGCATAACTGCAAAACCCAAATTTGTTAACAGAAACCCTTTGAAGACACCTGTGAGAACCCATAGTGATAGGTACTATTCGAATGTAGCATATGCGGCCTATATTGCTATCAAAGGAGTTTTCAAGGCGCACATGTTAACCCTTAGCGGTGAAAAACCTTTTTCATGTACCTTGTGCGTTGCAGAATGTGGGCATTAAGGGGGGACCCTGCTGAGTTTTCTATATTTTCTAATTACCATCCAAATACATGAAATTCTAGGATTGAGTAGTTGTTAGTAACATAAAGAATATTCCAAAATTTGGACCGGATTGAGTGGTTAGTTCGAAAATATGAACATTTTTTCAAAAAAATTGTTGATTTTCAAAATATCGCTGATGCAGCAATTTTACATTTTTGATTATATTTATGAAGGACTAATTAATAAATTTTACTATAATTTTTATAGTCTGCTTAGTACTTTTATGTTATGAAGGCACTTTCTAGTACATTGTATAAATCTTACAAAAAACTCCAATATTCCATGGCCTGGCACACCCTAATTCAAAAATTTACCAACCATTTTCAATGTGAATTGTACAAATTTTGAATACTATAAAACTGTATGTGTATTTCAAATTTCAAGTCATTTTGATCAAAACTGATGCGTATGGAGCATTTTGAACACTGAAAATATATACTTTCGAGAAAAAGCCATTTTAGTTAGCAGACACTTTTCAAATGAACATACCTGCCTCAGAACTTGCCAGCACCATACATATCCCCTTCCTTGTACATTTTTCTTTCTTCTGCCTTGGTTTTTGCCAGCCTCATCTTTATCCTAGCAGTTTCTTTGTCGTGTTTGGTCTTAGCTATACTCTTCTTTTTTCGCACATCGTCTATATCTTTGCTTATCGTATGTACACTGTGTCTTATTTCTCTGCCTAAAAGGGACATTTTCAGTTTCTGAGTAGCAAGTGCACCCATATTAAATACACTAACAGCATTTGCCACCGCCATGTCTACTCTTGACTTTGTCGTAAAAGAATGTTTAGGGCACCTCTGCCAAATCAGAGAATGCAGACTTTCATTTGGGTTTTGGGTTTTCCCCCGAGCACATCGTTTTAACAGTTCATCATTTGCCAGACGCTGATAAAGGGGCATTAATTTACATACTAGCATGGGGGTTAGTCTGACATTCATCTTGTTATGAGACTGTGGTGTTTCCCCTACTGCAACAGCCTCCTTAAAAAAAACACCAGGAATCAGCTCCATCAGGGCAGGTTATGCGCTGGGGATTTTCATCTGTAGACATGTAGTGTCTGAGAGTGGCAAATACACATCGCTTCATTTGTGGCAAATTAGGATCATTTGAAGCTATAGCAATCCAGTAATAGAAAGTCAGTGACGTTATTGTACTTTCCTTCAGTGTTGCTGGTCCCCGCCCTCCCATGTCTAACACCTTTGGCTTGCCATTCTTTGACAAGATTTCTGAGCCCCGCACCCATTCTCTTAGAAATGTGATTTACACATTCCTCTTTTTCAATTGGTTGTTCATAAACATGGAGGCTGTTGAGGTGCCGAAAAGTCTTAGCGTCGCCAACAGATAGCATGGTAGAGTAGCGCAGCTTACAGTCAGAAACAGATCGTTGTACTGCTACCACTTCCATTGCTCCTGAGGTGCCTTCAACATTTATTGAACATTCCCCAATTTTTTTTGCCCCTCCTGCCAAATGAAAAATTCAGGGGTGTTTATTCCCAGTTCCGCAGCTGTCACATTGCACATATGGCAGTACTTGGACATGGTTTCGTAGTCAATAACTAGACCAGTCCAGATATCAATGGCTACGCCAACCCCATACAAACAGGTGTGGCCATGGTTGTGCCAACTGCCAACATAGGATACAGCAATATTCCGAATGTCTTTCTGCTCAAGTGACGGGTCGACAGCTACATGTTCCCTTCGAACGACCTTACCACTTTTCGAAAGAATCTCATTTTTAAATTGTGAGATGCTCTTTCCCAGTCCACTAAAATGTGTTTCATAGTTTTTTTTTTGTCATCCCCTTCATACCTACTGCACTACAGAATTTGTTCATAACAGAATGGCCTGTTCCTACATTTACAAAAGCTTCTACCATCCTTCTATTAATGTCATGGCTTGGTCTCTGTGGTTTTACATTTGAACGAGGTCTTGTGTAACCTACTAAGTTAACAAAATCATATGCCTGACATTTCATCACCAACTTAGTACTTAGTACACCACAAAACCAATAAAATGAACACAAATCAAATAAGTTAGGCTACTGTACGACGTAAAATCAGCAGGCAACTTCAAAACAATAACAGTTCCCTACAAACCATGTGGTTCCTGTACCACGTAATCACAACATCACTTTTAATTTGAACTCAATTCAATGAAAGCGATCATTTCCAGTTACTATAAACTTTTAAATAATAAATATGAATTTACATAACATCTCCAATCAAATTTCCAACAGTAAAGTAAAGAAAAAATTAAAAACAATACTTTCTATTATATTTTCTAATATGAGATGTGCGTCTGGTTACCGTATACACCAAGAGATGGCAGCACTCATGTATCCTGTACATTTTATCTGACCTTTTTCCAGAGAATTTAAACATAAAAATACGAAAAAAAACAGGATATTTCTAAACTGGACTTCCAACTTCTGACAAAAACTCATTTTCGATTTTTGGCCGTTTCTTGGCTAAAACTCAGTAGGGTCTCCCCACCCCCCATTATTAATTGCATGGCACCAAATGAGTTAAGATTTGATGAGAGACATCTTATCTCTTTTGATGCCCAGCAATTAATGAGTGAATATGCAAAAATCACCAAGCCAAGCTTAGTGAAATTACAAGTGTTACAAATTATCTCCCACTTATGTTTTTCAAGATAGTGTGTTGGTATTTTTTTCCTCTAGCAGGTAGACAAATTATTCACGATCTAGAAGCTAAATAATTACAATTTCCTCCATTTGGTATTTATAAAAACTGTAAAAATAATCCTGTGAGAAAGAAAATAATTGGAAATCTTAATATAAATTTGGCAACACTTTGAGGATTTGCTGAATCCAAATGGTAATAGGGAGGAAGACAATGTATTGGAAGATGGAGAAGACAACACAGGAATGGAAAAGGACCTGACTTGGAGAGAACTGGAAATGGCTATAGACAAGATGAAAGGAGGAAGGGCACCAGGTGTGGATGAAGTGAGCGTTGAAATGGTGAAGGCAGCAGGGGAGGTTGGGAAACAGTGGCTGTACCGTGTGATGAGGGTGATATGGAAGGAGAAAAAGACCCCAGAAGATTGGAAGAAAGGATTAATTGTCCCAATATTTAAGAAAGGAAGCAGAAAGGAGTGCAGAAATTACAGGGGTGTCACACTCATACCTCACTGTGCCAAGATATATGAAAAGATATTAGAAAGTAGAATACGAGCCAAAGTGGAGAGAAAATTGAGAGAGGAACAGTATGGATTCAGACCTGGGAGATCAACAGTGGATCTCATATTTTCAGTGAGACAGCTCCAGGAACATCACTACGAATTTGGAGAGGATCTGTTGATGGCCTTTCTGGACATCGAAAAGGCCTATGATAGTGTGTGTAGGGAGAAGGTTTGGAAAGCAATGGAAAACATGGGAGTGGAAAAAGAGATTGTAGGCAGAGTGAAGGAGATGTATTGTGGAAGTGTGAGTTGTGTGAAAGTTGGAGGGGAAAGAACAGACTGGTTCAGACAAATGAGTGGCCTGAAACAGGGTAGTGCGCTGTCACCCCTTCTCTTTATTGTGGTTATGGACGAGGTAATGACACGGATAGCAGGAAAGATAGGAGAAGATAAGATGAAAGCAATGGTGTTTGCAGATGATCTCATGGTCTGGGGAAACAAGGAGGAGGAAATTCAGGAGCAACTGAAGGCTTGGGAAGAAACAGTGGGAGAGTACGGATGGAAGTTCAACATCAGTAAATGTGAGATCCTGTTAACGACCAGGAAAAAGGACAGACCAATGAGTGGGATAACACTTGGAGGGGGACAGCTGAAGGAGGTGGAAAGTCTCAAGTACTTGGGAAGTATAGTGGAGGAAAATGAGAGAAATGACAAAGAGATTACGGAACGTGGTAGGCAGGCAGAAGCATTTCTGAGAAGCATTAGGAGCTTAGTGTGGAATAAAGATGTCCCACAAAAAAGCAAGGAAGTGTTATACAGAAGCTACTATATCCCGATACTGACCTATGCTTCAGAAACGTGAACAATGAAGAAAAGAGATATAAGCAGAATACAGGCAGGTGAAATGAAGTTCCTGCGAAGTAGGATCGGAATAACAAGAAGAGACAGGGTGAGGAATGAAAAGGTCAGGGAAATGGTGAAAGAGGAGCCCTTGCAAGGTAGGATTGAGACATCAAGACTGAGGTGGTATGGACACTTAAAGAGAATGGATGAGAAGAAGATTCCCAAGAGGATACATGAGATGCAGATGCAGAAGAAACGACCAAGGGGAAGACCAAGAGATAGATGGCTGAAAGGAGTGGAGGAATGTGTCAAGAAGAGAGGCGAGGACTGGACCAAAGTGACAGCGGAGAGGTGGTGGGAAGAAAGAACTAAGTGGCGAGGCTTATGTTCCAAACAGACCCAGCCTGGGGCTGGAAACTGTACAAGATGATGATGATGATTATAAATTTGGCAGCCTAAACAATCTAAATAGTATCTTTTGTGATAAAAATGTAAATATTTATTTAATCTTATATACATATAATAAAGATGTTCGTCTGTTCGTCTTTTATGTGTTCATAAACCATACATCCGATTGCGATCAAGTTTTGGTTAATTGTTGTGCATACTCCAGGAAAAGTTATAGGCATAGTAAATCCAATTTACAATTGATAGAGCGCGAGTAACTTCAACAAAATGGCGTGCGTTTGTTTCAACATAGTCCCACATGCGTTCATATACCATTCCCCCCATGCGATGAAACTTGGGTGAGATGTTGTGTACGATTCAGGGAAGGTCTCTAGCTTAGTAAATCCATGTTACAATAGGCAGCGCACGAGTAGATTCAACCAATGAGTTAAGACGCGCAAAGCGTTTCAACCAAGTCCCGTATGCGTTTATAAACCATTTGTTCGATAGCGATGAAACTTGGGTGAGATGTTGCGGGAAGGTTTCTGGCTTAGTAAATCCACTTTACAATAGGTAGCGCACGTGAAAATTCAACAAATGATCGACGGCATGGGAATCGTTTCATCAAAGTCCCGAATGCGTTCATATGCCATTCATCCGATTGCGATTAAACTTTAGTGAATTGTTGTGTACACCCGAGGAAAGGTTTCTGACTTAGTAAATCCATTTTACAATTGGTAACGCACGAGTAGATTCAACAAATGGGTAACGTTTAAACGAAATTCCGTAGGCGTTCATATACCATCCATGCGAAAAGTGCATTTCATATATATTTATTATTTTAATTTTTCATAGAAGCCACATATGGCAATCCTGATCAGCTGTTGCTCCCTCAGACAAGCTATCTCAGCTGCGTTACCTACGCCATGCCCTTTTTGGGCCACAGTATTTATGGTATAAATATCAATAATAACTTAACAATATTTAGTGAGATTGCTCTCACCGACGAGGAAATGACACCTGTTGACACTATCACAGGAGATTAACAGCCTCCCATCAGCTTAGGTGACTGTTCTCATCTTCAAGGTTATATTGTTATGATGAATGCATTGCTCAGGAAAGAGAATAGCAACTACATTAGACAATATCACAGGAGATTAACAGCCTCCCATCAGCTTAGGTAGGTGTTCTCTACTACAAGGTTATATTGTCATGGTGAAAGCATTGCTCAGTAATGAGAATAGCAACTACATTAGACACTATCACAGGAGATTAACAGCCTCCCATCAGCTTAGGTGAGTGTTCTATTCTAAAAGGTTATATTGTTATGATGAATGCATTGCTCAGTAATGAGAGTAGCAACTACATTAGACACTATCACAGGAGATTAACAGCCTCCCATCATCTTAGGTGAGTGTTCTCCTCTACAAGGTTATATTGTTATGATGAATGCATTGCTCAGTAATGAGAGTAGCAACTACATTAGACAATATCACAGTAGATTAACAGCCTCCCATCAGCTTAGGTGAGTGTTCTCCTCTACAAGGTTATATTGTTATGATGAATGCATTGCTCAGTAATGAGAATAGCAACTACATTAGACACTATCACAGGAGATTAACAGCCTCCCATCATCTTAGGTGAGTGTTCTCCTCTACAAGGTTATATTGTTATGATGAATGCATTGCTCAGTAATGAGAATAGCAACTACATTAGACACTATCACAGTAGATTAACAGCCTCCCATCATCTTAGGTGAGTGTTCTCTTCTACAAGGTTATATTGTTATGATGAAAGCATTGCTCAGTAATGAGAATAGCAACTACATTAGACACTATCACAGTAGATTAACAGCCTCCCATCATCTTAGGTGAGTGTTCTCTTCTACAAGGTTATATTGTTATGAAGAAAGCATTGCTCAGTAATGAGAATAGCAACTACATTAGACATTAAATAACAATGTAGCAACCAATGGCTTAGTCTCACACCACTTTAGTACTTCAGTAATTTTCGTCCAGACAGACAGGCTTCTAACTAAGTAGCGACCAATGGTTTTCTCCAGACAGAATGGAATGGAGGAGGCTTAATCAACAGGGCCCGGGAAACTGGAACTGAGACATCACACTTATTGCAAGAACACTTGAAGACATCATGGAGAGCAAAGTGTTTATGACCAGAATGGAGTGGAGGAGGCTTATCAAAGTGCCTGGAAACTGGAACTGAGACATCGCACTCATGGGAAGAACACTTGAAGACATCATGGAGAGCAGAGTGTTTATGAACAGAATGGAATGGAGAAGGCTTTACAACAGTGCCCAGGAAACTGGAACAGTGACATCACACTTATGGGAAGAACACTTGAAGACAACATGGAGAGAAGAGTGTTTATGAACAGAATGGCATGGAGGAGGCTCATCAACATTGTCCGGGAAACTGGAATTGTGACATCACACTAATGGGAAGAACACTTGAAGACATCATGGAGAGCAATGTGTTTATGAACAGAATGGAATAGAGGAGGCTAATCAACAGTGCCCGTGAAACTGGAACTGTGACATCACACTTATGGGAAGAACACTTGAAGACATCATGGAACAAAGTGTTTATGAACAGATTGGAATGGAGGAGGCTTATCAACACTGGAACTGTGACATCACACTTATGGGAAGGACATTTGAAGACATTGTGGGGAGCAAAGTGTTTATGAACAGAACGGAACGGAGGAGGTTTATTATCAGTGCCAGGGAAACTCGAAATGTAAAATCACACTTATGGGAAGAACACTTGACAACATCATGGAGAGCAAAGTGTTTATGAACAGAATGGAAAGGAGGAGACTTATCAACAGTGCCTGGGAAGTTGGAACTGTGACATCACACTTATGGGAAGAACACTTGAAGACAACATGGAGAGCAAAGTGTTTATGAACAGAATGGAATGGAGGAGGCTTATCAACACTGGAACTGTGTCATCACACTTATGGGAAGGACTCTTCAAGACATTGTGGGGAGCAAAGTGTTTATGAACAGAATGGAATTGAGGAGACTTATCAACACTGCCTGGGAGACTGGAACTGTGACATCACACTTATGGGAGGAACACTTGAAGACATCATGGAGAGCAGAGTGTAAATGAACAGAATGGAACGGAGGAGACTTATCAACAGTGCCAGGGAAACTGGAACTGTAATTTCACACTTATGGGAAGAACACTTGAAGACATCACGGGGAGCAGAGTTTTTATGAACAGAATGGAATGGTGGAGACTTATCAACAGTGCCAAGGAAACTGGAACTGTGACATCACACATATGGGAAGAACACTTGAAGACATCATGGGGAGCAGAGTGTTTTTCAACTGAATGGAATGGTGGAGACTTATCAACAGTTACCGGGAAACTGGAACTGTGACATCACACTTATGGGAAGAACACTTGAAGACATGATGGAGAGCAAAGTGTTTATGAACAGAATGGAATGGGGGAGGTTTATCAAAACTGGAACTGTGACATCACACTTAAGGGAAGGACACCTGAAGACATTGTGGGGAGCAAAGCGTTTATGAACAGAATGGAACGGAGGAAACTTATCAATAGTGCCTGGGAAACTGGAACTGTGACTTCACACTTATGGGAGGAACCCTTGGAGACATCATGGAGAGCAACGTGTTTTGAACAGAATAGAACGGAGGAGGCTTATCAACAGTGCCAGGGAAACTGGAACTGTGACATCACACTAATGGGAAGAACACTTGAAGACAGTATGGAGAGCAAAGTGTTTATGAACAGAATGGAATGGAGGAGGCTTATCAACAGTGCCTGGGAAACTGGAACTGTGACATCACACTAATGGGAAGAACACTTGATGACAACATGGAGAGCAAAGTGTTAATGAACTGAATGGAATAGGGTAGGCTCATCAACAGTGCCAGGGAAACTGGAACTCTGATATCACACGTATGGGAAGAACACTAGAAGACTTCATGCAGATCAAAGTGTTTATGAACAGAATGTAATGGAGGAGGCTTATCATCACTGGAACTGTGACATCACACTTATGGGATGAACACTTGAAGACTTCATGCAGATCAAAGTGTTTATGAACAGAATGTAATGGAGGAGGCTTATCATCACTGGAACTGTGACATCACACTTAAGGGAAGAACACTTGAAGACATCATTGGGAGCAAAGTGTATATGAAGAGAATGGAATGGAGGAGGCTTATCAACAGTGCCAGGGAAACTGGAACTGTAATATCACACTTATGGGAAGGACACTTGAACATCATGGAGAGCAGAGTGTTTATGAACAGAATGGAATGGAGGAGGCTTATCAACAGTACCTGGGAAACTGGAACTGTGACATCACACTTATGGGAAGAACACTTGAAGAATTCATGGAGAGCAAAGTGTTTATGAACAGAATGTAATGGTGGAGGCTTATCAACACTGGAACTATGACATCACACTTATCAGAAGGACACTAAAAGACTTCATGGAGAGCAAAATGTTTGTGAACAAAATGGAATGGAGGAGGCTAATCAACAGTGCCCGGGAAACTGGAACTGTGACATCACACTTATGGGAAGAACACTTGAAGACAACATGGCGAGCAAAGTGTTTATGAACAGAATGACATGGAGGAGGCTTATCAACAGTGCCAGGGAAAGTGGAACTGTGACATCACTCTTGTGGGAGGAACACTTGAAGACATCAAGGAGAGCAAAGTGTTTAGGAACCTAATGGAATGGAGGAGGCTTATCAACAGTGTCCGGGAAACTGGAACTATAATATCACAATTATGGGGAGAACACTTGAAGACATCATGGAGAGCACAGTGTTTGTGAACAGAATGGAACGGAGGAGACTTATCAACAGTGCCAGGGAAACTGGAACTGTGACATCACACTTATGGGAAGCACACTTGAAGACATCATGGAGACCAGAGTGTTTATGAACAGAATGGAATAGAGCAGGATCATCAACAGTGCCAGGGAAAATGGAACTGTGACATCACTCGTATGGGAAGAACACTTGAAGACTTCATGGAGAGCATAGTGTTTATGAACAGAATGTAATGGAGGAGGCTTATCAACACTGGAACTGCGACATCACACTTAAGGGTAGGTCACTTGAAGACATCATGGAGAGCAAAGTGTTTATTTATTTATTTATCGTATGGCTTTTGTGCCGGGAGTGTCCGAGGACATGTTCGGCTCGCCTGAGTCTGTAGCTGCTTCCAGCGGACACCCTAAAGGGTGAGCTACAAGTTTCGTTCAATTTCAAGTAGTTCCAACTTTCGCCACCAGATATCAATGATACCTAGTGGTGAACGTTGGAACTTGGATAGAGCGTTCTGACGAAATCTAACCTAACAAATTTTGCTTTACACAAGTTAAGTCTGTGAAAGGATCTTTTACATGCCATAAATCTATGACATGGGACCGCCGGCTTTACTTCCCCTCCGAAGGAAGGCATACTGAAGGATTTTTAACGCTCTTAAAAAATCCGACGACTTCGGCCGGGTTTGAACCCGCTATCTTGGGCATAGCAGTTCAGCATGCTACCAACTACGCCACCGAAGCCGAAAAGTGTTTATGAACAGAATGGAATGTAGGAGGCTTATCAACAGTGCCTGGCAAACTGGAACTGTGACATCACACTTATGTGAAGAACACTTGAAGACATCATGGAGAGCACAGTGTTTATGAACAGAGTGTAACGGAGGAGACTTATCAACAGTCCAGGGAAAGTCGAACTGTGACTTCTCACTTAGGGGAATCACACTTGAAGACATAATGGAGAGCAAAGTGTTTATTAACCGAATGGAATGGAGGAGGCTCATAAACAGTGCCTGGGAAACTGGAACTGTGACATCACACTTAAGGGAAGAACACTTGAAGAATTCATGGAGAGTAAAGTGTTTATGAACGGAATGTAATGGTGGAGGCTTATCAACACTGGAACTATGACATCACACTTATGAGAAGGACACTAAAAGACTTCATGGAGAGGAAAGTGTTTATGAACAGAATGGAATGGAGGTGGCTTATCAACAGTGCCCTGGAAACTGGAACTGTGACATCACCTTTAAGGGAAGAACACTTGACGACATCATTGGGAGCAAAGTGTTTATGAAGAGAATGAATTGGAGGAGGTTTATCAACAGTGCCAGGGAAACTGGAACTGTGACATCCCACATATGGGAACAACACTTGAAGACATCATGGTGAGCAATGTGTTTATCAACAGAATGGAACGGAGGAGGCTTATCAACAGTGCCAGGGAAACTGGAACTGTAATACCACACTTATGGGAAGAACACTTAAAGACATCATGGAGAGCAAATTCTTTATGAACAGAATGGAACGGAGGAGGCTGATCAACAATGCCTGGCAATCTGGAACTGTGACATCACACTTACGGGAAGCACACTTGAAGACATCATGGAGAGCGAAGTGTTTATGAACCGAATGGAATGGAGTAGGCTTATCAACAGTGCCAGGGAAACTGGAACTGTGACATCACACTTATGGGAAGAACACTTGAAGACTCCATGGAGAGAAAAGTGTTTATGAACAGAATGTAATGGAGGAGGCTTATCATCACTGGAACTGTGACATCACACTTATGGGAAGGACACTTGAAGGCTTCACGGAGAGCAAAGTGTTTATGAACAGAATGGAATGGGGGAGGCTTATCAACAGTGCCTGGGAAACTGGAACTGTGACATCACACTTATGGGAAGAACACTTGAAAACATCATGGGGAGCAGAGTGTTTATAAACTGAGTGGAATGGAGGAGGCTTATCAACAGTGCCAGGGAAACTGGAACTGTGACATCACACACATGGGAAGATTAATTGAAGACATCATGGGGAGCAGAGTGTTTATGAACAGAATGGAATGGAGGAGGCTTTACAACAGTGCCCAGGAAACAGGAACTGTGACATCACACTTAAGGGAAGAACACTTAAAGACATCATTGGGAGCAAAGTGTATATGAAGAGAATGGAATGGAGGAGGCTTATCATCAGTGCCAGGGAAACTGGAACTGTGACATCACACTTATGGGAAGGACACTTGAAGGCTTCACGGAGAGCAAAGTGTTTATGAACAGAATGGAATGGAGGAGGCTTATCAACAGTGCCTGGGAAACTGGAACTATGACATCACACTTATGGGAAGAACACTTGAAGACATCATGGGGAGCAGAGTGTTTATGAACTGAGTGGAATGGAGGAGGCTTATCAACAGTGCCAGGGAAACTGGAACTGTGACATCACACACATGGGAAGATTAATTGAAGGCATCATGGGGAGCAGAGTGTTTATGAACAGAATGGAATGGAGGAGGCTTTACAAAAGTGCCCAGGAAACACGAACTGTGACATCACACTTAAGGGAAGAACACTTGAAGACATCATGGAGAGCACAGTGTTTATGAAGAGAATGGAACGGAGGAGATTTATCAACAGTGCCAGGGAAACTGGAACTGTGACATCACACTTATTGGAAGGACACTAGAAGACATCATGGGGAGCCGAGTGCTATCAACAGAATGGAATGGAGGAGGCTTATCAACAGTGCCAGGGAAACTGGAACTTCGTCATCACACATATGGGAAGAACACTTGAAGACATCATGGGGAGCAGAGTGTTTATGATCGGAATGGAACGGAGGAGGCCTATCAACAGAGCAAGGGAAACTGGAACTGCAATATCACACTTATGGGAAGAACACTTGACAACATCATGGAAAGCAAAGTCTTTATGAACAGAATGGAAAGGAGGAGGCTTATCAACGATGCCTTGGAAACTGGAACTGTGACATCACACTTTGGGAAGAACACGTGAACATCATGGAGACCAGAGTGTTTATGAACAGAAAGGAATAGAGCAGGATCATCAACATTGCCAGGGAAAATGTAACTGTGACATCACTCGTATGGGAAGAACACTTGAAGACTTCATGGAGAGCATAGTGTTTATGAACAGAATGTAATTGAGGAGGCTTATCAACACTGGAACTGCGACATCACACTTAAGGGAAGGTCACTTGAAGACCTCGTGGAGAGCAAAGTGTTTTTGAACAGAATGGAATGTAGGAGGCTTACCAACAGTGCCTGGCAAACTGGAACTGTGATATCACACTTATTTGTAGGACACTAGAAGACATCATGGGGAGCAGAGTGTTTATGAACAGAATGGAATGGAGGTGGCTTATCAACAGTGCCCTGGAAACTGGAACTGTGACATCACACTTAAAGGAAGAACACTTGACGACATCATTGGGAGCAAAGTGTTTATGAACAGAATGGAATAGAGGAGGCTCATCAAGAGTGCCCGTGAAACTGGAACTGTGACATCGCACTTACGGGAAGGACACTTGGAGACATTGTGGGGAGCAAAGTGTTTATGAACAGAATGGAACGGTGGAAACTTATCAACTGTGCCTGGGAAACTGGAACTGTGACATTACACTTATGGGAGGAACACTTGAAGACTTCATGGTGAGTAAAGTGTTTATGAACAGAATGGAACTTAGGAGTCTTACCAACAATGTCTGGGAACCGGGAACTGAGACATCACACATTGGGAAGCACACTTGAACATCATGGAGAACAGAGTGTTTATGAACAGAATGGAATGGAGGAGGCTTATCAACTGTGCCTGATCAACTGAAACTGTGACATCACACTTAAGGGAAGAACACTTGACGACATCATTGGGAGCACAGTTTTTATGAACAGAATGGAATAGAGGAGGCTCATCAACAGTGCCCGTGAAACTGGAACTGTGACATCACACTTATGGGAAGATCACTTGATGACATCAAGGAGAGCAAAGTGTTTATGAACAAAATGGAATGGAGGAGGCTAATCAATACTGCCTGGGAAACTGGAACTGTGACATCACACTTATGGGAAGAACACTTGAAGACAACATGGAGATCAAAGTGTTTATGAACAAAATGGAATGGAGGAGGATCATCAACAGTGCCTGGGAAACTGGAACTGTGACATCACACATATGGGAAGAACACTTGAAGACATCATGGGGAGCAGAGTGTTTGTGAACAGAATTGAATGGAGGAGGCTTTACAACAGTGCCCAGGAATCTGGAACTGTGACATCACACTTATGGGAAGGACATTGAAGACATCATGGAGAGCAAAGTGTTTATGATCAGAATGGAATGGAAGAGGCTCATTAACAGTGCCTGGGAAACTGGAACTGTGACATCGCACTTATGGGAAGTACACATGAAGACATCATGGAAAGCAAAGTCTTTATGAACAGAATGGAATAAAGGAGGATCATCAACAGTGCCAGGGAAAATGGAATGTGACATCACTCGTAAGGGAAGAACAATTGAAGACTTAATGGAGAGCAAGGTGTTTATGAAGAGAATGTAATGGAGGAGGCTTGTCAACACTGGAACTGTGACATCTCACTTAAGGGAAGGTCACTTGAAGACTTCATGGAGAGCAAAGTGTTTATGAACGGAATGGTATGTAGGAGGCACATCAACAGTGCCTGGCGAACTGGAACTGTGACATCACACTTATGGGAAGAACACTAGAAGACATCATGGGGAGCAGAGTATTTATGAACAGAATGGAATGGAGGAGGCTTATCAACAGTGCCAGGGAAACTGGACCTGTGACATCCCACATATGGGAAGAACACTTGAAGACATCATGGAGAGCAAATTATTTATGAACAGAATGGAACGGAGGAGGCTTATCAACAATGCCTGGGAAACTGGAACTGAGACATCACACTTTGGGAGGAACACTTGAACATCATGGAGAGCAGAGTGTTTATGAACAGAATGGAAAGGAGGGGGCTTATCAACAGTGGAAGGGGAACTGGAACTGTGACATCACTCTTATGGGAAGAACATTTGAGGACATCATGGAGAGAGGGGAACTGGAACTGTGACATCACACTTATGGGAATCACACTTAAAGACATCACGGAGAGCAAAGTGTTTATGAACAGAATGGAATAGAGGAGGCTCATCAACAGTGCCCGTGAAACTGGAACTGTGACATCACACTTATGGGAAGGACACTTGGAGACATCATGGAGAGAAAGTGTTTATGAACAGAATGGAATGGAGGAGGTTTATCAACACTGGAACTATGACATCGCACTTAAGGGAAGACACTTGGAGACATTGTGGGGAGCAAAGTGTTTATGAACAGAATGGAACGGTGGAAACTTATCAACTGTGCCTGGGAAACTGGAACTGTGACATCACACTTATGGGAGGAACACTTGAAGACATCATGGAGAGCAGAGTGTTAATTAACAGAATGGATCGGAGGAGACTTATCAACAGTGCCAGGGAAACTGGAATTGTAATATCACACTAATGGGAAGAACACTTGGAGACATCATGGTGAGCAAAGTGTTTATGAACAGAATGGAACTTAGGAGTCTTATCAACAATGCCTGGGAACCTGGAACTGAGACATCACACTTTGGGAAGAACACTTGGATATCATGGAGAACAGAGTGTTTATGAACAGAATGGAATGGAGGAGGCTTATCAACTGTGCCTGATAAACTGGAACTGTTACATCACACTTATGGGAAGAACACTTGATGACATCAAGGAGAGCAAAGTGTTTAGGAACAAAATGGAAAGGAGGAGGCTAATCAACACTGTAACCTTATTTTGAAGGGTACGATTACGCCACTGACGTTATGTCAAAATTTTGACATTCGTTATTTATATCATGTGTTATTTCGGCAGTTAATTAGCCACAAGTTATTAAGTGTAGGTTTAGTCCATATAATGTATTATCATGATTAGGTTTTGTTACGGTATTAAGTTGACAGAAGTCAGAGGCTGGTTTTGTAATTAGCTAGCGGTTGAGCACTAAGGGTCATTTCTTGAGCTTACGTCTTCTCCCAGAACAGCACGATGTGAAGAAACAACTTACCTGCGTACCTACTCAACAACAATAGCCGCGTGCCGAGCCCACGGTAATGAGTAAGGGTGCGGGGAATGACAAGGGTATGCGAGTGGAAAGGGAAGGCCTGAACAATAGATACGGTCGCGGAGCACCTCAACGAGACTCCTTTATGTGAAGGAGGGGACAACTCAACGAGACCTGGTTCAAGACAGTATTGCAGGAGATGTATTCAGGACATATGCTTGTCCGAGACAGTATGGTGTTAGCAGTGTCTGAGCTAACATCGTAAAAGTGGTTTAAGGACTTTCAATCCACCACCATTATTAATTCTGAGAAATCTAAATACCTCAGAATTAATAGTAGCCTGTCATTTAAAATAAATTCCACGCATGAAGATGGACTTCTACCGCCTACAACAGCAGCTTTCTCTTGGGGAGAAACACTTCAATAAAGCTGATTCATCGTTTGGTAAGCTCATTTGACTTTAATGCACAAGCTCTCTTTCTTCACTCTTGAATAAATCAACCTAAAGTAATAAATTCAGATCTAGATTAAATTAAATTCACAACGCCTCCGTTTTCTTGCAACTTTTGCCTGTCTTAAATTCTTTTGTTTACTTTCTACGTTACCGTAAGTCATAAATTAATGCATCTTCCTAACTTGTTTGTTTTTGATGCCATTAAATTTTTATTTAAAGTAAATGCAGTCTGTCTCCTTTCTAGATGATAGAAATAGATATAAGCCATCCTCTTTTCCCCGAAGTAAATGTTATTCAGGTTAATGACTAAGTCATACCACGACTTGAGTCGATGGAGTCTGGTGAATGTTCTACCTGAGCTAGGACGTAAAGTTATTTATTATTTATTGGGTTATCGCTCTCAGATCGAACCCTTGGCGCCCAACACTCTTACATATAACTTCAGATCCAGTGACCACTGATGGGTCATATCAAATGGTAAGTCAGGTAAAAAAATTGGATACAGAAATTAATAATCTGCCAGGTTTTGGTCTTATATATTGTTCCAAAATTAACATACACAGCCAGAAAGGACCGTTACATTGTCGCCATAAACGTGGGACGAAAACCTGATAACATTTGTGGAGGGAAAAGTGACATATTTCTGTACCTGCATTTTGGGGGATTTTATATATCAACGTGAGTCAGAATGAGTGATTCAGAAGACGATATGTTACTACGTAGTAAAAAACAGCTAGGGAGTAAGATGACGAAGGAGAAAGAGGATGAAGCACGTAGTAAGTTAGTAGAGGAAGGTGAAAGCAGCACAGGGATGATGTCGGAGGTAAATCCCAGTAATGATGGTGAGAAAGAAAGTCCGGGAGATATGAAGAGCATGTTTGCGAGTCTTATACAGGTATTAAATACGAAATTTGATCAAAACAGTAAAGAAATTAGTAGTAAACTAAACGATAGTAATAAAGAACTTAATAGTAAATTGGATCAAAACAGTAAGGAGATGGATAAGAGATTTGAGCAAATTAAGGGTGAAATCAGGGGTGTGATGGAAGAGAAGACGAAAGAAATCCTAGCTGACATGGAGAGTAGATTGAGGAGGGTGCAAGATGAACTTGAGAATAAAATAAGTAAGCGAGCAGAGGAATCTAAAGAGTTAATACAGTTAGAGACGAAGCAAATTAAGAAACAATTGGGAGGAGAAATTGAAAAAGTTCAGAGTACAACTATGGAGGTTAAAGAACAGCTGGGGGGAGAAATTAAAAAGATTCAGGGAGTAACAACGGAAATTAAAGAACAGCTGGGCGGCAAAATCGACAAGGTTCAAGCAGAAATTAGTAAAGAAGTTGAAAATTTGAAGAAACAGAGTAAGGAAAGTATAAGTAAAATTCAAGAAACACAGAATAGGCTGAATGATAAAGTTGAAGCAACAGATGGGAGCATATACGCAAAAGTTAGTAGTATAGAGAAACGAGCAGAGGAGAAAATTGCCGAGCTTGAAAATAAATTAAAGTCTAGAATAAGACAAGAAGCAGGTCAGAGTCGAACGACATATATGAATAGCACGCATAAAGAAATAGAGTTAGGGAAATTTAGCAATCGGCAAGGATGCCCCATGGAGTTTCTAAATACTATTGAAGTGAGGTTTAAAGAAAGAGTGGAGGACGGAAACATCGAATGGTGTAATGTTGTTGAAATATTAGAACAGGCCTTCGTAGGGGAAACCAAAAACTGGTTTGCAGTTTATAGGGACGGTTTTGAAGATATCACAGACTTCAGACATAAATTTTGTGATAAGTTTTGGAGTGAGAGCATACAATCACGGTATCGTGAGGGAATCGTGTGTGGAAAATACAACGCAAGGGGTAATCTCAATATGACGGAGTATTTCCTGGGGCAAGTGTTGGTTTGTAAATACTTGGATGGACTGAGAGAGGAAAAAGATGTCGTAAGGCTCCTGTTAAGGCATTTCCCTTACCGAATCAAAGAGGCGGCATGCATACAAAATGTAAAAACTGTCACGCAAGTAGAGAGCCTACTAGGTACCTTTGATGCGCTAGGGAAAGGTTCAAGTGAAGAAACAGTCACTAGAAACCAGGGCAATTATAACAATCAGTCTCAGGATGCAAGAAATCAAGGAACGCAGGGAAACAGTGGCGAAGGAGGCAATTATCAAAATAGGGGTCAGAGTGGAAACAATTACCAAAACCGGGGTAATAATTTTGTGACGCCCTATCAAAACAGGAATAATTACTCGCAAGGCAGGAATTATGATTCGCGAGGAAATCAAGGTAGGGGTAA
This sequence comes from Meconema thalassinum, assembly GCA_946902985.2. Classification (NCBI taxonomy): domain Eukaryota; kingdom Metazoa; phylum Arthropoda; class Insecta; order Orthoptera; family Tettigoniidae; genus Meconema; species Meconema thalassinum. The sequence continues at coordinate 797,848,033 of OX336388.2, read as the reverse complement.
TGATGGGCGCAACGGACACGGACAGGGTAACTACGGTAATAACCCTAATGTTAATCAGAACCGAGGATATGGGAGAGGTAATCCCGTAGGTAATAATGAAAATAGTAACCAACAGAATGTGAATAGTAATAGCCAGACGAGCGTTGCGACCACTAGTGAAGGTAGAGACAATAATAGTAATTTAAACGCGAGCCAGACTGCATCATAAGGTCAGGATCTCAGTCTGCAACGTGCCCTGTTTTAACCCTGATACAGGAACACTATGACCTAAACGTAAGGAATGATTTGTTAAGTGAACTATGTGACGAAGCAATACTACCAGTGGCGGGTAATATAAGTCCGATCATTAAGCTACACGTGTCCGGGACGTGTACGAATGTGTTAATAGACAGTGGCTGTGTAAGGAGTTGCATAAGCAATGCTTATTATGATAAATTAAAGGGAACTGGGGTAAACTTTGAAGAATTGCCAATTAAGAGTACTTTTGTAATCACAGCCGTGGGTAGGAAGTCTAAAATTATATCAAAACAGGTGTTAATAGAGATAAATATAAACAGTCACGTAGAGAAGCAAGTGTGCCTTGTAATTCCAAATCTAGTGTACGACGTTATTTTGGGTTCTGATTGGCTGACTAGGGTGTCAGGAAACATATGTTATGAAGAGTGCTGTATTACATTTAAATTTGGTGGTGCGGAAGTGGTGATACCGTTCAATGAACAATATAGGAGTAGCGTAGTAGGAGTGATGTGTACGTTAAATGAGATGTCTCAAGCTATAGAGCAAGAGTCAGTAACTTTTGTAGGCAGTGTGGTTACGAACGACAGTCTCGATGACTCGTTACGTGAAGCTGCGTTTCTTGGAGATGTAGAGGAAGATAAGTGTATGCTTCTCTACGATGTTTTGTCAAATAATAGTAGGATATTTGAAGATCGAATTGGTAGAGCCAATTGTTATGTCCACTCTTTGAACGTTGTTGACAATTCGGTATTTACCGGTCACCGCTATCCTGTGCCTTTTGTCTATCAGAAAGCCGTAGAAAGTCAGATCAATCAGATGCTTCAGGACGGTATAATTGAGTATTCTAACAGTCCCTATGTAAATTCACTTATTACAGTACCTAAGGCAGATGGAAAAGTCAGGATATGTTTAGACGCGCGTTTAGTTAATGCACACATTTCATCAGACCAATTAAAATCTATGTCTATAGAGGAGCTAATGCAAACTTTTGAGGGAAAACAATTTTTTACGTGTGTTGATTTAAGTTCTAGTTTCTGGCAAGTTCCTCTTAAAGTTGAAGATAGAGCCTTTACCGCTTTTAGTCATCAGTACAATCTGTACCAATTTTGCAGGGTACCCTATGGATTAAAGAGCAGTTCAGCAGCGCTGATAAGAGCACTGAACATAGCTTTAGGTGATAACACGGGAGATTATGTAACTATATATATTGATGATCTTGTAATTAGTTCGCGTACTTTTGAAGAGCATTTGGTTCACTTGGACACGGTTTTTAAGAGACTAGATAAAGCAGGGTTCACCCTGAAATTGTCAAAATCTACGTTTTGTAAGTCACAAGTAACTTTCCTGGGTCATAGTGTGTCACGTTCAGGGGTAACTCCAGAAGAAAGTCGGATTAACAAAATCCTCGATGCAAGTGTGCCACAAAATGTTAAACAGCTGAAGACGTATTTAGGAATCTGTAATTTTTTTAGACGTTTTGTGTTAAAATATTCTAAGTTAGTAGAACCATTCAGGGACCTCTTAAAGCAAGGAAGCAGATGGAGATGGGATGTGACTCATGACGAGGCATTTCAAGCTCTGAAACGAGGTTTTGAACAAGCAGTTGTTTTAAAATATCCAATAAGAGACCAGGAATATGTGGTGATGACAGATGCCTCACATATAGGTATAGCAGGAGTCTTGTGCCAGAGAGATACGGAGGGAAATTTACGGATTGTATCCTTAGCCTCGCGTGGACTTTCTGCCGCTGAGAAACGCTACACCATCACAGAATTAGAGCTACTTGGGATAGTATTTAGTTTAGGGAAATTCCGTATGTATCTACTCGGAAGTAAATTTGAGATCCACACAGATCACCACGCATTGTTGTACATGAAAACATGCAAATTAAGTTCAAATAGAGTAAGCCGTTGGATTCTAGCATTACAAGAATATGACTTCACAGTTATGCACATTAAGGGTAAAGATAATATCCTAGCCGACATGTTATCACGTGACTCCAGTCTAAGCAGGGATAATTCTATTATTAAAGCAGAAGAAGGGATTTTATTGTGCGCTTGTGTAGATCAAGGCAATAAGGCATCGTTACAGAAACTGAAAGACATGCTAATGGAACAGCGTGATGACGTAATCTTGGGTGAGGCACTCGCTAGGTTGGAAGGGGGCAACTCAGACATAGTGAAAGTGGGAAGGTTCGCATATAAAATGCAGGACGGCCTTCTCGCAAGAAGATGTAGGAAGGATCGCTGGGCAATATGTGTACCGGGCACTTTGAGGGAGGAATTAATATGGTTTATGCATAAGGAGCTGGGACACTTTGGAGCCAGCAAAGTACTTTATGAAATTGCTCATGACTTTATCTGGGAGAAAATGGGAAGGGACATTAGAAAAACCATAGCTAAGTGTGACACCTGTCAGAGGAGCAAGTATCCAGTAAGATATCTAGTTGGGGAAAGACAGGCAGTTCTCACAAGTAGTCCCGGCGAACTACTGTGTGTGGACCTATTTGGCCCAGTCATTCGAGGTCAGTACGGCTACGAATATATATTCATAGTTATTGATGCATTCAGTAAATACATCAAACTGTATGCGCTAAGGAAAGCCACGGGACTCGCATGTAGCCGACTGATCATTAACAAGTATATACCCGAGTTTGGCGTTCCGCTCAGGATATTATCTGACAGTGGACCACAGTTCACTGCAAAGAAATGGAGAACCAGTATGCAGGAAGCTGGTATCACACAGGTTCATTCCTCTGTAAGATACCCCCAAGGAAATTCTGCGGAGAGACCGTTAAGGGAAGTGGCTCGTCTTTTTCGCACTCTGGTGAATGACAAACATTCGGCTTGGGTTGGACATCTTCCCAAAGTCGAGACTTGGCTGAATTCTGTCCAGCACGAGAGCACGAAGATGACACCGTACGAAGTTCACTTCGGTAAAAGACCTCAGAATGAACTAGCTAGAGTATTGGGCTTAAATGAGGGGAAACTACCAGGGATGGATTACATTGTCCAGTTGGCGAAACATAATTTATCAAAGTCAGCTGCAAAAAGAATTCGCCAACAAAAGCAAACGAAATAATACCTATTCAATCCGGGAGACAGAGTCCTGTTAAGAGTACCGAAGCAGTCGAATAAATTAGAGAAAGTGATGAGCAAGTTCTTTTTTTTATATGAAGGCCCTTACACGGTTACCAAACGTATAGGCAATACTGCCTATGTACTAGAAGACGATACGTCAACTCGATTATACGGCACGTACAACATAAATAGCCTTCGGAAGTATATATCTTAAGTGACCCAGAAACAGGCAATATTGCAAACATTATGCTGTTGAGCAGGTAAATCAAAATGGTAAATACCTAGGTATTAATAAGGTATCAGATGTGGTCAGTATCATTGATCTGTGTGAGATGAACTGTTAAAGTGGAGAGGGAACCGAGATGAAGGGAGAACTGGTATGGAGTTTGGCACTTAAAGGGAGTTATATCTAAAGGGACAAACAGGACAGAAATATGATGGATTGTATGTATTTCTAGTGTTGTTCTTTTTTTTTCAGTGATATACACGTAATGACATATGAGAGAGAGAGTTTGGGTGATAGAGTCATATAGCACAACCAAATTACTAGTGATTGTGTGTGTGATTGACCTCACTCAAAGCACTCAAAATGGGAATTCCAAAATCAACGAACTTGCAATACAAGGTGGTTTGGGAAATCAAACTGCAGATCACAAAGTGAACTCGTGTGATTTGAAATAAGAAAATGTGACAAAGGGGAAATAAGAGAACACATATATGTCTTTTTTTTCTTACACATATAGGTAAAATAAACAATGAGCGGTAATGACCGCAAGACAATAAAAAGAAAACAATAAGCTATATGCGATTGAGACATAATAGCCTGAGCAAAAAACATTGGTGTTAAACCAAAAGAAGAAATGTTGATTGTATATATAAATGTCTATAAGGGTAATTTAATATGTGTATTATGTTATATTAGGGTTCTATGTTAATTTACACGTGTCTTGGGAAGATCACGCGGAATATAGTAAACGATAGTCTGCGTGATTTTCCGGGACGAATGTAACCTTATTTTGAAGGGTACGATTACGCCACTGACGTTATGTCAAAATTTTGACATTCGTTATTTATATCATGTGTTATTTCGGCAGTTAATTAGCCACAAGTTATTAAGTGTAGGTTTAGTCCATATAATGTATTATCATGATTAGGTTTTGTTACGGTATTAAGTTGACAGAAGTCAGAGGCTGGTTTTGTAATTAGCTAGCGGTTGAGCACTAAGGGTCATTTCTTGAGCTTACGTCTTCTCCCAGAACAGCACGATGTGAAGAAACAACTTACCTGCGTACCTACTCAACAACAATAGCCGCGTGCCGAGCCCACGGTAATGAGTAAGGGTGCGGGGAATGACAAGGGTATGCGAGTGGAAAGGGAAGGCCTGAACAATAGATACGGTCGCGGAGCACCTCAACGAGACTCCTTTATGTGAAGGAGGGGACAACTCAACGAGACCTGGTTCAAGACAGTATTGCAGGAGATGTATTCAGGACATATGCTTGTCCGAGACAGTATGGTGTTAGCAGTGTCTGAGCTAACATCGTAAAAGTGGTTTAAGGACTTTCAATCCACCACCATTATTAATTCTGAGAAATCTAAATACCTCAGAATTAATAGTAGCCTGTCATTTAAAATAAATTCCACGCATGAAGATGGACTTCTACCGCCTACAACAGCAGCTTTCTCTTGGGGAGAAACACTTCAATAAAGCTGATTCATCGTTTGGTAAGCTCATTTGACTTTAATGCACAAGCTCTTTTTCTTCACTCTTGAATAAATCAACCTAAAGTAATAAATTCAGATCTAGATTAAATTAAATTCACAACGCCTCCGTTTTCTTGCAACTTTTGCCTGTCTTAAATTCTTTTGTTTACTTTCTACGTTACCGTAAGTCATAAATTAATGCATCTTCCTAACTTGTTTGTTTTTGATGCCATTAAATTTTTATTTAAAGTAAATGCAGTCTGTCTCCTTTCTAGATAATAGAAATAGATATAAGCCATCCTCTTTTCCCCGAAGTAAATGTTATTCAGGTTAATGACTAAGTCATACCACGACTTGAGTCGATGGAGTCTGGTGAATGTTCTACCTGAGCTAGGACGTAAAGTTATTTATTATTTATTGGGTTATCGCTCTCAGATCGAACCCTTGGCGCCCAACACTCTTACATATAACTTCAGATCCAGTGACCACTGATGGGTCACATCAAATGGTAAGTCAGGTAAAAAAATTGGATACAGAAATTAATAATCTGCCAGGTTTTGGTCTTATATATTGTTCCAAAATTAACATACACAGCCAGAAAGAACCGTTACAACACTGCCTGGGAAACTGGAACTGTGACATCACACTTATGGGAAGAACAATTGAAGACATCATGGAGAGTAAAGTGTTTATGAAAAAAATGGAATGGAGGAGGCTAATCGACAGTGCCCGGGAAACTGAAACTGTGACATCACACTTATGGGAAGAACACTTGAAGACAACATGGCGAGCAAAGTGTTTATGAACAGAATGACATGGAGGAGGCTTATCAACAGTGCCAGGGAAAGTGGAACGGTAACATCACCCTTGCGGGAGGAACACTTGAAGACTACAAGGAGAGCAAAGTGTTTATGAACAGAATGGAATGGAGGAGGCTTATCAACAGTGCCCGGGAAACTGGAACTATAATATCACACTTATGGGGAGAACACTTGAAGACATCATGGTGAGCACAGTGTTTATGAACAGAATGGAACGAAGGAAACTTATCAACAGTGCCAGGGAAATTGGAACTGTGACATCACACTTATGGGAAGCACACTTGAAGACATCATGGAGATTAAAGTGTTTATGATCAGAATGGAATGGAGGAGGCTCATCAACAGTGCCTGGGAAACTGGAACTGTGACATCACATATGGGAAGAACACTTGAAGGCATCATAGGGAGCATAGTGTTTGTGAACAGAATGGAATGGAGGAGGCTTATCAACAGTGCCAGGGAAACTGGAACTTGTCATCACACATATGGGAAGAACACTTGAAGACATCATGGGGTGCAGAGTGTTTGTGAACAGAATGGAATGGAGGAGGCTTTCCAACAGTGCCCAGGAACCTGGAACTGTGACATCACACTTATGGGAAGGACACTTGAAGACATCATGGAGATCAAAGTGTTTATGTTCAGAATGGAATGGAGGAGGCTCATCAAAAGTGCCTGGGAAACTGGAACTGTGACATCACACTTATAGGAAGAACACTAGAAGACATCATGGGGAGCAGAGTGTTTATGAACAGAATGAAATGGAGGAGGCTTATCAACAGTGCCAGGGAAACTGGAACTGTTATACCACACTTATGGGGAGAACACTTGAAGGCATCATGGAGAGCAAATTCTTTATGAACAGAATGGAACGGAGGAGGCTTATCAACATTGCCTGGGAAACTGGAACTGAGACATCACACTTTGGGAAGATCACTTGAACATCATGGAGAGCAGAGTGTTTATGAACAGAGTGGAACGGAGGAGACTTATCAACAGAGCCAGGGGAACTGGAACTGTGACATCACACTTATGGGAATCACACTTAAAGACATCATGGAGAGCAAAGTGTTTATGAACCGAATGGAATGGAGGGGGCTCATGAAGAGGGCCTGGGAAATTGGAACTGTGACATCACACTTATGGGAAGAACACTTCAAGAATTCATGGAGAGCAATGTGTTTATGAACAGAATGTAATGGTGGAGGCTTATAAACACTGGAACTGTGACATCACACTTATGGGAATGACACTAAAAGACTTCATGGAGAGGCAAGTGTTTATGAAAAGAATGGAATAGAGGAGGCTTATCAACAGTGCCCCGGAAACTGGAACTGTGACATCACACTTAAGGGAAGAACACTTGAAGACATCATTGAGAGCAAAGTGTTTATGAAGAGAATGAAATGGAGGAGGCTTATCAACAGTGCCAGGGGAACTGGAACTGTGACATCACACTTATGGGAAGAACACTTGAAGACATCAAGGAGAGCAAAGTGTTTATGAACAGATTGGAATGGAGGAGGCTTATCGACAGTGCCTGGGAAACTGGAACTGTGACATCACACTTATGGGAAGAACAGTTGAAGACAACATGGAGAGCAAAGTGTTTATGAACAGAATGGAATGGAGGAGGCTTGTCAACAGTGCCAGGGAAAGTGGAACTTTGACATCACTCTTATGGGAGGAACACTTGAAGACATCAAGGAGAGCAAAGTGTTTATGAACAAAATAGAATAGAGGAGGCTTATCAACAGTGCCCGAGAAACTGGAACTGTAATATCACACTTATGGGAAGAACACTTGGAGACACCATGGAGAGCAAAGTGTTCATGAACAGAATGGAATAGAGGAGGCTTATCAACAGTGCCAGGGACAGTGGAACTGTGACATCACTCTTATGGGAGGAGCACTTGAAGACATCAAGATGAGCACAGTGTTTATGAACGGAATGGAACGAAGGAGACTTATAAACAGTGCCAGGGAAACTGGAACTGTGACATCACACTTCTGGGAAGAACACTTGTAGACATCATGGAAAGGAAAGTGTTTATGAAGAGAATGTAATGGAGGAGGCTTATCAACACTGGATCTGTGACATCACACTTATGGGAAGAACACTTGAAGATATCATGGGGACCAGAGTGTTCATGAACAGAATGGAATGGAGGAGGCTTATCAACAGTGCCAGGGAAACTGGAACTCTGACATCACACATATGGGAAGAACACTTGAAGACATCACGGGGACCAGAGTGTTCATGAACAGAATGGAATGGAGGAGGCTCATCAACAGTGCCAGGGAAACTGGAACTGTGACATCACACTGATGGGAAGAACACTAGAAGACATCATGGGGAGCAGAGTGTTCATGAACAGAATGGAATGGAGGAGGCTCATCAACAGTGCCAGGTAAACTGGAACTGCGACATCACACATATGGGAAGAACACTTGAAGACATCATGGGGAGCAAAGTGTTTATGTACAGATTGGAATGGAGGAGGCTCATCGACAGTGCCAGGGAAACTGGAACTGCGACATCAACATATGGGAAGAACACTTGAAGACATCATGGGGAGCAAAGTGTTTATGTACAGGTTTGAATGGAGGAGGCTCATCAACAGTGCCTGGAAAACTGGAACTCTGACATCGCACTTATTGGAAGAACACTTGAAGACATCATGGAGAGCAAAGTGTTTATGGACAGATTGGAATGGAGGAGGCGCATCAACAGTGCCTGGGAAACTGGAACTGTGACATCACACTTCTGGGATGAACACTTGTAGACATCATGGAGAGCAAAGTGTTTATGAACAGAATGGAATGAAGGAGGCTTATCAACACTGGAACTGTGACATCACTCTTATGAGAAGGACACTTGAAGACTTCATGGAGAGCAAAGTGTTTATGAACAGAATGGAATGGAGGAGGCTTATCAACAGTGCCAGGGAAACTGGAACTTCGTCATCAAACATATGGGAAGAACACTTGAAGACATCATGGAGAGCACAGTGTTTATGAAGAGAATGGAACGGAGGAGATTTATCAACAGTGCCAGGGAAACTGGAACTGTGACATCACACTTATTGGAAGGACACTAGAAGACTTCATGGAGAGCAATGTGTTTATGAAGGGAATGTAATGGAGGAGGCTTATCAACACTGGTACTGTGACATCACACTTATGGGAAGGACACTTGAAGACTTCATGGCGAGCAAAGTGTTTATGAACAGAATGGCATGTAGGAGGTTTATCAACAGTGCCCGGGAAACTGGAACTGTGACATCACACATATGGGAGGAACACTTGAAGACATCATGGGGAGCAGAGTGTTTATGAACAGAATGGAATGGAGGAGGCTTATCAACAGTTCCCGGGAAACTGAAACTGTGACTTCACACTTATGGGAAGAACACTTGCATACATCATTGAGAGCAAAGTGTTTATGAACAGAATGGAACGGAGGAGGCTCTTCAACAGTGCCCGGGAAACAGGAACTGTGACATCACACTTATGGGAAGATCACTTGAAGACATCATGGAGAGCAAATTGTTTATGAACAGAATGGAATGGAAGAGGCTTATCAACTGTGCCCGGGAAAGTTCAACTGTGACATCGCACTGATGGGAAGAACACTTGTAGACATCATGGAGAGCAAAGTGTTTATGGACAGATTGGAACGGAGGAGGCTCATTCACAATGCCTGGGAAACTGGAACTGTGACATCACACTTAAGGGAAGAACACTTGACGACATCATTGGGAGCAAAGTGTTTATGAACAGAATGGAATAGAGGAGGCTCATCAACAGTGCCCGTGAAACTGGAACTGTGACATCGCACTTATGGGAAGGACACTTGGAGACATTGTGGGGAGCAAAGTGTTTATGAACAGAATGGAACGGTGGAAACTTATCAACTGTGCCTGGGAAACTGGAACTGTGACATCACACTTATGGGAGGAACACTTGAAGACATCATGGAGAGCAGAGTGTTAATTAACAGAATGGATCGGAGGAGACTTATCAACAGTGCCAGGGAAACTGGAATTGTAATATCACACTTACGGGAAGAACACTTGAAGACTTCATGGTGAGCAAAGTGTTTATGAACAGAATGGAACTTAGGAGTCTTATCAACAATGCCTGGGAACCTGGAACTGAGACATCACACTTTGGGAAGAACACTTGAACATCATGGAGAACAGAGTGTTTATGAACAGAATGGAATGGAGGAGGCTTATCAACTGTGCCTGATAAACTGGAACTGTGACATCACACTTATGGGAAGAACACTTGATGACATCAAGGAGAGCAAAGTGTTTAGGAACAAAATGGAAAGGAGGAGGCTAATCAACACTGCCTGGGAAACTGGAACTGTGACATCACACTTATGGGAAGAACACTTGAAGACAACATGGAGAGCAAAGTGTTTATGAACAAAATGGAATGGAGGAGGCTTATCAACAGTGCCAGGGAAAGTGGAACGGTGACATCACCCTTGCAGGAGGAACACTTGAAGACATCAAGGAGAGCAAAGTGTTTATGAACAGAATGGAATGGAGGAGGCTTATCAACAGTGCCCGGGAAACTGGAACTATAATATCACACTTATGGGGAGAACACATGAAGACATCATGGTGAGCACAGTGTTTATGAACAGAATGGAACGGAGGAAACTTATCAACAGTGCCAGGGAAATTGGAACTGTGACATCACACTTATGGGAAGCACACTTGAAGACATCATGGAGATTAAAGTGGTTATGTTCAGAATGGAATGGAGGAGGCTCATCAACAGTGCCTGGGAAACTGGAACTGTGACATCACAAATATGGGAAGAACAGTTGAAAACATCATGGTGAGCACAGTGTTTATGAACAGAATGGAATAGAGGAGGTTTATCAACAGTGCCAGGGAAATTGGAACTGTGACATCACACTTATGGGAAGCACACTTGAAGACATCATGGAGATTAAAGTGTTTATGATCAGAATGGAATGGAGGAGGCTCATCAACAGTGCCTGGGAAACTGGAACTGTGACATCACACATATGGGAAGATCACTTGAAGACATCATGGAAAGCAAAGTGTTTATGAACAGAATGGAATGCAGGAGGCTTATCAACACTGGAACTGTGACATCACACTTATGGGAAAGACACTTGAAGACTTCATGGAGAGCAAAGTGTTTATGAACAGAATGGAATGGAGGAGGCTTATCAACAGTGCCAGGGAAAGTGGAACTGTGACATCACTCTTATGGGTGGAACACTTGAAGACATCAAGTAGAGCAAAGTGTTTATGAACCGAATGGAATGGAAGAGGCTCATCAACAGCGCCAGGGGAACTGGAATTTTGACATCACACTTATGGGAAGAACACTTGAAGACTTCATGGAGAGCAATGTGTTTATGAAGAGAATGTGATGGAGGAGGCTTATCAACACTGGTACTGTGACATCACACTTATGGGAAGGACACTTGAAGACTTCATGGAGAGCAAAATGTTTATGAACAGAATGGCATGTAGGAGGCTTATCAACAGTGCCCGGGAAACTGGAACTGTGACATCACACATATGGGAGGAACACTTGAATACATCATTGAGAGCAAAGTGTTTATGAACAGAATGGAACGGAGGAGGCTCATCAACAGTACCCGGGAAACAGGAACTGTGACATCAAACTTATGGGAAGATCACTTGAAGACATCATGGAGATCAAATTGTTTTTGAACAGAATGGAATGGAAGAGGCTTATCAACTGTGCCCGGGAAAGTTCAACTGTGACATCGCACTGAAGGGAAGAACACTTGAAGACATCATGGAGAGCAAAGTGTTTATGGACAGATTGGAACGGAGGAGGCTCATTCACAATGCCTGGGAAACTGGAACTGTGACATCACACTTAAGGGAAGAACACCTGACGACATCATTGGGAGCAAAGTGATTATGAACAGAATGGAATAGAGGAGGCTCATCAACAGTGCCCGTGAAACTGGAACTGTGACATCGCACTTAAGGGAAGGACACTTGGAGACATTGTGGGGAGCAAAGTGTTTATGAACAGAATGGAACGGTGGAAACTTATCAACTGTGCCTGGGAAACTGGAACTGTGACATCACACTTATGGGAGGAACACTTGAAGACTTCATGGTGAGCAAAGTGTTTATGAACAGAATGGTACTTAGGAGTCTTATCAACAATGCCTGGGAACCTGGAACTGAGACATCACACTTTGGGAAGCACACTTGAACATCATGGAGAACAGAGTGCTTATGAACAGAATGGAATGGAAGAGGCTTATCAACTGTGCCTGATAAACTGGAACTGTGACATCACACTTAAGGGAAGAACACTTGACGACATCATTGGGAGCAAAGTTTTTATGAACAGAATGGAATAGAGGAGGCTCATCAACAGTGCCCGTGAAACTGGAACTGTGACATCACACTTATGGGAAGATCACTTGATGACATCAAGGAGAGCAAAGTGTTTATGAACAAAATGGAATGGAGGAGGCTAATCTATACTGCCTGGGTAACTGGAACTGAGACATCACATTTATGGGAAGAACACTTGAAGACAACATGGAGAGCAAAGTGTTTATGAACAAAATGGAATTGAGGAGGCTTATCAACACTGCCAGGGAAAGTGGAACGGTGACATTACCCTTGCGGGAAGAACACTTGAAGACATCAAGGAGAGCAAAGTGTTTATGAACAGAATGGAATGGAGGAGATTTATCAACAGTGCCAGGGAAATTGGAACTGTGACATCACACTTATGGGAAGGACACTTGAAGACATCATGGAGAGCAAAGTGTTTATGATCAGAATGGAATGGAGGAGGCTCATTAACAGTGCCTGGGACACTGGAACTGTGACATCGCACTTATGGGAAGTACACATGAAGACATCATGGAAAGCAAAGTGTTTATGAACAGAATGGAATAGAGGAGGATCATCAACAGTGCCAAGGAAAATAGAACTGTGACATCACTCGTAAGGGAAGAACACTTGAAGACTTCATGGAGAGCAAGGTGTTTATGAAGAGAATGTAATGGAGGAGGCTTGTCAACACTGGAACTGTGACATCACACTTAAGGGAAGGTCACTTGAAGACTTCATGGAGAGCAAACTGTTTGTGAACAGAATGGAATGTAGGAGGCTCATCAACAGTGCCTGGCGAACTGGAACTGTGACATCACACTTATGGGAAGAACACTAGAAGACATCATGCGGAGCAGAGTGTTTATGAACAGAATGGAATGGAGGAGGCTTATCAACAGTGCCAGGGAAACTGGACCTGTGACATCCCACATATGGGAAGAACACTTGAAGACATCATGGAGAGCAAATTATTTATGAACAGAATGGAACGGAGGAAGCTTATCAACAATGCCTGGGAAACTGGAACTGAGACATCACACTTTGGGAAGAACACTTGAACATCATGGAGAGCAGAGTGTTTATGAACAGAATGGAATGGAGGGGGCTTATCAACAGTGCAAGGGGAAGTGGAACTGTGACATCACTCTTATGGGAAGAACATTTGAGGACATCGTGGAGAGCACAGTGTTTATGAACAGAGTGGAACGGAGGAGACTTATCAACAGGGCCAGGGGAACTGGAACTATGACATCACACTTATGGGAATCACACTTAAAGACATCATGGAGAGCAAAGTGTTTATGAACCGAATGGAATGGAGGAGGCTCATCAACAGTGCCTGGGAAACTGTGACTGTGACATCACACTTATGGGAAGAACACTTGAAGAATTCACGGTGAGCAATGTGTTTTGAACAGAATGTTATGGAGGAGGCTTATCAACACTGGAACTGTGACATCACACTTATGGGAAGGACACTAAAAGACTTCATGGGGAGGAAAGTGTTTATGAACATAATGGAATGGAGGTGGCTTATCATCAGTGCCCTGGAGACTGGAACTGTGACATCACACTTAAGGGAAGAACACTTGACGACATAATTGGGAGCAAAGTGTTTATGAAGAGAAAGAAATGGAGGAGGCTTATCAACAGTGCCAGAGAGACTGGAACTGTGACATCACACTTATGGGAAGAACATTGAAGACATCATGGAGAGCAAAGTGTTTATGAACAGAATGGAATAGAGGAGGCTCATCAACAGTGCCCGTGAAACTGGAACTGTGACATCACACTTATGGGAAGAACACTTGGAGACATCATGGAGAGAAAGTGTTTATGAACTGAATGGAATGGAGGAGGTTTATCAACACTGGAACTATGACATCGCACTTATGGGAAGACACTTGGAGACATTGTGGGGAGCAAAGTGTTTATGAACAGAATGGAACGGTGGAAACTTATCAACTGTGCCTGGGAAACTGGAACTGTGACATCACACTTATGGGAGGAACACTTGAAGATATCATGGAGAGCAGAGTGTTAATTAACAGAAAGGATCGGAGGAGACTTATCAACAGTGTCAGGGAAAGTGGAATTGTAATATCACACATATGGGAAGAACACTTGAAGACTTCATGGTGAGCAAAGTATTTATGAACAGAATGGACCTTAGGAGTCTTATCAACAATGCCTGGGAACCTGGAACTGAGACATCACACTTTGGGAATAACACTTGAACATCATGGAGAACAGAGTGTTTATGAACAGAATGGAATGGAGGAGGCTTATCAACTGTGCCTGATAAACTGGAACTGTGACATCACACTTATGGGAAGAACATTGGATGACATCAAGGAGAGCAAAGTGTTTAGGAACAAAATGGAAAGGAGGAGGCTAATCAACACTGCCTGGGAAACTGGAACTGTGACATCACACTTATGGGAAGAACACATGAAGACAACATGAAGAGCATAGTGTTTATGAACAAAATGGAATGAAGGAGGCTTATCAACAGTGCCAGGGAAAGTGGAACCGTGACATCACCCTTGCGGGAGGAACACTTGAAGACATAAAGGAGAGCAAAGTGTTTATGAACAGAATGGAATGGAGGAGGCTTATCAACAGTGCCCGGGAAACTGGAACTATAATATCACACTTATGGGGAGAACACATGAAGACATCATGGTGAGCACAGTGTTTATGAACAGAATGGAACGGAGGAAACTTATCAACAGTGCCAGGGAAATTGGAACTGTGACATCACACTTATGGGAAGCACACTTGAAGACATCATGGAGATTAAAGTGTTTATGTTCAGAATGGAATGGAGGAGGCTTATCAACAGTGCCTGGGAAACTGGAACTGTGACATCACACATATGGGAAGAACAGTTGAAGACATCATGGTGAGCACAGTGTTTATGAACAGAATGGAATAGAGGAGGTTTATGAACAGTGCCAGGGAAATTGGAACTGTGACATCACACTTATGGGAAGCACACTTGAAGACATCATGGAGATTAAAGTGTTTATGATCAGAATGGAATGGAGGAGGCTCATCAACAGTGCCTGGGAAACTGGAACTGTGACATCACACATATGGGAAGAACACTTGAAGACATCATGGGGAGCAGAGTGTTTATGAACAGAATGGAATGGAGGAGGCTTATCAACAGTGCCAGGGAAACTGGAACTGTAATACCACACTTATGGGAAGAACACTTGAAGGCATCATGAAGGGCAAACTCTTTATGAACAGAATGGAACGTAGGAGGCTTATCAACAATGCCTGGGAAGCTGGAACTGAGACATCACACTTTGGGAAGATCACTTGAACATCATGGAGAGCAGAGTGTTTATGAACAGAGTGGAACGGAGGAGACTTACCAACAGAGCCAGGGGAACTGGAACTGTGACATCACACTTATGGGAATCACACTTAAAGACATCATGGAGAGCAAAGTGTTTATGAACCGAATGGAATGGAGGAGGCTCATCAACAGTGCCTGGGAAACTGGAACTGTGTCATCACACTTATGGGAAGAACACTTCAAGAATTCATGGAGAGCAATGTGTTTATGAACAGAATGTAATGGTGGAGGCTTATCAACACTGGAACTGTGACATCACACTTATGGGAAGGACACTAAAAGACTTCATGGAGAGGCAAGTGTTTATGAAAAGAATGGAATAGAGGAGGCTTATCAACAGTGCCCTGGAAACTGGAACTGTGACATCACACTTAAGGGAGGAACACTTGAAGACATCATTGGGAACAAAGTGTTTATGAACAGAATAGAATGGAGGAGGCTTATCAACAGTGCCCGAGAAACTGGAACTGTAATATCACACTTATGGGAAGAACACTTGGAGACACCATGGAGACCAAAGTCTTTATGAACAGAATGGAACGGAGGAGGCTTATCAACAGTGCCTGGGAAACTGGAACTTACACATCACACTTTGGGAAGAACACTTGAACATCATGGATAGCAGAGTGTTTATGAACAGAATGGAATGGAGGAGGCTTATCGACAGTGCCTGGGAATCTGGAACTGTGACATCACACTTATGGGAAGAACACTTGTAGACATCATGGAGAGCAAAGTGTTTATGAAGAGAATGTAATGGAGGAGGCTTATCAACACTGGAACTGTGACATCACACTTATGGGAAGAACACTTGAAGACAACATGGAGAGCAAAGTGTTTATGATCAGAATTGAATAGAGGAGGCTTATCAACAGTGCCAGGGAAAGTGGAACTGTGACATCACTCTTATGGGAGGAGCACTTGAAGACATCAAGATGAGCACAGTGTTTATGAACGGAATGGAACGGAGGAGACTTATAAACAGTGCAGGGAAACTGGAACTGTGACATCACACTTCTGGGAAGAACACTTGTAGACATCATGGAGAGGAAAGTGTTTATGAAGAGAATGTAATGGAGGAGGCTTATCAACACTGGAACTGTGACATCACACTTATGAGAAAGACACTTGAAGACTTCATGGAGAGCAAAGTGTTTATGAACAAAATGGAATGTAGGAGGCTTATCAACCGTGCCTGGGAAACTGGAACTGTGACATCACACTTATGGGAAGAACACTTGAAGACATCATGGGGAGCAGAGTGTTCATGAACAGAATGGAATGGAGGAGGCTTATCAACAGTGCCAGGGAAACTGGAACTGTGACATCACACATTTGTGAAGAACACTTGAAGACATCACGGGGACCAGAGTGTTCATGAACAGAATGGATTGGAGGTGGCTCATCAACAGTGCCAGGGAAACTGGAACTGTGACATCACACTTATGGGAAGAACACTTGAAGACATCATGGGGAGTAGAGTGTTCATGAACAGAATGGAATGGAGGAGGCTCATCAATAGTGCCAGGAAAACTGGAACTGCGACATCACACATATGGGAAGAACACTTGAAGACATCAAGTAGAGCAAAGTGTTTATGAACCGAATGGAATGGAAGAGGCTCATCAACAGCGCCAGGGGAACTGGAACTGTGACATCGCACTTATGGGAAGAACACTTGAAGACTTCATGGAGAGCAATGTGTTTATGAAGAGAATGTAATGGAGGAGGCTTATCAACACTGGTACTGTGACATCACACTTATGGGAAGGACACTTGAAGACTTCATGGAGAGCAAAGTGTTTATGAACAGAATGGCATGTAGGAGGCTTATCAACAGTGCCCGGGAAACTGGAACTGTGACATCACACATATGGGAGGAACACTTGAAGACATCATGGGGAGCAGAGTGTTTATGAACAGAATGGAACGGAAGAGGCTCATCAACAGTGCCTGGGAAACAGGAACTGTGACATCACACTTATGGGAAGATCACTTGAAGACATCATGGAGTGCAAATTGTTTATGAACAGAATGGAACGGAGGAGGCTCATCAAATGTGCCCGGGAAACTGGAACTGTAACCTGATTATAATGATGATGATTGATATTCTCTGAAACTTTCAGTTGGGTATTTTACGGACTTGCAATTTAGTTTGGTCGAGCGTCACTTCCGGGAAACAACAGCCGAAATATTCATATGGAATTATTAATCCTGTTTCCCTAGTTGAAGCACCCGGTTCACAAGAATTTAATAATAATGCTAATGGTTTTATGTCCCTTTTAAAAACTGAAGTTTTTAGAGATTTTACCCCCAAGGGCATCATTAGCTTGCCAGTAAATCTACCCAAGTAGGATAAAAAGGCGTTTCCTGCGCAGGGGCTAATGGGCAAGATGGCCGCCGCGCGCAACCAGGCCTATATTATTCTTATGGAGGGGGCAGTCATAGCTGGCGCAAGGGCTAATGGGCTGGATGGCCGCCGCTTGCAACCAGGCCTATGTTATTCTTATGGAGGGGGCAGTCACAGCTATCGCAGGGGCTAATGGGCAAGATGGCCGCTGCGCGCAACCAGCCCTATAATATTCTTATGGAGGGGGCAGTCATAGCTGGCGCAAGGGCTCCTGGGCAAGATGGCCGCCACACTCTGAGACTGTGGATGACGTCATAGAGAGAGGTCAACTGTGTAACGTTGCTAAATGGAATAGTAATTATTTATTTATTATCTATCTTTTATTAATTTATTATTTATATAATTTTTAATCATTTTTAGCCTACTTTCGATTTTTGCAAAAAATGAAAGTAGACTTATGAGATCAACACAGGGCGAAAAAAGTGTGTCTGTCTGTGTGTGTGTATGTGTGTGTGTGAGTCTGTGTGTGTGTGTGTATGTGTGTGTGTGAGTCTGTGTGTGTGTGTGTGTCTGTGTGTGTGTGTGTGAGTGTGTGTACTCTGAATGTCTGTCCCCCCCTATCAATTCGAACACGGTGAAACCGAATTGAACGAAATTTGGTACAGAGGTAGCACTAGTAAAGGATACCTCAGTGTCATACATTATATCGCCGCCATCTTTACCAAAACAGAATGGCGGCCACTCAAATGTTCAAAACGTAAAATCAAATTACGGCTAAACTAATCATCCGATCTCTACCAAATTTGGTGACAACATACCTTTATATAGGACGCGTCTTTCACCCAAAATTTAAGGTCATCGGCCATGCCATTTCAGGATGGCGGCCGTGTGAATTATGCAACCATTTTAATAAATAGCTTAAGACCCACCAATTCCGATTATCGAGCCTAGGGGGGTTTAAGCTATCCTGAAGGTCGTGATCCGTTATTTATTATAATTTAATATTATAATATTATACAGTATGAGTGGCTTAAAAGAGCTGAGCCGTTTGTGTCACACGACAAGATGGCAGCTGTCCTCATGTGCCTGTCTTATATTTCAGTAGTTTTAGTATGTTGTATGTGATATACCGTACTGATACAATAATATAAACTTTGTATGAAATGATCTTTAATGAAGATGTACTGCAGTGAAGAAATCGTTTATTTAAAGTTGTTATTTGCCAACAGTTTGTATCTAATATGTCAGTTAAGAACACCTGACGTCATGGATACGGTTAGCTCTGGGCTAGCATGTTAGTCTGACACGCAGTTGACTGGGGATCGAGTACTGCTACAGTTAGTTTTTTTTTTCTTGAATTCTTTTAAAAATGATGTGCACGAGCTTTTTCCACAGATACTGAATAAAATGTCATTTAGCTCAAAGGAGAGGATAAAGTATACACTCGTATATTAATAAAATCACAGTCCCAGCATCGCACATAAACAGAAGACATTAGAAAAAGGAGAATAGAAGAACTAGATACACGTTGTCATTAACCACAGCCTTCTTAATGCCTCTGTACGGTGCTGTCCTCTTGTGGGTTATGTGGGTAATATTGTTCCAAACATAACGCTGTGTAAATGCCTGAGCTGGCCTCCTGAAGTATGGCAATTTTGTAATACTGGTAGTTCAACTATTAGCCACGATCGCGCTCCGAATACCTTTAAACACTGCCAGCTGGATCGCCTCCCTCTTGGCTACTTTAAACTGCCTACTCATTCAACACCCATAGAACACTGCCATCGTAGTACATTACGATGGCAGTGCATAGGCGTACAAGATAAAGATTAATTCACTGATAGGTCGCAGCACCACCTACTGTGATTGGGGCGGAAGATTCTTAATTTTGCAGGCTGGCTTAATATAGAGATTAACGGACGTGAATGCATTACAATAAGTTAGTAGTTTTGTTATTCAATCATCATAAAGTATATAATATTGATCTTGACACTTACTGGCTTATTATCAATATAAAAGAAAACAAACAATACATTGTGGTTGGGGTGATTGTTTTAGGGATGAGGACAAAAAGTCATAAAGATACCCATACATTTAGGAGAAAGTAGGCTATATGTTCTTTGCTGAACATCTTGTTTATTTCTCTATTTTATTATTTAGTTTTTTATTTACTATTTTATTGTGTCAAAGAACTAAACTGCAAGGTCATTAGCCCAAACATTCTCTAACCAACAATTACAGAAACCTCATTTTAAGATTTAAATTAAATGCATGTAACATTTCCTATTTTAACCTTTTAGATTTTAGATTTCTTCATTTTAGGTTTTTTCGTTTTAGATTTTTGATTTTGCAAAAAAAAAGACTAAAACTTTAGGGTCATAGACCTAGCATTTTATTTTTTGATTTTTTATAAATTTTTATTTATTTTATAGTTAATTTATTATTTTACACTCTCCACTATCATTTCATATCATCTGTCATTCATTTAATCATTGCCCCAGAGGAGTGCGTCAGGCCTCAGCAGCCGGCACAGTTCATATCCTCGCCGCTAGATGGGGGCTTCATTCATTCCATTCCTGACCCGGTCGGACACTGGAAGCAGGCTGTGGATTTTCATTTTTTCATTTACACACAGGGCTAATGCAAAAAATGGTCACTACACGCTGGGTAGATTATTAGCTTGGGAATAACCTAACCCCCAAGGGAAGATGATGAAGAAAAAGAAGTGGGTTTCGGACTGGAGAAAAAGGATGGAGAAATAGGACGAGAGTCCAAAAGAAGTTATAACTAAGAGTTCTTGCTCAAATGCAACAAGTGGTGAAAACCCTTCAATAGATTTATTTTTATTAAATAGGAAGAGTCAAGGAAGGCAGGATCTTGCCTAACCGTTATGTTTCAGAAATGATAAATCAAAAGAACAAATCTTAATTTATTTAACAATGTAAAAGGAAGTAGTTTATGTAACAAATATATAATTTTGATTTTTATAAACAATTGGGGTCGCAGACCTCCGAAAACATTTAAAGCTTGCGCCAGGCAATTGACAATTCTTTTGGTTTCAATCCTTTTATATGCTTTAAAATCTTCGTAAGATTTTGAAATTGCAAGATGAATAAATGAAAAGTTTAAAGATAACTGACGTAATTAAAGTTAAACAATAAATCAAGTACAAGATGTGTACTTTAAGGATTTCTAGATAAGGATCTTAGAAATATAAACAACTTCGAAAGTAAAAACAAAAAACAGGAAGAATGAAATTGAAGTTTCTATAACTTCTTGTATTGATACAGAAATACTTGGGAAGATTGTACAAATAGGGCAGGTCCCTTATTGTGAAACCTGGAGAGAACAATTGAAAGGAAGTTTCTAGAACTCCTATGTTTAAGTAGGGATCACGAGAAAAATGGGGCAAGTTTCCCTTTCGTGAAACCTAGAGATAACTCACTTTTGAGTAGAAAGAATTGGATTCCCTCATTAGAAGGGAGAAACAATATAATTTGAGGCGTGTACTAGACACGAAGTTTTCGTTATACATGGAGCAAATAAGGGAGGGCACTTATGTAGAGTGACACCTCATTGAAAAAAGACCTAGAGTAACAATTTTATTATTTTGGTTTGTTATTAAAGGGTTTGGGAAAGATCAAATGGGATTGTGGAAAAGTGTTGATGGCCGTATTTATTGTACTCGGACGAGCGCGACGCGGATGAAAAGTTGAACAGGCACTGTTTTCACTATAGTCTGTTGATATAGTTGAAGAGTTCACTGTAGTAGCACAAAACGTAGATGGCAAAGAATGTTATTGCAATGGTGGAAAATAACTAGTTACACTAGATTTGCGAGAGTCTATTGCTTGAAAAACTTGTAGGTTATAGTTGAATGCACCAGAAAAATCCCAACGGAGGAAGAAAAATTAGATATTGATTAGCAGTTCATAAGGAAGATTCCTTAGTTTGAAAAAGTATTCCCATATGAATTGGAAAATACATGACAGTATAACTGGTAGATAGAGTGAAGGTTCTGGAAGGTTCCAGAGCAATGATGAGTTGGTTAAATCGGGTAGAGAATCCCTCGGCGGAATGCTAGATTATATAGACAGTGGGTATTTTGGAAATATCCCTCGATGTGAGATAGCATCTCAGAAAATCTTTCATATTGAAAGTTAGACTTGATAATTTAAGTTTGATCAAGAAGATCTCTAGAAAGCAGTTATTTTCACATAGCAACTTTCACTGTCTATAAAATCCAAATAAAAGCATTGAGCCTTTTAAAAGCGATGAGAATGGGGTTAAAACATGAAGTCGGTATCTTTGCTTCATGAAGAAGGCGATGTTGCTATTGACGGTTGGTTCTAAAATTCGAACATGGCGTCGAATTTAAAAGTTTGCCTCTAGTAGAGGAGGCGAGCTTTAGTTAAGCTCCAACTGACTGGTTAGACTTCCGACGTACAAGTGAGGGCTGCTAGACGCAGCGAAAGTACATTAGCCTAGACGGCATGTCCAACAAGAAGTTGAGTGCACTTGAGAGGGTGAGCAGATGCTCACGACACGGAGACAAGTCGAGAAGAAGTGAACGAGCGAGCTAGCAGCGCGCGCGGAGAAGCGAGCAGTAGGAGGAGGCGAGAAGAGGGGGAAGCGGGCAAGTAAGGGGAGGAAACAAAGAGGTTATACATAAAGATGAAAAAACTTTACAAAAACAAAATTCTTCTTGGAGCGGTGTCTTCACGGAGTAGTTGGTTGGTGAAGAACACGACGCCCTGCGGATTAATGTAGAAGTCTTCATGGCTTGAAGCAATGGAAGTTCGGAAGGCAGCGATGGGACGCTGTCAGGCTGGTTCAACGGCATATGCGTTTCTGTAAAAACAGAAAGAAAAAATGAACAAATGCACGGGGCAAACAGGAGGTAACAGTTCGATGTTGGTGTGTGCGGGAAAGAAATGTAAATAACTGGGCTGATATAAAGTAATGAAGAACAGCAAAAGCTAATTCTTTCTTTCCGTGTATTTCCGAAAATACACCACACGCCACCACTTGCACATATGGCATGCTAACCTAACCTAAGCTAACCTAACCTTACCTATCCTATCCTAACCTAACCTAACTTCGCCTAACCTAACCTAACCTAACCTAACTTGAAAGTGTGAGCTAATATAGAGCAAAAAGTGAGACCAAAAAAAGTGCCAACACAAAGTGAGAGCAAAAATTAAGAGCAAAAAGTGAGAGTAAATGTGAAATCACAAATAATAAACTTAGTTATAATATAACCTAATTTCACCTAACCTAACCTAACCTAACCTAACTTCACCTAACCTAAACTAACCTACAAAATCCTCGTTTAAGTATTTAAATTAATGCAGGTAAGTTTTTTATTTTATCATTTTTGATTTTAGATGTTACATTTTCAGATTTCACTTTTTAGATTTTAGATTTTTTGATTTTAGATTTTAAATTTTAGATTACCCGTAAAGAGTAAACTACAAGGTCACATACCTAACCTAAGTTTATCTTACCTCAATTCACCTAACCAAACATGTCCTCAACTAACTCTACCTAACCTAACTTTACCTAACCTAACCTTTAAAGCTAAGTCAAAGGCTATTACACACACCCAAAGTATATAAGAGCACACGCATAGAGAGTAAGGTAAAGCTAACACCTACACTGTGGCTACTGTGCAAAATGTTCGCTATGCACAACCAGCTTAGAATTACAAAGTCAGTTAATTTTTAAAAAGTAAAGGCTTTTTTTTTTTCATTTTCATATTTCACACATTGCAATTTGCCAATTTCCCATTTACAGTTTTTAAAATTTCAGTGTTAAGTTTTTGAATTTTGTCAGTACGGAAACATGGATTTTTCAATTTTGTTGTTTACATGTTTTTCATTTAGTCCATGTCGAAAGTTCATATTTGCGTAACACGATTTTTCATTACATATAACAAGGCTGTACACCTTATCCCAAAGCATATAGGGTTATACTTTACCTTTGGCTACCTAGTCGTAGCTACCTAAGGACAATATCTTAACATTACTAGAGGGTAACAGTTTGGATTAGGAGTGGGAGGAGGGTAGTAATTCAAATGTACAGTCAGTGTCCATACAATATTTTTTATTTATTTTAAATACATTTACAATATTTACACATAATACATTTTTTGTTCCTGTTATAAATTGCACAGCTGGTTTTATTTGTTTTCTATGTTTTATTGTTAAGTATGAATACCATTTTCAGCCTATTTTCAATTTTAAAAAATATGCTTATGAGATCACCTTTTGTCCGTGTGTCTGTGTGTGCGTGTGTGTGTGAGTGTGTGTCCCCCCCTAATAACGTCAATACGGCTGGAGCGATTTCAATGAAACTCGGTAGTCCATAACACTACTCCGGGCTACCCCGACCGTGCCCTTCAAATTTTGTTACCTTTCACCAATCCAACATGGCGGCTGTGCGAAATATTTCACCGGCATTCAATATCTCCGAAACTATTCCCGATATCACCCTGGGATTTTTACGTTGATAAAGGGAACTACTAGAAGTTTACTTATGCGACTATTGAACATCTGGTAACTACAAAACCAACATGGCAGCCACGCGAATTTGCGACTTTTAAATAGAAGTTTCTCACGATTTAACCAACCAAACGCAATAAAACGTGGTACGGTATATGTTTACACACATTGTAATGCACCGACATCAAACTTCGTTCAATTGTTTACATAACCACAAGATAGCGTATGTACGAAATATTTCACCGGCATTCTATATATCTGAAACTATTAGCGGTATCACCCTGAAATATTGTACGGAGATAAAGGGCACTACTGGAAGTTCATCTATAAGACTTTCAAAAACCGCTTAACTACAAAACGAACATGGCGGCCAAGCGAATTAAAAATTTTATTAGACCTTTCTCGCGATTTAATGTTCTAAACGCAATCAAATCTGGTACAGGAAATGTTTATACACATTATAATGCACTGGTATTCAATTTAGTTGAATTGTTTACATAACCTCAAAATGGCAGTTGTGCGAATTTTAAAATTAAGTTTTTATTTCTTGTGTCGTAATCATGCGATCGATGTGAAAGTTTGAATAATGAACCTACGCGATAATTTTCCTTTAATGGTACATGACTCTATGGCCTATACATTTAACAATCCTACATGGCGACCATCCAAAATATTTAGACGGCTCTGAATATCTACGAATCTATAATAGCAATCAACCAGAATTTCCTTATGTTCATAGGGGCTATGAACATAAGTTCACCTATAGGACTTTAAATAACCTGGTGATCACAAATCCCACATGGCAGCGACGCGAAGTATAAATATTCACATGGACGTTTCTCGCAATTTAACCATCCTAGTGCAGTGAAACTTGGTACAGTAAATCCTTATACGAATGTTAATGCACTTGCATCTAATTTATTTCAATTGTTTCCATAACCACAAGATGGCACCTGTGCGAAATTTTAAAATCTCATTGTTACTTCTTGTGTCCTAATCATGCGATTGAAATTTGAATGTACACATGTACACAATAATCTTTATGTATCTTTATACATCTTTATGTATCAGTACATAACTCTAGGATTTACATACATAAAATCCAACATGGCGACCATCCGAAATATTTAGTCGGTTCTCAATATCTACGAATCTATTACAGCAATCAAACTGAAATTTTGTATGTTGATAGTGGCAGTTAACATAAGTAGGATATATGAATATAGGCTGTATAGTTCTTCACGGAACTACTTGTTTTTCTTTTGTTGCTTGATTGGTGATGTTTTCCATTTTGTAGTGCTATTGTTCTACAATAATATATTTCTTGTTTCAGGATGTTCATATCCATAACGTAACTCTTTAAGCATGGTCATGTGGATACGTTTCGGTTAATGCCAAGTAGTTTGGAAAACTTAGTTTCCAACTTAACATCATACCATGAAACAGACAAGTACTTTGGGAAAGAAAATGCAACGCTCATGACTCGTAAAGGGGTATTTTATATTGATTACATTGATTCATGGGAAAAATTAAGTGAATCGTGTTTGCCTCAAAAAGAGGCATTCTTTAACAAATTAAGTCAAGAAGATGTTAGTAAAAAAGACTATGAACATGCCAAAAATGTCTGGAATCAGTTCAAAATTAAAACTCTAGGGGAATATAGTGTCCTCTACCTAACTTCAGATGTACTCCTTCTTGCTGAGAGCCTTGAAACGTTTCGAAACAAAACACTAGAAACACATCGAGTGGATGCTGCGCATTTCTTTACTTCATCTGGTTTAAGTTTCGAGGCAATGCTCCATTACACTGGAATTGAACTGGAATTGCTACAGGATTACGATCAGATTCTTTTAATAGAGTCAGGAATACGTGGATGCATATGCCAGGTGTCTCATCGGTATGCTGAAGCTAACAATACACACCCATATGATTCTGAGAAACCATCGCAGTTTATTACCTATGATGATGCCAACAACCAATACGGGTGGGCTATGTGCCACTCTCTTCTTTATGGTGGATTTCAGTGGGTTCCTCCAGATACTGTTGATCTAGAAAAACTACATTTTAGATGTTGATGTTGATTACCCATCTGACCTTCATGATCTACACAACGATTTACCTTTCCTACCAGAGTGTACACAACCTAAGGATTGGTCTCTGAAAAAACTCATTCCTCATCTTGGAAATCGAAGGAGATACGTTGTTCACTACATGGCACTTAAACAAGCTCTAGATCATGGACTTAAATTGGTAAAAATTCATCGTGTGTTAATGTTTAAACAAAGACCTTGGCTAAAGGCATACGTTGATTTTAATGACAACCTTCGAAAACAAGCTAAACATGATTTTGAGAAAAATCTGTACACATTATTCAACAATGCTATTTTTGGAAAAATGGAAAATATTCGTAAAAGAATAGACATACGTCTTGTGACTGACAGAAAAAGGCTGAAAAGCTAATAGCTAAGCCAACATTCATCGACAGAACAATTTATGGTCCTAACCTAGCTGCGTTCCACATGGCTAAACGTAACATTGTATTCAATTAGCTCATATATATTGGAATGTGTATACTGGATATTTCAAAAACTCTCATGTATTCCCACCACTATGATGTCCTGCTACCCTATTATGGAATGAACAATCTTAAACTAATGTATATGGATACCGACTCGTTTATTTATTTGGTTAACACCCAAGATATTTATCAAGACAAGTTGGATTTCCTAGAACACCTGGACACATCAGATTATCCTACTAATCATGTGTGTTACTCTTTATCAAACAAGAAAACGTTGGGGAAATTTAAAGACGAGGCTCGTGGACAGATTATTAAAGCTTTTGCTGTAGTTAGAGCTAAAATGTATGCCTTAGACATAAATGGTACAGAAATCAAAAAGATTAAAGAGGTGTTGTCAAAAATTTTATAAGCTTTCAAGATTATAAGGATTGTATTATGAAATATGATGTAAAAAGAATACCAATGAACATTATCGCTTCTAAAGAACATAATCAAAATTGATTTGTGTCCTGGTGATGATAAAAGAGTAATTGATGCTGATGGTATAAGTACATATGCCTATGGTCATTACTCAACCGTTGACCATGCTTAAAGAGTTACGTTATGGATATGAACATCCTGAAACAAGAAATATATTATTGCAAAACAATAGCACTCCAAAATTGAAAACATCACCAATGAAGCAAATGAAGAAAACATGGTATGCATACTTAACAATAAAACATAGAAAACAAATAAAACCAGCTGTACAAATTATAACAACAACAATAAATGTATTGTGTGTAAATATTGTAAATGTATTTAAAATAAATAAAAAAATATTGTATGAACACTGCTTGTACATTTTAATTACTACCCTCCTCCCACTCCTAATCCAAACTGTTACCCTCTAGTAATGTTAAGAAATTGTCCTTAGGTAGCTAAAACTAGGTAGCAAAAGGTTAAGTATAACCCTTTATGCTTTGGGATAAGGTGTTCAGCCTTGTTATAAGTAATGAAAAATCGTGTTACGCAAATATGAACTTTCGACATGGACTAAATGAAAAACATGTAAACAACAAAATTACAAATCCATGTTTCCATACTGACAAAATTCAAAAACATAAAACTGAAATTTTAAAAACTGTAAATGGAAAATTGGAAAATTGCAATGTGTGAAATATGAAAATGAAAAAAAAATGAATAAAAGCTTTTACTTTTTAAAAATTAACTGACTTTGTAATTCTAAGCTGGTTGTGCATAGCGAACATTTTGCACAGTTGTCACAGTGTAGGTGTTAGCTTTCCCTTACTCTCTATGCGTGTGCTCTTATATACTTTGGGCGTGTGTAATAGCCTTTGACTTAGCTTTAAAGGTTAGGTTAGGTAAAGTTAGGTTAGGTAGAGTTAGGTGAGGACATGTTTGGTTAGGTGAATTGAGGTTAGGTAAAGTTAGGTTAGATATTTGACCTTGTAGTTTACTCTTTTCGGATAATCTAAAATTTAATATCTAAAATCAAAAAACTAAAATCTAAAACGTAAAATCTGAAAATGTAAAATCAAAATCTAAAAATCTAAAATCAAAAGTGTAAAAATAAAAAATCTTACATGCATTAATTTAAATATTTAAACGAGGATTTTGTAGGTTAGGTTAGGTTAGGTGAAGTTAGGTTAGGTTATAACTAAGTTTATTATTTGTACTCTCCCATTTTCTCTCACTTTTTTGCTCTTAATTTTTGCTCTCACTTTTGCTGGATTTTTTTTTTTTTGCTACCACGTTTTGCTCTATATTTGCTAAAACTTTCAAGTTAGGTGAGGTTAGGTTAGGTGAAGTTAGGTTAGGTTAGGATAGGATAGGTAAGGTTAGGTTAGGTTAGGTTAGCATGACGTCATCCACAGTCTCGGAGTGTGGCGGCCATCTTGCCCAGGAGCCCTTGCGCCAGCTATGACTGCCCCCTCCATAAGAATATTAAAGGCTGGTTGCGCGCGGCGGCCATCTTGCCAATTAGCCCCTGCGCCAAAACCGCCTTATTTATCCTATTTACACATACATTTATCCACCTCAAATGCCGAATGACAGCACCAGGATTCAATCCTGCCACCTTAGGAAAAGCAGGCGAGAACGTTTCCGTTTCACCACACGGCCAGTCGATTCAGAAGTTTCTTCCATATAGCCTAATTAAATGCCTGTTATATGTTGAAAAGTGTGTCTCGTACCTCAAATCAAACGTGCCAACATTTTAATTGTACTTATCTTATTCCAAAAACTATATTTAATGCCAAGTTAAGGGAATATTTTGTGGGATTGCAAGCTCGTTCAGCAATGAAAATGAATGAAAATGCACTGACACCTAACCATCTGTCACTTAGTGGACCAAAAGAGTGCAGATCTATGGTCTTGGTATCCCCTCGCAGACCAATGGTTATAGTGTGATTTGTAGAGTATGATTGCAACATGATACATCACACGAATAGTGCAGATCTATGGTCTTGGTATCCCCTCGCAGACCAATGGTTTTAGTGTGATTTGTAGAGTATGAATGCAACATGATACATCACATGAATAGTGCAGATCTATGGTCTTGGTATCCCCTCGAAGACTAATGGATTTAGTGTGATTTGTAGAGTATGAATGCAACATGATACATCACATGATCAGTGTAGATCTATGGTCTTGGTATCCCCTCGCAGACCAATGGTTTTAGTGTGATTTGTAGAGTATGAATACAACATGATACATCACATGAACAGTGCAGATCTATGGTCTTGGTATCCCCTCGCAGACCAATGGTTTTAGTGTGATTTGTACAGTAAAATTGCAACATGATACATCACATAAACAGTGTAGATCTATGGTCTTGGTATCCCCTCGCAGACCAATGGATTTAGTGTGATTTGTAGAGTATGAATACAACATAATACATCACATGAACAGTGTAGATCTATGGTCTTGGTATCCCCTCGCAGACCAATGGTTAAAGTGTGATTTGTAGAGCATGATTGCAACATGATACATCACACGAATAGTGCAGATCTATAGTCTTGGTATCCCCTCGCAGACCAATGGTTATAGTGTGATTTGTAGAGTATGAATGCAACATGATACATCACATGAATAGTGCAGATCTATGGTCTTGGTATCCCCTCGAAGACTAATGGATTTAGTGTGATTTGTAGAGTATGAATGCAACATGATACATCACATGATCAGTGTAGATCTATGGTCTTGGTATCCCCTCGCAGACCAATGGTTATAGTGTGATTTGTAGAGTATGAATGCAACATGATACATAACATGATACATAACATGAACAGTGTAGATCTGTCGATGAATGTTGACTTAGCTATTAGCTTTTCAGCCTTTACTCTGTCAGTCACAAGACGTATGTCTATTCTTTTACGAATATTTTCCATTTTTCAAAAAAAAAAAAAAACGTTGTTGAATAATGTGTACAGATTTTTCTCAAAATCATGTTTAGCTTGTTTTCGAAGGTTGTCATTAAAATCAACGTATGCCTTTAGCCAAGGTCTTTGTTTAAACATTAACACACGATGAATTTTTACCAATTTAAGTCCATGATCTAGAGCTTGTTTAAGTGCCATGTAGTGAACAACGTATCTCCTTCGATTTCCAAGATGAGGAATGAGTTTTTTCAGAGACCAATCCTTAGGTTGTGTACACTCTTGTAGGAAAGGTAAATCGTTGTGTAGATCATGAAGGTCAGATGGGTAATCAACATCAACATCTAAAATGTAGTTTTTCTAGATCAACAGTATCTGGAGGAACCCACTTAAATCCACCATAAAGAAGAGAGTGGCACACAGCCCACCCGTATTGGTTGTTGGCATCATCATAGGTAATAAACTGCGATGGTTTCTCAGAATCATATGGGTGTGTATTGTTAGCTTCAGCATACCGATGAGACACCTGGCATATGCATCCGCGTATTCCTGACTCTATTAAAAGAATCTGATCGTAATCCTGTAGCAATTCCAGTTCAATTCCAGTGTAATGGAGCATTGCCTCGAAACTTAAACCAGATGAAGTAAAGAAATGCGCAGCATCCACTCGATGTGTTTCTAGTGTTTTGTTTCGAAACGTTTCAAGGCTCTCAGCAAGAAGAAGTACATCTGAAGTTAGGTAGAGGACACTATATTCCCCTAGAGTTTTAATTTTGAACTGATTCCAGACATTTTTGGCATGTTCATAGTCTTTTTTACTAACATCTTCTTGACTTAATTTGTTAAAGAATGCCTCTTTTGGAGGCAAACACGATTCACTTATTTTTTCCCATGAATCAATGTAATCAGTATAAAATACCCCTTTACGAGTCATGAGCGTTGCATTTTCTTTCCCAAAGTACTTGTCTGTTTCAGGGTATGATGTTAAGTTGGAAACTAAGTTTTCCAAACTACTTGGCATTAACCGAAACGTATCCACATGACCATGCTTAAAGAGTTACGTTATGGATATGAACATCCTGAAACAAGAAATATATTATTGTAGAACAATAGCACTACAAAATGGAAAACATCACCAATCAAGCAACAAAAGAAAAACAAGTAGTTCCGTGAAGAACTATACAGCCTATATTCATATATCCTACTTATGTTAACTGCCACTATCAACATACAAAATTTCAGTTTGATTGCTGTAATAGATTCGTAGATATTGAGAACCGACTAAATATTTCGGATGGTCGCCATGTTGGACATTATATATGTAAATCCTAGAGTTATGTACTGTTACATAAAGATTATTGTGTACGTGTAGCATTCAAATTTCAATCGCATGATTAGGACACAAGAAGTAACAAGGAGATTTTAAAATTTCGCACAGGTGCCATCTTGTGGTTATGGAAACAATTGAAATAAATTAGATGCAAGTGGATTAACATTCGTATAAGGATTTACTGTACCAAGTTTCACTGCACTAGGATGGTTAAATTGCGAGAAACGTCCATGTGAATATTTATAATTCGCGTCGCTGCCATGTGGGATTTGTGATCACCAGGTTATTTAAAGTCCTATAGGTGAACTTATGTTCATAGCCCCTATGAACATAAGGAAATTCTGGTTGATTGCTATTATAGATTCGTAGATATTCAGAGCCGTCTAAATATTTCGGATGGTCGCCATGTAGGATTGTTAAATGTATAGGCCATAGAGTCATGTACCATTGAAGGAAAATTATCGCGTAGGTTCATTATTCAAACTTTCACATCGATCGCATGATTACGACACAAGAAATAAAAACTTAATTTTAAAATTCGCACAACTGCCAGTTTGAGGTTATGTAAACAATTCAACTAAACTGAATACCAGTGCATTACAATGTGTATAAACATTTCCTGTACCAGATTTTATTGCGTTTAGAACATTAAATCGCGAGCAAGGTCTATTAAAATTTTTAATTCGCTTGGCCGCCATGTTCGTTTTGTAGTTAAGCGGTTTTTGAAAGTCTTATAGATGAACTTCCAGTAGTGCCCTTTATCTCCATACAATATTTCAGGGTGATACCGCTAATAGTTTCAGTTATAGAGAATGCCGTTGAAATATTTCGTACATACGCTATCTTGTGGTTATGTAAACAATTGAACGAAGTTTGATGTCGGTGCATTACAATGTGTATAAACATATACTGTACCAAGTTTTATTGCGTTTGGTTGGTTAAATCGTGAGAAACTTCTATTTAAAAGTCGCAAATTCGCGTGGCCGCCATGTTGGTTTTGTAGTTACCAGATGTTCAATAGTCACATAAGTAAACTTCTAGTAGTTCCCTTTATCAAAGTAAAAATCCCAGGGTGATATCGGGAATAGTTTCGGAGATATTGAATGCTGGTGAAATATTTCGCATAGCCGCCATGTTGGATTGGTGAAAGGTAACAAAATTTGAAGGGCACGGTCGGGGTAGCCCGGAGTAGTGCTATGAACTTACCGCGTTTCATTGAAATCGCTCCAGCCGTATTGACGTTATTAGGGGGGGGGGGGGCGCACACACAGACACACGGACAAAAGGTGATCTCATAAGCATATTTTTTAAAATTGAAAATAGGCTGAAAATGGTATTCATACTTAACAATAAAACATAGAAAACAAATAAAACCAGCTGTGCAATTTATAACAAGAACAGAAAATGTATTATGTGTAAATATTTAAATGTATTTAAAATAAATAAAAAATATTGTATGGACACTGCTTGTACATTTTAATTACTACCCTCCTCCCACTCCTAATCCAAAC
Source organism: Meconema thalassinum (assembly GCA_946902985.2). Taxonomy (NCBI): domain Eukaryota; kingdom Metazoa; phylum Arthropoda; class Insecta; order Orthoptera; family Tettigoniidae; genus Meconema; species Meconema thalassinum. The sequence continues at coordinate 797,814,837 of OX336388.2, read as the reverse complement.
TGTTACCCTCTAGTAATGTTAAGAAATTGTCCTTAGGTAGCTAAAACTAGGTAGCCAAAGGTAAAGTATAACCCTATATGCTTTGGAATAAGGTGTACAGCCTTGTTATATGTAATGCAAAATCGTGTTACGCAAATATGAACTTTCGACATGGACTAAATGAAAAACATGTAAACAACAAAATTGAAAAATCCATGTTTCCGTACTGACAAAATTCAAAAACTTAACACTGAAATTTTAAAAACTGTAAATGGGAAATTGGCCAATTGCAATGTGTGAAATATGAAAATGAAAAAAAAAAAAAGCCTTTACATTTTAAAAATTAACTGACTTTGTAATTCTAAGCTGGTTGTGCATAGTGAACATTTTGCACAGTAGACACAGTGTAGGTGTTAGCTTTACCTTACTCTCTATGCTTGTGCTCTTATATACTTAGGGTGTGTGTAATAGCCTTTGACTTAGCTTTAAAAGTTAGGTTAGGTAAAGTTAGGTTAGGTAGAGTTAGGTGAGGACATGTTTGGTTAGGTGAATTGAGGTAAGATAAACGTAGGTGAGGTATGTGACATTGTAGTTTACTCTTTACGGATAAACTAAAATTTAAAATCTAAAATCAAAGAATCTAAAATCTAAAAAGTGAAATCTGAAAATGTAACATCTAAAATCAAAAATGATAAAATAAAAAACTTACCTGCATTAATTTAAATACTTAAACGAGGATTTTGGTGGTTAAGTTAGGTTAGGTGAAGTTAGGTTAGGTTAGGTTAGGTTAGGTGAAGTTAGGTTATATTATAACTAAGTTTATTATTTGTGATTTCACATTTACTCTCACATTTTGCTCTTAATTTTTGCTCTCTCTTTGTGCTGGCACTTTTTTTGGTCTCACTTTTGCTCTATATTAGCTCACACTTTCAAGTTAGGTTAGGTTAGGTTAGGTTAGGCGAAGTTAGGTTAGGTTAGGATAGGATAGGTAAGGTTAGGTTAGCTTAGGTTAGGTTAGCATGCCATATGTGCAAGTGGTGGCGTGTGGTGTATTTTTGGAAATACACGGAAAGAAAGAATTAGCTTTTGCTGTTCTTCATTACTTTATATCAGCCCATTTATTTACATTTCTTTCCCGCACACACCAACATCGAACTGTTACCTCCTGTTTGCCCCGTGCATTTGTTCATTTTTTCTTTCAGTTTCTTACAGAAACGCATATGCCGTTGAACCAGTCTGACAGCGTCCCATCGCTGCCTCCCGAACTTCCATTGCTTCAAGCCATGAAGACTTCTACATTAATCCGCAGGGCGTCGTGTTCTTCACCAACCAACTACTCCGTGAAGACACCGCTCCAAGAAAAATTTTGTTTTTGTTAAGTTTTTTCATGTTTATGTATAACCTCTTTGTTTCCTCCCCTTACTCGCCCGCTTCCCCCTCTTCTCGCCTCCTCCTACTGCTCGCTTCTCCGCGCGCGCTGCTAGCTCGCTCGTTCACTTCTTCTCGACTTGTCTCCGTGTCGTGAGCAACCGCTCACCCTCTCAAGTGCACTCAACTTCTTGTTGGACATGCCGTCTAGGCTAATGTACTTTCGCTGCGTCTAGCAGCCCTCACTTGTACGTCGGAAGTCAAACCAGTCAGTTGGAGCTTAACTAAAGCTCGCCTCCTCTACTAGAGGCAAACTTTTAAATTCGACGCCATGTTCGAATTTTAGAACCAACCGTCAACAGCAACATCGCCTTCTTCATGAAGCAAAGATACCGACTTCATGTTTTAACCTCATTCTCATCGCTTTTAAAAGGCTCAATTCTTTTATTTGGATTTTATAGACAGTGAAAGTTGCTATGTGAAAATAACTGCTTTCTAGAGATCTTCTTGATCAAACTTAAATTATCAAGTCTAACTTTCAATTTGAAAGATTTTCTGAGAAGCTATCTCACATCGAGGGATATTTCCAAAATACCCACTGTCTATATAATCTAGCTTTCCGCCGAGGGATTCTCTACCCGATTTAACCAACTCATCATTGCTCTGGAACCTTCCAGAACCTTCACTCTATCTACCAGTTATAGTGTCATGTATTTTCCAATTCATATGGGAATACTTTTTCAAACTAAGGAATCTTCCTTATGAACTGCTAATCAATATCTAATTTTTCTTCCTCCGTTGGGATTTTTCTGGTGCATTCAACTATAACCTACAAGTTTTTCAAGCAATAGACTCTCGCAAATCTAGTGTAACTAGTTATTTTCCACCATTGCAATAACATTCTTTGCCATCAACGTTTTGTGCTACTACAGTGAACTCTTCAACTATATCAACAGACTATAGTGAAAACAGTGCCTGTTCAACTTTTCATCCGCGTCGCGCACGTCCGAATACAATAAATACGGCCATCAACACTTTTCCACAATCCCATTTGATCTTCCCCAAACCCTTTAATAACAAACCAAAATAATAAAATTGTTACTTTAGGTCTTTTTTCAATGAGGTGTCACTCTACATAAGTGCCCTCCCTTATTTGCTCCATGTATAACGAAAACTTCGTGTCTAGTACACGCCTTAAATTATATTGTTTCTCCCTTCTAATGAGGGAATCCAATTCTTTCTACTCAAAAGTGAGTTATCTCTAGGTTTCACGAAAGGGAAACTTGCCCCATTTTTCTCGTGATCCCTACTTAAACATAGGAGTTCTAGAAACTTCCTTTCAATTGTTCTCTTCAGGTTTCACAATAAGGGACCTGCCCTATTTGTATAATCTACCCAAGTATTTCTGTATCAATACTAGAAGTTATAGAAACTTCAATTTCATTCTTCCTGTTTTTTGTTTTTACTTTCGAAGTTGTTTATATTTCTAAGATCCTTATCTAGAAATCCTTAAATTACACATCTTGTACTTGATTTTTTGTTTAACTTTAATTACGTCAGTTATCTTTAAACTTTTCATTTATTCATCTTGCAATTTCAAGATCTTACGAAGATTTTAAAGCATATAAAAGGATTGAAACCAAAAGAATTGTCAATTGCCTGGCGCATGCTTTAAATGATTTCGGAGGTCTGCGACCCCAATTGTTTATAAAAATCAAAATTATATATTTGTTACATAAACTACTTCCTTTTACATTGTTAAATAAATTAAGATTCGTTCTTTTGATTTATCATTTCTCAAACATAACGGTTAGGCAAGATCCTGCCTTCCTTGACCCTTCCTATTTAATAAAAATAAATCTATTGAAGGGTTTTCACCACTTGTTGCATTTGAGCAAGAACTCTTAGTTATAACTTCTTTTGGACTCTCGTCCTATTTCTCCATCCTTTTTCTCCAGTCCCAAACCCACTTCTTTTTCTTCATCATCTTCCCTTGGGGGTTAGGTTATTCCCAAGCTAATAATCTACCCAGCGTGTAGTGACATTTTTTTTGCATTAGCCCTGTGTGTAAAATAATAAATTAACTATAAAATAAATAAAAAATTATAAGTAAAAAAAAATCAAAAAATCAAATGCTAGGTCTATGACCCTATAGTTTTAGTCTTTTTTTTTTTGCAAAATCTAAAATCTAAAACGAAAAATCTAAAATCTAAAATTTTAAATAAAAAATGTAAAAATAGGAAATGTGACATGCATTTAATTTAAATCTTAAAATGAGGTTTCTGTAATTGTGGGTTAGAGAATGTTTGGGCTAATGACCTCGCAGTTTAGTGCTTTGACACAATCAAAAATAATAAATAGAATAATCAACATTATAATAAAGAAATTAAAAAAATTAATTAAAAATTATATAATTAATAAATTAATGAAAGATAAATAATAAATAAATAATTACTACTCCATTTAGCAACGTTTCACAGTTGACCTCTCTCTATGACGTCATCCACAGTCTCAGAGTGTGGCGGCCATCTTGCCCAGGAGCCCTTGCGCCAGTTATGACTGCCCCCTCCATAAGAATATTAGAGGGCTGGTTGCGCGCGGCGGCCATCTTGCCAATTAGCCCCTGCGCCAAAACCGCCTTATTTATCCCATTTACACATACATTTATCCACCTCAAATGCCGAATGACAGCACCAGGATTCGATCCTGCCACCTTAGGAAAAGCAAGCGAGAACGTTTCCGTTTCACCACACGGCCAGTCGATTCACAAGTTTCTTCCATATAGCCTCATTAAATGCCTGTTATATGTTGAAAAGTGTGTCCCTTACCTCAAGACAAACGTGCCAACATTTTAATTGTACTTATGTTATTCCGAAAACTATATTTAATGCCAAGTTAAGGGCATATTTTGTGGGATTGCAAGCTCGTTCAGCAATGAAAATGAATGAAAATGCACTGACACCTAACCATCTGTCACTTAGTGGACCTAAAGAGTGCAGATCTATGGTCTTGGTATCCCCCCGCAGACCAATGGTTATAGTGTGATTTGTAGAGCATGATTGCAACATGATACATCACACGAATAGTGCAGATCTATGGTCTTGGTATCCCCTCGCAGACCAATGGTTTTAGTGTGATTTGTAGTGTTGGAATGCAACATGATGCATAACATGAACAGTGTAGATCTAAGGTCTTGGTATCCTCTCGCAAACCAATGGTTTTAGTGTGATTTCTAGAGTATGAATGCAACATGATACATCACATGAACAGTGTAGATCTATGGTCTTGGTATCCCCTCGCAGACCAATGGTTTTAGTGTGATTTGTAGAGTATGAATGCAACATGATACATCACATGAACAGTGCAGATCTATGGTCTTGGTATCCCCTCGCAGTCCAATGGTCTTAGTGTGATTTGTAGAGTATGAATGCAACATGATACATCACGTGAACAGTGTAGATCTATGGTCTTGGCATCCTCTGGCAAACCAATGGTTAAGTGTGATTTGTAGAGTATAAATGCAACATGATACATCACGTGGACAGTGTAGATCTATGGTCTTGGTATCCTCTGGCAGACCAATGGTATTAGTGTGATTTGTAGAGTATGAATTCAACATGATACATCACATACAGTGTAGATCTATGGTCTTGGTATCCCCTCGCAGACCAATGGTTTTAGTGTGATTTGTAGCGTATGAATGCAACATGATACATTACATGAAGAGGGTAGATCTATGGTCTTGGTATCACCTCCCAGACCAATGGTTTTAGTGTGATTTGTAGAGTATGAATGCAACATGATACATCACATGAACAGTGTAGATCTATGATCTTGGTATCCTCTCGCAAACCGATGGTTATAGTGTGATTTGTAGTATATGAATGCAACATGATACATTACCTGAACAGGGTAGATCTATGGTCTTGGTATCCCCTCGCAGACCAATGGTTTTAGTGTGATTTGTAGAGTATGAATGCAACATGATACATCACATGAACAGTGTAGATCTATAAACTTGGTATCACCTCGCAGACCAATGGTCTTAGTGTGATCTATAGAGTATGAATGCAACATGATACATAACATGAATAGTGCAGATCTATGGTCTTGGTATCCCCTCGCAGACCAATGGTTTTAGTGAGATTTTTAGAGTATGAATGCAACATGATACATCACATGAACATTGTAGATCTATGGTCTTGGTATCCCCTCGCAGACCAATGGTTTTAGTGTGATTTGTAGAGTATGAATGCAACATAATACATCACACGAACAGTGTAGATCTATGGTCTTGGTATCCTCTCGCAAACTAATGTTTATAGTGTGAATTGTTGTGTATGAATGCAACATGATGCATCATATGAACAATGTAGATCTATAGTCTTGGTATCCCCTCACAGACCAATGGTTTTAGTGTGATTTGTAGAGTATGAATGCAACATGATACATCACATGAACAGTGTAGATCTATAAACTTGGTATCACCTCGCAGACCAATGGTCTTAGTGTGATCTATAGAGTATGAATGCAACATGATACATAACATGAATAGTGCAGATCTATGGTCTTGGTATCCCCTCGCAGACCAATGGTTTTAGTGAGATTTTTAGAGTATGAATGCAACATGATACATCACATGAACATTGTAGATCTATGGTCTTGGTATCCCCTCGCAGACCAATGGTTTTAGTGTGATTTGTAGAGTATGAATGCAACATAATACATCACACGAACAGTGTAGATCTATGGTCTTGGTATCCTCTCGCAAACTAATGTTTATAGTGTGAATTGTTGTGTATGAATGCAACATGATGCATCATATGAACAATGTAGATCTATAGTCTTGGTATCCCCTCACAGACCAATGGTTTTAGTGTGATTTGTAGAGTATGAATGCAACATGATACATCACATGAACAGTGTAGATCTATAAACTTGGTATCACCTCGCAGACCAATGGTCTTAGTGTGATCTATAGAGTATGAATGCAACATGATACATAACATGAATAGTGCAGATCTATGGTCTTGGTATCCCCTCGCAGACCAATGGTTTTAGTGAGATTTTTAGAGTATGAATGCAACATGATACATCACATGAACATTGTAGATCTATGGTCTTGGTATCCCCTCGCAGACCAATGGTTTTAGTGTGATTTGTAGAGTATGAATGCAACATAATACATCACACGAACAGTGTAGATCTATGGTCTTGGTATCCTCTCGCAAACTAATGTTTATAGTGTGAATTGTTGTGTATGAATGCAACATGATACATCATATGAACAATGTAGATCTATAGTCTTGGTATCACTTCGCAGACCAATGGTCTTAGTTTGATTTGTAGAGTATGAATGCAACATGATACATCACATGAATAGTGCAGATCTATGGTCGTGGTATCCCCTCGCAGACCAATGGTTTAGTGTGATTTGTAGAGTATGAATGCAACATGATACATCACATGAACACTGCAGATCTATGGTCTTGGTATCCCCTCGCAGACCAAAGGTTTTAGTGTGATTTGTAGAGTATGAATACAACATGATACATCACATGAACACTGCAGATCTATGGTCTTGGTATTCCCTCGAAGACTAATGGTTTTAGTATGATTTGCAGAGTATGAATGCCACACGATACATCACATGAACAGTGCAGATCTATAGTCTTGGTATCCTCTCGCAGACCAATGGTTTTAGTGTGAATTGAACAGTATGAATCCAACATGATACATCACATGAACAGTGTAGATCTATAGTCTTGGTATCCTCTCGCAGACCAATGGTTTTAGTGTGATTTGTACAGTATTAATGCCACACGATACATCACATGAACAGTGCGGATCTATGGACTTGGTATCCCCTCGCAGACCAATGGTTTTAGTGTGATTTGTAGAGTATGACTGCAACATGATACATCAGATGAACAGTGCTGATCTATGGTCTTGGTATCCCCTCGAAGACTAATGGTTTTAGTGTGATTTGTAGAGTATGAAAGCCACACGATACATCACATGAACAGTGTAGATCAATAGTCTTGGTATCATCTCGCAGACCAATGGTTTTAGTGTGATTTGTAGAGTATGAATGCCACATGATACATCACATGAACAGTGTAGATCTATAGTCTTGTTATCCTCTCGCAGACCAATGGTTTTAGTGTGATTTGTACAGTATGAATGCAACATGATACATCACATGAACAGTGTAGATCTATAGTCTTGGTATCCCCTCGCAGACCAATGGTTCTAGTGTGATTTGTAGAGTATGAATACAACATGATACATCACATGAACAGTGTAGATCAATGGTCTTGGTATTCCCTCGAAGACTAATGGTTTTAGTGTGATTTGCAGAGTATGAATGCCACACGATACATCACATGAATAGTGCAGATCGATGGTCTTCGTATCACCTCCCAGACCAATGGTTTTAGTGTGATTTGTAGAGTATGAATGCAACATGATACATCACATGAACAGTGTAGATCTATGATCTTGGTATCCTCTCGCAAACCGATGGTTATATTGTGATTTGTAGTATATGAATGCAACATGACACATTACCTGAACAGGGTAGATCTATGGTCTTGGTATCCCCTCGTAGACCAATGGTTTTAGTGTGATTTGTAGAGTATGAATGCAACATGATACATCACATGAACAGTGTAGATCTATAGACTTGGTATCACCTCGCAGACCAATGGTCTTAGTGTGATTTATAGATTATGAATGCAACATGATACATCACATGAATAGTGCAGATCTATGGTCTTGGTATCCCCTCGCAGACCAATGGTTTTAGTGACATTTTTAGAGTATGAATTCAACATGATACATCACATGAACATTGTAGATCTATGGTCTAGGTATCCCCTCGCAGACCAATGGTTTTAGTGTGATTTGTAGAGTATGAATGCAACATGATACATCACACGAACAGTGTAGATCTATGGTCTTGGTATCCTCTCGCAAACTAATGTTTATAGTGTGATTTGTTGTGTATGAATGCAACATGATACATCATATGTGTGCCGTTATTACGTCACTTTTTACCCTTTCTGCTCTGTTTAGTCGATGGTCTCTGGGACTCTGCCTGCAGTGGAGATATCAGTTCTCTGTTTTGCCGCTAGAGATCTGCACCACGGTAAGAAGTTCATAGTAGCCTTGGGTCTGCTATATGTATCTTTGGCGCATGACCAGTCTTCCTGATATTTTGAAGTCAATTGCGTTTTGTTTTTCTTCGATGTTCTGTTGGGTTTTCTTAACTATGTACGACAGTCAGCTGGTGTGTGCACAGGAAAGGATCGACGGAGCCATTGCTAAGTTGTGACTTCTTATGAAGTTATTCTAGTAAATAAAAGATTTTAATGTCCTTTCCTTCGATGATAATAAAACTATATGATTGATAGTTGGGGTTTCTTAACGATGTACGACAGTCAGCTGGTGTGTGAACAGAAAAGGATCGACGGAGCCATTGGTAAGTTCTGACTTCTTATGAAGTTATTCTAGTAAATAAAAGATTTTAATGTCCATTCCTTCGATGATAATGAAACCTATATGATTGATAGTTGGGTTTCTGAAACGATGCACGACAGTCAGCTGGTATGTGAACAGAGAAGGATCTGTTGAGTAACTGTCGTAAAATATATGCTGGACTACATAAGTTTTCTCCGTGCGAAGGCAAGTACTGGGAACGTGAACTTTTTCCACATCTTCTAAGTTTTCTAAATCTAATCTTGTTGTTAATGTTTTGTAAATGTAATGTATTAAAAAATCTCAATAGAAGTTGTTCTTTTAAGGAACGCAAGTGTATCATTTCTATGTCTAAGCTTAGTACTGTGGTCTCGGAAAACTATCCTGGGTATGTTTTTTTCTTTTGGGCCTGGTAATTCCAATTAAGGGGGTAACTCCTGCGTGTCAAAATGAACAATGTAGATCTATAGTCTTGGTATCACCTCGCAAACCAATGGTCTTAGTTTGATTTGTAAAGTATGAATGCAACATGATACATCACATGAATAGTGCAGATCTATGGTCTTGGTATCCCCTCGCAGACCAATGGTTTAGTGTGATTTGTAGAGTATGAATGCAACATGATACATCACATGAACACTGCAGATCTATGGTCTTGGTATCCCCTCGCAGACCAAAGGTTTTAGTGTGATTTGTAGAGTATGAATACAACATGATACATCACATGAACACTGCAGATCTATGGTCTTGGTATCCCCTCGAAGACTAATGGTTTTAGTATGATTTGTAGAGTATGAATGCCACACGATACATCACATGAACAGTGCAGATCTGTAGTCTTGGTATCCTCTCGCAGACCAATGGTTTTAGTGTGAATTGTACAGTATGAATGCAACATGATACATCACATGAACAGTGTAGATCAATAGTCTTGGTATCCTCTCGCAGACCAATGGTTTTAGTGTGATTTGTACAGTATGAATGCCACACGATACATCTCATGAACAGTGCAGAACTATGGACTTGGTATCCCCTCGCAGACCAATGGTTTTAGTGTGATTTGTAGAGTATGACTGCAACATGATACATCACATGAACAGTGCAGATCTATGGTCTCGGTATCCCCTCGGAGACTAATGGTGTTAGTGTGATTTGTAGAGTATGAATGCCACACGATACATCACATGAACAGTGTAGATCAATAGTCTTGGTATCCTCTCGCAGACCAATGGTTTTAGTGTGATTTGTAGAGTATGAATGCCACATGATACATCACATGAACAGTGTAGATCTATAGACTTGTTATCCTCTCGCAGACCAATGGTTTTAGTGTGATTTGTACAGTATGAATGCAACATGATACATCACATGAACAGTGTAGATCTATAGTCTTGGTATCCCCTCGCAGACCCATGGTTCTAGTGTGATTTGTAGAGTATGAATACAACATGATACATCACATGAACAGTGTAGATCAATGGTCTTGGTATTCCCTCGAAGACTAATGGTTTTAGTGTGATTTGCAGAGTATGAAGGCCACACGATACATCACATGAATAGTGCAGATCTATGGTCTTGGTATCCCCTCGCAGACCAAAGGTTTTAGTGTGATTTGTAGAGTATGAATGCAACTTGATACATCACATGAACAGTGTAGATCTATGGTCTTGGTATTCCCTCGAAGACTAATGGTTGTAGTGTGATTTGTAGAGTATGAATACAACATGATACATCACATGAACAGTGTAGATGTATGGTCTTGGTATTCCCTCGAAGACTAATGGTTTTTAGTGTGATTTGCAGAGTACGAATGCCACACGATACATCACATGAATAGTGCAGATCTATGGTCTTGGTATCCCCTCGCAGACCAATGGTTTTAGTGTGATTTGTAGAGTATGAATGCAACGTGATACACCAAATAAACAGTGTAGATCTATGGTCTTGGTATCCCGTCGCAGACTAATGGTTTTAGTGTGATTTGTAGTGTTGGAATGCAACATGATACATCACATGAACAGTGTAGATCTATGGTCTTGGTATTCCCTCGAAGACTAATGGTTTTTAGTGTGATTGGCAGAGTATGAATGCCACACGATACATCACATGAATAGTGCAGATCTATGGTCTTGGTATCCCCTCGCAGACCAAAGGTTTTAGTGTGATTTGTAGAGTATGAATGCAACTTGATACATCACATGAACAGTGTAGATCTATGGTCTTGGTATTCCCTCGAAGACTAATGGTTGTAGTGTGATTTGTAGAGTATGAATACAACATGATACATCACATGAACAGTGTAGATCTATGGTCTTGGTATTCCCTCGCAGACCAATGGTTTTAGTGTGATTTGTATATGAATGCAACAATGATACATCACATGAACAGTGTAGATCTATGGTCTTGGTATCCCCTCGAAGACTAATGGTTTTAGTGTGATTTGTAGTGTTGGAATGCAACATGATACATCACATGAATAGTGCAGATCTATGGTCTTGGTATCCCCTCGCAGACCAATGGTTTTAGTGTGATTTGTAGAGTATGATTGCAACGTGATACACCACATAAACAGTGTAGATCTATGGTCTTGGTATCCCCTCGCAGACTAATGGTTTTAGTGTGATTTGTAGTGTTGGAATGCAACATGATACATCACATGAACAGTGTAGATCTATGGTCTTGGTATTCCCTCGAAGACTAATGGTTTTTAGTGTGATTTGCAGAGTATGAATGCCACACGATACATCACATGAATAGTGCAGATCTATGGTCTTGGTATCCCCTCGCAGACCAAAGGTTTTAGTGTGATTTGTAGAGTATGAATGCAACTTGATACATCACATGAACCGTGTAGATCTATGGTCTTGGCATTCCCTCGAAGACTAATGGTTGTAGTGTGATTTGTAGAGTATGAATACAACATGATACATCACATGAACAGTGTAGATCTATGGCCTTGGTATTCCCTCGCAGACCAATGGTTTTAGTGTGATTTGTATATGAATGCAACAATGATACATCACATGAACAGTGTAGATCTATGGTCTTGGTATCCCCTCGAAGACTAATGGTTTTAGTGTGATTTGTAGTGTTGGAATGCAACATGATACATCACATGAACAGTGTAGATCTATGGTCTTGGTATCCCCTCGGAGACCAATGGTTTTAGTGTGATTTGTAGAGAATGAATGCAACATGATACACCACATAAACAGTGTAGATCTATGGTCTTGTTATCCCCTCGTAGACTAACGGTTTTAGAGTGATTTGTAGAGTATGAATGCAACATGATACATCACATGAACAGTGTAAATCTATGGTCTTGGTTTCCCCTCGAAGACTAACAGTTTTTGTGTGATTTGTAGAGTATGAATGCCTTACGATACATCACATGAACAGTGTAGATCTATGGTCTTGGTATCCCCTCGCAGACCAATGGTTTTAGTGTGATTTGTAGAGTATGAATGCAACATGATACATCACATGAACAGTGTAAATCTATGGTCTTGGTATCCCCTCGCAGACCAATGGTTTTAGTGTGATTTGTAGAGTATGAATGCAACATGATACACCACATAAACAGTGTAGATCTATAGTCTTGGTATCACCTCGCAGACCAATGGTTTTAGTGTGATTTGTAGAGTATGATTGCAACATGATACATCACATGAACAGTGTAGATCTATGGTCTTGGTTTCATTCATTCATTCATTCATACGTTTATTTGCAATTGGGGGTGGGTCCCCCGGTGGCAAATTAGATATACATAACAAATATATAATTGTACATAATAATTCACTAACATTTAATCTGGAGTATTTACACAAATAGTCAGTCTTTTCTTAAACACTCCTATATGTTTGGGAAAAGGCTCTAAGACTGCGGCAGGTCGAGAGTTCCAATTACCAATGGCACTGTTTTCGAAAGAATATTTACCATAATTTGTTCGCTGTGGTCGGCCCTTAACTTTGAAATGATGATCGCTCCTACCCATGCAAGTAGGCTTTTCCATACGTTTGCTAAGCTCACCCCATGCTGGTTGATTTGTATACGTGTTGTACATAGCGCAGAGTCTAGATTTCATCCTCCTAGCCTCAAGTGATTCCCACCCAAGTTTCTTTAACATACGGCTCACACTGCTCCTGGGATTAAAGTCACTGAGCACAAATCTAGCGGCCTTTCTTTGTACCATTTCCAACTCATTTATGAGCCCTACTTAATATGGATCACAAACCGCCGAGGCGTATTCAAGAATAGGTCTTACAAGTGACAAATATCCTAATTCTTTAGCAGAGGTACTACTTCCTTTTAATACCCTCATTACAAAATGCAGGGATTTGTAAGCTTTAGAAACTACACATCCTATATGACTACTCCATTTCATATCATTTCTTACGTGAACGCCCAAATATTTGCAAGAATCTTCTTCTACAAGTATTTCCGAGCCAATGTTATATTGAAAATCTTGCCTTCGCACTTTCCCTATTTTTATTAGACTACATTTTCTTGTGTTTATTTTCATTTTATTTTCAATCGCCCGCTTATAGACCAGGTTCAGGTCATCTTGAAGTACTGCATTGTCTTGTGAGTCATGTATCTTTCGATATATTATACAATCATCCGCAAACAATCGACAATCACTGCGAATCCTATTTGGTAAGTCATTTATAAACGCCAAAAATAACAAAGTTCCGAATACGCTGCCCTGAGGGATACCCGACGTTACGGTAATTTCATCCGAGAATCGGCCTTCAACTTTCACTTTCTGGGAACGACCCGTCAAAAATTCTTGGATCCATAAAATTACTCTTCGATCAATCTTCGTCGAAGCTAATTTATGGTGTAGCATGTCATGCGGCACGACATCAAATGCCTTTCCAAAATCTATAACTACGGCGTCGACTGAAACTCCATCGTCTAACGATTCGCTAATATCTTGAAAAAGTGATAGCATCTCACTCTCGCATGAGTAATCTTTCCGAAATCCATGTTGCCTATGATTAAACCATGATAATGTCTCCCACTGTTCCCTCAAGTAGTCGCAAATGAGATGCCCCATCTGTTTACAAACGATGGACGTAAGACTAACCGGCCTGTAGTTGCCCAATTCAAGTCTGCTCCCTCCCTTAAATATTGGGACTACCGTAGCTCTTTTCCAGTCATCCGGGATTTGCGCTTTGTTTATGGACACATTAAACATCACCTCTAAGTATCGTACCACGGCCCTACCTCCTAGTTTAAGTACTTCACTAACAATATTATCAGGACCCTTCGATATATTGTAACGTAATTTTTGTATTAGCTTTAAAATTGCTGACTGGTTTATTTGGAAAAGTGGAGCCCCTGATTAACCGTTAAGGTCCAACACACAGGTATTGGATTTATTGAACACACTACCATAAAAGACATTTAATTCATTAGCAATGGCCTGCTTCTCAGTAGTTAATTTACCGTCACCGGACATTATCATCGACAAATTATTTGAATTTCCCTTTCTACTCGTAACAACCAAGTAAACCTTGCATATAATTATCATGAGCACCCTCTTTTTTAAGACGAGCTCTCTTGATAAGGACTTAAATTTCAACATATACTTGTCACTATCATGTCTTTTATTGTATAATTTCCTAATTTTCTGTTTAAGACTCCTGATTTCCCGTGTGTAATACTCAGGATCTGGGTTTTGTTTCAGTAATTTAAACGGAACAAATTTATCAATAGCGCTATTTTAAATTTTCAAAAAGTTAGTCCACAGGATATTAATATGATTTCCTTCCGATGCCCATCCTAAAAATAGCTCATTCAAATACCGTACCCCTGAAATTTGCCCTGATCTGCCCTGCGATACTGGAATATGATCTTATTTGCTACATTAGAGTCTAATTTTGTAATGTCACCGAATCTAATATTTAATTCAACCCCAGAATGGTCACTAATTCCTGGTACTTTCGGACAGTTAATATACGGCTCTACAGGCCTTACGAGATAAACATATAAGGTATTATTGCCTCTTGTTGGGAAGTCAACTACTTGGGAAAATCCCCCCCTTCCCATCCCTTAAGATTTTTTTTTGCTGCGCTCTGAGCTTGACCACAGCTGGTTGACTCACCAGACCAGTCTACTTTGGGGAGGTTTAAATCTCCGGCAATTATTATGCTCTTTTCTATAGCATTACCCGTACAGATTTTATCATACAGTGTGTCCAGAAGCTAAAAGTTATCTTTCGGTGCTCTATACGCCCCTATCACCTGAAGAGGGAATTTATTCCCTTTATCCCAAATTTGTACACATAATATTTCATGATCCGCATCAGCCCACTTTAAGAAACTAGCTGTATTTTTGCGCACACAAATAAATAGCCGACCACCTGGCTTCCCCCGATCCCTTCTGTACATTTCGTAGGTCCCTTGAATTATTTCATTATTATTGATATTCTCATATAACCAAGATTCAGTAGCAATGACAATGTCCGGAGAATACGTCTCTACAAGATTCCAAAATTCAATAAATTTATTTCCTAAACTCTGACAATTAACCTGCAGTAATCTATGAGTCTTACCTCCGCAGCAAATATCCCGAAGTAGCTCCTTCTGTTCCCGTCGGCTGGCAACCTCTGGACCTGCTCCTCCTCACAATGGCCGGCACCAACCCATGACCCTGTCATGTAGGCTCCCTAGGTTGAAAGCGCCCCGTCGATTTAAATGCAGCCCGTCTCGGGCGAAGTCACGACCACCAATCCAGCAGTCAGCTTCTACGTACACTAATCCCAGTTGTGCACAAACCCAGTCCATGCGGTCATTTACTGTCTTAACTCGCCTTAACGGAACATCTCCCCGCCGAACAATCCCACTCATTATAATTTTTGCATTTCTAAACTTGCTTTTAGCTTTTCTGCCTAGTTCGTATAGCTCCCCCATGACGTAATCAGCTGTAGCCCTCTTCTTCAAATCGTTCGTCCCAACATGGAGCAACAACACTTTAACTTTGTCACAAGTCTCTACATTTGCTTCTTCCACTTGTTGGGCAAGCTGGTCAATTTTAATCCCCGGATAACACTGCATTTTCGCACCTGATTTCCTCGAGATATTCGCACTCCATCGTATCATAGAATCACCCATTATGATAACGTCATCCTCAGTTTGCTCCTGCACGCCCTCTTCCACACTGATCTCAGTAGAAAGCCGTTCAGTCACATCCTTCACCGTTTCCTCTGGTTCACGAAGCTTTGTTCTAAGTTCCTGTATTATTTGATCCCTTGATTTGATTTGCACCCTCAAACAGTCCGGCGTATCACGTATTTTACAAAACCAATTCCCGACATCACAATCCTCCTTCTTGACCTTAATACAGCCGAAGTGAAACCTTTTCTCACATAGTCCACACTGAACACCGTTCTTCAATGTTTTACTGCACGTCGAACACTTTAATGCTGCCACTGGATCATTTGCCAAATTCACATTTGGATTAACAGGGCCTGGATTCACTTCCACTCCACCAATAACTAGCAACGCAGCTATCACTAGGGCTATAAACCACAAGTTACTAGGTCCCGTACGCACACACAAACACCGGAAAACCCGACTACCCTTCGCATACCACAGTCCGATCCTCGCGCGATAACACTCCAGAGAGCAACCCATTTCAGCACACCTGAGAGCTCGGGAAAAGCACGACCATTCACTTTGACTGCCAACTACCAACTGATCAGTGTGATTTGTAGTGTATGAATGCAACATGATACATCACATGAACAGTATAGATCTATGATCTTGGTATCACCTCGCAGACCAATGGTTTTAGTGTGATTTTTATATTGTAAGGTTTGAAGCCATTTTTCAGTGTTGCCAAAGTAAACAATAGTTAGGTGCTTTTCAGTCGGTCAACACGAATGTACCCAAATAGAGCTGGGTTATGCCC
Organism: Meconema thalassinum; assembly: GCA_946902985.2. NCBI lineage: Eukaryota > Metazoa > Arthropoda > Insecta > Orthoptera > Tettigoniidae > Meconema > Meconema thalassinum. Next base: position 797,798,094 of record OX336388.2, on the reverse strand, counting down.
TAATCCTGAAATAAATTACATAAGATTAATAAATACACTAGGATGACCAGTTTCGATCGTCAAGCGATCATCATCAGATCCATTACACTTAGGTTATAACATATATGTTTGTGACTACAGGTGAAAGATATATACAATATGTACAATTATTTAGTTGCAGTGTTGGTAATGCAACAGTCAGTGTATGCTAAATGTGGTATATCTAATGTTAGGTGAACTGCTAAAGTGGTGATAAAAATCCGGAATTTGTCTGTTAGGGGTGAATTATATGGTTATACAGAATCAACTATGGTTATACTGTAATAATACAAGCTTATACTTATCCGGATGTCTCCTTAACTGGAACTTGAAGCAGTTGCGTGTGCACTTCGCCATCAGTTATGGTCGACTACCCCGGGTGTTAACTGGGCGGAACTGGTTTTTCCCTTTTCTCCTCCTTTAGTTGCTTATGTTCATTCAGAGGTCAGTGCCATGTTCATTTGTGTGACGTTGCCAAATCTAGATAAGTATGTATGCTATTGAATACAGGAAGATCTGCAACTCTTAAAGACCGTGGAACTATCTTCGCCACGCGTGGACTAAAAAGCCATTTAAACTAAGCGATACACGGTCTATTGAAGACGTCCCGGCACCTTTAATACTACCGCGCATATCGGCCTAGGTTTATTACAGAAAAATACATAGTACGTCTGATCCAAATAACATTTACCTATAACCACCTCTATTTCCCCCCCCCCCCCCCCCTTTATCTAGCTTGGCTGTATCGCTAAGTTGTGTCTTGTTTTCGGCAGGGTGTGTATTCAAAGTCAGGGGTATATTCTATTACATGCCAAGACACTGGTTGTCAAGCTAATTACATTGGACAGAGTGGAAGACGAGTAGATACACGTTATAATGAACATAGGAATGCGATAAGATACGGAACACATTCAGCCGTGATCACTTTCGTGATACTTTCAATGTTTAGCTTGGCCCATTTGTCGGTCAAATTTTATTTCTTGTTACCGAGATCCCCGAATGGTAATTATTTCTTTGTAAATGTATTAATTGCTTAAACCATATGCATAATCTTGTTATCAATCACCTATCCATAGATATTATAGTTCTCACCTTGAAGTGTTCCAATCGCTCGCTACCTCAAGCTTCCTCTCTCCCGACATACAGTGCATCTACTGGTTGATCTGCTGTCTGCTGAGCAGTGTCGACTGACGTCACCCTGACTTTCGTTCGACCAAACGCAGGTCTTTGTCTGGTCGGGCAATCTCCAGCTTCGAGATTGTTCCATGATCACTATTTAAGACGCCACTTGCTGGCGTTCTTCATCACTTCTGATCAATCATCACTTCTGATCACTTCAACCTGCTGGTCACCGCTACTGCATCTCATGACACCATCGCTAGTCTCTACGCTACCTAGCAGTTACACACGAGATCTGCACCCTGACGTATTGCTCAAGATGGCAAGAATAATTGCCAGCTGTCGTACTCTTCAAGCCGTACCTTAGATGGGGTACTTTGATTCGTCTTTCGAAGTAGCTGCAGTCCTTTCGGCCGCCAACCAATTTTCAAAATGCTACTGGATCACCACTTGGACGCTATAAATGTCATTCCTTCGCAAGAGAAGAAGAGAGAGTTGACCTTTTTATCAATTGTGTACTTATCTCTAGGCCATGTACGCCTCCTTCAGAAGAAACTGTGAGGACTTCTCAATCAACGTTCATGCTAGCTGGAACTTTTAAGGAGCTGGCTCTTCAACCCCTTTGAGAAGATAAGTTCAATTTTATGAAGAATTTAAATCATACTAGTTATTTTACACTCTTAATCAGTTTTATGGTTCTTTCTTTTTTAAGGTGCATTTTTTTAAATGTTAAGCTCAACTTCTCTCGAATTAAGCAAGCTTGTTTCATTGGCATTTTCTTAGTCTGGGTTTCTGTCATCAGGCCCTCACACTTTGTTCCATTTATAATTATTCATTTCTGTGGTAAGCACTTAAGTGCAATTTGTTTATTGGTTATAAATTTATTATTAGAAATAAACATTGTTAATGTATGGTTATCTACATTGGTTTTCTAGTGATGTATTTCATGCCCACTACCCCGCACCGCTTCAGTCTAATTTTCTTGACCAATTGTAGTTATTTTGTCCTGGCTCTCGCCTGATGCGTTCTCCCGTATGGGGAAGTTTTAGGGCAGAACTTCTCTCCAAGCCGTATGCGAACGTATGTGTGACACGGGGCACAGCTTTACTAAAATCGAGACTGACCGAAAAATAATTCATCACTAATCGAAAGGCAGAGCTCTCGACATAAAGGAAGCGATCGAGATTCACCTAGCCAAACAAAACAAACCGAACAATCTAAATGAACACTCTTTTATGGAGAGTTCACCCTTTTCGCTCTAATAAAAAACACACCCTGCCGAAAACAAGACACAACTTAGCGATACAGCCAAGCTAGATAAAAAGGGGGAAAATAGAGGTGGTTATAGGTAAATGTTATTTGAATCAGGTGTACTATGTACTTTTTCTGTAATAAACCTAGGCCGATATGCGAGGCAGTATTAAAGGTGGCGGGACGTCTTCAATAGACCGTGTACCGCTTAGTTTAAATGGCTTTTTAGTCCACGCGTGGTGAAGATAGTTCCACGATCTTTAATAGTTGCAGATCTTCCTGTATTAAATAGCATACATAGTTATCTAGATTTGGCAACGCCACACAAATGAACATGGCACTGAGCTCAGAATGAACATAGCAACTAAAGGGGGAGAAAAGGGAAAAACCTGTTACGCCCAGTTAACACCCGGGGTAGTCGACCATAACTGGTGGCGAAGTGCACACGCAACTGCTTCATGTTCCAGTTAAGGAGACATCCGGATAAGTATAAGCTTGTATTATTACAGTATAACCATAGTTGATTCTGTATAACCATATAATTCACCCCTAACAGACAAATTCCGGATTTTTATCACCACTTTAGCAGTTCACCTAACAATAGATATACCACATTTAGCATACACCGACTGTTGCATTACCAACACTGCAACTGCATAACCAAGCTCTATTTGGGTACATTCGTGTTGACTGACTGAAAAGCACAAAACTCTTCTTTACTATGGCAACACTGAAATATTGGCTTCAAACCTTACAATGTTCACGGCTAGTCAGGCAAATCGTGAAGCCAAGAGTTTCAAAACACTCAGGCTTAAACTCATGAACATAGACAAGTCAATTTGGTTCAACAAAAAATATATAGAACTAAATCTCACCCCTAAATACGTACCAATTAAAACCGTGCCGATTACACCAGCCTCAATCATTTCAACTAAACAAGCCAAAGCGCTTTGGATAAAAAACGAACTAAGATTTGCATACATGAGAAAGCAAAAAATCAACCAACAACTATACGATATTCAATCGCAACTAAGTAACTTCTGGCACGCATCCCAATGGGACAGCTTCACCGAGCACCTACATGACACCATCAAAATCAGAGCAACGAGGAAGCACGAAACGCTAGAGAATAAATTAAGAAAACTAGGAGAAACACAGAACAATCAATCTAATGAACAACACACGAATAACAAAGAATTCAATTTCCACAGCAGGGTAAACAACAGAACGAACGTAACCTTCTCTCAAAATGAAATGAATATGTCAGACAAAGGTTTGAAATACAACTGCACAGACGCACACACGAACCATAATATAAAACAGTTAATCACAGATATACCACATTTAGCATACACCGACTGTTGCATTACCAACACTGCAACTAAATAATTGTACATATTGTATATATTTTTCACCTGTAGTCTCAAACATATATGTTATAGCCTAAGTGTAATGGATCTGATGATGATCGCTTGACGATCAAAACTGGTCATCCTAGTGTATTTATTAATCTTATGTAATTTATTTCAGGATTAGGGCATAACCCAGCTCTATTTGGGTACATTCGTGTTGACCGACTGAAAAGCACCAAACTTTTGTTTTGTGATTTTTATTGTATGAATACAACATGATACATCACATGAACAGTGTAGATCTATGGTCTTGGTATCACCTGGCAGACCAATGGTATTAGTGTGATTTGTGGAGTATGAAAGCTACAGTGAAGTCAGTTGAATTGAGCGGACGTGTTTTCCTGTTGCTGCTGATAAGGGCGGCTCGGTGGAGGCTTATCGCGCGAGTATCGGGGCGTGGAATGCCAGGATTATTAAGTGGAACCGGGCCTCCCAGTGCATGGGTGCAACATCGGGTCCGAGTAACTTGTTGTTCATAGCCCTAGCAATAGCGGCGTTATTAGTTATTGGTGGAGTGGAAGTAAATCCAGTTCCTGCTACTTCTAGTGTTACCCAGATGTCTGTGAAGTGTTCAACGTGTAGCAAAGTTTTGAAAAACGGCGTCATGTGTGGTTTGTGTGAGACATGGTTTCACTTTGGCTGTGTTCGGGTGAAGAAGGACGAATGTGATGCAGGTAACTGGTTCTGTAAAAGCTGTGACGATCCGGAACTTTTGAGACAGCAAATTAAGTCCAGGGATCTCATTATATATGATCTGAAGGCAAAGCTTAATGAATCGGAGGAGAGGTTAAAGGATCTGACGGAGCGTATTCCAGGGGATGAAGCAACAAACCAGGCTGAGGGAACTGAGGATGACGTTATGATAATGGGTGATTCTAGGATACGGTGGAGTGCGAATATCTCAAGGAAATCAGGTGCGAAAGTGCGGTGTTATCCGGGGATTAAAATTGACCAGCTTGCCAAACAAGTGGAAGAAGCAAATTTAGAGGACTCCGAAAAAGTTAAAGTGTTGTTTCTCCATGTTGGGACGAACGATTTAAAGAAGAGGGCTACAGCTGATTACATCATGGGGGAGCTATACGAACTAGGCAGAAAAGCTAAAAGCAAGTTTAGGAATGCGAAAATTATAATGAGTGGCTTATACGACGGGGAGATGTTCCGTTAAGACGAGTTAAGACTGTAAATGACCGCATGGACTGGGTTTGTGCACAACTGGGATTAGTGTACGTAGATGCAGACTGCTGGATTGGGGGCCGAGACTTCGCCCGAGACGGGTTGCATTTAAATCGACGGGGCGCTTTCAACCTAGGGAGCCTACATGACAGGGTCATCGGCTCGTGCCGGCCTTTGTGAGGAGGAGCAGGTCCAGAGGTTGCCAACCGACGGGAACAGAAGGAGCTATTTCGGGATATTTGGTGTGGAGGTAAGACTCTAAGATTACTGCAGGTTAATTGTCAGAGTATAGGAAATAAATTAATTGAATTTTGGAATCCTGTAGAGGCATATTCTCCGGACATTGTCATTGCAACTGAATCTTGGTTAAAAGAGGATATCAATAGTAACTAAATAACTTAAGGGACCTACGAAATGTACAGAAGGGATCGGGGGAAGCGAGGTGGTGGACTATTTATTTGTGTGCGCAAAATTATAGCTAGTTTCTTAAAGTGGGCTGATACGGATTATGAAATGTTATCCGTACAAATCTCGGATAAAGGAAATAAATTCCCTCTTCAGGTGATAGGGGCGTATAGAGCACCGAATGATAACTTTTCGCTTCTCGACACACTGTATGATAAAACTTGTACGGGTAATGCTATGAAGAAGAGCATAATAATTGCCGGAGATTTAAACCTCTCCAAAGTAGACTGGTCCGGTGAGTCAACTAGCTGTGGTCAAGCTCTGAGCGCTGCAAACAAATTCATAAGGGAGGGGGGATTTTTCCATGTAGCTGACTTCCCAACTAGAGACAATAGTACCTGAGATGTTTATCTCGTAAGGCCTGTAGGGCTGTATATTAACTGTCTGATAGTACCGGGAATTAGTGACCATTCTGGGGTTGAATTAAATATTAGATACGGTGACATTACAAAATTAGACTCTGATATAGCAAACAAAATCATATTCCAGTATCGCAGGGCGGATCAGGGCAAATTTCAGGGGTAATTGAATGAACTATTTGTAGGATGGGCATCGGAAGGAACTAACTTTTTGAAAATTTAAAATAGCGCTATTGATAAATTTGTCCCATCTAAATTACTGAAACAAAACCAAGATCCTGAGTATTACACACGAGAAATCAGCAGTCTAAAACGGAAAATTAGAAAATTATACAAGAGATATGATAGTGACAAGTGTATGTTGAAATTTCAGTCCTTATCAAGAGAGCTCGTCTTAAAAAGAGGGCTGCTCATGACAATTATATGCAAGGTTTACTTGGTTCGGGAGGCGATGGGTGGAAAAAATCACAATTATGTTAGGAGAAGAAAGGGAAATTCAAATAATTTGTCTCTGATAATGTCCGGTGACGGTAAATTAATTACTGAGGAATGAATTAAATGTCTTTTACGGTAGTGTGTTCAATAAATCCAATAGCTGTGTGTTGGGCCTTAACGACGAATCAGGGACTCCCCTTTTCCAAATAAACCAGTCAGCAATTGTAAAGCTAATACAAAAACTACGTTTCAATGTATGAAAGGGTCCTGATAATATTGTTAGTGAAGTACTTAAACTAGGAGGTAGGGCCGTGGCACGATACTTGGAGGTGATGTTTAATGTGTCCATAAACAATGCGCAAATCCCAGATGACTGGAAAAGAGCTACGGTAGTCCCAATATTTAAGGGAGGGAGAAGACTTGAATTGGGCAACTACAGGCTGGTTAGCCTTACGTCCATCGTTTGTAAACAGATGGGGCATCTCATTTGCGACTACTTGAGGGAACAGTGGGAAGGATTATCATGGTTTAATGATAGGCAACATGGATTTCGGAAAGGTTACTCATTCGAGAGTCAGATGCTATCACTTTTTCAAGATATTAGCGAATCTTTAGACAATGGAGTTTCAGTCGACGTCGTAGTTATCGACTTTGCGAAGGCATTTGATGTCGTACCACACGACATGCTACTCCATAAATTAGCTTCAACGAAGATTGATAGATGAGTAATTTTATGGATCCAAGAATTTTTGACGGGTCGTTCCCAGAAAGTAAAAGTCGAAGGCCTATTCTCGGATGAAATTACCGTAACGTCGGGTATCCCTCAGGGCAGCGTAATCGGAACTTTGTTATTTTTGGCGTTTATAAATGACTTACCAAATAGGATTCGCAGTGACTGTCGATTGTTTGCGGATGATTGTATAATATATCGAAAGATACATGACTCACAAGACAATGCAGTACTTCAAGATGACCTGAACCTGGTCTATAAGCGGGCGATTGAAAATAAAATGAAAATAAACACAAGAAAATGTAGTCTAATAAAAATAGGGAAAGTGCGAAGGCAAGATTTTCAATATAACATTGGCTCGGAAATACTTGTAGAAGAAGATTCTTGCAAATATTTGGGCGTTCACGTAAGAAATGATATGAAATGGAGTAGTCATATAGGATGTGTAGTTTCTAAAGCTTACAAATCCCTGCATTTTGTAATGAGGGTATTAAAAGGAAGTAGTACCTCTGCTAAAGAATTAGGATATTTGTCACTTGTAAGACTATTCTGGAATACGCCTCGGTGGTTTGGGATCCATATCAAGTAGGGCTCATCAATGAGTTGGAAATGGTACAAAGAAAGGCCGCTAGATTTGTGCTCAGTGACTTTAATCCCAGGAGCAGTGTGAGCCGTATGTTAATGAAACTTGGGTGGGAATCACTTGAGGCTAGGAGGATGACATCTAGACTCTGCGCTATGTACAACACGTATACAAATCAACCAGCATGGGGTGAGCTTAGCAAACGTATGGAAAAGCCTACTTACATGGGTAGGAGCGATCATCCTTTCAAAGTTAAGGGCCGACCACAGCGAACAAATTATGGTAAATATTCTTTCGTTAACCGGGCCATTGATAACTGGAACTCTCTACCTGCCGCAGTCTTAGAGCCTTTTCCCAAACATATAGGTGTGTTTAAGAAAAGACTGACGATTTGTGTAAATACTCCAGTTTAATTGTTATTGAAGTGTTATGTATAATTATGTATTTGTTATGTATACTCAATTTGCCACCGGGGGACACACCTCCAATTGCAAATAAATGAATGAATGTATTTCATTGTGATGAAACTTTGGTGAGTTGTTGAGCATGCTCCCATGATTTTTTTGGAGATAGTAAATCAATTTTACAATAGTTTAGAGATGGTTAACGGAAAAAGAAGAAAATATTGGGAATCCTAAAGCACTTCGACTAATTAAATCACAACGCCAACACTTTCTTTGATTGGCATTGCAACGCATGCCGGGTACAGCTAGTATATATATAAAAAGGGATGTTCGTTTGTTCGTATTTTATGCGTTCATAAACCATTCTTCCGATTGCGATCAAATTTTGGTGAGTTGTTGTGCACACTTCTGAAATCATTATAGGCATATTTAATCCAATGTACCGTAGTCAGCGCGCGAGTAGTTAAAACAAATGCGTGTTGGCGATGCGTTCATATACAATTCATCCGATTGCCATCAAATTTTGGTGAGTCGTTGTGCACAGTCCCGGAAATGTTATAGGCGTAGTAAATCCAATTTACAATAGATGGCGCGCGAGTAGCTTCAACAAAATGGCATGCGTTTGTTTCAAGAAAGTCCCACATGCGTACATATACCATTCATCCCATTGCGATGAAACTTGGGTGAGATGTTCTGTACACTTCAGGTAAGTTTTCTATCTTAATAAATCCACTTAACAATACGTAGCGCACGAGTAGATTCAACAAATGGGCGATGACGGGCGAAGCGTTTCAACAAAGTCCTGTATGCGTTCACATACCATTCGTCGGATAGCGATGAAACTTGGCTGAGATGTGTACACTTCAGGGAAGGTTTCTGGCTTAATAAATCCACTTTACAATAGGTATCACACAAGTAGATTAAACAAATGAGCGACGATGCGCGAAGTGCTTCAACATAGTGCCGTATGCGTTCATATACCATTCGTCCGATAGCGACTAAACTTGGGTCAGTTGTTGCGTACACTCCAGGGAAAGTTTCAGGCTTAGTAAATCCACTTTACAATAGGTATCGCACAAGTAGATTCAACAAATGAGCGACGGAATCGTTTAAACAAAGTCCCGTATGCGTTCATATACCATTCATCCGTATTGCAATGAAATTTGGTAAAATGTTGTTTCCACTCCCGCGAAGTTTCCTGGTTTAGAAAATCCATTGTACAATTGGTAGCGCACGAGTATATTCAACTAATAAACGACCGCGCGTGAATCGTTTCAACCAAGTCCCGTATGCGTTCATATACCATTCATCCGATTGTGATAAAACTTTGGTGAGTTGTGTACAGTCCTGCGAAGGTGTATGAATTAGTAAATCCGTTTTGCAATGGGTGGCGCACAAGTAGATACAACAAATGAGTGACGGCACGCGAATCGTTTAGACAAAATCCCGTTTGCGTTCATATGCCATTCATCCGATTGCAAATGAAACTTTGGTGAGTTGTTGCGTACACGCCAGGGAAGGTTTTACGAATTAGTAAATCCATTTTACAATAGGTAGCGTACGAGTATATTCAACAAATGAGTGACGGCGCTCGAATGGTTTCAAAAAAGTCCCGTATGCTTTCATATGCCATGCATTTCATTGCGATGAAACTTTGTTGAGTTGTTGAGCACGCTCCCATGATATTTTTATCGAGATAGTAAATCAATTTTACAATAGTTTAGAGGTGGTTAACGGAAAAAGAAAAAAATATTGGGAATCCAAATGCACTTCAACAAACAAAGTTACAACGCCAACACATTTTCTGATTGGCATTGCAACGCATGCCGGGTACAGCTATTATAAATATATACATCGTTGAGGAACTCGATACCAAATAAAGGAAAGAAAGAAGAGCAGGAAATATATCTTGCGAAATATGAGAATATACCGGTATTGAACATATTGAAGGATTATATCAGTTTGCCACTTACCTTGCAGGATCGCTAGTAAATCTTTCGAGTGCCGAATTTGTCGTCAGAATATCAATGTATGCTTGACATTCGCCTTTCCGCTATGCCAAATAGCCTAATTAGAAATAATATTAATCCTAATGATAATAATAATGAAAAACTTGAGTAATCTGATACGTAGCACAAACAAATCAGCCAAATCCAGACACAAACGCTTTGGTTAGTGCCAACAAGCAAACTGCTCAATTAACTCTGTTAGAGGGAATTTAGTTTTCGTTTGTTGGTATAAAGACTCGCCTTTTCAGGGCTCTGCACGCTCCCTATTAGCTGTCGTCCGCCTGCTTTAGACTATGGAGCCTGGTATCCAGACACAGAAGATGCTACCGCTGGGAGTCGTACGATTATTATTCTGTGGTTTCCAGAACAAATGGTACATCCTAACACGTCACTCATTCAACATGGTTAATAATAGCAAACATTTCTCAATGAGTGACAAATTGGTCAATTACACCATACACCCCTTCACCCACTGTATCAGATATTTGCAAAGACAACACTGAAGGAATGGCTTCAAATTTTAGATGCGTGTCTACCTCATCCCCTGTCGGGGTATCAGCATCAGCGGTAGTTTGTCCAAATGAACCCTTTTTTATCTGCATAGCTGGCGTCGGGAAAGGCACCCGGCCGTCCTTTTGTCTTTCTTCCGAACGTATAGAAATGTGAATGTGTGTTAAATACACTCTGCCCATCAGTTGGTGGATATTGGTCGAAAATATCCAGGCTAGCTCACCTTACTTTCCAACATGACTAACACATATTAATATAAATGCACTCTGTGAGCGGTCCTTAGGGCGTTTAAGCCGCACCCTGTGTCAAGGTGATGATAACTTAAAGTATACATAAAAGCACGTACTACTGTATCCCTCGGGAGCTCGCCTATACGGTGTTAACACCGCACTTGCAACTATTTATGTTGCAAGGCTGTACTAAGATTGCTCAACCTTTCAGTTGTCTTTCGTACTCTTAGACCAGGCGCGGATTCAAGGGGGGGGGGGGGCCCGGGGGTCATGACCCCCCCCCCCCAAACGGAGACCAACTTTTTTTGCAAACTCAAAAAACGAAAACACAAATACCAGACAAATAAAACTTAACGAATTTTAACTGAAAAACAGTTTTTTTTTTCATTTTATTCAATACTGAATTATCTTTATTGGAATTATTATGTTCTGTTACAACTGTACATATTTACAACTTCTAACCTCTTGTATAAAAACTATTAGTTATACAACAAAATCAACTCGTCTATTTTGTTTAGCAAACCTTGTGATTACCTAATCGATGTTTATAGTGATGTCACGATGAATGTGCAGTAATGCACGGATAGGAAACTGGGGCTTTTTTCGCACCAAACATTTTTGCCGACGTCCAAACTGCAAGCTTGGTTGGCAATTTAAGCTGTGACTTCCTCCCTTTGTCGGTACCAACTCGACTTGCCGAAACTGTTACGTACCTTGATCCTTTTCTCGAAGCTCGATGTAAAAGTCGCAAAACACGCCGTTGCAATTTGTACGAATTTTTTTGGTGCGCTAAACGCATCAAATTTCTATCCATGAAGCTTGCAAAAAAATTGGTCTGGTTTTGTACGTTTGGTTATTTTGTGATTGCGTTTTTAGTGATACCATTTTTCTTAACAATTTCGATTCTCTGACCTCCACCTCCACCGACACCCCCCCCCCCCCCCCAAGCCAAACTCTAGATCGATTCTCTGACCCCCCCCCCCCAAAACCAAACTCTAGATCCGCGCCTGTCTTAGACAACTACCACCGCCATTAGAATGCGCTAGTATGGACACGCTACCAGTAGTATTTGAATTATGACGCAGTTGTCTGCACATTTCTAGTCAAAAACGTATTTGCGAACAATAATCCACGTGTACAGAGACGCTTCAAAATAGAAGGATATCATCCTGCTCTTCGTATGTCAATCATAAAACCGTGTTTCGTGCTAGGAAATGTCGGAGAATATACTTAAGTGTTTGTCCTGAATTCCTTTGTGAGCATAACAATAAAGACAGCCTTGAAGCCATTCTACAGTGTTGCCAAATTAACAATTAATATTGTATCTTTAGTCGGTCAACATGACAATAAAGACAGACTTGAAGCCATTCTACAGTGTTGCCACATTAACAATTAATATCGAATCTTCAGTCGGTCAACATGAAAATCATTGTAATTACTAAAATACGTGCACAGAAACTGAAATAAATTAGAACGGTTTAGAATTTATACATTTTATTGAAGACTATTGAAGAAGGGATGACATGTTTTGCTCGTCCCGCGAGCATCATCAGATCCAAATATACACAACAAATAGCTCTACAAAACTCCATTACTGAAACATATTAAGGGATTAAGCATCATCAGGTCCAAATATACACAACAAATAGCTCTACAAAACTCCTACAGTGACTGTCCTCAGAAAACAAAATATAAGAATACCAGTGAGTGAGGTAACTATTACTGAAACATATTAAGGCATTAAGCATCATCAGATCCAAATATACACAAAAAATAGCTCTACAAAACTCCTACAGTGACTGCCCTCTGAAAACAAAATACAAGAATACCAGTCAGTGTGGTGACTATTACTGAAACATATTAAGGCATTAAGCATCATCAGATCCAAATATACACAACAAATAGCTCTACAAAACTCCTACAGTGACTGTCCTCTGAAAACAAAATACAAGAATACCAGTGAGTGTGGTGACTATCACTGAAACATATTAAGGCACTAAGCATCATCAGGTCCAAATATACACAACAAATAGGTCTACAAAACCCCTACAGTGACTGTGCTCTGAAAACAAAATACAAGAATACCAGTGAGTGAGGTAACTATTACTGAAACATATTAAGGCACTAAGCATCATCAGGTCCAAATATACACAACAAATAGCTCTACAAAACTCCTACAGTGACTGTGCTCTGAAAACAAAATACAAGAATACCAGTGAGTGAGGTAACTATTACTGAAACATATTAAGGCATTAAGTATCATCAGATCCAAATATACACAACAAATAGCTCTACAAAACTCCTACAGTGACTGTCCTCTGAAAACAAAATACAAGAATACCAGTGATTGTGGTGACTATTACTGAAACATATTAAGGCATTAAGCACCATCAGATCCAAATATACACAACAAATAGCTCTACAATACTCCTAGAGTGACTGTCCTCTGAAAACAAAATAGAAGAATACCAGTGAGTGTGGCAACTATTACTGAAACTTATTAAGGCATTAAGACGAAAAAAGAACTATTCACTCTAATGTCGCAAACTTAGATATGAATATACCATCAACAAATATAGTATTGTTCCCACAAACTAATCTATCTTCGCAGATTATTGATTCTCGCCGCCATTGATTAGCCCTTATGGTGCCGATATACCGGCGGAGGGAAAATCTGATAAAAATGCCACTGACCGATCTATTTAATTTGTTTGTTTTATTTCCAGACACACAGCGATTTAAATATTGTAACGAAGACAACGCGGGAACCATTCCTCCTCAGATTATCTCGATAAGCTTAAGTTCCATGTATAACTGCATTTATAATAGGTATTCTTTCAATATGCAGCAGTCAACTTACTTCCCGTCTGAAGTGTATGATCTTGCCTGGAGCTTAATAATAAACGTGATGATAAATATGGCTAGCTCTTTCAGCGAAGGGGATATAAATACGTTTCAGTGCTAAGTGAAGTATGTGAGAGTGAATATTATACTGATGGCAATGGCTTTGAATTTACTGAAGAAAATCCACCTAATGCCGGAGGACTGTAAACGTATAGCATTGTAGAAATTGATCGTACTCAACACCTATTTGATAGAAATACTCTATGCTTGGGACATTTATAAAAAAACTAGCTGTACCCGGCAGGCATTGCAATGCCAATCAAAGAAAGTGTTGGCGTTGTGACTTTGTTTGTTAAGTGCTTTTGGATTCCCAATATTTTCTTCTTTTTCCGTTATCCACTTCTAAACTATTATGAAATTGATTTACTATCTCATAAATATTCAAGAGAGCGTGCTCAACAACCCACCAAAGTTTCATCGCAATGAAATGAACGGTATATGAACTCATACGGGACTTGGTTGAAACAATTCGAGAGCCGTCACCCATTTGTTGAATGAACTCGTTCGCAACCTATTGTAAAATGGATTTACTAACTCGAAAACCTTTCCTGGCCTGTACATAACAACTCATCAAAATTTCGTCGCATTCGGAGGAATGGCATATGAACGCATACGGGATTTTGTTTAAACGAATCGCGCGCCGTCAATCATTTGTTGAATCTTCTTGTGCAACACCCATTGAAAAAACAGATTTACTAATTCATAAGCCTTCTCAGGACTGTGCTCATTTCACCAAATTTTTATCACAATCGGATGAATGGTATATGAACGCATACGGGACTTTTTTGAAACGATTCACGTGCTGTCGCTTATTGGTTAAATCTACTCGCGCGCTACCAATTGTAAAATGGATTTACTAAATCAGAAGCCTTCGCGGGAATGGAAGCAATATTTCACCAAATTTCATTGCAATCGCATGAATGGAATATGAACGCCTACGGAATTTCGTTCAAACGATACGCGTCCCGTTACCCATTTCTTGAATCTACTCGTGCGTTACCTATTGTAAAATGGATTTACTAAGTCAGAAACCGTTCCTCGGGAGTACACAACAATTCACTTAAGTTTCATCGCATCCGGATGAATGGCATATGAACGCATACGGGACTTTGATGAAACGATTCCCATGCCGTCGATAATTTTTTGAATTTTCCCGTGCGCTAACTATTGTAAAATGGATTTACTAAGCCAGAAACCTTCCCGGAAGTGTACGCAACATCTCACCCAAGTTTCATCGCTATCGAACAAATGGTTTATAAACGCATACGGGACTGTTGAAACGCATTGCGCGTCTTCGCTCATTTGGTGAATGTACTCGTGCGCTGCCTATTCTAAAATGGATTTACTAAGCCAGAAATCTTCCCTGAAGTGTTTACTACATTTCATCCATGTTTCATCGCTATCGGACGAATAGTATATGAACGCATACGGGACTTTGTTGAAATGCTTCCCGCGTCGTCGCTCATTTGTTGAATCCACTCGTGCGCTACCTATTGTAACATGAATTTACTAATCTAGAAACCTTCCCTGAAGCTTACACAACATCTCACCCAAGTTTCATCGCATGGGGGAATGGTATATGAACGCATGTGGGACTATGTTGAAACAAACGCACGCCATTTTGTTGAAGTTACTCGCGCTCTATCAATTGTAAATTGGATTAACTATGCCTATAACTTTTCCTGGAGTATGCACAACAATTAACCAAAATTTGATCGCAATCGGATGTATGGTTTATGAACGCATAGAAGACGAACAGATGAACATCCTTTATTGTATATACATATAAGATTAAATAAATATTTACATTTTTATCACAAAAGATACTATTTAGATTGTGTAGGCTGTCAAATTTATATTAAGATTTCCAATTATTTTCTTTCTCACAGGATTATTTTTACAGTTTTTATAAATACCAAATGAAGGAAATTGTAATTATTTAACTTCTAGATTGTGAATAATTTGTCTACCTGTTACAGAAAAAAATACCAACGCACTATCTTGAAAAATATAGGTGGGAGATAATTTGTAACACTTGTAATTTCACTAAGCTTGGCTTGGTGATTTTAGCATATTCACTCATTAATTGCTGGGCATCAAAAGAGATAAGATGTCTCTCATCAAATCTTAACTCATTTAGTACCAAGCAATTAATTAAGGGGGTGGGGGGGTCCCTACTGAATTTTAGCCAAAAAACGGCCAAAAATTGAAAATGAGTTTTTGTCAGAAGTTGGAAGTCAAGTTTAGAAATACCCTGTTTTTTTTCGTATTTTTATGTTTAAATTCTCTGGCAAAAGGTCAGATAAAATGTACAGGATACATGAGTGCTGCCATCTCTTGGTGTATACGGTAACCAGACGCACATCTCATATTAGAAACTATAATAGAAAGTATTGTTTTTATTTTTTCTTTACTTTACTGTTGGAAATTTGATTGGAGATGTTATGTAAATTCAAATTTATTATTTAAAAGTTTATAGTAACTGGAAATGATCGCTTTCATTGAATTGAGTTCAAATTAAATGTGACGTTGTGATTACGTGGTACAGGAACCACATGGTTTGTAAGGAACCGTTATTGTTTTGAAGTTGCCTGGTGATTTTACGTCGTACAGTAGCTTAACTTATTTGATTTGTGTTCATTTTATTGGTTTTGTGGTGTGAAGTGTGTAAAATGCACTCCATTCATAGTCATTGGAAGAAACCTAAGAGCAGGAAATCCAAAAAGAGTGAATCAAGTGCAAATATAAGGAAACGATGGGGTGATAAATTTGTTGCTGAAGTTGTTGATAGTGAATCGAAACCTAATGTTAGTGCTAGGCCAACTGTGGCAAATGAGACAGTTACACCCGCTTCCTCTAGTGCTACTGAAAATAAGCTAGAATATTTCGCTACTGATGCCAGTGCTACAGTAGGCCTAATTAGTGATGAATACATTATAGTGCACCTGGGGATGTTGCAGCTCATTGGAAACCTCAAGTGCAGTGAGTGTTATAAGAAAAGTTTAGTTTTACTCCTTAGGGATAAGCATGGCTTTTGTACTATGTTGGTGATGAAATGTCAGGCATATGATTTTGTTAACTCAGTAGGTTACACAAGACCTCGTTCAAATGTAAAATCACAGAGACCAAGCTATGACATTAATAGAAGGATGGTAGAAGCTTTTGTAAATGTAGGAACAGGCCATTCTGTTATGAACAAATTCTGTAGTGCAGTAGGTATGAAGGGGATGACAAAAAAAAACTATGAAACACATTTTAGTGGACTGGGAAAGAGCATCTCACAATTTAAAAATGAGATTCTTTCGAAAAGTAGGAAGGAGGTTCGAAGGGAACATGTAGCTGTCGACCCGTCACTCGAGCAGAAAGACATTCTGGATATTGCTGTATCCTATGTTGGCAGTTGGCACAACCATGGCCACACCTGTTTGTATGGGGTTGGCGTAGCCATTGATATCTGGACTGGTCTAGTTATTGACTACGAAACCATGTCAAAGTATTGCCATATGTGCAATGTGACAGCTGCGGAACTGGGAATAAACACCCGTGAATTTTTCATTTGGCAGGAGGGGCAAAAAAAAATTGGGGAATGTTCAATAAATGTTGAAGGCACCTCAGGAGCAATGGAAGTGGTAGCAGCACAACGATCTGTTTCTGACTGTAAGCTGCGCTACACTACCATGCCATCTGTTGGCGACGCTAAGACTTTTCGGCACCTCAACAGCCTCCATGTTTATGAACAACCAATTGAAAAAGAGGAATGTGTAAATCACATTTCTATTAGAATGGGTACGGGGCTCAGAAATCTTGTCAAAGAAAGGCAAGCCAAAGGTGTTAGACTTGGGAGGCGGGGACCGGCAACACTGAAGGAAAGTACAATAACGTCACTGACTATCTATTTCAGGACTGCTATAGCTTCTAATGTGCCACAAATGAAGCGATGTATATTTCCCACTCTCAGACACTGCATGTCTACAGATGAAAATCCCCAGAACATCACCTGCCCTGATGGAGCTGATTCCTGGTGTTTTTTTTTTTTTTTTAAGAAGGCTGTTGCAATAGGTGAAACACCACAGTCTCATAACAAGATGAATGTCAGACTAACCCCCATGTTAGTATGTAAATTAATGCCCCTTTATCAGCGTCTGGCAAATGATGAACTGTTAAAACGATGTGTTCGGGGGAAAACACAAAACCCAAATGAAAGTCTGCATTCTCTGATTTGGCAGAGGTGCCCTAAACATTCTTTTACGACAAAGTCAAGAGCAGACATGGCAGTGGCAAATGCTGTTAGTGTATTTAATATGGGTGCACTTGCTACTCAGAAACTGAAAATGTCCCTTTTAGGCAGAGAAATAAGTGACAGTGTACTTAAGATAAACAGAGACATAGACGATGTGCGAAAAAAGAAGAGTATAGCTAGGACCAAACACGACAAAGAAACTGCTAGGATAAAGATGAGGCTGGCAAAAACCAAGGCAGAAGAAAGAAAAAAGTACAAGGAAGGGGATATGTATGGTGCTGGCAGGTTCTGGGGGAGGTATGTTCATTTGAAATGTGTCTGCTTACTAAAATGGCTTTTTCTCGAAAGTATATATTTTCAGTGTTCAAAATGCTCCATACGCATCAGTTTTGATAAAAATGACTTGAAATTTGAAATACACAGACAGTTTTACAGTATTCAAAATTTGTACTATTCACATTGAAAATGGTTGGTAAATTTTTGAATTAGGGTGTGCCAGGCCATGGAATATTGGAGTTTTTTGTAAGATTTATACAATGTACTAGAAAGTACCTTCATAACATAAAAGTACTCAGCAGACTACAAAAATAATAGTAAAATTTATTAATGAGTCCATCATAACTATAATCAAAAAGTTTTGAGATGAAAAATGTAAAATTGTTGCATCAGCTACAGTTTGAAAATCAACATTTTTTTTAAGAAAAAAAAAATGATCATATTTTCGAAACTAACCAATCAATCCGGTCCAGATTTTGGAATATTCTTTATGTTACTAATAACAACTCAATCCTAGAATTTCATGTAATTTGGACGGTAATTACAAAATATGGAAAACTTAGTGCCTCTTCTCAACACATTCTGCAACGCACAAGGTACATGAAGAAGGTTTTTCACCGCTATGGGTTAACATGTGCGCCTTGAAAACTCCTTGGGTACCAAAATAGGATTCTCATATGCTACATTCGAATAGTACCTATCGCTATGGGTTCTCACTGGTGTCTTCAAAGGTTTTCTGTTATCAAATTTGGGTTTTGCAGATATGCATGAACACATGTGCTTACAAATACCTTCCCTTCAAATATCCCTGATAAGTAAATTTGGCTTCGCATTTGATACACAGGTATGGGTAAAGGTGTATCTACAAATGTCCCAACAGATTTGGTTTGGCATTTGCTACTTGGTTTTCGCACCACTGTGGGTTAACTTGTGTCTCTTTAAACCAAATTTGTAGGCGAATTTGGCTCCGCATGTGCTACACGAATGCGGCTTCTCATCAGTATGGGTTAGCAGGTGCGTCTTCAAATGGCTTTTCTGGTTAAATTTGGCACCGCATGTGCTACACGAATGCGGCCTCTTACCAGTATGGGATAACATGTGTGTCATCAAACCACTTCTGTAGGCAAACCTGGCTTCGCATGCGCTACACGAGTATAACTTCCTACCAGTGTGGGTTAACATGTGTGTATTCAAAAGACCTTTCCGATTAAATTTGGCTTCGCATCTGCTACACGAATGCAGCTTCTCAACAGTATGGGTTAACATATGTGTCTTCAAATGATCTTTCCTCCTAAATTTGGCTCCGCATGTGCTACATGAATGCGGTCTCTCACCAGTATGGATTAACATGTGTGACATCAGACCACTACGGTAAGGAAACTTGGCTTCGCACGTGCTACATGAGAATGGCATCACACCAGTATGGCTTAGTATGTGTCTCTTCAAGTAACTCTTCTGACTAAATTTGGCTTCGCATGTGCTACATGAGAATGGCCTACCGCCAGTATGGATTAGCATGTGTCTCTTCAAATAACTTTTCTTACTAAATCTGGCTTCGCATGTGCTGCACGAGTAACGCTTCTCCCTAGTATGG
The DNA here is from genome assembly GCA_946902985.2 of Meconema thalassinum. Taxonomy (NCBI): domain Eukaryota; kingdom Metazoa; phylum Arthropoda; class Insecta; order Orthoptera; family Tettigoniidae; genus Meconema; species Meconema thalassinum. The sequence continues at coordinate 797,778,382 of OX336388.2, read as the reverse complement.
GTTAACAGGTTAGTCTTCAAATTTTGTTGATTTGTAATATTTCTTTCAGATACAGTGCTGGCATTCTGTCCTCTAGTATTACATAATGCGTATATCTTCCTTACAGCAGGATGCGAAGTATCAGGACATCCCAGCCTGAAATCATTGGTATTAATACAATACAGTTCGCTCATAATTATGTTGAATTTTCGGAGAATGGTGAATAAAACTTTCAAAATCCAGAGATCTAACTTAGGAAATGATAACTGGACCAACATTCATTAATATCACTACCAGGAATACTGTCCTTATCTAGTACCTGGAACTGATCTCGTTTTTAATATTCAATGCTATGTTCGTCATACAGTCTGAATATTTTAAAATTACTTATATACTATGCAAACAAAATGGTGTGTCATATCGCAGTATTTGGAGTCGTAGGTTTCCTTGATAAATAAAATCCGTATCTATTTCAAAAGTACTGAGTATACATGGAAATGGCAAATTATTTCCGGACACATTGTGTTTGCCAAAAGTCAACTTTGTCCTTGATCAGTTAAATAATTGAAATTATTGAATAGTTACGGAAATTGTGCGCTAATTCATACTAGCAGTGAAAGCGCTCAACTTATTTTACACCACATTGGTCGTTTTAACAACAAGGATGTACGGGGATGACTATTTAATATAATCTGGATAACTGAAATCCATCTGACTTAGGAAGTGCGTGCTCGTACAGGTGACAGAACAATCCATTTTATATGCTCTACAAATTAGCCATTTGGATTAAGGTATGAATTTTGGATATGCGAATCATGTGATTTCCAAACCAGATGGGCTATTATGCTTCACTCTTGAATACATCGCGGATGAATGGTTATTTAGGGCTACATAAATTATGTGGAGGTGATTAGCTTTAGGTCCAAGAAAATATCAGATACTATATATAACGGTGGTTTCTTATAATATACAGAAAGTGGTAACTCTTTAACATTAAAAACACTCCATATAGCGAACATTTATCCAACTCGTGGCTCACCACAATGTGACTCCCGTCTAACCACGTACTGTAGCTGGGAACATTAAATAAGCAATTTTCCCTCCAACAATTCAATATCTCGACCTCCTACTTAGACGTCAACAAATTCACACTTTGTATAGTGTTATTCTAAATTAATAATCGATGTTGCATTCTATATTTCAAAATATCTGACATAAGTATCTCAGAGGTTTGTCAAACCTGGCACAATATCCTAAAAGTGATGAAATAGAAAAAGAGATTTCAGTTCTTGCACAAATCGATGCATTTTCTTAAATAAATCCGTATACGCGCGTGAAAAAGTGGTTGAGCTTTCGCACGGGCGGCGTGTATGTTGAGTGACGTCACTCATCCTTGAGGTTGCCATTCTATCTCCACAGAACCTACACACCCTTCATCCGAAGGAATTCGTTCAAAATAAACTAATCTTGGTTATCCCCTAGAGTTCTTGTCCTCGACCCGTCCTTCCTTAACAACTGTAAGGTTTCAATACCAGTTGCCTTAGTATGAGCCATATCAAGCTGTCTCTTTTATTCATAACCACTCGTCAGACTCATTTACCCTCCCCCACTCGTCATAATACCTTTCATTTAGTACTATATTTGATCTTTTAATCATCACTATTTTCCTACAGCACCACGATCAAATATTTCTATTTTTATATATTCTGCAGCAAAAACATATCAAGTTTCGCATCCATATAGCGCCAAGCTCCAGGCAATGGCTTCAAAAATGACTTTTTAATACACATGTCAACAGATGTCAACCCATCTTTAAATCATATTTGCTTTGACCATTCTGTGCCCAAGTTGGAGTCACCAACGTCTCTTAGTGTTTCAACAGCCAATCGATTTCAATATTTTTTTTATATTTTAAATCTTTTTGATGCATTCTGATTATTCTGTTTTAAATACAATGATTTTATTATGAAATCGTTCCTCAACACCTAGTACACGCCGTTTAGAAACATGATCAAATCCTCTGGTGATGAGGCCAAGATGACATTGTCGTTAGTAAGTTACCGAGTCGAAATTACTTTATCTTCGTCCTCAATTCTACTTTAAATTTCTTTGGCATTTCCTTCGTTACTTGCCATATCTATAGAATGAAAAGTACGAATGATAAAATGCAGTCTTACCTTATATAAATCTAAATACTAGTCACTCTCTCATGTCTATCGAATCTAATAAACACCAGCTGGTTGTAGACACACTCAGAATCCTGAATTGTATTCTGAAACTTTTCAAACTGTCAAACAATATCTCCAATCAACATTATACACAGCTTTATTTATACTAAATATGCCACGAACGTTTTCCTCTCGATCTTTATTCTACCAAGAACAGTCTAATACTTAATACAACTACCCTTGTTCCTCAGATTCTTGTTCACTGAACTTGCCTTTACATAACGCGGCTGTCATCCCATCCATTTGTTTCATCATCATCAGCTTCTAAAGGCTAAAAGCCTTGTCGTTGCAGCCATTTCTTACAGTCTTCAGCAGTCCTCTTCATATTGGCATACGAGTCACATTCCACCTCCTCGACAATGTTCTTGAGGTACGAATGTGTCGGTCGTCCCGTTGTGTTTTCCCCCCAATGTTTTTCCTGACAAAATTACTTGGAGGAGAGTGTCATGTCCGAGTATGTGTCCCATGAATTTTGCTTTCCTTTTCTTGAAGGTGTTAACAGGCTAACATGCATCGATTCTCCTGAATTTGGTTCAGAACAAGCTAATTTGTCTTTCTTTCCATCCAGCTTGTTCGGGTCATTCGTCTCCAAAACCACATTTCAGCTGCCTCAAGTTTTGATTCTTCTCTTTTCCCAAGTGTCAATATTTCAATACCATAGGTCATCACACTCCAAACAAAGGTCTTGAGAAATGACTTCCTCATTTTCAAGTTGAGGTGGCCATTTAGCAGCAAATTCTTCTAATTTTGAAAGGATTTCTTCGCCAACGCTATTCTTTTCTTAATTTCTGAGATGCATTTGTTGACATAATTAATCACACTTCCCAAATAGCAAACTTTCGTTACTTGTTCAATGGCACTGTCATTCAACATTATATTAGCTAAAATGAGTTGTTTCTCTTTATCAACCACCATTAATTTTGTCTTCCGAGAATTAAATCTTAGCCGGAATTTTCCTAAGGATTTCTGAAAAACTTTTAACATTCCACTAGAAGACCCGTGCTGCTCCGCAGCATTCACTTGAACAATCCTACAGCACTTCTATCCATATGACATTTGCATGTCTTCATGCTAGTGACCTGAACAGACATTTACTAAAAGTGCAATATCATCAGCAAAGCGAATGTTATGAACCTGTAATCCATTAAATTGTAATCCTTTTGTTTTCTCTTTTAATGTATTTACTGCAGCATCTATATAGATATTAAAAACAAGATCAGGAAAGGACATATAGCCTACTTTCTCCTAAATGCATGGGTATTTTTATAACTCTTTGTACTTTTCAAGGAGTATAATTAAATGTTGGTTGTAGTAGCTTGTAGAAATACAACGTGTTATAAGGATATTAAACATGAATATGAGGTGCCCTGTGCCAGTGCAAACTCTGAACAAAATTTCATACTATTCGGTTTCACCGTGTTTGAATTGATATGGTGAATTGATTTGCACACATACAAGGGCACTATCTGCAAATTATTAAGACTGATGACCTTGTAGCTTAGTCAAAGAACGCACCTCACATAAGACCTTGTAGGTCAGTCAAAAGATGCTTCCCACAAAAGGGTATGTTATTGCAAAATTTGATAGGGATCAAATTATTAGGTTGGTCGAAATATAATTTAAGCTTTTAACATTAAGGTGGCCACCATTCCGTTTCTGTCAAGATAGTGGCGATATAAAACATGACACTGAGGTGCCCTTTGCTAGTGCTACCTCTGTACCAAATTTCGTTCATTTCGGTTTTACCGTGTTTGAATTGATAGGGGGAATCGATATGCACAAATGCATGGCCGCCATATACAAACTATTACGACTGATGACCTTGTAGCTTGGTCAAAGAACGCATCTCACATAAAGGTATGTTGTTGCAAAATTTAGTAGAGCTCAGATGATTAGGTTGGTCGTAATTTGATTTAAATTTGTGACATTTGGGTGGCCGCTATTACGTCTCCGTCAAGACGGCGGTGATATAAAACATGACACTGAGTTGCCTTTTACGAGTGCTACCTCTGTACCAAATTTCGTTCAATTCGGTTTCACCGTGTTTAAATTGACAGGGGGAATCGATTTGCACACATCCATGGCCACTATCTAGAATCTATTGGACTGATGACCTTGTGGTTCAGTCAAAAATGCTTACCACATAAAAGTATGTTGTTGCAAAATTTAGTAGAGATCAGATAATTAGGTGGGTCGTAATTTGATTTAAGCTTTTAATATTTGGGTAGCCACCATTACGTTTCCGTCAGGATGGCGGTGATATAAAACACGACACTTAGTTGCCTTTTGCGAGTGCTACCTCTGTACCAAATTTCGTTCAATTCGGTTTCACCTGTTTGAATACATAGGGGGAATCGATTTTCACACATACGTGGCTGCCATCCGCAAATTATTGGGCTAATGACCTTGTAGTTCAGTCAAAAGTTTCTTCATACATAAAGGTATAATGTTGCAAAATTTGGTAGAGATCACATGATGAGGTTGGTCGTAATATGATTTAAGATTTTAACATTTGGCTGGCCACCATTACGTTTTCGTAAATATGGCGGCGATATAAAACATGACACTGAGGTGCCCTTTGCTAGTGCTATCTTTGTACCAAATTATGTTCAATTCGGTTTCACCGTGTTTGAATACATAGGGGGAATGGATTTGCACACATACATGGCCGCCAACAGCAAACTATTGGGCTGCTGACCTTGTAATTTAGTCAAAGGACGCTCCCCATATAAATATATGTTGTTGCAAGATTTGGTAGAGATCAGATGATTAGGTTAGTCGTAATTTGATTTCAGCTTTGAACATTGGGGTGGCCGCCATTACGTTTCCGTCAAGATGGCGGCGATATAAAACATGACACTGATGTGTCCATTGCTAGTGCAACCTCTGTACCAAATTTCGTTCAATGCGAATTCACCATGTTCGAATTGATAGGGGGACAGACATTCAGAGTACACACACTCGCAGACACACACAGTCACAGACATACACACACACAGAGACACACAATGTTTCGCCCTGTGTTGATCTCATAAGTCTACTTTCATTTTTTGCAAAAATCGAAAGTAGGCTAATATATGGTGATAGAGTACAACCCTGCCTTACACCTCTTCTTATTTTTGCCCCTCTTTTATTGCCATTAACTGTTATTTCGGTAGTTTGATTTTTATATAAGTTCCAGTCAATCCCGACTTTGGCAAATGTAAGAAATAAGGTTTTCCAATTGACATTATCAAAAGCCTTTTCTATATCAATGAATACTATATAGGTTTTTCGATTAACTTCCAGTATTCTTTCTAAAATCTGATGTAATGCTAGGATAGCTTCCCTAGTCTTTTTCCTTGTTCTAAATCCATACTGATCACTATCTAGATGTTGTTGAACTTTCTTGCTTAGTCTATCTTTGGTGATGATCAATACAATATTTGATGCATGTGAAAGATTGGCTAAAGTTCTATAATTAGAACATTCACAAGCATTTCCTTCCTTCGGTAGTGTGATTGTTCGAATTTTAATAAAATCAGGAGGTACAATTTCGTCCTCATGGCATTTTGTAATGATTTGAAAAAGGCATTCCTTAATGCTTAAATCACAACATTTTAAGAGCTCTGCAGGAATGTTATCTACACCAGTTGCTTTATTTCCTTTCAGTTTAGTGAGTGCTGCATAAAACTCTGCTTTAGTTATAGTTGGACCTTTATCATCTTCTTCAATTAATTCTTCATCTTCTATATAAATACTATTGTCAGTAATATCTGGTCCATCATACAAATCTTCAAGGTATTCCTTCCATCGCTCACATACGTTTTCATTTTCAAACAATGGCTTCCCTTTGGAATCCTTAACTACGTTGCATGTGATGCGTTGTTGATACCTCAAAGATTTCACTTTAAAATAAGCTTTGTCAGGTTTCCCATTCTTCAGGTCATCCTCAATACCCACGCATACCCCCATTATCCAATTATCTTTCTCCTTGCGACATTTCCTTGTTATTTGATTCTTTAGAGACTAATACGCCTGAGTGTCTATACTTCTAAATGTGTTCCTTTATTCAATAAGCTCTAGGATATCCTGGGTAATCCATTTTTTTTTTCGGTTTCAATTTCCTTTTGCCTAGTACTTCCGTTGCAGCTGTTTCTAAGCCATTATCTTATATCATCCCATCCTAAAGTCTCATCCTTAAGCAATTATCTAACATCTTTAAATTTGTGTACTACATTAGGATCCTGAAGCATATTTAAACACCATCTCTTACGTCCAAATGTTTCATTCCTCTTGATCCTTATATCACATTATGCTGCAACTAGGATGCGATCACTATCAATTTCCGCCCCCAGGGTAACTATGGCTGGCTTTCACTTGGTTCCTATATCTTTAACTATGATATAGTCAATTTGCAACCTTCTTCTATCCTCAGATGCTATCCAAACTTAACGTCTTCTCTTGGGAACTTCGAAACAGGTATAAGTTATTACCATCTCATGTTGCTGACAGAATTCGAGAAATCTTTCTCCTCCCACATTGAAATCACCCATGCCAAACTTACCAGCATACTTAACATCATTATGAGAGCCAACGGAAGCATTAAAATAATGTTTGAATTCTCCTTCACTATGTCAAACAATTCTTCTATTTGATCATACATTTCTTCAATGTGTTCATCATCAGCATTTGTTTATCCTCATTGTAGGAGAACCTTCCCATCTGTCATCACCTGCTTTCTTCAGTATAGAGACAATGGCATACTGTTCATAACAAGTTTTATAACCCTTCTCATACCTGTCAAAAACCCAAAGTATTAATAAGTTAAATAAACTGACCAGATCTTCAGCCCCTGTGCATCGGAGCAATTCAGTTGGTACATAACCGATGTCTGGTGGCCCCTAACTACGTAGGTCTTCGAAGCGGCCAACCAATTCTGATTCAAATATTAAATCTTCTCTTTGATGCTCAGTGGCTTCCTCTCCTCTTTCACTTCATTATTCTTGATATTCTTAAACCTATACAAACGCTCTATGTATTTATTCAATGAGACTACCTTCTATTCTATATCTATTAAAGGTCACTAATATTAGAGCACTTAAGCCAGTTTTACCCAAAAGAATTCTTAATCTTTCGATAAGCTGCACAATAAATTCCTACTTAAAAACAATTATGTGCATTTGGATATTTCTGTAGTTTCATTTAAGGAGCATGTACATCTTGCTTATTTAGCCCCGAGTACATTGGTTGCATTTTATATGTTTGAATATTTCTGATAACCTGTGTATTCTGATGTCTGGATTAAATTGTGTATTTGGAATCAAGTCTAGGATTGGGAAGGAGGCGGGTGTGGCCTGAAGTTAAAAACAATCCCGGTGTTTGCCTGGAGTAAAAGTCGGAAATCCAAAAAGAACAGTTCGAGGACGGCTGGTGAGGAAATCGAGCCTACCTCTTCTCAATTTGGCCTCATGAGGCTGAATGTACCCAGCCCCAGTCCTCAGACCAGAATTAAAATCCTTGGCAGGGCCAACAACCAAATACAAACCTCCTGGTCGACAGCCTATGCTATCCACAACACCTTGAGATAGTCATTGCTCATATTTATTCGAACCATTCTCTTTAGCTTTATTGTACATCATTTCCTCAATTTTCAGACGTCTGTTTTCTGTTTTCTCTATTTCATGTCATTCGCTCTTGTTCTTCCATCCTTCATTCATATTGTAGTATATCCTGAGTGAACCAAAAGTCAGTACCTTCTACTCGTTCTGTTTCTTCTTTCCTGACAATGTTTTCTTCTACAGATTTCTTTTTCAAAGATTCACGTTCCTTGCATTGGAGTTCTCATCTACGTCATACCAACCAGATTGTAGTCAGAATTTGTGTTGCCCCCAGAGTTCGTTTTGTAATCCCAATTCAGATTTCTGAATATGTACTTGATCATAGAGAAATCAATTTATAAACGTCCTATACCTCCTGGTCTCATTCTAGTGTTTATATTTCTGTTGTGTTTGTTAAAATCGTGTTCGCTATGCCTTATTAGTGATCGGTGCAGAGAACTACCAGCCTGCTCAATCGTTCGTATATTTCATGCATTCTACATTTCGCCAATATCTTTTCTTCTCTTCCACTTCTTAACACGGCTTTTCAATCTCACTTTTCATCTTTTACAATCTGCAGAATTAGACCTTCTGTATTTGTTAGTATAATTTTATAACTTCTTTATTAACTGTTTGATTGGAAGCCTGGTAGACTTGTACGACTCTAATAATAATAATGTCCATAAAATACAACTTAATTTCTTTAGGTGACAATCACACGATTACTATTAATACATTGCAAGTACTGGTGTACTCCAACAGTGATTTCGTTCATTTGAAGCATTCACCAAAATGGTATCGTGAGCAGTTTGCATACACATTCAGGTGATGGGTCGTGAAAGTCTGTCCTGATGCAATGTTTATGGTGATATCCATGTATCGTCGCTGCGCTGCGTATCGCGACGTTCAGTCCAGTCCAATTTCGGTTAAGCATCGCGTAAGTTGCGTAAAATTCTGTCGGTGTATCATTCCTCTTCTGTTGTCTATTTAATTTACTTGTTATTCTTGTCGGGTAGCTGGAAGTAAGAGTTTAGTGCTTAGGTCTTCCACGAGGAATGTTTCGTGCGCTAATTCATATGCAAATTTTGATAGAGCAAATTTCGAATTACCTAGTGCTGCTTTTAGGAACCTTGCTTTCACACTTTCTATAGTTTGAAGGTCGCTGTAGCTGAGATAATTCCAAATTATATGTATCCCATATGTGAGGATAGGTAATACTTTAGCCTCAAATAGTTTCATAGCTGTCGTTAGTGACAATTGCGTGATGTTTTGTGTGTAATGTATTGCTGTGGTAGTAGCAGCCGCTCTCTCTAACACGTGTATCCGAAAGGATTTGGCTGTTGTCTGAAGTGTTACCCCTAAATATTCGAAGGCATTAGTAATTTGCCAAAAATGGTCCTGTAGATGGATACAGTTGCCTATTGCGAGAAGACCCCCTTTTCTGAAAACCATTAGTTTTGTTTTTTCCAAGTTAAAGGAGAATTCATTGTTGTTAGTCCATATTGTGAGGTTGTCTATTGAATCTTGTAAGTCTTCGAAGTCTGTTGATCCAAGGACCATGTCATCTGCGTAGATATACATTTTTGTTGAAGAACTACTTATCTGAGATATATCAGTTGTCATTAGATTAAAGAGGAGAGGGCTTAAAAGGTCTCCTTGAAGAACACCTCTTGTTTGAATGACTTCCTTTGATTGGTGCACAGTATCGTCTATTCTTATGATATTTTGTGCCAATATGTTGTGGATGAGCGCAAGGGAGTGCCCATCCAGCTCTTCCATGTCTCATAGTTTTGTAAGTAATATTTCCCTGTTCACGTTATCAAACGCTTTGCTGTATTCAAGGAAAACAGTATAGAATTTCTGTATCAGACTACTCAGAGCGTCATGGATGTCTTGAAGCAGGTTATCAACTGCTGGCAAAGTGGAACGTCCTTTTATAAATCCGTATTTCTGGTCAGGTATTTTCCTGTCTAATGCTCGTGTTAGCCTTACATTCAGGATGTTCGTCAGTAGCTTGAAAGGATTACATTCTAGAGCAATTCCTCGATAGGAATTTGGATCGCTCGTGGGGCCTTTCCTTTTGTATTATACCACTCAAATGCTCGTCGTTTTCGTTCTAATTTTAACTACAATAAACCTATAAGGCTAATGATGTTCTACCTTCTGGCCAAGTTCCCCAGTCAATATGAAACTTATTCCCCATAACCGTTATTTGATTTAGAGCTAAATATCCTCTAGTCTCCTGACCATTCTTCCTGCCTGCATACGTCACTAATCCAACACTAATCCAACTTCACCTATCTATTTCCCATTTCATGTCCCCACCCCTTCCTCTGGATAATCACACTTCTACTATCCATGTTTCAACCAGTAGAATACCAGACATCCCATTTGTCACCTTTGTGATGTTAACCCCCTCTCGAGTAGCCCTCGGCTGGAGATCAGAAAGTGGGAGATGTTTACAGCATGATTGAAATTTCACAAAAGGGAAGGGTAACACGTAGAATTATGCGTATACAGGTGCATTACCTCGGGGAGAACATTATGGCAGCAGTTTCCCGTTGCTGTGGGACAATGGGGGACAAAGTGTGGCATAGGTAAGCAGAGGAAGACTAGGGGTGGTAATTGGGGGCATTATTTATTATTGTTATAGATGTCCTCACCATCTATGGGACCAGCAAAGCATGACTACGTCCGAACTCCTACGCCCCTTCACAATGAAGTAATATAAACCAATCAATTACTCATCATATCAAATCTCTACTCTTAGTACACACACTCCACAATGTGAGTAAAAATGTATTACGAACAGATTTTCATGAACCCTGCCACATTGCTAATTGAACAAAGAACCATATAACATTACATGATGTATCTGCAAAGCTTCTGTATGAAATATTAAGATACTGTCAGTCTTCCGAATAATTTAGTCAATATAATTATATTATATGGTGGCAAATCCACCATTAGGTAGATTTCATTAGAAAGCTAACTATTGCAATGGGTACCATGTTTCGACTTCCGGAAAATTTCGACATATCTTCGCGTTTCACATCCCCCAGACCCCAAAACCACCGTCAGTTCAAAAGTTTATATATAATTTATGTATATATCTATCTATCTATCTATCTATCTATCTATCTATATATATATATGTTTCTTGTGGACACGATAACTGCCGTAATTTTGCACCAATCATTTTGAATTTTTTACATAACATGTATCCCTATAAAATCTCGGTCGAGTTCGTTAATGGGCAAAATCGGTCGAAGGGGGTGAAAATGGGGGGCTTTTTACGAAAAAATGAAATTTCGCTATAACTCTCTTAATACGTGAAATATCTAATCCATTCAAAGTTCATAAGATGTGTCGGATAAGTGCCAAAAATTTATGTCAAATAAGTTTTTTGATAGCACCAACCATTGACCAAAGGGGTGGAAAAAAGTGGGTTATTCGGGAAACATTAATCATATCTCTCTTAATAGGCACAATATCAAAACCGTACACAATGGACAATATTCCTCCAATAATTACCTAAAACTTTTGTCTGAAAGAATTTTCGATATGACCCACCATTACGCCACGGAGTGAGCAAAATGATTTAAATTATAAGAAAATTCCTAGTGCCAAGAGTGGTTGCCATGACAACTTTACTTTTAATTGATACGGGTTGAGCCATCAGCAGTTGCTATGACAACGCCACTGCACGAGATCACATTCTGTTTTCATATGACTGTGGGAAGCGACTTCGGTATCGGAACGGGTAGCATGCTGAACTTCTATGCCCAAGGTCGCGGGTTCAAACCCGGCTGAAGTCGTCGGATTTACTAAGAGCGCCAAAAAAACCCTGAGTATGCTTTCCTTCGGAGGGGAAGTTCCAACGTTTTTTGCGAGTTGATGGTTCCGGTGGCATCTAGTAGCCAAGTTCACAGCTAGGTGTCGTTGATGGTAGTATTTTAAATTATGTAGCCTATTTTAGGTAGATTTCATCAGAAAGCTAACTATTGCAATGGGTGCCATGTTTCGACTTCCGGAAAATTTCGACATATCTTCGCGTTTCACATCCCCCAGACCCCAAACCACCGTCAGTTCAAAAGTTTATATATATGAGTGTGTATATATATGCATATATATCAGTTTCTTGTGGACACGATAACTGCCGTAATTTTGCACCAATCACTTTAATGTTTTACATAATATGTAACCCCTTAAAAAATCGGTCGAGTTCGTTAATGGGCAAAATCAGTTAAAGGGGGTGAAAATGGGGGGGGGGGGGGGGTTCGAAAAAGTGAAATGTCGCTATAACTCTCTTAATACGTGAAATATCGAATCAATTGAAAGTTCATAATATTTGTCGGATAAGTGCCAAAAATTTATGTCAAATAGGTTTTTTGATAGCACCAACCATTGACCAAAGGGGTGGAAAAAAAGTGTTTTTTTCGGGAAACATTAATCATATCTCTCTTAATAGGCACAATATCAAACCCGTACATAATGGAAAATATTCCCCTAATAATTACCTAAAACTTTGTCTGAAAGAATTTTCGATCTGACCTACCATTACGCCAAGGGATGAGAAAAATTATTTCGGAATTAAAGAACATGCCAAGTGCCATCAGAGGTTACCGTGACAACGCTTCTAAATTGATGAGGGATGAGCTATCAGAGGTTGCCAAGACAACGCCATTGCACGAGATCACATTCATTTTTCCATCTGACTGTGGGAAGCGGCTAACTGGTAGCATGCTGAACTTATATGCCCAAGGTCGCTGGTTCAAAGCCGGCCAAAGTCGTCGGATTTTCTGAGAGCGCTAAAAAACCCTCAGCATGCTTTCCTTTGTAGGAGAAGTTCCAACGTTCGTTGCAAGTTGCTGGTTGTGGTGGCATCTAGTAGCCAAGTTCACAGCTAGGTGTCGTTCACGTTAGGATATGGCACAAAATTAGGAACTACTACTTAAAATTGACCGTCTGCAGACCTTACCTGAATTACAGACTAAAACAGTCATCACAATTAACACCGTTTATCAGATTCTACACACCCGGGGTTACATGACCACGTTGTCGCAGCCCCTATACTGAGGAACCAACAAAAATCTCTGCGGGAGATAAAATTTTGCGAGAAGAAGTAACAGACTGTCAGATAGTTACACATCAGTTCCAAACCTTGCATAAGGACAGTGTGATCACAAGTATAAAAATGAACCCCGAATGACAAGACAATAAAATGATAAAAATATGCATACAAAAACGAAAAAAAGTTGATTTTTAACCTCCAAATGTAAAATACTTTCTTGCAATCAATGAGGTCTGATCCTCCTACGAAAACCTGCATATTTTGCCTATTATAGCCAATCCCCTAGTTTGCCCGGTGAAATCTACCTCCGCCTTCCGGCGTGCCGAGAGGATTTTTTTGTCTTACTTCCGTCCCCTAAAGCCTTAGATCAGGACCTTCTATACTACCGGACCTGACACTGCAATCCAAGATGGCCGCCGTAGTTGGTGATCGGTCATCAAACGCATGACGTGTGTCAGAATCCAACACAACACAAAATAACATCATGACGTGATTTTGTCTGCTGTTAATTCATTTTATGGGCTTGGGACATCTTGGTCATCAGCCCCGTGCAGTTGGGTGTGGGAGGAATTCCTCTGATTACGTGATGAATGTAGTAGTGTGTGTAGCTGTATAAGGGACAGGCGTGGGGAGGTGCCCCAGGAGTTGAAATACCGGAGTTCCATCAAAAAATTATCAAATAAAATAATGTTGAAGCCCACAGGAGAGATCTGCAGAATATCTTGGCTGAGTGGGCATGGAAAGTTGTAACTGTTCCTGTAGGAATTTCATTTTTTTTTAGTACATATTATTCTTAAAAATAAATGTGACCAACCAGGTGGTGTAGTTCTTGGTTGTCACTTCTGAGGTCCATGTTTGATTCCTGACTGTCAAGAAATCTGATTATAGTTTGAGGGTAAGAGGGCTAGCGAGGTAAACCGGGAAATGTTGGGTTCGATTCCCCCCTTAGGCACCCAGCAAGTGGTTTACCATGGGTTCCCACACATACTGAAGGTAAATGTCTAGTTAATTCCTATCATAAGGTCACGACTGCCTCCTGAATATCCATAAACAAATAGGCTAGTCCTATTACCTTTGGGTGTGGGGAACCCATCGTACAAATAGCCTAAATATGATAGTGTGTGAGTCGAGGCCTCGGATGGAGGTCCTTGATTCACGCCCCGACCCAGACCACTGGAACCGGGAAATGATGAAGAAGAAAATAGGCTAGTCCTATTCATTCCTATGGCACTCTGTAAAATACAAAATATAGGCTACCAGTAGACAATGAAGGCCTATTTGATGAACATCTTAGAATATAAATTAAGACTACATACAAAAATTTTCCTCCATTTAAATACTTAAACATGTAAGCTACGGTAGTCATATTCAAATAATTAAATAACACACTGCCGAATGAATCGATACAAAATATACTGGTACCAGTAGAAAAAAAGGCATATTGTATGCACATCTAACACAAAAATAATAATTAAGCCTACTGTACATGATACAAGAAATAACTTCTATGTGAATTCATAAACATGAGTGGACAGGGAAAGTTGTAACTGTTCCTGTAGGAATTTCAATTTCTTTTTAGTACATATTATTCTTAAAAATAAATGTGACCAACCAGGTGGTATAGTTCTTGGTTGTCACTTCTGAGGTCCATGTTTGATTCCTGACTGTCAAGAAATCTGATTCAAATTTGAGGGTAAGAGGGCTAGTAAGTTAAACCGGGAAATGTTGGGTTCGATTCTCCCCTTGGCCACCCAGCAAGTGGTTTACCATGGGTTCCCACACATACTGAAGGTAAATGTCTAGTTAATTCCTATCATAAGGTCACGACTGCCTCCTGAATATCCATAAACAAATAGGATAGTTCTATTCATTCCTATGGCACTCTGTAAAATACAAAATATAGGCTACCAGTAGACAATGAAGGCCTATTTGATGAACATCTGAGAATATAAATTAAGACTACATACAAAAATTTTCCTCCATATAAATACTTAAACATGTAAGCTACGGTAGTCATATTCAAATAATTAAATATCACACTGCCGAATGAATCGATACAAAATATACTGGTACCAGCAGACAAAAAGGCATATTGTATGCACATCTAACACAAAAATAATAATTAAGCCTACTGTACATGATACAAGAAATAACTTCTATGTGAATTCATAAACATGAGTGGACAGGGAAAGTTGTAACTGTTCCTGTAGGAAATTCAATTTCTTTTTAGTACATATTATTCTTAAAAATAAATGTGACCAACCAGGTGGTGTAGTTCTTGGTTGTCACTTCTGAGGTCCATGTTTGATTCCTATCAAGAAATATGATTTAAGTTTAAGAATAATATGTACTAATACAGTGAGTACTTCTAACGTCATTTTATACAGCATGTCACTGTTTAAGTTCTTCACAGAAAATAGAGCAACAACATCTGAAAATCTACACAAAGGTGACGTTATCATGAATGCCTGTATTGTAGTCGCACAATGAATATCATTTGGTCTGTTCAAAGCAACTCCTTCAATTTTTCCACCCTCGTAACTTAGTTTAGGGGCAACATAGATCTCATCTAACAAGATACACACAACTTTTTTATGGTCACTCAGAAGCTTGCATTTCTCCCGTAAGTATGATTCCTGTGAAACGCTGATCCCTGCACAGTTTGTTCCCATTTTATACGACAGTCTTCTTAAATAAGATGGATGAGGTACTGCTAACACTTGGCTGGAGTGAACAAAATGATAAGCCCCAGGAAAAGAATAAAATAATGTTGAAGCCCACAGGAGAGTATCTGCAGGATATCTTGGCTGAGTGGACAGGGAAAGTTGAAACTGTTCCTGTAGGAATTTCAATTTCTTTTTAGTGGTAATGTCGAAGTTGTCAATATTAACACGTAGGAACCAACCAAGTAAGAGATTAAGTTTTTGTTTACAATCTAAATCTTCTAGCTGGAAACCTGCTAGGTGACTCAGTAGACAATCAAACTTGGTCCATTTATCACAAAGCAAGTTATCGCCAAGACACCACTGAAACTGACTGCTGGGGAGATGCAAATTGTTGTGGAAAACTTCCACAGAAAAGGATGGTAAAATTCTGATGGAGGTATTAATTTTAGGTGCTTCATTAGGGCTGTCATCAATTTTACACAGCAAAACATGCCTATCTTTGGTAAATAATGTGAAAGGCCCCACATATCTAGTGCCTACTTCATTTTTAAATTCTTCAAACCCTAATATTGTATCTCTTTCAGTCCACTCACTATACTATTGCTCATCACGGGCAAGAACTTGCTTCATGCGTTCCTTTGGATCCTTTCTTTTTGGAGGCAAATGTTCGTATCCTGGCGCAGTCAGCTGGCATTTGAGGGTGCGCCAATGCGAGGGAGCCGTGTCAGTATATTTACTGGCACGTTAAAGATCCCCTTCGGGGCAAAATTCCGGCACCCCGGCGTCTCTAAAAGCCTGAGTAGTTAAAAGGGACGTAAAACCAATAACATTATTATTATTTGTTTTGTTAAATATGATGGCTGGTTTTCAAAGCTGGTAGGATATGCACCTTCTTGTAGTTTTGTTCTTTTTCTAGGTACAGTTACAACTGAGCCATATGCACAAGGGAATTTGTCTTCTGTAATAACTAATTCAGGGGCAAAATGTTTGACACAAACAACTGAGTTAGCTGTCGGAGAAAAAGCATCACGATGAATGCTTCTTGTCCATTTATCCCTAAGTTCTTCGGGAAATTGGAAAGTAGGCACCAATGGTTTATCTTTATGATAATTGGATTTGCATCCAGGCACACAACAGTTCCGAGGCATATCTCCACGGGTAAGCCTATTGATAGTTTATAAAAAAAACAGGAATCCACACCAAGTACGTGATAAGATCCTTGAACTAGCAGGCTTAAAACTGGATTAGTGGACACTGCATCCAATTTAAAAAGCAGGTTATGTTTCTTCGTAATCAATTTTTAGATCTTCTCAGACTTAAAAATGGAATACGTTAATTATTATTATGCTTGCTCATAATGGATTACCATTACTAATAATTTATAAACCCTAAATAGAATAATAAATAGACCAACTTACCCAATAGTAGAATTGATGGAATCAGAAGGTACCGGTATCTCGATTTTATGAAGCACTATGATAATGCAGGCATTTATTTACACGAAAGCAATAACCACTAAGCACAGCAAATCAAGTGAGACGATTGCTAAGCGATAAAGGGATTATTCACACCACTAGGCTATCACAACACTATCACATCGTAAACAAAACCACACATCATTATAAATAACGACCAACTACGTCAGCCATCTTGGCTCTTACCCGCCGCCAGTGTCAGGTCCGGTAGTATAGAAGGTCCTGCTTAGATCTATCAGTTTGCCTCAACACCCGACAGAGCGCGGTGGACGACATACATAGGTGGTTCTAACGGGAGGAAGTACGCGTGAGAAGAAGCTCCGAAAGGTCTCAAGAGATGCCGAGAGAATCTCAAGGAAGTCCCAAAAGCTAATGCTAGGTCTCGTAAGGTCTAGAATTTCAAATCCACCTGGAGAGGCCGAGACTATCCATCCAAATATGTAAGGATGCCACCCAGCAAAGTTCAGTGAAGAGTGTACGACGCTACAGTCAGTCAACAAAGTGGGCTAAAGCGAGACAGTCGAGTGTGACTTAGCAGTTAAGTACACTGTAACCGAATCTTTTGGTTACATAACCCACCCTTGGGTTTCTGTAACTATGTATTAGTGCCATGGTGTGAGATGTGGGTAAATGAGGTTACCTACCATGGCCACCTATTCATGGAGCACCACAGAGAGTCTAGTGTTTTGTGGTGGTCCAGCAGTGGGTGACAGGTGGCTTTGACTGCTGACAATGTTACTATGATGATGTTATATTTTATTCAAGACTAGCTGTACCCGGCATGCGTTGCAATGCCAATCAAAGAAAGTGTTGGGGTTTTGACTTTGTTAGTTGCAGAGATTTTGGATTCCCAATATTTTCTTCTTTTTCCGTAAACTACCTCTAAACTATTATAAAAAATAATTTACTATCTCAGAAACATTCACGGGAGCATGATCAACAACTCACGAAAGTTACATCGCAATGAAGTGAATGGTATATGAACGAATACGAGACTGCTGAAACGATTAGAGCGCCGTCACACATTTGTTGAATCTACTCGTGCGCTACCTATTGTTAAATGGATGTACTAAGTCAGAAACCTTTCCTCGGGTGCACACAACAATTCACTAAAGTTTCATCGCAATCGGATGAATGGCATATGACCGCATACGGGACAGTGATAAAACGATTGACGTGCCGTCACACATTTGTAGAATCTACTCGTGCGCTGCCTATTGTAAAATGGATTTACTAAGCCTGAAACCTTCCCTGGAGTGTACACTACAGCTCACCAATGTTTCATCTCTATCGGACGATTGTATATGAACGCATACGAGTCTTTGTTGAAACACTTCGCGCGTCGTCGCTGATTTGTTGAATCCATTCGTGCGCTACCTATTGTAATTTACTAAGCCAGAAACCTTCCCGGAAGTGTACACAACATGACACCCAAGTTTCATCGCTATAGGACAAATGGTATATGAATGCATACGGGACTTTGTTGAAACGCTTCACGCATCTTCGCTCATTTGTTGAATCTACTCGTGCGCTACCTATTGTTAAGTGGATTTACTAAGCCAGAAACTTCCCTGAGTTTATACTACATTTCACCCAAGTTTCAACGCATTGGGGTGAATGGTATATGAACGCATGTGGGACTTTGTTCAAACAAACGCACGCCGTTTTCTTGAAGTTACTCGCTTGCAATCTATTGTTAATTGGATCTACTAAGCATATAACTTTTCCTGGCGTATGCACAACAACTCACCAAAATTTGATTGCAATCGGATGAATTGTATATGAACGCATCACCAACACTCATTTGTTTAAACTACTGGTGCGCTATCTATTGTTAATTGGATTAACTATGCCTATAACCATCCCGGAAGTGTGCCAAACAACCCACCAAAATTTGGTCGTAATCGGATGAATTGTAGGCAATATTAACGCATCGCCAACACTCATTTGTTTAAAATACTCTCGCGCTGTCCTTTGTAAATTGGATTGACTATACCTATAATAATTTCGGAAGTTTTCACAACAACTCACCAACGTTTCACAACAATCGGATGAATGGTATAGGAACGCATACGGGACTTGGTTGAAACGATTCGCGTGCCGTTGCTCATTTGTTGAATCTGCTTGTGCGATACCTATTGTTAAGTGGATGTACTAAGCCAGAAACCTTCCCTGATGAGTACACAACATCTTACCCAAGTTTCATTGCTATCGGATGAATGGTTTATGAAACGCTTCGCGCGACTTCGCTCATTTGTTGAATCTACTTATGCGCTACCTATTGAAAAATGTAAGCCTAAAACATTCCCTGGAGTGTACACACCAACTCACCCAAGTTTAGTCGCTATCGGACGAATGGTATATGAATGCATACGGGACTATGTTGAAACACTTCGCGCGTCATCGCTCATTTGTTTAATCTACTTGTGCGATACATATTGTTAAGTGGATTTACTAACCCAGAAACCTTCCCTGAAGTGTACACAACATCTCAGCCAATTTTCATCACACTATCCGACGAATAGTATATGAACGCATACGGGACTTTGTTGAAACGCTTCGCGCGTCTTCACTCATTTGTTTAATCTACTCGTGCGCTACCTATTATAACATGGATTTACTAAGTCAGAAACCTTGCCTGTAGTGTACACAAACTCTCACCCAAGTTTCATCGCTATCGGACGAATGGTATGTGAACGCATACTGGTCTTTGTTGAAACGCTTCGCCTATCGTCGCTCATTTGTTGAATCTACTTGTGCGATACCTATTGCTAAGTGGATTTACTAAGCTACAAACCTTCTCTGTAGTGTACACAACATCTCACCCAAGTTTCATCGCTATCAGAGGAATGGTATATGAACACATACGGGACTTTTTTTGAAACGCATCGCGCGTCGTCGCTCATTTGTTGAATCTAATCGTGCGCTACCAATTATAACATGGATTTACTAAGCCAGAAATCTTGCCTGTAGTGTACACAACCTCTCACCCTAGTTTCATCGCTATCGGACGAATGGTATGTAATGCATACAGGACGTTGTTGAATCGCTTCGCCCGTCGTCGCTCATTTGTTGAATCTACTCGTGCGCTACCTATTGTTAAGTGGTTTCACTAAGCCAGAAACCGTACCTGAAGTGTACAGAACTTCTCACCCAAGTTTCAACGCAATGGGATGAATGGTATATGAAAACATGTGGGACTTTCTTGAAACATACGAACACCATTTTGTTGAAGCTACTCGCACGCCATCTATTATAAATTGGATTTACTACGCCTATTACTTTTCCGGGACTGTGCACAACAACTCTTCAAAATTTGATCGCAATCGGACGAATTGTATATGAACGCATCGCCATTACGCATTTGTTTAAACTACTCGCGCGCTATCTATTGTGAAATGGATTAACTATGCCTATGATCATCCCGGAAGTGTTTACAACAACTCACCGAAATTTGATCGCAATCGGATGAATGTTTTATGAACGCATAAAAGACGAACTCACAGACATTCCTATTTATATATAAGATATAAGATTATGTTATCTTCGGAGGTGTGGCAATGTTATGTTTTGGATAAATAGATTTTAAGTCTACAGGTATTCTGATGTACAAACAGACGTTTAAGAAAACGCAAGAAGAAAAGAAAGGAGCAGAAGGATATTAAATATTGTGAGGGGCCCTTTCTTCATGTAAGTTGTTGTGGACACTGTACAAGAGATGCAGGTAATGGAAGCTTGCTTACTTGTTGACAAACATGTATTGATAGTTTTGATTGCCAGAGAACAACCAGAAAAGAAGAATTTGTAAGTGGAGAAGAAGTATTATTATTATACGTTTGTGAAGTCATGGTATTTGTATTTGAACTGTCATCGTGTTATGTATCTAGTGTTAGTTATTAATAATTAAGTGTATATTAGTGAAGTCGGTGTAGTGTACTTAGTGTGAGCGAGTACATCGCCCCGCTACCCTGAGGTGGCATATTTATTACAATCAGCAAAGTTCAGTGATGCGTGTACAGTCAGTCAACAAAGTGGGCTAAAGAGAATCAGCGAGGGTGACATAGCAGATAAGTACACATACTTGTATGCGAGAAGACAACCGACAGGCTGCTAATGTTTCAACTTTGTGCAGGAATATTCCGTGAGGTGCAGACGGCCGAGGCGTGGATACGATAAGAGGACACGAGAGGCTACCACAGCGGGGTTCCGTGGCTCTAGTGGTCAATCATTATGCGACACAGCTCTGCAAGTTTTCACCGGAGCCAGCCACCTCGGTATGGCTCCTGTATCACCACAGTCCTCCACTACACTTGCCGGACACGTCACCACCACCATCTTGGAGTGGGTGACCCCTTTTTCTTTGCTTATGTGGCTGGGCTAAATAGGGACAGTCAACATCTTAACCCTGACGGACAAGACTGAGGAGTTAGTGGATTTCATGAAGGAGAAGGATATAGCCATCCTCGGTCTCAGTGAAACGAAATGGAGAGGAAAAGGGGAAAGAAAACTGAAGGAATGATACAGGCTATTTTACAGTGGAGGACGGGGGCAAGAAATGGAGTAGGAATGATTTTCAGAAAGGATGTCCTAGAGTATGTGGAGGTGGTGAAGATGATAAGTGACAGGATGATCATAGGAAGGATACAGTTCCAGACAGGGACAAAAGATCTGGTTCAAGTACATTTTTAAATTCTTCAAACCCTAATATTGTATCTCTTTCAGTCCACTCACTATACTATTGCTCATCACGGGCAAGAACTTGCTTCATGCGTTCCTTTGGATCCTTTCTTTTTGGAGGCAAATGTTCGTATCCTGGCGCAGTCAGCTGGCATTTGAGGGTGCGCCAATGCGAGGGAGCCGTGTCAGTATATTTACTGGCACGTTAAAGATCCCCTTCGGGGCAAATTTCCGGCACCCCGGCGTCTCTAAAAGCCTGAGTAGTTAAAAGGGACGTAAAACCAACAACATTATTATTATTTGTTTTCTTAAATATGATGGCTGGTTTTCAAAGCTGGTAGGATATGCACCTTCTTGTAGTTTTGTTCTTTTTCTAGGTACAGTTACAACTGAGCCATATGCACAAGGGAATTTGTCTTCTGTAATACCGATTGTTTTTATTCAGGATAGTTCTTATTCCAAATATTTGGTTCTCACCCTGTGGAGATAAATGATATTTTATTTGCGTTGTGAAAGAAATGAAATGGGATACTTTTAAGAAACTGCAGTATTTATAGTCTTGTGATACCTCGTATCTTTACTGAAGTGAGGGTCTCGTGATCAATTAAGCTAGCTTTTGTTTTTGTTTGCCCAGATAGACCCAAATATGTTTTGAGTCTCGTGCTAAGTTGATTTTGTGATCCATGCGTATGTGGGCGTTGGAGTTCGGTCATACAGGCACAGTACACACAATCCACCATCGGTATCAAATACCAAGATACTGTCAGTCTCCCAAATATTTTAGTTTAAATAATTACATGTTGGCAAATCCACCATTGAGTCTTACTTCCGTCCACTCAACTATACAATCCGCCAGTTTGTCTCACGGCACGACGGACCGCGGTGGGCAAATGGCGTGCTGGCGGATGGTAATTGTAGGTGGTGCTAACGGGAGGGGGTACGCATGTGAATATGCTTCGCAAAAGTTCTCAAGAGATGGCATGGGACTCTCAACACAGACCAATACGATACTGCAAATTCTCGTATCAAATCCGCCTGGAAAGACTGAGAATATCCCTCCAACCATGTAAGGAATGCCAAGCAGCAGAGTTCAGTGACACGTGTACGACGGCGCAGTCAGTCAACAAAGCGGGCTGCAACGAATCAGTGAACCAGTCGAGTGTGACATAGCATACATATGTGTATGCGAAATGAACTCTGACAGACGGTTATTGTTACAGCTTCTTGCAGGAATATTCTGTGAAGAGCGTAAGGCCGAGGCCCTAATTTCGGTGTAGGTAGGACAAGAGGACTCGAGAGGCTACAGCGGGGTTTCATAGCTCCTGTGGTCAATCACTGTGCAACAGACCGGTAAGCCGTGAGCAGTGGTTTTGAATCGGTTTCATGCCCTCCACCTCCACATACCTCCACACAATATGGCGACCGTGCGCAACCACTCACAAGGATGGCGCGCACCAGTCTATTCCCTTCAACAACAAGGTTATCTACCCGAGATGCCACCGATTAATGTCGCGAATTAATTTTTGTAGAAAGTTAGGTGAGGGTTCATGCGAAAGAGTGTAACGCCCCCCATTCCAAGGAATAAGTCGTTTCCACACCAAGATAAGAAATACCCCCCCCCCCCCCCCACTCTAGGCTGTAAAATATGAGTTGTTGAGAACGTAATCTGGGCTAGTGGCTCTTTCACGGAATGTTGGAATGCAACTTCTGGGTGTACGGATAGGGGATGATCACAGGAGACGGGTAGGGTGTTTGAGCGAGGTATCTTAACTAGGTCGAGCAAAGATGGTGGCAGCTAGGGAGGGGTGATGAGGTTAGCTGAGCGGGCTATCTTTAATTGATCGGCCAAATATAGTGGCAATTAGCTTGGTGGTTAGGGAGAGAGGTGGTTAAGGTGGAGTATTTTTAGAAGTCAATTTTGAAGGTTGCTTTATGCAAATACAGAGATGGTGAATGCATGTACACCATCTTATGTCACCTGGTACAAACTGAAAAAGATCTGCAATGCGCGATCATCTTATTGAGGAGTGGGATAAAACAAAACATGTTGACCCAACCGCATGCAAGGAGTAGCGTTACAGGAAGCATGAGTGTAAAACAATGACTTTTGCTGAAACAAGCAGAATCTAGGAGTGTAAGTCGTCACGCGAATCAGGTGTTTATAACGTTACATCAGCAGATATTTGATGAGATAAACATGCTGACTCAACCGGATGGAAGGAGTAGCGTTACAGGAAGCATGCGTGTGAAACAATGACTTTTGCTGAGACAAGCAGAATCTTGGAGTGTATGACGTCACGCGAAGCAGGTGTTTATAACGTTACATCAGCAGATATTTGATGGATAAACAGGCTGACGCAACCGGATGCAAGGTGTAGCGTTACAGAAAGCATTTTTGTGAAACAATGACTTTTGCTCAGACAAGCAGAATCTTGGAGAGTATGACGTCACGCGAAGCAGGTGTTTATAACGTTACATCAGCTGACGCAACCGGATGCAAGGTGTAGCGTTACAGGAAGCATGAGTGTGAAACAATGACTTTTGCTGAAACAAGCAGAATCTTGGGAGTGTAAGACGTCACGCGAAGCAGGTGTTTATAACGTTACATCAGCAGATATTTGATGGATAAACAAGCTGACTCAACCACATGCAAGGAGTAGCTTTACAGGAAGCATGCGTGTGAAACAATGACTTTTGCTGAAACAAGCAGAATCTTGGAGTGTATGACGTCACGCGAAGCAGGCGTTTATAACGTTACATCAGCAGATATTTGATGAGATAAACAAGCTGCCGCAACCGGATGCAGGGTGTAGTTTTACAGGAAGCATGCGTGTGAAACAATGACTTTTGCTGAAACAAGCAGAATCTTAGAGTGTATGACGTCACACGAAGCAGGTGTTTATAACGTTACATCAGCAGATATTTGATGGGATAAACAAGCTGACGCAACCGGATGCAAGGTGTAGCGTTACAGGAAGCATGCGTGTAAAATAATGACTTTTGCTGAAACAAGCAGAATCTTGGAGTGTATGACGTCACGCGAAGGAGGTGTTCATAACGTTACGTCAGCAGATATTTGATAAGATAAACAAGCTGACGCAACCGGATGCAAGGTGCAGCGTTTATTTGCAGTGATGCAGGTGCACGTGTGTCAGAGAAACGTGAACAGACTCATCAAACCGTGAGAACGTTACATCAACATATATTTGATACCATACAGGTGTGTTCGCGGTATAAAAAGCAAGCGACCTTTCTCACTTTATAATTGAATCACGTTACCTCTACAGCTTACTTGTGATCACAGTGGTGTGTTCTTATATTTTAATTATATTTGGTTGGTTATAAGCACTCTATCAAGTTCTAACGTTCACTGCTAGGTGTCAGTGACAGCATTTGATAGCCAAAGTTGGAACTAGTTGAAATGGAACTTGTTGGAAGCCCACAAGCAATACCCATTGGTTGATATTCATAAATAATAATTAAAATATATATACTTGTTTTTTCCTTTTTAACATTGTAATTTGGAAACTGATTTTTCGGAAAATCATCATGTTCAAGTGTAGTGATTGTAAAAACAGGTTTACAAATAAACAAAACGGGTTGTCATGGTGACCAAGTATGGATCATTTTAAATATTTAGGAAGATATCAACCAGCGAGGGAAGAAATGCTCTCAGATTTTTAAATTTGGTGTTAAAGGGTCCCGGGGTAAACTAAATGGGTTGCGAAGAGGACAAGTGGCGGTCATTTTGAATAATTACGGTGGATATCAACCTATGTAAGAGGAAATTACGATAGGTTTAATTTTAGGTGATAAATGACTATAGTAATAATAATATCGTATGGCCTCGGATGCCGAGTAAAAGCTTTGTTATTTGACACCCAGAGGGTAGCTTGCATGTCGAATTTTTTGTACCCTGAAGCACTATGAAAGTCAAGGAGGTTAGATATCTAAGCTCCATGACACTGTAGCGCTTTCTAGAAGAGAAATGAGGAACTATGTGTTGGCGGAAAATGCCGAGATTAAGTTTGCCATTATGAACGCGGCCTACTGAATTCAAATGGGTTCTTTAATATGCCAACATCGTATGACATGCGTGTCGTAATTTTAGCCGCCTTTCAAAAATCACTACCACGGTCAGGAGCGAACCTGCAAGCTTGGGGTTGGTAGACCGACACGATAACCACTCACCAACCGTGATAAGCTGATAAATGAGTGAGGTTTAAACAAAACACTTTTTCATGGCTGCCAAGTGGCGGTGATTTTGAACACTGATGGTGATTCATGAAATTTCAGAAAACAATATCATTAGGACCTTCGAAAGACATGCTTTTGAAATTTAGCATTTCTATTTTTATTTATAGATATAATGTAACTTTTAGTGTTTTAATAATTGTAATTTGTTTCTGGATTATGTATGGAAAATAATACACAGAATAAAGCATATTAAACCATGTCAATGAATTCTCCATCACTTTAGGTTTTCATAATATCTTCAGAGACTTTCCAGGATAATGAACGCTTCCCCCACCTCGTGACTTTACAAACAAGTTGATTCTTGTATTTGAGAAATTGAATGATAACAGGCGAATAGATATATCTTGTGCGTCAGAGAGAGAGGGTCCGCTTTTCGCTTTCATCATGGTTTCAGGATTAACCTGACACTTGTTCCATAGGACCCTCGTGATTTAAGATAGAGATTCCTTCAACCTAATGTTCAATGTAATGTAATAATTTGTCCCTGCACTTCAGAGGAGATTGATTTATGCTTAGTGATTTTATGTCAGGGTTCTTTTCGCCTTTGTCAGCAATGCTTTTCATTTTGGCGAAAATTAATTTAAAACTCTTGAATTTAGATTGTTTGAGTCATCTATTTATTCTTGTTAAATTTGAAATGTTATTTGTTTAAATTTTGCTCACCTACATTTAGAATAACTTCTGCATGTGTTGATTAAGTTTGTTTTCCTTCAGGGCTTAGGTTAATTCATATAACAACCATTTTCAACAATTGTATGTATAATAGATCCTGGTTTAGCAATTACACCACCTCTTCTATTCTCAAGAACCTCATTACTCAATACTTCTTGTGAGCAGGTGCTAATCTATAGTTAGATCAACCTTGTGCTTCCCTTCGTTACAATATCAATACATACAAGGATATGCCTAAAACAGTCAGAGGTTGGGAATAATATAAGCGGTGCCGATATTTTCAGACATACATTACAAGAGTTTAAAAGAAATTCACAATAATCAAAGAAGCCTGGTTGAATAGATTTTCAGCAGCCAAAGAGAAACTAAGGAATGTGAACATTGGATATGAGACTGAACCCTTCAACTGGAAGAGAAGAGGCAATGTCTCTGTTAAGATGTAAGCAAAACAGAAAATGTCAGATCACTATCAGAAAATACATGTACCTGCATCTTACAACCAGTGTAGAGAGTTAGGTCAAAGGAGAATTACCACATGGTCATGTACCTGCATCTTACAACCAGTGTGGAGAATTAGGTCCAAGGAGAATTACCGCATGGCCATGTATCTCCTTTAGTGGCCAACAAAATGCAAAGCTTCCTTCCAGTGACCGTATTTGAAGTATGTTTACTTTTTTAGCATATAGCTTTTTAGTGCCGGGAGTGGCCGAGGACATGTTCGGCTCGCCAGTTTTGTAGCTGCTTCGAGGCGGACACCCAATGGGTGTGCTACACGTACCGTCGCGTGTGGAGTGTAGTCTGGGGAGGAAAGTTTGAATGTAACGGTGAGGAGTTGGAAGGTAGCGGCTGTGGCCTATAGTTAGGGACCAACCCCGGCATTTGCCTGGAAGGAAGATGGGAAACCACACAAGACCATCTTCAAGGTTGCCGGCGGGGGGATTCGAAACTCCTCTCCTCCCGGATGTGAGCGACTGCCAGCAGTCATGCCGTGAAGTATATGGTGAGGTACGGTCATTCAACACCCTGGGTTATTGATAACCACGACGCCTCAGGCTTAACGCACTACTAACATGAGGCCACAAAAGAGCAAGTCCACTACCCCAGCGGCGGTCCGGGCAGTCCACTGATGCGTCTGACTTTGTGCACCCAGGCGAATCCCCGCAACAAACACGGCAATAACCTAGAATATTTGCCGGAGCTTCATTATGTAGAGGTAAAGGCTAATATTCCAATAAAAATATTATTTGCAAGAGTTGGTTTATCTAGCTGATTCAGACCGACATGCCTGTGGAGCCAACACTACAGCAAGACCTGTCTGCCCAATGTGTATTTCTCTTCAGGAGCAAGGTTCCCAATAACATCTCTGCAGACTCAAGGATGAGACAAGCCTGTGGTGCCAACACTACAGCAAGACCGGTGTACCCAATGTGTATATTTCTTTTCAGGAGCAAGGTTCCCAATAACATCCCTGCAGACTCAAGGATGAGACAAGCCTGTGGTGCCAACACTACAGCAAGACCTGTGTACCCAATGTGTATTTCTCTTCAGGAGCAAGGTTCCCAATAACATCTCTGCAGACTCAAGGATGAGACATGCCTGTGGTGCTAACACTACAGCAAGACCTGTGTACCCAATGTGTATTTCTCTTCAGGAGCAATGTGCCCAATAACATCTGTGCAGACTCAAGGATGAGACAAGTCTGTGGTGCCAACACTACAACAAGACCTGTGTACCCAATGTGTATTTCACTTCAGGAGCAAGGTTCCCAATAAAATCTCTGCAGACTCAATGATGAGGCATGCCTGTGGTGCCAACACTACAGCAAGACCTGCGTACCCAATGTGTATATCTCTTCAGGAGCAAGGTTCCCAATAACATCTCTGCAGACTCAAGGTTGAGACATGCCTGTGGTGCCAACACTACAGCAAGACCTGTGTACCCAATGTGTATTTCTCTTCAGGAGCAATGTGCTCAATAACATCTGTGCAGACTCAAGGATGAGACAAGCCTGTGGTGCCAACACTACAGCAAGACCTGTGTACCCTATGTGTATTTCTCTTCAGGAGCAAGGTTCCCAATAACATCTCTGCAGACTCAAGGATGAGACATGCCTGTGGTGCTAACACTACAGCAAGACCTGTGTACCCAATGTGTGTTTCTCTTCAGGAGCAATGTGCCCCATAACATCTCTGCAGACTCAAGGATGAGACAAGCCTGTGGTGCCAACACTACAGCAAGACCGGTGTACCCAATGTGTATGTCTCTTCAGGAGGAAGGTTCCCAATAACATCTCTGCAGACTCAAGGATGGGACAAGCCTGTGGTGCCAACACTACAGCAAGACCGGTGTACCCAATGTGTATTTCTCTTCAGGAGCAAGGTTCCCAATAACATCTCTGCAGACTCAAGGATGAGACAAGCCTGTGGTGCCAACACTAAAGGAAACAAAGAGTAAATTGAAGGAGAAGGAACACCATATGAAGAGAAAATATTACTCAGATCATCATAGACTACGTTTTGAAGAATTAAGGTGAGAAATTAAAAAGGACATTAAATTATCTTATAAGAAATATATCCATAATATTGAATAAAACATTAGAAGGGACTCAAAGAAATTTTGGACGTTTATTAAAAACAAGAAAAAAAAATAGGAACTCATGCGACACTTTTAAATATAATAATGAAGAATTGGGCAGGGGTGATTCCATTGTTGAAGGTTTCGCGTCATATTTCAAATCAGTATATGACTCTCAGTCAGCCCAATACAAAGTCCCAGTCTGCAATGCGAATACTCCCAACACCCTTCACATAAAACTTGTCTCACAGGAAGAGATAGAAATGGCATTTAAAAAATTAAAACCTAAGTCGTCGGCTGGTCCTGATAATATTCCACCGTATGTAGTTAAGGGATGTGTTGAAAGTCTCAGGGAACCGTTACACTTTATATTTAACTTAGCCATACAAACTTGTACGTTCCCTGACGCCTGGAAAAATCACTCGCGTCTGCCCTATACTAAAATCGGGAGATCCATCACTAATTAATAACTACCGTCCTATATCTATTTTATCTGCAATAGCCAAGGTATTTGAATTCATATTGCACGGAAGAATATCAGTATTTCTCAGACCACTCGTAACAGATAACCAACATGGTTTCCTAAGCAGGAAATCGACTGTAACGAATGCAATTAATTTTACTCAAATGATATCTAAAGAGTTAGATAAAGGAGGGCGTATTTCTCTTCAGGAGCAAGGTTCCCAATAAAATCTCTGCAGACTCAAGGATGAGGCATGCCTGTGGTGCATGTCATATTTAAAGATTTCCAGAAAGCTTTCGACACAATAAATCACGATATCCTTCTTAAAAAAATATGTATTTTGGGATTCTCCCACCTACTACTCAAATTATTCATATCCCACCTCAGAGACAGGAAACAATTTGTTTTGTTCCAGAAAATAGTCCCAAAGGAATACATAGTTCATTCCGGAATACCCCAAGGCTCGAACCTTGAACCATTGATTTTTCTAGCAATGATAAATGATTTGCCACGATGTATACAGCACTCAAATAGTCTTTTATATGCAGATGACTTCAAAATTTTTAAATCAAATTCTTCCACTAATGACTGCACTTTAATACAAAATAACCTAAATAATATACACAAATGGAGTATAGAAAACAAATTGTACTTAAACGTACCGAAGTGTGTTGTTATGACCTTTACACGTAAGAAGAACCCAATCGCATTTGTTTATGGAATTGGACCTAAGTCATTGAAAACAGTAAGCGAGGAGAAAGATCTAGGTATTCTGTTTGACCGAGAGCTTGCCTTCACTTATCATGTGCAAAAGACGGTCGGGGATGCTTACCGCATGTTAGGGTTTATAATAAGAAACACTAAGCCATTCATTAGGACCAGTACCTGCATAAACCTTTATACTGCCATGGTGAGATCCAAGCTCGAGTATGCCAGCCAAGTATGGAGTCTCTGGCAGAAAACATGCATTAAGTCCATTGAGCAAGTTCAAAAGAAATTCCTCAGATACTTACACCTCAAAATAACGGGCAATTACCCACACATGGTACTGCCCCCGTAAATTGAATTATATTGAGACCACGGCGGTTGTATTGGAAAATATGAAGAAAGTTATGGCTGTCATAGTTGTGACGTGGATATTCATGACGTAAGCACGGATGACGCAGACTTCACGCAAGTAGGCTGATTGAGCTGAGATTCTTGGTGACGTCATGATTTTGTTCGAGAAAGATCTGAGATTTACGACGCAGTCGCAGGGAAACATGGAATTGTGCTAAGGAAGAAGTTACGCTATTGGAGGAAAGACTCGAACCAATGAATGATAGTTTGGAGGGAGACGGAGATTACTGAAACTACCATATTTAATTACTTTTGGCATGCAGAATTGTGGAAATCTATTTTCAGTTATGGCTTTGATTTGGAATTTTGAAGAAATTAATTTTGAGTTTTTGAAATTTGAAAATCCGTCAAGTATAGCCAAAGTTAGAAATTCTAGCAATGACGGAGAAACAAGCTATGGAAGGGATGGATACGCCCCTTAAGAAGTTGATAAAAGGTCTTGCACAGCAGAGAGAAGCTCTCATACCGCATATATATTTCTGATGTCATATAGTCGTTTTCGAGTGAATAAGTGAAGCAAGTCGTCTTTAGCGCGTGTGGTAAAGCCCACCGCATTGAACGAGCACGGAGCAGTGCCGCAGTTCCATTTTACGGTGATTGAAACTAGGCGAAGTTGAAACGCACACATTAACGAGTCTACAAGATAATACATCAAGAGTTGACTAATGACTTCAAGCTAATTCTATTGTGCAGTACTATATTAAAGTGTGTAGAAAGGTTGAACATTTTGAAGATTATAATTTGGAAGATATTGGCATTTTACGACGGCAGACAAAAGTGATTTTCTCGCCGCCTGAGAAGCACTTTTATAACATCACATTCTACGCTACGGCTGACACGTGTATTGCAACCGTGCTACTACATATTGCATCTGGTGATACAACGCTGCATTCTAACATGGAACAATATAATATGGCAGTTCTTTCAACTATTATAACGGAAATGGAGATGGAAGGCTAAGGACTTTAATGCAATTGGGACATATATCAATGGAGTGAAATGGCAGCATGGAACTTCGTTAATCGCCATTCTACACAAAAGCGAGCATGTAGTGAATATCCAACTACACTCATGCCTCGTAGTCCAACGCTGAATTATATCAAATGGCAGTGGAAATATTTTCATACTCCACGATTATGAATATTTCTGCGGAAATAACTGCAATAAACTTCATGGCGAATTTCTGCCAGAACTTCAGGGAACTTTCAAGAGAGGCCAGGGTAGACCCGGCTCACAAAGAAGAGTTTTGCCAGAAGGATGTCTATCGTATACACGGAGCAGTGCAATTTCCGGAGGAGGAAGCAGTTCTATTCTCCGAGGGCGCTGGTTCCAGGTTCGAGGTCGGAGCACGTCTTTTTGGTGAAATGGAACTATCAGCAGTCTTCTTTGGAAGATTTTCCTCTAGAACTTCAATCAACAGATAAGGTAGTCGTGAATGTTTCTTGTTTTATTTGAGTCATTTAGCGATATCTGAGCAACAATTTTTCCCTTATTTTCTGTCCTATATTTTGCCCCATATTCTCGCTTGATATTTCTGTACTCAGTACACTTCGATGAGTTATGCCTTTTTCTACGATTTATTAAGACATTGTTATGTCATTGGCAGATTTAAATAATTTTTGGATCAGTTGAGACTGATAATAGATTCTTTCAGTAATTTGTATATTTTTGTAGTCACGATTTGACTGTAAAGTTAACGATTTTCTATGGCAGATTTGAATTCAGACAGCGTGTCATTTTATTAAAGTAATTCTATTCAGTAAATTACTTTGACCAATTTTCTGTCATCCTCAAGAAAGAAGAATAATTAAAATATTTTAGAGCGTTAAAATCTATTTCTGTATCGACGATCTTGGAAATACTAGTCGTTTTATGAACATGATTGCAACATAGACATTTATCGTCAGTTCTGAAATTACCATTGCATTATAGACAATTTTATGAAATATGAACTCTGATTACGATTTATTGAATACACTATAGTAATGAACTTTTGATAGGAATTTTTCTCAATTCTAGATTGGAACAATAATGTTTGCATTCCAAAGTCTAATGTATTCTATTCGACTATTTTGCAGTTTAGATGAACTTTGATTGAAGATAGTATTTTTATACTACGATACTTGAAGATATTAATCTCAATTTTGATAGACCAGAGAGGCGTGTATAATCGTATTTGCTATTAAATTTATTTGTGATTGGCAAATTTTTACTTCATATCGATTCATGAATGAAACCCACGAAGGTTAAAAATAATAACGGTTTGACACAATTAATGAATATAAGAAATTTTAAAGTGGAACTATGGATGTATAATCGTTAGTTCAGTGGACGTGTAAAAGTCGCTGATGAATAATGCCCTTGAATAAGTGAAGGAGATTCCCACAGTAATATTAATGATGTTGAAGAATTTGTAAGTGGAGGTTTTTGTATGTATTTTGGAAGATTTTTATGCCATATATATTGAAATATATGATGAATTCTGGGCCTATTTTATGCAATTTTGTGCGTTTGAGCGAAGTATTTTTCCGCTGAGTTTATTGTCCAGGTCCTTTGAAAATTAATCATGTGAAGTTACTGTTAAAATTAACAAGAGTGTTTAAATAATTTGAGATAATGATTTTGAATGGAGATTACCGTCACAAATAATAATAATAATTATTAAAACTTATTAAACCTGAATATAAGCTTAAATATAACTAACCTTC
Source organism: Meconema thalassinum (assembly GCA_946902985.2). Classification (NCBI taxonomy): domain Eukaryota; kingdom Metazoa; phylum Arthropoda; class Insecta; order Orthoptera; family Tettigoniidae; genus Meconema; species Meconema thalassinum. Next base: position 797,744,911 of record OX336388.2, on the reverse strand, counting down.
ATTGGTCGATTATATTAACCTGATTTGAGTAATTATCAACCGGATAAACGTGTGGTTTAATGTATTTCTAATATTAATAATATAAATATTGTAAATAAATTATGTAAATATCTTTAATAATAATTTGATATGAAAGGAATTAAGAGAGGCCTGTATATATTTTTCAATTGTCGTTTGACAATATTATAAACAATTTAAATTGTTATAAACAATTAATGAGAGTTTGTTATAAACATTAAGAGTTTTGTTAATATACTCTAAAGAACGCTAATTATACAAGTGGATTATACAATTAAACAAGTTTTGGGATTATTAGAGTAATCCAGTAACATTTGATTGGAGCATTTAAAAGATTTGCGTGATAATATTCGAGTTGAGTTGAGGACATTTAAAGTGTTTGAAAAGGAGCTAGGCTCTGAGGTAACGAGCATATGCTAACGTTGGCTGGACAGGTGGGTCCATTTGACGACGTAGGCATGCGACATGATGTAGGGAGGATCGCAGCTGGCCTGACAACTGTATGTTAGAGGCCAAGGTCGAATACATAGCAGGCTTGCAGTTATAAATAAAGTGTGATGTTTATGAAAGAGGAAAACAATTGCTACATGTCTCGTCCCAATTCCCTCATCCATTCCAAGTGTATTATGATTATTACGTTCTTTTAAGCTAGTGAAAGCTAAGATTTTGTATGTAACGTTTACAAGTCCTACAGGAGGACATGATTATATTGACAATGGCTTCTGATTGCCACGTTTATTTTGTTGAATTTTTGTTAGAATCATTCCCTTTATGTGAAATAAATTATTGTACAGTTTAAAGTTTCTTGTTTCCGTCTTGGTTCATTTTAAATATCATGGTGGAGGTTATTGTGAGGGCATACTTTAAGTGATCCAGTTGGCAACCCATACCCGAGATTAATTTGAAGAGGTAAGTAAAGGTAAGTATGAACCCCCGTATATTTTGGTGTGATCCACAATAATTTCTTGTTAACTGCTGTGCTCTAATCTCGGTAGTATCTGTCAGTGCCATTTTCATTGATGTAGCTGTGCCGGTGCGATTGATTATTGGCAATCCGATTGAGGGGGCGGATATCTGACAGCCTACTATCCGGGTTAACGGGGACAGTACCCTACGGTGAACTTTTGTTGAATTTCGGCATGACTAGTTTGGAGTCTCGAAGGCAAGTGAATGATATGAAATTCCTTTATAAAGTCATTAACGGTCAAATTGATAACTCATTTTTCCTATCGCTCCTAAATTTCAACATCCCTCGCTTAACTACAAGATCAACCATAACATTCAAAAATGATATAACCAATACTACTTCAAATAACAATTCACCTGTATGGAGGCTTTGCAGTATTTACAACGATGCGGTTCGTGTAAACTGGAAACCAGATTTCTGTCCCTCAATCAGACCGTTCTTGGAAATTATAATCCAGTCACTCTAATTCATACTTGAAATAAAATTATCACACATAACAGAATCAACAATGTATATATGTGGATAGGCCTGTTACCTAGTTATTAAGGTTACCTTTTAGTTTATTATGTAATAATTTCAAAACCTGTTTTTTATTTGGCATTAGATCAAATTTAGATTTAGTTTTTATATTATCTTTTTAATACTATGCATTTTGATCTGTGTGAACTTCTTAGTTTTAAAAATTACATTAAGATATTAATACTTAATGCAGACATATCAGGAAATGTATCTTACTGTGTAGGTGCACTATTATTGGGGCGCACACTGAGCCCTGTTGTGTACCATCAACAAATAAATAAATAAATAAATAAATAAATAGACCTGTGTACCCAAAGTGTATTTCTCTTCAGGAGCAAGGTTCCCAATAACATCTCTGCAGACTCAAGGATGAGACAAGCCTGTGATGGCAACACTACAGCGAAACCTGTGTACCCAATGAGTATTTCTCTTCAGGTGCAAGGTTCCCAATAACATCTCTGCAGACTCAAGGATGAGACAAGCCTGTGGTGCCAACACTACAGCAAGACCTGTGTACCCAATGTGTATTTCTCTTCAGGAGCAAGGTTCCCAATAACATCTCTGCAGACTCAAGGATGAGACAAGCCTGTGGTGCCAACACTACAGCAAGACCTTCTACCCAATGTGTATTTCTCTTCAGGAGCAAGGTTCCCAATAACATCTCTGCAGACTCAAGGATGAGACAACTTTTAGGTAGGCCGAGAAGCTGGTGAATTTAATGTTGCAAACCAAACCATATCCCACCATTGCGGTTTCTCGGAAAACTCCCCAGATAATGTTATCTTGAATTCCCAAGCTCCCAACAGTAAACCTACAATCACCCCAGTAGCTTATGTGGGATATGTTGATACCTGTCAAATTGCTTAAATCCTCCCAGAGTTCAAGGTTAGTTGTAGAGGATATTTACATGTACCAATACTGGGTGAGGTGGAAGCTATTTACGGTTAATAATTTAGGTTAAAAAGGGTCATCTGAGGCTGAGGACAGAGCAATGCACTAGGGGAGTTAAAAAGTAGTGGACGTTCCTAACAAATCTCATATTACAGTCATCACTGTGGCATGCACATTTCCTCCAACCGATGGGTTTCCACCAATTCAGAAAGAACTGTAAGAGAGTGGATATTTTGTGGGTTGCTGAATATAAAGTTAATATAAGACATGTATCATATGCTCCAATGAAACAGTTTCAGTTATGCACTCATAAAAGAGGAAGAACACTTTTTATCATTACGATGCTCACTTACTCATTCAAATGATTTCCACTTGCATCACTTTCTTCAACATGGATTTCTTCTTTAAAATCCTAGGTATAATAAAATGGAATAGTTTATTTCTTTGCTATCAACTTATACATTTAACAACAAATAACAAAAATATGTAATTGTACAAAACAGCTCAATTGTCGTAACAACTACCAGACACTAGTTTCATACTGTCCATCACATCTTCCTGATGGAGATGATCGTTATGCCCTCCCTAGTTCTGCAACTTATAACACACCTCCAAGCCATCACATCTCCCTGATAGAGATGATCGTTATACCCTCCCTAGTTCCGTAACTTATAACACACTACCAAGCCATCACATCTTCCTGATGGAGATGATCGTTATGTCCTCCCTAGTTCCATAACTTATAACACACCACCAAGCCATCACTCCTTTAGAAACCAAGTGAATCATAGTAAATGCGGAGATCACTGCCTTAATAGAAAGAGTATCCATAAGAATAATGGAAAAATGAACATTTATTTTCAAATATTTTGCCGTAAGACCAGAAAAGGTCATAGGATCTAATACATGTATCATTGAGTAACAATCGACTAGGTCCACAAGATTTGTACCGGCACATCATAGGATCTATTACATGTATCATTGAGTAACAATCAACTAGGCCCACAATATTTGTAGCTGCGCATCTTTCAAAAATGAAGGTATAACATTATTTATAAGCATCACTTATACAATATTTTACAAGAGATTAAAAAAAAACACTGCAGTTAAAGATAAGAAACTACAAGCATTATGTCGTCCATTGTATGGGAGCTCGTAGTTTGTAATGGAGATACAGGCCAAGGAAGAGCTTGGGGAACTAATAGGGAAGTCTATTTCAAATGCTTTCATGAATGTAGTCACACATCACTTAATAGGACAGATTTCCTGAGATCAGCAGTATCAACAGATATTCAGGAAAATAGAAATCCAAGCTTGAAACTTGTGTATTGAATCCAACCCTTAGAGTTCCTTCCTTAAGACATTTCCAATACTACACAAGGTAAATGTTTCAGGCCACTTGGTCAATCTGCAAGCTCAGAAGATGAGAGGGTATGATCCCCACCCTCGGCCAAACTAGAAAGAGTTCTACATGGTTCCCAGTTTTCATCTACAGGCAAATGCTGGGGCAGTTACTCATATGATGCCATGGCCGCCCCTTTCCAACTACTTATTATAATCATTTTAATCGACATTAACACCTCTTAGGGGCTGGACAAAAGGGCATGTGGGTGTAAAAATTACTGCCACACTGAACCTCCTTTCATCCCTTCCCTAACACTGAAGAAGCGGGAATAATAAGGGTAGGAATACTTACCTCTATCTACACACAACATTAAAAATATACAGAAATGTGGTAAGTTAGAGGACTTCTCAATATTTACCAAAAAGAGGTTGGGTTAATTGTGTTCCCCAATGTACGTGTGCTGCTCAGGATTGGGAAGGGGGCGACCCTGTCATTAGTTATAACCATCACTGCAATTGCCTGGGAGTTGAAGTAATAAACTACTGAAGACCACTTCAAGGTTTGCTGAGGTAGTGAAACCCATCTATCCTGAGTGGCCCTTGTGAGAGCATCTTATTTCAGCCCTCTGACTAGAATACATATATTTGATCAAACCAAGAATAATTGGTTTACCTTTAAAAACCTCCAAGTCATTCATGTTAAGTCGTTAACATAATATAACTTTAGCCAATGAGAGTTCAGATGCATCCCCCATTAGCTCAGTGGTCATAGCAACAGAGTGTGAAGCCTCAGGTCACAGGTATATGTCCCACATCAAAAGGCTTGTGCTTTCTGTACTGCACTCAACCTATCAGCTGAACGCTACCATTTATCATCAATCCTGTTGTGAAAATCAATTCTGGAATCGCCAAATACCATTTGCTGATAAAGAGATGAAGAACCGGTAATGTCTTGTAAAGAGGCACAAAGTTGTAACATGATAAAGTACTTACCTGTTTGATATCCACAGGAGCTGTTTCTATTTTGATGCAAGGAACAAACTCTGGTGAGGGACATTCTTCAGTCTTGATATCCCCAGGGAGGTCAGTATTATCCTGCAGAGAAGGGATTTGTTTCACAAATGTATTCCTTTCGATAGCAGGAATTACAACTCGCAGATAACTTGTAAACTTACACTGATGGAATTATTTTAAGAAAGTAGGCTACACATGAAATACGATCAGAGAAAAATCGCCTATTAAGCATTTTTGCTTATTACAATACTAAAATAAAAATATTAACATTCCATTTTATGATGGAATTACAACAAATTACAATGTAAAAATGAATAACATTGGGAACAATGAATGCAATATTGTTCAATGATATCTGGGGAATGGGGAATTGGAAATAGAAGGAAGAGAAACAAACCAATGACGCTTGTCAAACAAATACAAATGTGGTGAAATTATTAGAATAAATGTTCATTTTCCCAATTTATTATCTCTTTGCAACCTTGATGAAGTATTTACCCCATATTGCTGTATCCTTCCGCTGGTGCCTGTTTCATTCAGCTATTCCATTTTATTAATATTTCTTATGTTGCCCGAAAGTCTTTTGCTCAGAAGAATATCCCTTATTTGCTGCATAATTTCTAGTTATTGTTAATCATATGCCACCATCTGGCACTAATACAACACGAGATACATCTCTAGTTAAGAAATTACATGCGACACCGAATGTGTTTAGTTATTTATCATGAAATAACCCAAATAATGCAGAGTCTTTACTTGGTGGCAACTCCTATTTTCTTGATGGAATTGATTTGAATTCATGCCAACTCTTCCATACTAAAAGCACATTATGGAAAATTATTTTCTGAATACTTCAAGGGTATTGACATATCTGTAGTATATTTAAGCTAATATCATAATTATATTCCTTATGAAGAAGAGAGCGAGGGATGGTTCTCTACACTACAAACCTTTTTTGAAGTTCAGTGCAGCATCTTTGAATTACATTTTACACAACAGACAATACTACACCGTATCTCAATACCAACAGTATTTTGCCTAGTCCATTCTTATTTCTTTTGAATAAATAAATGGGATTGGGTTTAATGAGAGAAAATAACTGTGAGGGTGAACTGGTAACCAATGTTTCAGCTACCCAATAACAATTGCTTGTGAACCGGGGGGAAATTATCATCACTTTTACTCCCACTCACAATTTCAATATCGTAAGACTCCATATAAAGTACAGTAATAGTCTCGGGATCATGACCCATCTATCAAAACTATTGTTGGAATACGATAAATGCCAACCATTTGTTAAGAACGCAATTTTAGGAAGAATTTTAGATAAGAGGTGCAGCTCAAAAAGACACCTAAAAGGAAATAGCGACATCAAATTGTGTAGATGATGGAGAATAGAATGAGAATGAGGTAGATATTCAATGTTCCCTGGGGAATGTGGAATAGAAAAGTGACAGAGGTAAAACCAAACGAATATGACAGACGGTATCTTAATCAATAGAACTATAGGACAGCCTCACTCTGAACAAGATAACACACACTGTATCTCAATATTAATAGGTTTTCACAGAGTTCATAACTGTTTCAAGTATTTCAGTCAACTTATTTAAAGTTTGTTCATAAGTTTATTTTAATTACATATTCCCAAAGTCACGTTAGTGTTCAGTTTTGTTAATTTATTGATTTTAGATAACTTTCTCAGTCTGCTTCTGTTCTAGACATCGAGCGATGATTGTAATAAGTAATACTCTCTCCCCAGTCTCAGCAATTCAAGTCTTGGAACAGAGGGAATTCCAAATATAATCTTGCTATAAATCTCTCTTTCTAGTGAGTCAGTGCAGTAACATATATATTACGATGTGGCAACAATGCAGGTCATTATTCAAAACAACGGCTATGTTCAATCTGTATTGCATAAAAAAGTGGCATGGAATTTTGAGAGGAAAAATCATTCTGAATGTCGAAACATTGTTTCAGCTTCTCAATAGCAATTAATACACCAGTATGAATATACAGACACAATATGCCCTCTAGTTAACAGATATTGATTAACTTACTCCTTTAAAATAATTTACCTTGCGAACTACAAACATTATGCCTTAGACATCACTAAGATTGCAATGCTACACAATGTGTGGAATTAAAATACACTTACAATGTCGGCCAAGTCATCTGTTTCTGTCGACCATTCCGGCTCGCTTTTGATCGCAGCTTGCTCGTCCATTACGTTAGAATACTAGAACACATACATTTATTTGAACATCATTTACAAACGCACTTATTCTCCGAAATAGCCTCTTACATCAAATGAGGTAATCTCAGTCCTCCAAATGTAATATTGGTATTCCGAATATATCCCGTGAGGTGCACAGTATCAATAACAGTACATCCTACTTGATCAAATGAGTTAGAGAGTAATGCCGAGTAAATTCAAATACAAGTCACTAGGACTAAGTGGATATAATGAGCAATTTATGGGTATTATTAATGCCAGTCCGTATATATACAGAAGTGAAATGGAGCAACTCTTGAATGCGTCCATCATATGTTCAGTTCCTTTGTTCCCAAACACACACAAACCTGAACAATGTTTGGGCGAGGCGGGGATATCTGATTGTTAGTACATAACAAACCTATCAGCGCGACTGAAATAGGTTCCGTATAAGTTAACTGATCGTAGCACACGCTTCTTTGAGAATCAGGACTAGCTGAGTGCAGGCCTCCAGATACCACACAATGCCCAGTTGAAATGAAAATTCCTACACTCACTTCATAGAACGGAAGTGAGAGAAAAATGTACTTATCTATACACACTTACCAAACTAACATAAGAATTATTTGTAGAATATCATCATTAAGATGTTCTTAGGTACATACCTCTGTCAAGGTGTCCTCTATATTCTCGACGATTAAATATTGTAACCAGCGTATCACTGATAATCTGCGCTGGACCGTAACACCAATTAGCTTAACTTAGTTTTGCCCCATATCGCCTCAACCTTTGAAATACTCCTGCTTGTATCTGTCATTTAACAAGAAAAGAGTTGTTCATTCTCGCCAAAAAGTAAGATATTCTCTATGAAATGCGCTAATTCTGCACTAAACATCCTCCTAGTGTTACAAGCCGCCCTGTTCGAAACAGAATTATTGTATGTTCTAATTCTCCTTCTCCTTAGACACATAATATCTTTGTGTGTGGTTATAGTCACATTATTTTTGCACTGAACAGGACATTACAGTCAAAAATATAAATTAAGATTTGTTGTTTGAGTTTACAGTCTTTCGACTGATTCGATGCAGCCCTCCATACTTCCCTGTCTTGAGCTAATCGTTTCATCTCCACATAGCTACCACACCCTACATCCGAGGCAATCTGTTTGACATATTCTAACCTTGGTCTACCCCTAGAGTTCTTATCTTCGACTCTTCCTTCCGTAGATAGGCCTGCTATTCCTGGGTGTCTTGGTATGTACGGTGTCCTACCAACCTAATTCTTCTCTTCATAAGCAGTCATCACAAACATCTCTCCTCTCCCAATCGTCTTAATACCTCTTCACCCTATCTAGCCATCCGGTCTTCATCATTCTCCTGTAACACCACATTTCGAACGCTTCAATTCTCCTCTTCTCTGCTGCTCCAACAGTCCAAGTTTCAGTTCTATAGTGCGCCACGCTCCAGACAAAAGCTTTCAAAAATGACTGCCTAATACCTAAATGTAGCCTATATTCGATGCCAACCGATATATTTCCAGTAGAAATGCTTTCCTTGCTTAAACCAACCTACTTTTTTATATCTTCTTCTGGTCATTTTGCATCCTAAGTATCGAAACAGAAGTCTCCTACAACCCTTAGCTCTTCAACTGTCAATTTGACCCCATAGGGGTTTAAAATTTATTTAGGCTGGATTCCAGGATCTTCGTTAGGCTATAGCCTACATTTATTAGTTTTCATCGTGAATTCTTTCCTCAAGACAGAATCCATACCATTTAAAAATGCATTCAAATCCTGTGGTGTGTCGGCTAAGATAACGATGTCATCAGCAAAACTCAAAGGTGAAATTATTAAGAATATAGTTCAGTATATCTTTACGATAACACTTCACGGGAGTCAAACACACGATACAATCTGATAAACTGTTGAAATTAGCCGAAATACCGTTTGTTAAGATAAATGACAATAATTGTGGAAATGATGGTACCGGTACGGTAATAGACTGCAATGACCTCGGAAGGATCATCCCATATCTTCTTAACAGATAGGCCTACATGAAGGCAAAAAGTTATGCTTCTTTGTACTAGTGCGTGTAGTTGGGAAGAAGGAATGGAGGAGGTAGCAGCCTACCAAGATCAAGACTGGACGATGTTACGGAATCCATGTCATGCTTGAGACTGGTTCATGGATTATTTTGATCCTATAATCTTGGCCGTGACAGGGCGGGAGCAAGGAATAATTCACATTTCATTACCTTCTTGTCACTGGGTGATCATGAGACGCACTCCCCCCAATCAGTGGCGGCCGACATACTGTTAGGCTGGGAGGGCGATCACAGTATTTTTCCCGCACCTTTTTATAAGTTGACAGCGGAAAAAAAGAGTACCGGTAGGCCTAGAATCAAGTTACTTTTATATGCAATGAAAATATCGCTACTCGATATTCTTGATGTCAGATCCTAAAGCTGCCCTCAACAGTTGTTTTTATCATTTGGTACCGGTATTACAACAATGATTTTATAGGGTAACAACACTGAGAACCTGATGTGAAAATTACTCTCAAGAGAAAGTTTTCCGCTACCGTTTTTAAAATAACGTCCACAGAATTCATTTTGAAACGCAGAAATACTTTATCACACTGAGACGTAAGCATGAAAAAGACAGTCAAGCCTTTTAAGGAGTTTCATCTCAACACGAATTATTATCACTATTACAGAGACATCACGAGAATATCACTTACGGCACAAGCACTTCCAAACCACAGTCGCACCGGTAAATTAAAAAAAACACTACTTAATGAGATGCAGATTAATCATCACCAACACAAGGATTACAACTGCTGAATATTACCACCGCACTCAAGACTCTTCAGCACGAAAGCGAAATAGCGCACTGGTGCCAACCTCTTCACTAACCACAGGAGGCTAGCCAGAGGTCCGTGTTATCCTTCACCATTGCAATATGAATCGAGGTTCCAGTTCTCAGATGCTACACTTAAAATGAAAATCCACAGCATGCTTCCAGTCTCCGACCGGGTCAGGAATGGAATGATTGAAGCCTCCATCTAGCGGCGAGGATAGGAACTGTGCCAGCTGCCGAAGCCAGTCGCACTCCTCTGGGGCAATGATTAAATGAATGACAAATGAAATGATAGCGGGGAGTGTTGCTGGAATTAAATTTTGACAGGGAAATCCGGAGTACCCGGAGAAAAACCTGTCTGCCTCCGTTTTGTCCAGCACAAATCTCACATTGAGTGACCGAGATTTGAGCCACGGACCCAGCGGTGAGAGGCCAGCGTGCTGCCGCCTAAGCCACGGAGGCTCGCAAGATACTACACTTAAATATAATTATATATTGTTTGTCTTCAAAGATAAAGGCATGCTGCTCATGGAGTATTGTTATTTAAATTTGTTGTTGTTTGAGTCTTCAGTCTTTTGACTGGTTTGATGCAGCTATCCATGCCTCCCTGTCCTGAGCCAATCGTTTCATCTCTACATAGCTACCACATCCTACATCAAAGGCTATCTGTTTAACATATTCTAACCTTGGTCTACCCCTACAGTTCTTGTCCTCGACCCTTCCTTCCATAACTAAGCTTGCTATTGCTGGGTGTCTTAGTATGTGTCCTACCAACCTATCTCTTCTTTTCATTAGCAGTCGCCAGAAACATCTCTCCTCTCCCACTTGCCTTAATACCTCTTCGTTTGTAACCCTATCTACCCATCTGATCTTCATCATTCTCCTGTAACACCACATTTCAAATGCTTCAATTCTCCTCTTTTCTGCTGCACCAATAGTCCAAGTTTCACTTCCACTGAGCGCCACGCTCCAGACAAAGGCTTTCAAAAATGACTTCCTGATACCAAAATCTATATTCGATGTCAACAGATTCCTTTTTTGTAGAAAAGCTTTCCTTGCCTGAGCCAACCTACTTTTTATATCCTCTTTGCTTCGTCCATCACTGGTTATTCTGCCTCCTAAATAACAGAAGTCTCCTACTTCCTTCAGCTTTTCACCTGCCAATTTGATCTCCATAGAGGTTTCTGATTTATTTCGGCTGCATTCCAGTATTTTTGTTTTACATTTATTAATTTTCATCATGAATTCCTTCCGTAAGATGGAATCCATACCATTCAAAAACTCATTCAAATCCTCAGGCTTGTCGGCCAAGATGACGATGTCTTCAGCAAATCTCAGAGTTGAAATTATTTCTCCTTGAATCTTCACTCCCACTTTAAATTTTTCTCCAATTTCCTTCATTGCTTGTTCAATGTAAAGATTGAAAAGTATGGGTGATAAGTTGCAGCCTTGCCTTACACCTTTCTGAATACCAGCTTCTCTCTCATGTCCTTCAGCTCGAATGACTGCTGTCTGGTTTCTGTATAGATTGTATATCACCCTCCTATCCCTGTACTTTATTCCAATAGATTTCAAAATGTCAAACAATTTAGTCCAATCAACGTTATCAAAAGCCTTTTCTAAGTCTACAAATGCCATGAACGTTCCCTTATCTTTCCTTATTCTACCTTCCAAAATCAGCCTAAGACTTAGTACAGCTTCCCTTGTTCCTACATTTCTCCTGAAACCAAACTGGTCTTCACCCAACTCCGTTTCTATCTGGCTTTCAATCCTCTTGTAAATTATTCTAGACAGGATCTTTGAAGCATGAGTAATCAAGCTGATTGTACGGTAATATTCACATCTGTCAGCTCCCACTTTCTTTGGTAAAGGGATGATAACATTCTTCTTGAAATCAGGGGGTACCTCACCTGTCTCATAAATCCTACACACAAAGTGAAATAACCTGATCAGACCTTCATCTCCTATGCAGCGTAGCAACTCAATCGGTATATCATCTATGCCTGGTGCTTTGTTCCTGCCTAAGTCCTCTAATGCTCTGTCAAATTCTGATCTCAATATTAAATCTCCTTTTGCATCCTCATCAATTTCCTCCTCCCTTTCCATTACATGATTCTCAATCTCCTTTCCCTTATACAAGCACTCTATGTAAGCTTTCCATCTCTCGACCTTTTCTTCCCTATCTGTTAGAGGCTTTCCATTTGTGTCCTTAATATTACAGCACTTAGTCTTCTTTTCCCCAAAAGTATTCTTAATCCTTCGATAAGCTGTGTCTACTTTTCCTAATTTCAGACAATTTTCTATACCTGCACATTTCTCTTTCAACCATTCTTCTTTCGCTTCCTTGCACTTCTTGTTAACCTCATTTCTGAAACGTCTGTATTCTGCTTTCCCCTTTTCATCTCTTAGATTCTTGTGTTTCCGCCTTTCATCCATCAATTCTAGTATATCCTGAGTGATCCACGGTTTTCTACCTATTCTTTCTTTCCACCAATGTGTTCTTCTGCGGATTTTGTTATTTCATTCTTCAAAAGTGCCCATTCGTCTGCAATTGAAGTTTGTTTAGGGGTTTTGATTAGTCCTTCCTTTATACTTTTCTTGAATCTTTCGTTTACATCCTTCACTTTCAGTCTGTCTATTGCCCACCTTTTAGACTTTTGACTTTTCTTCAGTTTCTTCAACTTTAATCTGCATTTCATTACAACCAGATTGTGGTCAGAGTTTATGTCAGCACCAGGATATGTTTTACAATCCAAAATCTGGTTTCGAAACCTCTGCTTGACCATAATGAAGTCGATTTGGTAACGCCCTGTATCTCCTGGTCTCATCCATGTGTATATTCTTCTATTGTGGTTATCGAATAAGGTGTTAGCTATGACCAACTCATGTTCTGTGCAGAATTCCGTCAGCCTGCTTCCTCGATCATTCCTTTCACCTAATCCAAAATCTCCTACTATCTTCCCTTCTCTCCCTTTTCCTACCACAGCATTCCAATCTCCCATTACTATAACATTTTCATCACCTCTGATATACCTCAGAATGTCATCTATTTCTTCGTAGACCTTTTCAACATCCTCATCATCAGCTTGACTGGTAGGCATATAGACTTGTACCACTGTGGTGCACGTAGGTTTAGTATTGATTTTTGCTACAATAATCCGTTCACTGTATTGCTCATAATATTCCACCCGCTGTCCAAGTTTCCTACTCAATATGAGACCAACCCCTGCTTGGCCATTGTTTGATTTAGTGCTAATGACCCTATAGTCTCCTGACCAAAAGTCCTGCTCTTCCTGCCAGCGCATTTCACTAATCCCAACCAAATTCAACCTCAACCTATCCATTTCCCTTTCTAAGTTTTCTAACTTTCCACTTCCTAGCAGACTTCTAACATTCCACGCTCCAATCCGTAGAATGTCAGATTTCCTCTTTGTCACTTCTGTGATGTTAACCCCCTCTCGAGTAGTCCCCACCCGGAGATCCGAACGGGGGACTAGTTTACCTCCGGATTGAAATATTACAAGGGAGGAGGATATCATCACATGTAATTATGCATAGAGAGGTGCATATCCTCGGGAATAGCATTACGGCTGTAGTTTCCCGTTGCTTTCAGCCGGGCAGCAGAACGCAGTGTAGCCATTATTTGGCTTATATTATCAATATCTTAACCGTCTATTAGACTAGTAAAGAATTGATTTATTCTGAAAGGCTGCTACTCCCTTTCAGAATAAGTAAAGAGCAATTCTACTACAAAATACTAACCTTCTACTAACAATTAAATACCAAAATTCTACTAACGAAAAAAAAACTAAAGTTTCACCAACAAACAAATACTACCACTAAAACAGTCTGTCACCAGGCCCACTCACATGCACCCTCACCAGACACACTCACAGACCATAGTCTAATAGAACAATGACATTTATCTAATAAACAAATTAACTTCATACTTACAATTAAAACTAACTACATACTTACTGTACTGTAATTTGAATTGACAACATTTACAAAATTTAAAATGATAATCTGGTAGCAAAAATATCTATCCCGTCCGGGATTCGAACCCGAGATCTCTAGGTAGGTCGGTAGATACCCACAAAACCTCAAAGCAGACATAAAATTAAATTTAGATGATAATAATAGGTGTATATTCAAACAATGTTAATGTGAAAAAAAGGGACTTTGACAATGTCTTATACTGTATTATAAAAAGAAGGGACAAAATTTAAAAAACCTCATAAATAAAAATGTAAATAATGAAACATCAATGAGTTATTTATACTTCAGTAATATGATTGCACATATTATAAAGGGATACGGTAGGAAAAAAAAGGTCGGGTATAGCTGCTCTAACCAATAACGTAGATTAAAAATCGCTAAAAAGGAATTTAGTTACACGGTGAACCAAGTAACAAAAACAGTGCGGGAATCTTAAAGAGAAAAGGAAATAAGGAAAAGAGGAGAGGAGAGGGTCCGCCCCAAGGTAAGGGACATTACATCTTTGTATACAAAACAAAAGAATGCAGGCAAGATACGAAACCATAACCCTCATTGGCAGACTTCAAACTTGGCGCCTCCACTCGGCCAATAGTGTGGCATCTTTCGATATTGGGTGAAGCCCACTGGCCACACAATTCGATATCTCGCCCAATCGCATACGCAGCACATGAACGCAAAATGGCGGTCATATCGTCTGAATAACTAAATAATGCAACAAGAAAAATACCCCTGCCATGAAAGAGGATGCATTTCAGTTATAATTTTTTTTTTTAAGAATTCGTCAATTTCCAAGAACATTGCATTCCGACTCTCAATAATTTATTATACGCAATATCTAAGAATTGTAAATACGGTATATTCTGTAGTGTATTTTGGCATCGACTGACAGATCAGAAGTACGATCGAAAGGAGATTTACTTGACATATAAGTTGTTTACAAACTTAATATAAGCAAATATTCTTTGGAAATATCATCACAATTATCAAGTTGAATCATAATGATTGTGCAGATGCAACTAAATATTATACCTATGGCACGAGAGAGTATTATTTTACGTCAGACAAATAATTAAGGTATTGTTCAATTGCAACATTGTTTATTGTAATCCCATACAGGCATGGATCTAGAGTTTGGCTTGGGGGGGGGGGGGTCACAGAATCGAAATTGTTAAGAAAAATGGTATCACTAACAACGCAATCACAAAATAACCAAACGTACAAAACCAGACCAATTTTTTTGCAAGCTACATGGATAGAAATTTGATGCGTTTAGCGCACCAATAATATTCGTACAAATTGCAACGGCGTGTTTAGCGACTTTTACATCGATCTTCGAGAAAAGTATCAAGGTACGTTACAGTTTCGGCAAGTCAAGTTGGTACCGACAAAGGGAGAAAGTCACAGCTTAAATTGCCAACCAAGCTTGCAGTTTGGACGTCGGCAAAATTTTTGGTGCGAAAAAAGCCCCAAATTCCTATGGCTATAAGAACATCCCGGAATCACTTTAGGATGTAAAATTCAACAATATATGCAATGAAGGGGACCAAGGAGTGCCATATTATATTTATCTTCGATTTACTCATGTGATATGTCGTACGAAAGGTCTTTTATAGCTCTATACAGCAAGAATATTCTACTCTACCTACTTCTTGTAACGAGAAAGTTTTTTTTTTTTTTGGAATTAATTATATAAGTTGTAAATAGGAGGCTAAAACACTGAATTTGCATGCCCCACAAGGTTTGTAATTTTATTTAAGGGCGTCATCACGAGGATGTGCTTGCCACGGTGTGTGAGTGGTCAACGTGTCTGTCTACTAACCCCAAGCTTGCAGGTTCACTGCTGGCCGTGGTAAGTGATTTTTGAATGGCGGCAAAAATTACGACACCATGTCATACGATGGTGGCATGTCAAAGAACCCATTTGAATTCAGTAGGCCGTGTTCATAATGGCAAAATTAATCTCGGGAGTTTCCGCCAACACAAAGTTCCTCATTTCTCTACTAGAAAGTGCTATAGTGTTCAAGGAGCTTAGATATCTAACTTCCTTGACTTTCATACATATTCTATTATAACAGGCTAATATCCTACCGGTCACCTCCTTGAGGACAGTTTAAACCTCCATATGTACGATAAGCTGAATTGTTGAGATCAGGCCTTGTTGAATCGTAAGTATAATACTTGCATGATTCATACATCCACCATCCTGAAACTATTAGGCGGATGACCTTGTAGTTTGGACAAAAGACGTTTCCCACATTAAGGTATATTGTTGAAAAATTTATTAGAGATCGGATGATTAGGTAAGTCGTAATTTGATTTAAGCTTTGAACATTTGGGTGGCCGCCATTACGTTTCCGTCAAGATGGCGGCGATATAAAACACGACACTGAGGTGCCCTTTGCTAGCGCTACCTCTGTACCAAATTTTGTTCAATTCGGTTTCACCGAGTTCGAATTGATAGAGGGGGGGGGGGGAGGCAGACATTCAGAGTACACACACTCACTCACACACACAGACACACAATTTTTGGCCCTGTGTAGATCTCATAAGTCTACTTTCATTTTTTGCAAAAATCGAAAGTAGGCTAAAAAATATTCCACATAATATATATAGTATGTGTAAATGTAATGAGGATGAAAAATTCTCAACATTATGATAAAAATTATTAAACTAATCTGAAGCCTCCTAGCCTATGCAAATTTGACACATGAAAATCCAATTACTGACAAAAATTGTCAATCTCACTCTCTGAACTACCGTTCGAATTTGATCCCACTGACCCTTCTACCGGTGATATTACTTGTTGGTGTTCATCAAAACGAGGAGCAGAAGTAAGTGTGTGGAAATGGTTTTGGCCCTCTGTAGGACGCAGAGAAGTAAGCTCATGGAAGGATGTGGAGGGTGGCATCTTATAATAATTATGTTGTTCCGGAAACTCTCGAAAAGTTGGTTGAAGGAGCATATTGTGCTGATTTAAATTTAAATATTTATTATATGCAACCATGGGGATTTGATTTATTCATTCATTTACTTTATTTGCTAATGGGGTGATTCCCCGGCTGGGCGCATGCTCGTAGAGGAGACAGGGGAGATGAGATATTTACCGGTGCTACAGAGCTGTGCGGACTCCGCCCGACTTGAAGACTACTGCCCGCACACCGCGCCCTCAGATTACCCCTCTGCAGCCAACAAGCGCGTCAGTCTCCGTACTCCCTTTACGTCTCAATCCCCTCGCCCGGGCACAATCTTAGGGCGGAAAGCCCAGAGTCCGTAACTCCATATTGTGCCCAACTCTAGGAATGGGTATTCCAAGTTTCAGACACCTAGATATCAAGGGAAAGGCTGTAGCCGCTTTTGAAATTTCAGATATTTGAATATCGCGCTACATTGCTTCGAGAAGCATTTAGAAGAATTTTACCGATAGTTGGATGTCAAGTGACGTAGCGAGTAATAGCAGAGGTGGAGGCTATTTATTGATTAAATAGTTAACTATGGAGTAGAAACTTGAGACTGGGATCAGATTACTGGCACGGCCAAATGAAAGAGAACGCAATTAGTATCAAGTAAATCGGACCAGGGATTCAAGAGATATGAGGATTTCTAGATATCAGGTGATGACGCGTGACCCTGACCGTTTTGAATAAAAGCCAGCTGGAACAGGCATGGTTAGCTCATTCTAACACAAGCACTTGCAGAGCAAGTTGCGTCTACGCTGAGCCAAGGCACATGGTTGCCGAATCTACGCAGAAGTTCTTTTCAAATCGTGATAGTCACGAGCAGTGCTGCGCAAACGTGTTGGAACTTAGTAAGTTTCTGGTGAGGAGAATCACTGAGGTGATTGATTTCTACAGACATTGGTGGAAATATTTATATTTCCAAAAGGACATATGCAAGACTTTGTCTAGAAAATAGTATTTTGTCACAGTCCAGTAGTAACTTAATACTTGGATGTTTAAATCCATTTCAAGTCAGTTTTCATTTTTGTAACTAGTTAACCACTTCGATCTGTCAGTACACTGAAGACTAGTCTATAACGGTGGCGTTCATTAGTCTACGCAAGGGAAACTGCAAGTTGTCTAGCGCATGGCAGATGGTGATATACAAACCATGCCCAGGGAACGATCTTCAGAACAGCCGTTAACTGCTTAGACTGTCAATGTTTTTCTTGTACTGATGAGATTACAGTGAGTTATGTTACAACTGACATATCTAAGAAGAGATCACTTAGATCTGACCCTTTTCAAACAAACTGTTATGGCTTTGATAGAAGCTCATATTAAAATGGAACCACAGTTTATTCAAACGTCGAAAGATACTACCACTATGTCTGACTAGACGATTTGTGGGTCTACAATGGCGGCCGATACAAGGATTATACGTGCTTGTCCGATAGGGCATGTCTATGGATAAATCTGGTATAGACCAGGTTTACTACACTTCAAGACCATCAAGAAATGTAAGCCACATTTGAATTATATTATGCTTAGCTAATTGGAACAAACTATTTTTCTGCAGATGACCAACACATTTTTTTCGTCGTATTTAAAGCTTGTAATGATTTACGCAAGACTTGTTAGAGTTATTCTGAGCATTTTCAGCACTCAGAACAGTTTAGGATCGATGACCGAGCATTTCGAAGATTTATTTGAATTTTTCATATTTTAAGGAAACCACGGACAACCCATGTAACTGTAAAAGTTAAATTTATTTTTGTTGAGGAATGGATATTTTTTCCATATTCGAAGGTTCGAACATGTGGATTCTCACATAATGAGATGATAATTAAACATATTTAAAATGATATAAATAATAATAATAATAATAATCCACTAATAATAATAATAATAATAATTTTCATAATTTTTCTAAATAATTCATGGATATTATATTTTCTAATAATCATATGTATTGAGAAAGAGCCTGTGAAGTAGTTTAATCATTTCTAGTCTGGAACAGGAGATTTTCCGAAGGAGAGTGGTTAGCGCAAGCCCGCATTCAACCAATATTTCAGTTCTGGTTGAACAGTTGATATTTGCTATGAGCAAAGTATATGTTTCAGATAACACGGAGAGGCATGAAACGGGAAGCAAATGATATTTGTATCAAATAGGATATTTTTGTATTTATATAAAATCATGACGTAAATACACTCGAAAGTGAAATAAAGATTTTCATATGTATGGTAAATTCACGGGTTGAACTGAATGGTAAAATAAAATAAACTTGTCAGTCTATTAATCTTCCAGTGTTGATAACAAGCAGAGGCTTGATTTATTGTATAAATTTTGGGAAGAAAATTTATGTGTGTGGAGTAGTTGAAATGCCGTTCCCAGGTGCGCATGTTAAGTCGCAGGAATGAAGGTTTTTTCGAGCATCAATCAAATAGCAGGTTCGATGGCTCAGGTTTATAGTAGGAGTATTGGAGCCACACATTTCGTCGTATGAATAACCCAAAGGTTATTTCTTTGAAACCATCAGTTCTTATTTCAACCTTGTTTACGAATTCCATTTAGACTTTGATTTTGCTAGAACCCGGATTTGTCATGATAGTAGTTTATTCTTCTTCAGAGGAAGACCTTTGCCGTTGTTGTTGTAATATTGTGTTCTTACACAGATAATAGAATGGGCCACTGCCAATTAAAATAATTCTTTAACCACGAATAATTTGAAGGATATTTTCAAATCCTAGTGCCATGAACTAAATGAATTCATTATAAAGCTACAATTCTAATTTCCGCATTCTGTCGAAGAATTGCAAGTTGTAAAAGTTACTAGAAATGGCCATAAATATAAATATTTTTTTTCATAATGAGTCCAAGTGGAAAATCTAATAGTTGAATGGTTCAACCATTTATTGATCAAGTTGATGATTCAGAAATCATGTATTTTGTTTGGAACTTGAAGTTCATAATCGAGTCACTTCTCGAATGTTTAATGTCAGAAGAACGATTAATTGTTGTTGTGCTTCGCACAGTTCTTCGATGCTATGCTCAATGGTCAAATACTTTTCAGATGTTATTAATATGTGTTAATAATTTGTGTTGCTTCAATGATGATAATATTTTCGACGATATGTTTTTGAAAATGGAAAAACAAGTGAAAGTCTAAAAATTCTATAAACATTTATTCTACGAGTGTTAATATCATGTAAATAGTCAAACAGTGATCTACGTTATTTCCAGTATAGACAATTAATTTTGAACTGGAATTAAATATTAATAATTTGGGAACACAGTCCACAGGACTATTAATCGGACTTGTGTTTCCAAAAAGATTGTCAAATGTGTTTGGAAGATTTCTGTATATTGTGTGTAAATAAGAGTGTGGATCGCCACACGTGGGATGCTGCTGCTTTGAGCATCTTTGCAGTCAGATTTTAACTTTAAAATAAACTGAGATAATTTTACCAGATGTGTTACTCCCTATTAAATCTCCTTCTATCCTTATTGTTGCATTGAGCCAAAAATCAGCAAAGCATTTTTTTAATTTGATGTCGTTTTTGCGATTTGCTTTAACCCATCTGGCGCTCCGGGATATTTTGACTCTCGTGCTGACTGATTATTGGTAAAATGCATATGTGGTCGTGCGGACTCCGGTCTAAACGGGCACATAAAATAAGATAGAGAGAGAAATGGCTTCGAACGTGGGTCCCGATTTAGACATGGTCAATCGCATGCCGATTTGAAATTGTGACAATTTTTATAGAAATATTTTGGGAGTTGAGAGATGTCTGGTTTGGATGAATAAATTAGTAGGAAACCCAATTAGTGGGGAAAATTAAAAATTTAACTTGGTTAATAATTAGAATGGGTTTGATTATTTTTGATAATGGCTTAACCATTAGGGCGTCAAGTAAATTCAGTAGTAAACGTTCGATGACTGGATATACACATTATTAGAATCCAGGTGGAGGACATTTGAGAACTTGCATATTTTTTCTTGTGATATTATGGTAAATGTAATTCGTAAAAGTAGAGACTTTTGTTTTTCCATCACGTCGATATTAGGACAAATCTCATTTTATTATAGTGTTCCAATTAGCTATTCATATTTCTTGTTCTAGTTATAAGCTTGTGTTTGCCACTGTTGTATACCCCTAAGTTTTGAATAATAATTGAAATTATGGAAGAAATGATGAGGATGATGAGGAGTTTGGAGGAGAGTTCAAAAGAGGCTGGACTGCGTGTAGCAGCCATTATGAAAGAAAATACTGAGGCTATGGAAAAGAAACTTAAAGAAAATTCTGATAAACTTAAAGAAAGTTTAAACGATAAACTTAAAGAAAATTCTGATTCTTTAGAAAATAAACTTAAAGAAAATTTGAATGATAAACTTAAAGAAAATTCTGATTCTTTAGAAAGCAGGTTAAAATATAACTTGAAGGAAAGTTTAGATGAAAAACTTAAAGAAAATTCTGATTCTTTGGAAAATAAACTTAAAGAAAATTCTGATTCTTTAGAAAGCAGGCTAAAATGTAATTTGAAAGAAAATTTAAATAGTAAATTTAATTCAATGGAAAGTAAATTTAAAGAGAATTCCGAAATTTTGAAAATGACACTTGAGAGTAAAATGAATAAATTATGCGACAAAACACATGAGCTCGAAACTTCATTAGCTACTAACGCAAGTTTAATGGACGAAAAATTTCGCGATGCCGATCTTCGATCCCAAAGCTTAGCTGATAGGATAGAACATGGTCTTAGGAAAGTTGGTGAAGACATGGTCAACCTGGAAGTCCGAGTGAAGAAGGAGAGTAACGAGATGGGAATTCTAGTTGTTCAACGTTTAACGGAACAATTCAAAGAACTTGTCATGGGAGAAATAAGAGAAGGTGTGATTAGTGAATTGCAAACTGAAATTAAAACCACAGTTGTCAATGAAATTAAAGACACACTCAAGCTGGAGAATCAAGAGGGAATCAAGGAGATTAGGGAATCTTTGTCATCCCATATTGAAGTAATTGCCAAAGATATCCAAGCAACTCAGAAGGACATATCAGATATGACAGGGTCATTGAAAAGTCATGAGGCTGTTATGAACCAGATATCCATTGATGTTAAAGACAATTGTAAAGAAACTGAAGCAATTAAGAAGATGGCAGAAGAAAACCAGAAGGAACTTGAGGCTATGAAAACTCAAATAAAGGATGAGAAACAGTCTGATCATCTGTTGAAAATGCCAAATGTAAGGGGAAAGGAACAGATACAGATAAATCTAGGAGCAGCTAGAGAGACTGATAGACAGGATGAGGTCAGGACAGTATTTCAATCCAACCCCATAACTGTATTTAAGAATATAGAAGATAAGCCTTCTAAATTTTCAGGGCGAGATTCTGTGACACCCGTGGAATTTTTGAGAGAAGCAGGTGATTACCTGAAAGATTCTAAGATCCCTAAAGAAAGACAGATCCGAGTGATAGGGAAGTTCTTGGAAGGTCCCGCACTTCTGTGGTTTAGAGCATTTAGATCCACTCTAACCACTTTTGAGGAGTTTTCTCGTGGGCTATTGAAGAAGTTTTGGTCCCCTGAAACCCAACAGCAAGTCAGAGCAGAGTTATATTCCAAGAGATTCTCGACGTCACAACCTACTCGATACTCTACGTACTTTTCTGGACAGCTGTCTAAACTCCAACATTTAGATCCGCCGATGCCAGTTAACGAGTTGATTACTGCATTGATACGTCAATTTCCAGCAGACGTCCAGAGGACTTTGATCGCTGCTGATATCTATAATATGGAACAATTTGATGAAGTATTACAGAAGCTGGATCATACAAACGCTCAATTCTTCCATCAGAAGGGAGGAAAAAATAACAACGCTGTGTATGCTGTTATGGCTGATGGTTATTCTCAGACACCTCGAGCGATTCGAGAGGAGCGAGAAGAGAAATCGCCGAGGGAAGATTCCAATAAGAGAGGATGGAACCAGTACAGTAACAGATACAGTTACAAACCATATGCGAGACCAGATGGTGGTAATCGATACAATACTCGATGGAGAAGACCACGAGATACTCAAGGAAGGTACCAGGAAAGAAGATCCTATGGTAGAAATAACTACAATAACAGAGGGAATGTAGATACTCGTCAGTCCAATGAAGAGTTTAACAAGGACACAAGGACAAATTTGGAAGCAAGACACCAAGATAACTTGCAGTTTTTGGAGCAGAGGCCCAACGAACCAGGTCCATCGGGAACACAACAATCCCGGGGGAATGGTAATGAAAAAAAAAACTTCGAATTCACAGTAGAAGATAGAATTTTGAATACTTTCACTTCCAGAATTATTAAATGGCAAGCAGAGGATGATGACTTAATTCAACAGAATGACGAACGAAAAGAAATGGGTACCAGAATTAGAATGCCAATCATATCATGCGAAGTATTTGGTATGCCTGTCGATACTTTGATCGATACTGGGGCTATGCTTTGTCTGGTGAGTGAGAAGCTTTATATTCTGTGGAAGCTCAAAGAGAATTTAGAGGAGATTCCAGTATCAGGAATTAAGATCCTAGGAATAATACCCAATAAAATATCTCTGTGCAAAACACAATTATACTTATGTATTACGATTGGAGGACATGATTTCCGACATGTATTTGTTGTAATGAAGGACATGGCTTTTGACATGATATTGGGAGCAGATTTCATTCAGAAATATCAAGCAGTGATAGATATGAAGACAGAGACGATTAAATTCAAGAATACCGAAGAGATTAACTTCGAGGGAAAAGAAGAGGAAGACATCGAGGGAGATGCTCAATGGTCTCTGATTTTTCATGAAGCTGAAGGAAGAGAAGTCTACACTGAGAAGGAGTCCCCAGAGTTAGGGAAGATTTTGGAAGAGTATCAAGATATTTTTGATATTAAACCTGGTGAAATTGAAGATTTTGAATATTGTGGAAGTAAACAATAATGGAACCTATGAAGTAGCCAATACACGAACTGGTAACATCGTGGGAAATTATAATGCATCGAATTTGAAGATCTATTATTCAAGAACCAGATGATTTAATGTGTAGATAGGAAAAATAAAAAAAATTCAATTTTTATTTTTGCTAGGTGTGGGGTGGATGTGCCCAACTCTAGGAATGGGTATTCCAAGTTTCAGACACCTAGATATCAAGGGAAAGGCTGTAGCCGCTTTTGAAAGTTCAGATATTTGAATATCGCGCTACATTGCTTCGAGAAGCATTTAGAAGAATTTTACCGATAGTTGAATGTCAAGTGACGTAGCGAGTAATAGCAGAGGTGGAGGCTATTTATTGATTAAATAGTTAACTATGGAGTAGAAACTTGAGACTGGGATCAGATTACTGGCACGGCCAAATGAAAGAGAACGCAATTAGTATCAAGTAAATCGGACCAGGGATTCAAGAGATATGAGGATTTCTAGATATCAGGTGATGACGCGTGACCCTGACCGTTTTGAATAAAAGCCAGCTGGAACAGGCATGGTTAGCTCATTCTAACACAAGCACTTGCAGAGCAAGTTGCGTCTACGCTGAGCCAAGGCACATGGTTGCCGAATCTACGCAGAAGTTATTTTCAAATCGTGATAGTCACGAGAAGTGCTGCGCAAACGAGTTGGAACTTAGTAAGTTTCTGGTGAGGAGAATCACTGAGGTGATTGATTTCTACAGACATTGGTGGAAATATTTATATTTCCAAAAGGACATATGCTAGACTTTGTCTAGAAAATAGTATTTTGTCACAGTCCAGTAGTAACTTAATACTTGGATGTTTAAATCCATTTCAAGTCAGTTTTCATTTTTGTAACTAGTTAACCACTTCGATCTGTCAGTACACTGAAGACTAGTCTATAACGGTGGCGTTCATTAGTCTACGCAAGGGAAACTGCAAGTTGTCTAGCGCATGGCAGATGGTGATATACAAACCATGCCCAGGGAACGATCTTCAGAACAGCCGTTAACTGCTTAGACTGTCAATGTTTTTCTTGTACTGATGAGATTACAGTGAGTTATGTTACAACTGACATATCTAAGAAGAGATCACTTAGATCTGACCCTTTTCAAACAAACTGTTATGGCTTTGATAGAAGCCCATATTAAAATGGAACCACAGTTTATTCAAACGTCGAAAGATACTACCACTATGTCTGACTAGACGATTTGTGGGTCTACAATGGCGGCCGATACAAGGATTATACGTGCTTGTCCGATAGGGCATGTCTATGGATAAATCTGGTATAGACCAGGTTTACTACACTTCAAGACCATCAAGAAATGTAAGCCACATTTGAATTATATTATGCTTAGCTAATTGGAACAAACTATTTTTCTGCAGATGACCAACACATTTTTTTCGTCGTATTTAAAGCTTGTAATGATTTACGCAAGACTTGTTAGAGTTATTCTGAGCATTTTCAGCACTCAGAACAGTTTAGGATCGATGACCGAGCATTTCGAAGATTTATTTGAATTTTTCATATTTTAAGGAAACCACGGAAAACCCATGTAACTGTAAAAGTTAAATTTATTTTTGTTGAGGAATGGATATTTTTTCCATATTCGAAGGTTCGAACATGTGGATTCTCACATAATGAGATGATAATTAAACATATTTAAAATGATATAAATAATAATAATAATAATAATCCACTAATAATAATAATAATAATAATTTTCATAATTTTTCTAAATAATTCATGGATATTATATTTTCTAATAATCATATGTATTGAGAAAGAGCCTGTGAAGTAGTTTAATCATTTCTAGTCTGGAACAGGAGATTTTCCGAAGGAGAGTGGTTAGCGCAAGCCCGCATTCAACCAATATTTCAGTTCTGGTTGAACAGTTGATATTTGCTATGAGCAAAGTATATGTTTCAGATAACACGGAGAGGCATGAAACGGGAAGCAAATGATATTTGTATCAAATAGGATATTTTTGTATTTATATAAAATCATGACGTAAATACACTCGAAAGTGAAATAAAGATTTTCATATGTATAGTAAATTCACGGGTTGAACTGAATGGTAAAATAAAATAAACTTGTCAGTTTATTAATCTTCCAGTGTTGATAACAAGCAGAGGCTTGATTTATTGTATAAATTTTGGGAAGAAAATTTATATGTGTGGAGTAGTTGAAATGCCATTCCCAGGTGCGCATGTTAAGTCGCAGGAATGAAGGTTTTTTCGAGCATCAATCAAATAGCAGGTTCGATGGCTCAGGTTTATAGTAGGAGTATTGGAGCCACACATTTCGTCGTATGAATAACCCGAAGGTTATTTCTTTGAAACCATCAGTTCTTATTTCAACCTTGTTTACGAATTCCATTTAGACTTTGATTTTGCTAGAACCCGGATTTGTCATGATAGTAGTTTATTCTTCTTCAGAGGAAGACCTTTGCCGTTGTTGTTGTAATATTGTGTTCTTACACAGATAATAGAATGGGCCACTGCCAATTAAAATAATTCTTTAACCACGAATAATTTGAAGGATATTTTCAAATCCTAGTGCCATGAACTAAATGAATTCATTATAAAGCTACAATTCTAATTTCCGCATTCTGTCGAAGAATTGCAAGTTGTAAAAGTTACTAGAAATGGCCATAAATATAAATATTTTTTTTCATAATGAGTCCAAGTGGAAAATCTAATAGTTGAATGGTTCAACCATTTATTGATCAAGTTGATGATTCAGAAATCATGTATTTTGTTTGGAACTTGAAGTTCATAATCGAGTCACTTCTCGAATGTTTAATGTCAGAAGAACGATTAATTGTTGTTGTGCTTCGCACAGTTCTTCGATGCTATGCTCAATGGTCAAATACTTTTCAGATGTTATTAATATGTGTTAATAATTTGTGTTGCTTCAATGATGATAATATTTTCGACGATATATTTTTGAAAATTGAAAAACAAGTGAAAGTCTAAAAATTCTATAAACATTTATTCTACAAGTGTTAATATCATGTAAATAGTCAAACAGTGATCTACGTTATTTCCAGTATAGACAATTAATTTTGAACTGGAATTAAATATTAATAATTTTGGAACACAGTCCACAGGACTATTAATCGGACTTGTGTTTCCAAAAAGATTGTCAAATGTGTTTGGAAGATTTCTGTATATTGTGTGTAAATAAGAGTGTGGATCGCCACACGTGGGATGATGCTGCTTTGAGCATCTTTGCCGTCAGATTTTAACTTTAAAATAAACTGAGATAATTTTACCAGATGTGTTACTCCCTATTAAATCTCCTTCTATCCTTATTGTTGCATTGAGCCAAAAATCAGCAAAGCATTTTTTTAATTTGATGTCGTTTTTGCGATTTGCTTTAACCCATCTGGCGCTCCGGGATATTTTGACTCTCGTGCTGACTGATTATTGGTAAAATGCATATGTGGTCGTGCGGACTCCGGTCTAAACGGGCACAATATAGCCCAGTGAGCTGCGCGCTGAGCGAGATACCACCAAACACAGTCTTCCAGATGGATAGAGCTACAGTTTTACATTGACATGTAATATTCTTAGCATTGTTGCAGTTCTATTTTTGACTTAAAATATCAAGAGAAAATGAAAATCCCTTTTCGTTCTCTAGGAAGGACACCATCCTGGAGTCCTTATGGGCCACCCGCTACTGCCTCCAATGTTCGTTTAATTTTGTTATTTGCTTCGTGATATTCATAACTTGGCTGCTCTTAAACCGTAGGCCACTAGTCTACTTACTGCTCGAGTCTAAGCTGCGTGAACCTGAGAGGAATGTGCATCGCAGACTATTAGTAGTGGTGTTGACGAGTGATGAGGTTCAGGGGCGGATCTAGAGGAGGGCGACCGCCCAGGGCCCCGCGGTCTGGATTTTTTAAATTTAATTAATCAATTAATTATACTTTTCAAACTAATTCATAATTCATATTCCTTTTTTCAGTCCAGCTATGACCTCCCGTGACCGTTTAGCAAGTATAGATTTCAGTGAAATAATTGAAGACTACAGCCGGGAAAAAAGTCGCAAAGTAATATTCCATATTTTACATAACCTTCTTCAAGGGGACTTAAAGGTTTCTGTCATATTATTAAAAATGTACTGTAGTGTATTTAAAAATATTGTAACTATTCTTTGTTATTACCAAACTATTTTCCATTTGATTTGATATTTTTTAATTTTCTATTGTTTTGGGCCCCACCTTAACATATCGCCCAGGGCCCCGCATTGCCTGGATCCACCACTGATGAGGTTGCATAGTACAGAACCAAATACATTGGTCGGTGACTCACTCAGTCAATCCAATCACCACAGTGGTTTGAGTAACGGCCGAATGTTAGCAGTATTGGAATAGAAAGGAATAGGCCTACCATATATCACGGTGGGCTGTTGACAGATACTTCTCTTCACGCCCGACCCTTCCCTACTCTTTCTCCTCACCCCGCAAGTTCATAGAGCTTGGACTCGAGCAGTACCATGAGCCTGCGAGTCTACTTGGAGAAGCAGTGTGAAGACGTGCTTGTGACCAGTACAGCTCAACACACTGCGTTTGCAATATTCATTTTTTGAGGCTACAGAAGTGAGGTACTGGTATGTATCTTGAAACAGTTTTACCACGACAGATTGTCTCAATTTAGAGGGTCTGTATAAGAATCTTCCTTTTAAGTGGATTTGTCCTACGGAGGGTTACCAAAATGACATGTTGTCCTGTTAGGTAGATTTCATTAGAAAGCTAACTATTGCAATGGGTCCCATGTTTCGACTTCCAGAAAATTTCGACATATCTTCGCGTTTCACATCCCCCAGACCCCAAAACCACCGTCAGTTCAAAAGTTTATATATATATGTATATCAGTTTCTTGTGGACAGGATAACAGCCGTAATTTTGCACCAATCACTTCGAATTTTTTACCGAATATGTATACCTATAAAATCTCGGTCGAGTTCGTTGCTGGGCTAAATCGGTCGAAGGGGATGAAAATGGGGGACTTTTTTTTTCGAAAAAGTGAAATATTGCTATAACTCCCTTAATATGTGAAATATCGAATCCGTTCAACGTTCATACTATCAGTCGGATAAAGCCCAAACATTTATGTTTGAAGAGTTTTTTTATAGCACTAACCATTGACCAAAGGGGTGGGAAAAAGTGGGTTTTTCGGGAAACATTAATCATATCTCTCTTAATAGGCACAATATCAAAACCGTACGAAATGGACAATATTCCCCTAATAATTTCCTAAAACTTTTGTCTGAATTTTTTTTTATATGACCCACCATTACGCCAAGGGATGAGAAAAATGATTTCGGAATTATAAGAAAATGCCAAGAGCTATCAGAGGTTGCCATGGCAACACTACTAAATTGATGAGGGATGAGCCATCAGACGTTGCCATGACAACGCACTTGCACAAGATCAGATTCAGGATTTCCATCTGACTAAGTGGGAAGCGGCTTCGGTGACGTAATTGGTAGCATGCTGAATGTCTATGCCCAAGGTCGCGGTTTCAAAGCCGGCCGAAGTCGTCGGATTTTCTAAGAGCGCTAAAATCCCTCAGTATGCTTTCCTTTGGAGGGGAAGTTCCAACGTTCGTTGCGAGTTGCTGGTTGGGGTGGCATCTAGTAGCCAAGTTCACAGCTAGGTGTCGTTGACGGTAGTACCTGGTAGCAACATTAGGAACTACTGCTTGAAAATGACCGTCTGCAGTCCTTACCTGAATTAAGACTAATACAGCCATTACAATTCACACCGTTTATCAGACAGATTCTACACTCACCCAAAGTACCCGGGGTTAGATGACCGCGTTGTCGCAGTGCCTAAACTGAGGAACCAACCAGAGGTAGAATTCATTAGAAAGCTAAATATTGCAATGGGTACCATGTTTCGACTTCCGCAAAATTTCGACATATCTTCTCGTTTCACATCCCCCAGACCCCAAAACCACCGTCAGTTCAAAAGTTTATATATAATTTATGTATATATATATATATATATATATATATATGTATATCAGTTTCTTGTGGACACGATAACTGCCGTAATTTTGCACCAATCACTTAAAATCTTTTACCTAATATGTATACCTATAAAATCGCGGTCGAGTTCGTTACTGGGCTTAATCGGTCGAAGGGGGTGAAAATGGGGGGCTTTTTTTCAAAAAAGTGAAATATTGCTATAACTCTCTTAATATGTGAAATATCGAATCCGGTCAACGTTCATATTCTGTGTCGGATAAAGCCCAAAAAGTAATGAGTAGAATACTTTTCTATGCTTTGGATATTGCGTAATCGCGGGGACATATTGCATCATCATGACGTCATCACACTAGAGCGAGCATGTGCACGTGCACATGTTAGCGTGGGAAGAGGTCGAACTTTAACCGCTTGAAGCAGATAACCTTTGGCTTATTTATGCGATAGAGATTAAAATTAATGGGTGTTGACTTCATCTGATACCCGTGCAAGTGTGCAGCTGTGCGAGCGATCACGTGATATGTCTGCAGTGTTCTCGTGAGACGTAGTTGACTTTTAACAAGTAGTGTTAACTTGGGGGTTCTCTTGCAAGTCGCGTGTGTGCTTGAATACGTATGGCTATGTTGGGAAAAGGTTTGGTGGTGGGCGAGGACTAGGGTTGAGTGAGGGCTCGTTTAAATGCTATTTTTCCCGCTGTATTTGATGGTGAGATTATTTTTTAAAATGGGTGTTTTTTGAAAATGCCGCTATTTTGGAGACGGAGAAGATGAGAGAAAAGTATGTTTGACGTCAATGAAAGGTCCATATGCCCTCTAGGCTGACAGCAAGTTTCAAGTGTGTAGGACAAAACAAAATGATAGCCTACTTTCCGGCGAACATTGGCGATGATTCGCGAACGCATGGTCGGATTTGAGCATATAGGGTGTCGTAGGACTTGTGGTGAACCACCCCTTGCTATGGTACGGGGTATATCCACCCCAAAATAAAAATTACCCTTACCCGGGGGTTAAGTAGTGTTTTTCGTATGCATGCGCACTTGAGGGCTTTTGTAAGAGAGCGGAACTTTTAAATGGTTATTTATAGATGAGATTATTTTAAATATTTATTAACAAACAAAAAACTTTAGGTCATTCACTTTTTAGTATCTCGCTAACCAATAATGCGATTTAAACATATGGGTTGTCGTAGGACTCGTAGTGAATTCTCCTGTTGTATGAACGAGGTATGTCAACCCCCAAAATAAAAACTAGCCTTACCCGGGGAGAAAGAGTAATTTTTTGTGTGTATGCACGCCGGTGGCATTTATCAAAAAGGCCTAACTACACTTTTGTTAATATATTCTGAACCCCTGATGGGATTTTGCCATAGGCAGTATCCTGGCACTTGGGAAGACGCCTTGTTTTTGAATGTGTGATTCATTTTTTTTGTCAAAAGGGTCTAACTAAACTTTTGTTAATATCTCGCGAACCAATCATGCTAGGGACTTGTATGAGGGGTCCTAGCACTTGGGGGCGACGTCCCCCCGTTGGGGGTGAAACTACCCCCCAAAATTGAAAACTCAATATCATGGAAACTATGAATCCTAAAATTTGGCGTGATAGCTCTAAAAATAGGTGATGACATAGGCTTTTACCTAGATTGGTCATTTCACCTCTAAAACAGTAAATAGTCATGTTATGGGAAAAAACGTCTTAAACACCTAAAATGATAAATGAAACTAAGATCGATTGTTTTTGATGAAAAATAGCAGGGGGGTGAAAACTACCCCCAAATTGAAAAATCGATATCTTGGAAACTAAGAACCGTAAAATTAGGTGTAATAGCTTAAAAAATTTGTTGTGACATAGGCTTTTACCTGGATAGATGATTTCACCCCTAAAACAGTGAATAGTGATTTTACACTGGGGAAAAAGGTGTTAAACGGGTAAAAATTATAATTGAACCTAAGATCTTTTGTTTTTCATGAAAAATAGTAGGGGGGTGAAAATTACCCCCAATTTGAAAAAATCGATATCTTGCAAACTAAGAACCCTAAAATTAGGTGTGATAGTTGAAAAATAGGTGATGACATACGCTTTTACCTCGATAGATTGTTTCACTCATAAAACAGGGAATAGTATTGTTACGGGAGAAAAAGGTATTAAACACATAAAAGCATAAGAGTTTTGTGAAATCATGCTTTAATGAATGTTTGTATTGAGGTTGACAGCTTGCTAATTATTATTATTATTATTATTATTTTTATTATTATTATTATTAGGTAATTATGGATTAAAGTGTTTATAGGTAATGAATAAGGCTACAGAGTTACATCAGGTGTTCTACAAATCAGGATGGCGAACCCGTTGGCCAGCCCCATGAATTTACCCAAAAGAGCCAAAACGTTAAGGTTATCGACCTGAGATTTTATAAAATTAATTATCGGAGAGGGAGAAGTAAGGTGTTGTTTTGGACTGAAAATGGCTAACCCTTTCCCATGATTTATGAATTGACCCAAAACGTTTTACCTGACAAGACTGAGTGTACCCTGCTGCAGCCTTTAGAAAATCGAACCCGGACCTCTGTGGTGACAGTTTGAGTTATATTAATTATGCTTTTTGAACAAACACACACTTGCATACTATCGCTGAGTTGAATCTGCACAGAGACACTGGCTTTTTTTGTGTAATGAGTCTTGGTGATAAGAACACGGCGCTCTTGCCAGCAAGTTTCATATTACTCGTCTGCTTGATAGTGGACGTGCTTCGCACCGTGTTAACGTACATGACTAGATAGTTGTTAGTTAAGGGTTGACAAGGCTGAGTGAACCTTATTGCAACCTTAAAATGAAAATTAATTTCTTGGTATAGTTGGGGTTGGAAGCCAAGGCCTTAGGGTAGACAACCAAGTATGATAAACACTACACTGAGAGATGGTCAAATGATAATATAACAGAACATATAGAAAAGTTTTCTGTAGTTTAACGAATTGACTAAGAGCCATACCATGAGAGGTATAGGTAATTGAAATTGAATCCTTAGCTGTTGACCCTACTACATGTAAGCTATAGCAATGCCCGTCTATAAGCTATCATGTTAGAAAAATAAATTTATTGGTTGTTTTAAACGGAGAATGATTGTGTTTACTGTGAAACACAAATCTGAATTTAAAAATAGTTTATTTCCTACATGATGTTTGAACTCATTTTTTTATACTTTAGACAAACGCTAACATAGTTGTAATCCAGAAGCCATGGCTGCCTCCTTTCCAATCCTACACCGTACACTGAATTTAAAATTAATAATGATCACGTAACAGTCAGCCAGTTTCAAAGACATGAGAAATAAGTGAAAAAATTATAAAATTCTTGACCCAGTCGGGAATTCAACATGGTGTTGTTTCAAGCAAAAGACAAGCGTTCTATATATAAACTTAACCGCCAAGCTGTCCTATCGACCCCTAATTGTTTGGCTGATGGTGAAAATAAAATTAAATGTAAACTATAACTAAAACTAACTACACACGTATAACTAGAAAAAAGAAATGTAAGACAAAAGGATAACAGGACATATAAAGGACAGAAGGAATCAAAAAATGCCCCTCCACCCTCAAGAATGTGGATTGATGGACTTGAAAGGAAGGAGAGCCATAAAAAGTAGATATGAAAGTAAAAGAGGAGAGGGTCCCGCTCCAGAGGTAATTGATAAAAAGGAGGAAAACTGGACCCAGCTGAGGAATCCCTTGTGGTCGCCAACTTCCAAGCTGATCAGCCGTAAGCCCCTGAGGGTGTAGCCATATCCAGGGTGCACCACAAGTGGTGGGGATACATACACCCTACCTTTAGTGTGGATTCAGCAAAAGGCAGGAAATAACATAAAAATATAAAGAAGCCTGCCTCCTCACACAAGGAGGGTATCAGAAAAAAAATAAACAAGGGTCAATTAAGTCAGAAAATAGACTCCCTAAGCCTTGGATAGCCTAATAATATCGGAGTCGGTAGAGAGCAAGTGTTGACCATGTGTGGTCGACAGGAAAGAAGATAGATGCCTAGCACAATTCAGTGGAAGCAATGACGGACTCAGCTGGGGCTCCATGGTCGTCAACCTACATTCCACTAGATGTAAGCCCATGTTTGTGGGGGTGTGTAAAATAAAGACCTCTTTTGTTTTAAATCACTGGCTTTAAGGGCGGTAACACATGGCATGCCTTTACAATGGGATACTTGTCCTAGGGGTATGCAAAATTGTATTAGATACCCAGCTAATAATATTGTACATGACCCCTTATTATTTTCTCTAAGTACAGTACATGGGAATGATGACCATGATTTCCAAGCCTCTAAGTAAGACAAAAACAAATTATTTCCATTTCCAAACAGTTGGGGTGAGGTGAGGTGAGTTTCCTAAGCGTCAAACTCATGTGGTTTTTCCACTTGTACTGACGACACTCAAAATACGTTTCATATTCATTAAGTCCGTTATTATCAGGAAACATTTTCTGCCAACAGGTGCTTACTGCATATGGCAAGACTTTACACTCCTGGGTTAGTCAGTCTTTCTTGCTAAGGATGCTCTATATACCCTAGAAAAGGCTATACATGTTAGTTCTGAACACTTAGTGTTAATTGTATAATAAAATTTTATGCACAGCTTATACAAGCACTTTTGCATGCAGTCAAACTTTTTAAGATAGTTACATACAACACGCAAAGTGTGTTTCCGCTTCCTAGCGGTGGATATTAGCACTCACTGGTGATATCCGAGGTGAGCTGATTTGCTCACGCATTTGCTCCCATATTGGCCCCCACATTTGCTCCCATATATTGGCTCCCACTTTTTTGCTCCCACTTTTTGCTCCCATATTAATGCCAACTCTTATAATTATAAGCAGCAGAAAATGTAAATGGAATAATATTTCTGATAATGTTCAAATCAAAAGTCCTAATGTCTTGGGTTTGAATTCCCAACTATGGTTGTCAGCCAATGAGTTACACTACATGATACTTTTATTTTTGTGTTGTGTTGCGTGATAATTTGCCGATCTCGTGGTGTAGTGGTTAGTATACTTTGGTGTTATCCCTGAGGTCTTGGGTTCCAACTCACCTATGCCCAGAATTTAATTTTGATCTGAGAGTTCAAAGGTTAGGTTAGGTGAAGTTAGGTTAGCTGACGTTATGATAGGTTAGGTTAGGTTAAGTTGGGTCAAGTTAGGTTAGTTTAGGTGAAGTTGGGTTAGGTGAAGTTGAGTTAGGTTAGGTTAGGTTAGGTGAGGTTAGGTTAGGTGAGGTTAGGGTAGGTTAGGTTAGGATAGGTGAAGTTAGGTTAGGTTAGGCGAGGTTAGGGTAGGTTAGGTTAGGATAGGTGAAGTTAGGTTAGGTGAGGTTAGGCTAGGTTAGGTTAGGTTAGGTTAGGTTATGACCAAGTTTGTTATGTTTAGTTGTTTTAGAAAAACACCACTTTTGCTCTCATATTTGCTTCCATATTTTCTTTGCACTTTCAACTATCCTGACTTGTGTATTTACTTTTGCCGGCATATTTGTTGACATATTTGTTAGCATATTTGCTCCCTCTTTTTATATTTGCTTTGCTCCCACATTTCATCCCATATATGCTCCCGCTTTTTGCTTCCCACTTTTTGCTCACAGTTTTTCCTCCCTCATTTGCTCACACTTTTGCTGACATTTTTTACCCCCACTTTTGCTCTCACATTAATCTATTGTTGTTATTACCAAGTTGTCTTTACTAGAAATTAGTTTATGCTTGACAGTTGATATGGAAATATCAGTGACTAGGTATGGTAATCCTTATGCATACTATAAAGGGTATTCATATATTTTGAAACGAAGCAATAAAAAGTAGTTCCGTGAAGAACTATACAGCCTATTTTCATATATCCTACTTATGTTAATTGCCTCTAGCAACATACACAATTTCAGTTTGATTGCTGTAATAGATTCGTAGATATTGAGAACTGACTAAAAATTACGGATGGTCGCCATGTTGGATTTTATATATGTAGGTCCTAGAGTTATGTACTGTTACATGCAGATTATTGTGTACGTGTAGTATTCAAACTACAGTCGCATAATTATGACACAAGAAGTAACAAGGAGATTTTAAAATTTCGCACAGCTGCCATCTTGAGGTTATGGAAACAATTGAAATAAATTAGATGCCAGTGGATTACCATTCGTATAAGGATTTACTCTTCCAAGTTTCACTACACTCGGATGGTTAAATTGCGAGAAACGTCCATGTGAATGTTTATATTTCGCGTCGTCTCCATGTTGGATTTGTGAACACCAAGTTATTTAAAGACCTATAGGTGAACTTAAGTTCATAGCCCCTATGAACATTAAGAAATTCAGTTTGATTGCTATAATAGATTCGTAGATATTCAGAGCCGACTAAATATTTTGGATGGTCGCCATGTTGAATTGTTAAATGTATAGGCCATAGAGTCATGTACCATTAAAGGAAAATTATTGCGTAGGTTCAATATTCAAACTTTCAATTCGATCGCATGACTACATCACAAGAAATAAAAACTTAAATTTAAAATTCGCACATCCGCCATCTTGAGGTTATGTAAACAATTGAACTAAATTAGATACCAGTGCATTACAATGTGTATACATATTTCCTGTACCAGATTTCAGTGCGTTTGGAACATTAAATCGCGAGAAAGGTCTATTTAAAATTTTCAACTTCGCTTGGCTGCCATGTTCGTTTTGTAGTTAACCGGTTTCTGAAAGTCTTATAGATGGACTTCCGTAGTGCCCTTTATCTCCGTAAAAGATTTCAGGGAGATACCGCTAATAGTTTCACAGATATGGAATGCCGGTGAAATATTTCGCACATCCGCCATCTTGTAGTTATGTAAACAATTGAACGAAGTTAGATGTCGGTGCATTACAATGTATATAAACATATACTGTACCAAGTTTCATTGCGTTTGGTTGGTTAAATCGCGAGAAACGTCTATTTAAAAGTCGCAACTTCGCTTGGCCGCCATGTTCGTTTGGTTGTTACCAGATTTTCAAAGGTCACATAAGTGAACTTATAGTTGTTTCCTTTATCACTATACAAAATATCAGGGTAATATCGGTAATAGTTTCGGAGATATTGAATGCATGTTGGATTGGTGAGTCGTAACAAAATTTGAAGGGCACGGTCGGGGTCGCAGGGAATAGTGCTATGAACTTACCGAGTTTCATTGAAATCGCTCCAGCCGTTTAGATTTTATTATGGGGGGGGACACACATACGAATCACACACACACACGCGCACACACACGGACAAAAGGTGATCTCATAAGCCTATTTTTTCAAAATTGAAAATAGGCTAAAAATGGAACTGATATTTGGCGCTGTTCAAAGCAACGATCGAAACAGTGTCGAGGAATGCTTAAGACAAAAGAATTGGACATACTTTCTTCAAACAATCATGATTGTAAACTTAATAATCATGCTAGTGTAAATGTAAGGAAAACTCAAACCGAAGCAAAAAACCAAGTCTAAGAAAAAAATAGTGCTGCTCAAGATAATATATTAACCTCAGGTCTAATACACTACATCGCTCTCATGCTGTTAGCGAGTTGTTTAATGAGAAACCTTTAACACCTCCTGTAAAACCCATGATCAGACACACCCACATCTCAAAAGCCCTCAACTCTATCAGAGACAACATACCCCATCAAGAAGTTGGTTGGGGAAGGTGAAAAGGATGGTGATGGTGATGATGATAATAATAACATAACAATGTTAAAGCACTTTAGCACATCTAAAAAGAAGCTTTCAACACTATCAAAGGCAACTCAAACCATTGTACAGACTGTGGACACAGGTGGAAATTTTGATGGTAAAGATGACGACGATGGTGATGATCATCATGAAGATGATTATAATGATGAGGATGATAATGATGATGATGGTGAAAATGATGAACTGCTTCCCGAGTATTTAAAACCATTCATAAAAAATAGCAAATGGAACGATCCTAATATATTAGTCGAACGTCTACAGCTCTTGCATGCCTGTAAACAGGCTGGTCATATTGGTTATGAAGATGAGCTGTTAAAAATAGAAGATGAACTTCGTAAAGCTGGTATTATAGTGTAATTGGTCAACGTAGCAACACCCCCATCCCCTAAAATAATGTTCAGCAAATGTTATATTTAAGAACTATAACAAGCAAACGTGAACAAAAAAGAGCTGTATTCTGTGTGTGTGTAGACCTATTGTAAAAATATATATATTTGAATTAAATTAATTAACACAGTTTGTATATATTACTTGTTTTTTTGCATGTTGACTGTATATTTGCTCAACCACTTTTTGGTTTTTCAATGCACATTTTTGATTTGTTTTGATTTTTCCGTAGCATTACAGTTATCAGTCTTGTAAACTGGGTGATTAATATAGGTATAAAGGCATCTTAAAAAAATTCACAAGCATTACAGTTCTGACATATCACGTATAATATGTTACATGTTATCCTACATTCCACATAGGGCTCTCCCTTCTTAACAGTGAACTCTGTTGGTCATTAAAATAACTACTTGTAAAATAATTCCAATGGCATATCCTGTTAGCAAATATCATATATTAAATATTTTGACGTCAGAGAACGACAACTTGAAAATCATTTTTTGTAGGAATACCTTTAATGGGACCACCAAACCTTTCAAAATATGCAATATACATTGCAGATAGTGCTGTATTTTGGTCGGTAGTGCCTCAAGTGCTTACATTAAATAACAATACTGTAAACATATAAACATTTAATAAATCATAATTGTTTTCATTAAATATCGTATACCTAATAAATATTTTCACACCATAGAATGACCATTTCAAGATCATTTATTGTAGGAATATCTTTAATAGGATCTCCAAACCTTGAAGTAAACCATATTTGATATACATTCCACATAGCTATATAACCGACAGTACGTCGTGGTATCAATCTCAGCCACCGCGCGCGCTCATTGTTTGTATTGCATTTCAGTTCCATTTGCATTTTATTTCTTGAAAATCACCCCCAAGCCAAAAAATACATAGCAACCTAGTGAAAACATGTTACACATCAATAATTTTAGAAGAGTTCTCAGGTATTGTATGATGATTGTTTAGCCTATTTTCATTTTTGAATAAAAATAGGCTTATGAGATCACCTTTTGTCCGTGTGTCGGGCTGTGTGTGCGTGTATGTGTGTGTGAGGATTTTTGTGTGTGCCCCCCTAATAAAATCTAAACGGCTGGAGCGATTTCAATAACACTCGGTGAGTTCATAGTGCTATACCGCGCGACCCCGACCGTGCCCTTCAAATTTTGTTACGTCTCACCAATCCAAAATGGCGGCTGTGCGAAATATTTCACCAGCATTCAATATCTCCGAAACTATTACCGATATCACCCTGGAATTCTGTATGGTGATAAAGGGAACTACTAGAAGTTCACCTATGCAACCTTTGAAAACCAGGTAGCTAAAAAACCAACATGGCAGCCAAGCGAATTTGCGACTTTTAAGTAGACGTTTCTCGCGATTTAACCAATCAAACGCAATAAAACTTGGTACAGCATATGTATATACACATTGTAATGCACCGACATTTAACTTCGTTCAATTGTTTACATAACCTCAAGATGGCGGCTGTGCGAAATATTTCACCGGCATTCTATATCTCGTAAACTATTACCGGTATCACCATGAAATTTTGTACGGAGATAAAGAGCATACTGAAAGTTCATCTATGAGTCATTCAAAAGCCGGTTAACTACAAAACGAACATGGCAGCCAAGCGAAGTCGAAAGTTTTAAATAGACTTTTCTCGCGATTTAATGATCCAAACGCAATGCAACTTCGTACAGCAATTCCTTATACACATTGTAATGCACCGGTGTCTAATTTAGCTCAATTGTTTATATAACCTCAATATGGCGGCTGTGCGAATTTCGAAAATTAAGTTTTTATTTCTTGTGTTCTAGTCATGCGATCGAAATCAACATTTGCATTTTTTTTAGCGTATGGCTTTTCATGCCGGGAGTGTCCGAGGACATGTTCGGCTCGCCAGTTCTGTAGCTGCTTCGAGACGGACACCCAATGGGTGAGTTACAAGTACCGTTGGGGGGGGGGGGGAGGGGGGGAAGTTGGAATGTAAGGGCTAGGAATTGGATGGTAGCGGCTGTGGCCTATACTTAGGGACCGACCCCGGCATTTGCCTGGAAGGAAGATGGGAAACCACAGAAGACCATCTTCAAGGTTGCTGGCGGGGGGATTCGAACCACCTCGCCTCCCGGATGTGAGCGACTGCCAGCAGTCATGCCGTAACGACCTCGGCTAACTCACCCGGTAAATTGCATAATGAACATTTGCATAATGAACGTACACAATAATCGTCACCTAATAGTGCATAACTCTATGGCCTACATATATTAAAATCCAACATGGCAACCATCCGAAATATTTAGACGGTTCTCAATATCTATTAATCTACTACAGCAATCCAACTGAAATATTGTAAGTGTATAGATACTATAAGCATAATTTCATCTATGGGACGTTCAATAACCTGGCGAGCATAAATCCAACATAGCGGCGACTTGAAATTTAAATATTCTAATGGACGTTTCTTGAGTTTTAACCATCCGAGCGCAGTGAAACATGATACGGTATATCCTTATACAAAGTTTAATCGACCGGCATCTAATTCATTAAATTATTTTCATAACCACAAGATGGCGGCTGAGCGAAATTTTAAAATCTCGCTTTTATTTCTTGTCTCCTAATCATGCGATTGAAGTTTGAATAAAACACCTACACAATAATCTTCATGTAATAGTACATAAATCTTAGGCATATAATATAAAAATCCAACATGGTGACCATCCAGAATATTTAGACGGTTCTCAATATCTACGAATCTATTACAGCAATCAAACTGACAATTTGTATGTAGATAGAGGCAATTCATATTAGTAGGATATATGAAAATTGGCTATTTAGTTATTCACGGAACTACTTGTTTAGTACTGTATAACTGTTTGTTGACTAGCATTTATTGTTACACAACGTTATTTTTGGTAAACTCTACATAAGTATCCTAATTGTCTCTGGTATAATGTCTTGTTTAACAAACATGGTCACACGGTTCGTCTATAGGTTTAAACCTCTGTTGTATATGATTTCAAAAAATGATAAACAGCTAAACTCACTGGTCAATAACCAACATAGTGGCCAAAATGTTTCCCTGATAGGTAACTAATGGTTGGTTAGTCAATTCTTATTGCAAAGCCAGTCAAGACCTAAAAAAAATAGTATTAACACCATATCACTAAACAAATCAAACCATCTTAAGGTATTTATGAAATTTAATTGCATTTTAGGAAACTTGCAAGCATCTTGCAGCCTTCAAGAGGAAAGTATAGACAGGAATTGTGAAAAGGAAGCCGCTAAATCATTCAATGTAGTAAGTGTTATGAACCTCAACGTAAGAAGTTATGAAAGTCTATGTGAAGGTGTGGTTTTTACCGTTGGATGCCTTTTCTGGCACCCACCTCAGAGACGAGTTTATGGGAGATGAGACTCGGCTATCATGTCGAATGTGGAGCTCCTAGTCTAGGAGAAAGTCGTGTTCAGGTATTTGTCTGCAGGGAGTGTGGGAAACGAAACAATAACTAAAAGAGCATACAAGTAAAGGGAATATTATGTAATTTTCGAGTATATGTTGTGAATGTTTTAAAAAATTGGTTAAATTTCATGGTTTGAAGACCTCTTGGCTACATTTGCTAGAATTTAGTGAATTTTCATCAATATTCGGCTAATTTTATATAAATTTGAGGTAGTTTCAACCATTCTTTAATAATTTAATGGCATTTCAATTAATCTGGTAGTCATTTGTTGGATTTTGCTGAAATTTGGTGGAATTTGCTAAATTTGCGGTAAATTTAGTGGATTTTACAAAATTCTGGTCAATTTCAAGATAAATCTCAGATATTTAGATATTTTACAAATAACCTCTGTCACTGTGATGGCTGTATTAATGTGTGCTTTGACTATGAAGGGTAGGAATGGTAAGGAGCTGGTTATGGATTTAAGTGCATAGTCAATTATATTTATTTTCAGGATGTGTGTTGTGGGAAAATCGAACACTCCTCTTGTTAGTTTTTCAAGTAAGTTTACTCCATACCTCCCACAGAAGCCGCTAATGAGCTCTAAGCATTGGCAGTTTGCAACCATCTCACTATCGTTAACATAGAATGCTCATTACTTGTTATTTCAAGTACATGTTGTCGTGTAGGTAAGGAATTGATCAAAACATAACATGCTTTGATTTTCTTTGCACTTGTCTGTGGGCAAACATGGAATTTACCTGGAGTACAAGTAGAAAACCACATGAGTTTGACGTTTAGAAAACTCACCTCACCTCACCCCAACTGTTTGGAAATGGAAATAATTTGTTTTTGTCTTACTCAGAGGCTTGGTAATCTTGTTCATCATTCCTATGTACTGTACTTAGAGAAAATAATAAAGGGTCATGTACACTATTATTAGCTGAGTATCTAATACAATTTTGCATACCCCTAGGACCAGTATCGCATTGTAAAGGCATGCCATGTGTTACCGTCCTTAAAGCCAGTGATTTAAAACAAATGAGGTTTTTATTTTCCACCCCTCCCCCCCCCCCAAACATGGGCTTACATCTAGTGGAATGTAGGTTGGCGACCATGGAGCCCCAGCTGAGTCCATCATTGCTTCCACTGACTTGTGCTAGGCTCCTGTCTATCTTCTTTCCTGTCGACCACACTTGGTCAACACTTGTTCTCTACCGACTCCGACATTATTAGGCTCTCCAAGGCTTAGGGAGTCTCTTTATTTTCTGACTTAATTTACCGTTGTTTATTTTTTTTCTGATACCCTCCTTGTGTGAGGAGGCAGGCTTCTTTATAGTTTTATGTTATTTCCTGCCTTTTGCTGAATCCACACTAAAGGTAGGGTGTATGTATCCCCACCACTTGTGGTGCACACTGGATATGGCTACACCCTCAGGGGCTTACGGCTGATCAGCTTGGAAGTTGGCGACCACAAGGGATTCCTCAGCTGGGTCCAGTTTTCCTCCTTTTTATCGATTACCTCTGGAGCGGGACTCTCTCCTCTTTTACTTTCATATCTACTTTTTATGGCTCTCCTTCCTTTCAAGTCCATCAATCCACATTCTTGAGGGTTGAGGGGCATTTTTTATTCCTTCTGTCCTTTATATGACCTGTTATCCTTTTGTCTTACATTTCTTTTTTCTAGTTATAAGTGTGTAGTAAGTTTTAGTTATAGTTTACATTTAATTTTATTTTCACCATCAGCCAAACAATTAGCGGTCGATAGGACAGCTTGGTGGTTAAGTTTATATATAGAACGCTTGTCTTTTGCTTGAAACAACACCATGTTGAATTCCCGACTGGGTCAAGAATTATATACTTTGTTCACTTATTTCTCATGGCTTTGAAGCTGGCTGTCTGTTACGTGATCATTATTAATTTTAATTTCAGTGTACGGTGTAGGATTGGAAAGGAGGCAGCCATGGCTTCTGGATTACAACTATGTTTGTCTAAAGTATAAATAAAAATGAGTTCAAACATCATGTAGGACATAAACTATTTTTAAATTCAGATTTGTGTTTCACAGTAAACACAATCATTCTCCGTTTAAAACAACCCATAAATTTCTTTTTCTAACATGATAGCTTATAGGCGGGCATTGCTATAGCTTACATGTAGTAGGGTCAACAGCTAAGGATTCAATTTCAATTACCTATACCTCTCATGGTATGGCTCTTAGTCAATTCGTTAAACTACAGAAAACTTTTCTATATGTTCTGTTACATTATCATTTGACCATCTCTCAGTGTAGTGTTTATCATACTTGGTTGTCTACCATAAGGCCATGGCTTCCAACCCCAACTATACCAAGAAATTAATTTTCATTTTAAGGTTGCAATAAGGTTCACTCAGCCTTGTCAACCCTTACCTACCAACTATCTAGTCATGTACGTTAACACGGTGCGAAGCACGTCCACTATCAAGCAGACGAGTAATATGAAACTTGCTGGCAAGAGCGCAGTGTTCGTATCACC
The DNA here is from genome assembly GCA_946902985.2 of Meconema thalassinum. Lineage (NCBI taxonomy): Eukaryota > Metazoa > Arthropoda > Insecta > Orthoptera > Tettigoniidae > Meconema > Meconema thalassinum. Next base: position 797,701,068 of record OX336388.2, on the reverse strand, counting down.
AAGACTCATTACACAAACAAAGCCAGTGTCTCTGTGCAGATTCAACCCAGCGATAGTATGCAAGTGTGTGTTTGTTCAAAAAGCATAATTAATATAACTGAACTGTCACCACAGGGGTCCGGGTTCGATTTTCTAAAGGCTGCAACAGGGTACACTCAGTCTTGTCAGGTAAAACGTTTTGGGTCAATTCATAAATCATGGGAAAGGGTTAGCAATTTTCAGTCCAAAAAAACACCTTACTTCACCCTCTCCGATAATTAGTTTTATAAAATCTCAGGTCGATAACCTTAACGTTTTGGCTCTTTTGGGTAAATTCATGGGGCTTGCCAACGGGTTCGCCATCCTGATTTGTACAACACCTGATACAACTCTGTAGCCTTATTCATTACCTATAAACACATTAATCCATAATTACCTAATAATAATAATAATAATAATAAAAATAATAATATTAATAATAATAATTAGCAAGCTGTCAACCTCAATACAAATATTCATTAAAGCATGGTTTCACAAAACTCTTATGCTTTTAAGTGTTTTATACCTTTTTCTCCCGTAACATTACTATTCCCTGTTTTATGAGTGAAACAATCTAGCGAGGTAAAAAGCGTATGTCATCACCTATTTTTCAACTATCACACCTAATTTTAGGGTTCTTAGTTTGCAAGATATCGATTTTTTCAAATTGGGGGTAATTTTCACCCCCCTACTATTTTCATGAAAAACAAAAGATCTTAGGTTCAATTATAATTTTTACCCGTTTAACACCTTTTTCCAAGTGTAAAATCACTATTCACTGTTTTAGGGGTGAAATCATCTATCAAGGTAACAGCCTATGTCACAACCAATTTTTTAAGCTATTACACCTAATTTTACGGTTCTTATTTTCCAAGAAATCGATTTTTAGCCTACTTTCGATTTTTGCAAAAAATGAAAGTAGACTTATGAGATCAACACAGGGCGAAAAAAGTGTGTCTGTCTGTGTGTGTGTATGTGTGTGTGTGAGTCTGTGTGTGTGTCTGTGTGTGTGTGAGTGTGTGTACTCTGAATGTCTGTCCCCCCCTATCAATTCGAACACGGTGAATGCGAATTGAACGAAATTTGGTACAAATGTAGCACTAGCAAAGGACACCTCAGTGTCATATTTAATATCGCCGCCATCTTGACGGAAACGTAATGGCGGCCACACAAATGTTCAAAGCTTAAATCAAATTACGACTAACCTAATCATCCGATCTCTACCAAATTTTGCAACAACATACCTTTATGGGGGGAGCAACCTTTGACCAAACCAATAGGCCATAAGCGTAATAGTTTGCGGATGGCGGCCATCTTTGTGTGAAAATCGATTCCCCCTATTAATTCGAACACGGTGCAACCGAATGGAACGAAATTTGGTACAGAGGTAGCACTATCAAAGGGCATCTCAGTGTCATGTTTCATACCACCGCCATATTGACAGAAACGTAATGGCGGCCACACAAATGTTCAAAGTTTAAGTTAAATTACGACTAACATAACCATCCGATCTCTACCAAACTTTGCAACAACATTCCTTTATAGAGGGAGCATGCTGTGACCAATCTAATAGGTTATTAGCCTAATGGTTTGCGGCTGGCGGCCATCTTTATGTCAAAATTGATTCCCCCTATTAATTCGAACACGGTGGAACCGAATGAACGAAATTTGGTACAGAGGTAGCACTAGCAAAGGGCACTTCAGTGTCATGTTTTATATCGCCGCCATCTTGACGGAAACGTAATGGTGGCCACACAAATGTTCAAAGCTTAAATCAAATTACGATTAGCCTAATCATCCGATCTCTAGCAAATTTAGCAACAACATACCTTTATGGAGGGAGCATCCTTTGACCAATCTAATAGGTCATCAGCCCGATGTTTTGCGGATGGCGGCCATCTTTGTGTGAAAATCGATTCCCCTTATCAATTCGAACACGGTGAAACCGAATGGAACGACATTTGGTACAGAGGTAGCACTAGCAAAGGGCACCTCAGTGTCATGTTTTATATCACCGCTATCTTGACGGAAACGTAATCGTGGCCACCCAAATGTTAAAAGCTAAAATGTAATTACGACCAACCTAATAATCTAGTCTCTACCAAATTTTGCAACACCATATCTTTATGTGGGAAACATATTCAGGCCAAACTGCAAGAACATCAGCCCAATAGTTTGCAGATGGTGGCCAAGTATGTGTGCAAATCGATTCCCCCTATCAATTCAAACACGGTGAAACCGAATTGAACGAAATTTGGTACAGAGGTAGCACTAGCAAAGGGCACCTCATATTCATGTTTAATATCCCTATAGCACGTTGTATTTCAACAAGCTACTACAACCAACATTCGATCATACTCCTTGAAAAGGACAAAGAGTTATAACAATACCCATGCATTTAGGAGAAAGTAGGCTATATGTTCTTTACTGAACATCTTGTTCAATTTGGGGTAGTTTTCACCCCCTGCTATTTTTCATCAAAAACAAAAGATCTTAGTTTCATTTATCATTTTTAGGTGTTTAAGACGTTTTTTCCCATAACATGACTATTTACTGTTTTAGGGGTGAAATGACCAATCCAGGTAAAAGCCTATGTCATCAACTATTTTTAGAGCTATCACGCCAAATTTTAGGATTCTTAGTTTCCAAGATATTGAGTTTTCAATTTTGGGGGGTAGTTTCACCCACAAAGGGGGACGTCGCCCCAAGTGCTAGGACCCCTCATACAAGTCCCTAGCATGATTGGTTCGCGAGATATTAACAAAAGTTTAGTTAGACCCTTTTGACAAAAAAAATGAATTACACTTTCAAAAAAAGACGTCACCCCAAGTGCCAGGATACTGCCTATGGCAAAATCCCATGAGGGGTTCAGAAAATATTAACAGAAGTGTAGTTAGGCCCTTTTGACAAAAGCCACCGGCGTGCATACACACAAAAAATTACTCTTTCTCCCCGGGTAAGGCAATTTTTTATTTTGGGGGTTGACATACCTCGTTCATACAAAAGGAGAATTCACTACGAGTCCTACGACACCCCATATGTTTAAATCGCATTATTGGTTAGCGAGATACTAAAAAGCGAATGACCTATTAGCTTTTTGTTTGTTAATAAATATTTAAAATAAACTCATCTATAAATAATCATTTAAAAGTTCCGCTCTCTTACAAAAGCCCTCAAGTGCGCATGCATACAAAAGACACTACTTAACCCCCGGGTAAGGGTAATTTTTATTTTGGGGTGGATATACCCCCTACCATAGCAAGGGGTGGTTCACCACAAGTCCTACGACACCCTATATGCTCAAATCCGACCATGCGTTCGCGAATCATCGCCAATGTTCGCCGGAAAGTAGGCTATCATTTTGTTTTGTCCTACACACTTGAAACTTGCTGTCAGCCTAGAGAGCATAGGGACCTTTTTATTGACGTCAAACAAACTTTTCTCTCATCTTCACAGTTTCCAAAATAGCGGCATTTTCAAAAAACACCCATTTTAAAAAATAATCTCACCATCAAATAGAGCGGGAAAAATAGCATTTAAACGAGCCCTCACTCAACCCTAGTCCTCGCCCACCACCAAACCTTTTCCCAACATAGCCATACGTATTTAAGCACACACGCGACTTGCAAGAGAACCCCCAAGTTAACACTACTTGTTAAAAGTCAACTACGTCTCACGAGAACACTGCAGACATATCACGTGATCGCTCGCACATCTGCACACTTGCACGGGTATCAGATGAAGTCAACACCCATTAATTTTAATCTCTATCGCATAAATAAGCCAAATGTTATCTGCTTCAAGCGGTTAAAGGTCGACCTCTTCCCACGCTAACATGTGCACGTGCACATGCTCGCTCTAGTGTGATGACGTCATGATGATGCAAATATGTCCTCGCGATTACGCAATATCCAAAGCATAGAAAAGTATTCTACTGTTATGTTTGAAGAGTTTTTTATAGCACCAACCATTGACCAAAGGGGTGGGAAAAAGTGTTTTTTTTTTCGGGAAACATTAATCATATCTCTCTTAATAGGCACAATATCAAAACCGTACAAAATGGACAATATTCCCCTAATAATTACCTAAAACTTTTGTCTGAAAGAATTTTTTATATGACCCACCATTATGCCAAGGGATGAGAAAAATGATTTCGGAATTATGAGAAAATGCCAAGAGCTATCAGTGGTTGCCATGGCAACACTACTAAATTGATGAGGGATGAGCCATCAGACGTTGCCAAGATAACGCACTTGCACGAGATCAGATTCAGATTTCCGTCTGACTACGTGTGAAGCGGCTTCGGTGACGTAACTGGTAGCATGCTGAATGTCTATGCCCAAGGTCGCGAGTTCAAAGCCGGCCGAAGTCGTCGGATTTTCTAAGAGCGCTAAAATACCTCAGTATGCCTTCCTTTGGAGGGGAAGTTCCAACGTTCGTTGCGAGTTGCTGGTTGGGGTGGCATCTAGTAGCCAAGTTCACAGGTAGGTGTCGTTGACGGTAGTACCTGGTGGCAACATTAGGAACTACTGCTTGAAATTGACCGTCTGCAGTCCTTACCTGAATTACAGACTAATACAGCCATCCCTAAGTAACTTACACGGGGTTACATGACCGCGTTGTCGCAGCCCCTAAACTGAGGAACCAACCAAAATCTCTGCGGGAGATATAATTTTGCTTGAAGAAGTAACAGACCCTTACATAGTTACACATCAGTGTCGAAACCTTGCATAAGGACAGTGTGACCACAAGTATAAAAATGGACCCCAAATGACAAGAAGGTTACCGTTCCCATAAGACAATAAAATGTTTAAAATAAGCATAAAATGACGAAAAACAAAGTTAATTAAGCTCCAATTATAAAGTACCTTCTCGCAATAAATGAGGTCTGATCCTACGAAAACCTGCATATTCTGCCTATTTTCGCCTATCCCCAAGTTTGTCCGGTGAAATCAACCTCCGCCTTCCGGCGTGCCGAGAAGACTTTTTTTTCATTCATCTTTGTTATGTCCGGCAGGCATTTCGAATTTATCGAAAATGTTAGGCATTTTTCTTGATTGCTCATATAGGTTTTCCCCTTAAAGTCAGACGGATGTTAAATACATTTTCAGAAGATGGTTTGGATAAAGAATGCGAGGTGTTTATGTTCCTATGAATCCTGCAATGAGTAGCCTACTTGGATAAACGGATGCAATCTATGGAGTAATTCAAGTGACACAAATGGTTGGAACTTCAAAACATTAAGGACCACAGTTTTAAGGATATTGTACCATTTATTCAATATTTACAGTCAAAAGGTGTAGAAATAGATGTTGAAATATTACAGTATTCGACCAGTTCTGCAAAGTACGGGCTTATTCTAAAAGTGCAACTTGGATTAAGACACAACACTAGACCAACAATGGTCTGTTTTCTTTAATAAGTACCAGAACATTGAGTTTTGTTTCTGAAGTTTTGTACAATATGGCAGACCAGGCAGCAATGTGTGTTTATTCATACCGTACTGTATATGCTCAATGCAGGAACCGTTTGTTGGTAGAATGTTACTTGTGATGATCAATTTCAAAGATCCGTAGTGGGAAGGATTCTATAAATATGTACTTCAAGAAAATAATTCGCGTCTTCTTCCAAAAGTAAGTTCCGTTGAAAATACAGCTTCAAGGAAATGAACTGCAGCGGGGACTGATCATTAAGTAAGGTATTTCCTTAGTAAAAAACTGTATAATATACATATTATGCTTAATTTTGCTATCGATTGAACTTGTCAGACAATTTCTTGAATGTTCTGCTCTTTTCTGAGCAATGTCTTGCATTTGGAACTTTTCAGTTGGTGACGCTAGGCCAAGGCTTCATAACGTAACAGAATTGTCAGAAATAACGAATTAATTTTTGTTACGTTACTGCTTCCGTACCCAAAACAAATGGTATATGAATAACGTTTTTAGTGCGGCAACGAAATAAGGGGTTATAATTTTCCCTGGTTTGTGCTATTAACGTTATAACCAGCAGAGGAAAAGATTCCGTTATTTTAAAATGTGCTCCCGTTATTAACGTTATAAGTCTAGTAACGGTATGACAGCGATTTTTACCCGCTGCACGCCATCAATAACGTTATTCAGGCAGAGTGATCGATTCGGTTATTTCAAATGCAAACCTACTAATAACGTTATATGCCTAGTAACGGTATACGAGAGATTTTAACCTGTTATACGCTATCAATAACGTTATTCAGGGCAGAAAAATTAATTCCGTTATTTAGAAATGTGAACCCACCAATAACGTTATAAGCTTTGTAACGGTATACGAGCGAAAATTACGAGCTTTGCGCTGTCAATAACGTTATTCATGGCAGAAAAATAATTCCGTTATTTAGAAATGCGAACCCACCAATAACGTTATAAGTCTAGTAACGGTATACGAGCGAATTTTACCAGCCATACGCTATCAATAACGTTATTCAGGGCAGAAAAATTAATTCAGTTATTTTGAAATGCGAACCCACCAACAACGTTATAAGTCTAATAACGGTATACATGCGATTTTTACCAGCTATGCGCTATCAGTAACATTATTCTAAGCGGAGAAATTGATTCCGTTATTTCAGAAAAGAATCTCGTCAATAACGTTATGGAAGTGTCTATTTGCCCGCTTCCCGGACAAGCATGGAAGGTGACCGTGAACTGACGATGCTGGGCCATATGTAATTCCAGGCCAATTACTTCTTGAAATATCAATAATAATCAACATAATGATTTCAATCTGAGCGTGTGCCCCATCAGACAGGGCAAGGCACCTTGCTCGTTTCGATCGCGGTCATATTGTAGCCTACGTTAGAAACATGTTTCCTAAAATCAATACGATGGATCCCATTGATTCGAAATATTTCTTGTTGCTTCATATAGGGGTTTGGAACATAGCCTATTGTTCATCAGTCCCATGTAGTTGAAGTCTGATAAACTTTGTTATTTTTGGAGTTGGCAATGGCCTTGACTTAGGAACTATCCACGCAATTTCCTGGAGTGGAAGTGGGAAACCCCAGAAAAACACTCTAAGATAGCTAAGATGGGAATCGAACTCACCTTCTCGCAGTGTTGCCATATAAGGCAGAGTGTAACCTACACACCAAACTTTCACTCCTTTGTGACCAATAAGAGTATTTCTTTCCTAAATGAAACCTCCCGTTCTTGCTTTTCGTTTACTTGGTATCCTATTTTCATTTAGTAGTGATAGAAGCCATTTTTCAGTGATGGTTATTTCTAATGAAGAAAGCTATTCAGTCGGTCAACACGAAATTCGCGTAGACCGAATGAAAAGCTTTCTTTATTATTTTCATGGATGAAAAAATAGGCTTATGACATCACATTTAGTCCGTGTGTGTGCGTATGTGTGTGTGTCCCCTAATAAAATATAAACGGCTGGAGCGATTTCAATGAAACTCGGTAAAGTCATAGTACTATTTTGTCCGACCCCGACCGTGATCTTCAAATTTTATTAGAGCTCACCAATCCAACATGGCGACTGTGCGAAATATTTCACTGGCATTCCATATCTCCGAAACTATTACAGATATCACCCTGACATTTTGTACGGTGATAAAATGAACTACTAGATGGGACTCTCAAAATTCCTGTTAAGTAACAAACGAACATGGGGGCCAAGCGAAGTTGATACATTAAAATAGATCTTTTTTTCGCGATTAAACCATTCGAGCGCCGTCAAATGGTATAGCAAATGTTATACACCTTGTAATGCACTGATATCTTATTCAGCTCAATTGTTTACATAACCGCAAGATGGTGCCTGTGAGAAATTTAAAAATTAAGTTTTAATTTCTTGTGTCCTAATCATGCGATCGTAGCCAACGTTTGAACAATGAACCTACCGTACGCAATAATCGTCATCTAATAGTACATAGCTCAATGGTCTACACATGTATTTAGAAATATTTAGACGATTCTCAATGTCAACTAATCAATGACAGCAATCAAACTGAATTGTTTTCATAACCACAAGATGGTGCCTGTGCGAAATTTTAAAATCTCGTATTTAGCCTATTTCCAAAAGCCTCCGTGGCTTAGGCGGCAGCACGCCGGCCTCTCACCGCTGGGTCCGTGGTTCAAATCCCGGTCACTCCATGTGAGATCTGTGCTGGACAAAACGGAGGCAGACAGGTTTTTCTCCGGGTACTCCGGTTTTCCCTGTCAAAATTTCATTCCAGCAACACTCTCCAATATCATTTCATTTCATCTGTCATACATTGAATCATTGCCCCAGAGGAGTGCGTCAGGCCTCGGCAGCCGGCACAGTTCATATCCTCGCCGCTAGATAGGGGCTTCATTCATTCCATTCCTGACCCGGTCGGAGACTGGAAGCAGGCTGTGGATTTTCATTCATTTAGCCTATTTCCATTTATGAAAAAATAGGCTTATGAGATCACATTTTGTCCGTGTGTGTGCACCAGGGTCGTGCAATGGGCAAGGTGAAGCAGTGCTAGCAGGTGAAGCGCAGCCCTATTCTGCCTATTTCTGAGCAGTGCAGCACGACATCACACTAGCACTGCAGCGCTTAGTCGCACAATCACTGTCCATTTGACGGGGTGCTGCAGTACGTTTAGTACTGAGCGCAGAGCCTGGACACTAGGCGCACTGGAGCCAACATTTTGTCATATGCTTGTGGTCTGCCGTGCTCATAACGTCTTTTGTGCCTGGGGAGCACAAACATACCATAGTGGGAAAGTCACACCTTAAAGAAACACACCGAAGACGTATAAAACATGATATTTGGACGCACATGAACCAGATCTGCAACAAGGATACAAGAAGTTGCGTACGTTTTAGCCTATATTCATTTATGAAAAAATAAGCTTAGGAGATCACCTTTTGTCAGTGTGTCTGTCTCTGTGTGCGTGTGTGTGTGTGATATGGTGTGTGCCCCCCCCAATAACTTCTAAACCACTGGAGCGATTGCAATGAAACTCGGTAAGTTCATAGCACTATTCCACACCACTCCGAACGTGCCCTTCAAATTTTGTTACATCATACCAATCCAATATGGCGGCTGTGCGAAATATTTCACCAGCATTCGATATCTACCAAACTATTACCGATATCACCCTGGAATATTTCACGGTGATAAAGGGAACTACTAGAAGTTCACCAATGGGATTTTTGAAAACCTGATAACTACAGAACCAACATGGTGGCCAAGCAAATTTGCGACTTTTAAATAGACGTTTCTCACGATTTAACCAACCAAACGCAATGCAACTTGGTACAGTATATGTTTATACACATTGTAATGTACCGACATCTAACTTCATTAAATTGTTTACATAACCTCAAAAAGGCGGCTGTGCGAAATATTTCACCGGCATTCTATATCTCTGAAACTATTAGCGATATCACCCTGAAATTTTGTACGGAGATAAAGGGCACTGCTGGAATTTCATCTATAAGACTTTCCAAAACCGGTTAACTACAAAACGAATATGGCAGCAAAGCGAATTTTAAAATTTTAAATAGACCTTTCTCGCGATTTAATGATCCAAACGCAATGAAACTTGGTACAGGAAATGTTTATACACATTGTAATGCACTGGTATCTATATTAGTTCAATTGTTTACATAACCTCAAGATGGGGAATGTGCGAATTTTAAAATTAAGTTTTTATTTCTTGTGTCGTAATCATGCAATCGAAGTGAGAGTTTGAGTAATGAGCCCTTGCAATAATTTTTCTTTAATGGTACGTGACTCTATGGCCTATACATATAACAATCCAACATGGCGACCATCCGAAATACTTGGATCTCAATATCTACGAATCTATTACAGCAATCAAACTAATTTTTTAAATCTTCATTGGGGCTATGAACATAAGTTCACTTATAGGACTTTCAATAACCTGGTGATCACAAATCCAACATGGCAGCGACGCGAAGTATAAATATTCATATGTTCGTTTCTCGCAATTTAACCATCCGAGTGCAGTGACACTTGGTACAGTAAATCCTTCTACAAATGTTAATCCACTGGCATCTAATTTTTTCATTTGTTTCCATAACCACAAGATGGCAGCTGTGCGAAATTTTAACATCTCGTTTTTACTTCTTGTGTCCTAATCATGCGATTGAAGTTTGAATACCACACGTACACAATACACTTCACGTATCAGTACATAACTCTAAGACCTACAGATATAAAAATCCAACATGGCGACCATGCGCAATATTTAGCCGGTTCTCAATATCTGCGAATCTATTACAGCAATCAAACTGAACTTTTGTATGTTGATAGAGGCAATTAACATACGTAGGATATATGAAAATAGGCTGTATAATTCTTCACGGAACTACTTGTTGGGTTAGTTATTGTTGTTTTAAGGGTCGGAACTACGAGGTCATCTGCCCCTACTTTTTGGGTGATGTAGCAGGTGCAGCGAGATATAATAATCCTAAAAATGGAATCAAGCATATTGGTAATCATGCATGTGACAGTAACAGGGGCCGGTATGGAATCAGGAGTGTTAAAATATATTTTTTAAATTTGTTGACATAATGTCACAAACCAGCCGACGTAGCTACACACGCTAACGTGCATGGTCAGACTACAACGAACTAGAAATACCACACACAACCATTTCATACCTTGCCTCATTAATTTCATTTGTCATTAAATCCTCTCATTAGATTGACGTCATGAAGGGCATCTATCCGTAATATCACTCCCACAAGGAAACTGTCTCAGCAAATCCCCTTCCTCATAGCAACCTAAATAATTACGGGTAGAACAAAAAGCTACATTAGGACTATAAAGCTATGGTCTACAGTATTTCAATAACAAGATTCTGAGTTCACCAACTGATTAGATTGGTGCTGTTCAGGGATATGTGAATTCAAGAAACGTGCGTTAGTAAATTTATCAGGTTTTTAAACTGAACAATATTCCGTCGCAATCTGCGGTAATTTATGTCTTTTATTCGTATTTTCAACATCGCCTGAAACAATAACTCATTGAATTTAACTACACATAAGATATACGGCAAAATAAGCAAGTTGACATGAAAGCCTTCTAACTTTTTAAGTTTTAGGACAATTTTCATTATTTCAACAGTATGGAGACCAAGAGTGCTCTTCATTGGAAAACAATTTTGCTCTGAAAATTACAAAATCTGTTGTCTGTCTTTCTACCAGCTTGTCGGCATTTCTTTCGGTTGTTTGTTGGTTTTTGGAATTATTCGGCTCTTTGGTTATGGTATGCGAACTATCTCTCTAACTTACCAGGGGCAATGTAATGCCAAAAATACGAAGAAAGGTGTACTATTATAGTTTGTGTTGAAATTACATGGCATCGTGCAATAGATTGCGCTGACGATGAAAGAGATCACCTTGTGGTGTAGCGGCTAACATTCTTGGCTGTCGCCCCGGTGGTCCGCGTTTGATTCCCTGGCCTGCCAAGAAATTTAATTTCGGTTTGAGGTACTGAAATGGTATCGATGATACCTAAGTCATCAAAGGGGTGTTCATTTTGAGGACTTGCACCAGGTCAGTGAGCACAAGTTTTCCTTTTTTTTTCTACATTCTTATTCTGCAATTCGAACATTCATATGGGAACTCGGAGAGAAACTCACCTCGTAGAGTTGTTAGAATAGCTTCCGTAAACTATTCTCAAAGGCCAATGCTACAAGTAGCCGTCGTGAGTTAATCCAATTGCATATTTATATGTAATCCACACATCGTATTTAGGAACATTTGATTGTCATAGCATTCTATGTTCTGGGCATAGGAAAACCTCGAAGCTAATTTCGCAATTTTCAGTGAATGAACATCCAAAGTATAGTAATCATCATGTAGGGACACCGTGCCACATATATACAGAGAGTGCAAGAATTGCTTGAAGGCAAGGTGGCATGGTGCGTAATTTGTGTTTGTACAACGAATGAGGTTTTCATTACGGTGATGATGATGAAGATGGTGGTAACGATGAAGACGGTGATTTACTAGTTAGTAACCAAAGGAATACTTGAGAAATAAGCCTGAAGTGGATGTATGGAAAAAACAAAATGAACTTGCTGGTTGATTGCGAAAGTGTCTAATCACCATATTTTATGGAGAACAACTTATCCAGAAGTACACATGAAAGGGAGTAGTCAAGCACAAAACGGTGGAGGCAAAGGTTGCTCTTGTGTGAGACTGTATTCTGCAACCACTGTGGAGTGTCTGATAACCTAGCTCCGTTCAAACACCAAAATTAAGAATGGAATCACCGACATAGATCTAAGATACATCTGTAACATTTCAGAAATATTACGCGATCCATGTTTTCGTGTCTTCCTCGTGTTAGATGCAAAAGTACAATATAATAATAATTGTTATTGGCCGAAAGAAGGATACAAGATTTATGCTGGACCCTACCATCAAATGTGAAGTAACCATCAGCATAACAAGACAGGTCGTTTAGAGCTAACGATAGGCTTCAAAGAGAATTGAAAGCTTGTGGTACGTTTCGAATAAGGGAAAGAAACAACATCAACATTTTTTAATAACTTATCGTGTTTGGGTATGCCTAACTTAAGTGTAAATGGCATAATTTTGTTATCAAATGAATCCATTCAATAATAGAGAATTGATCTACAATGTACTCGGGAACAGTATGAGACGTAGTCAATTGGTATCCAATAACATTTTATTGCCAATAATAATAGTCTAATAATAATAATAATAATAATAATAATAATAGGAAGAGAAGAGAGGAACGACTTCGAGAAATCCAGCCGCGACAGGCTGGCCACGCGCCCCTGAACTGAGAGTTCCAGCGTAGACAGTGTGCGCCTGGGTCATATGGCCCTAAAAGCACTTGCCTGGCTTGCAGGGTACCACGACATACTATACACAGCTCACTCGCACACGTAGCTAGCGGCAGGCGGGGAGAGTCAAGGACACAGATTACCTACTGACATCACATGACGTCACGCACCTACGCCGGGACTTGGTGTGCATCCCCACCCCTCCCCCCTCTTACCCCACACCCCGCCTAATAAAATCTAAGCGGCTGGAGTGATTTCAATGCAATTCGGTAAGGTCATAGTAGGCCTACTATTTTGGCCGACCCCGATCGTGCCCTTAAAAGTTTGTTATGTTTCACCAATTCAACATGGTGGCTGTGCGAAATATCTCACTGGCATTCTATATATCCGAAACTGTCACCGATATCACCATGAAATCAGTAGCGGCTGGCGGATAATTTTTCTGGGTGTTGCACTATTTTCTTTAAGGTGGTACATGGGCACACGCAGGATTTTTTCTAGGGGAGGGGCTGTATTTTTTTTATTCGTTACCTACAGCACATGTCACTAGGTGATACTGAGACTTACATCCCCCCGCAATTTTCGTTTCATTTCTTACTTGCTTCGTGACATTCATGATTTGGCTGCTCTTAAACCGTTGGGTACATAGTCTTTATGGCATAAATGGGAGGATTTTTTTTAAAGTTTCGAGTTTTTGTTCATAGGAGTTCGATTTTCTTTGTGAATCATCGCCATAATGTTCATTCTTTAAAAACAGGCAAAAAGTAGTGGTATCACAATGTATCGACAAAAATAAAAATCAAGCAGTTCATTAAAATAGTAATGTTAATCCAGTTCGCCGATTTTTTAAATAACTGAAGATATTCTCAAATAATCCCTAATTACTAAGTTAATTAAAACTCTGGAATTATCCTTACATCTAAATCAGTTAACCATCAGTAACTTCACTTCATGAAATCAACTGGTGTGACAATGAACAATCGAAATATTCTCGGAATTTCAGGGGGAGGGGACACGGCCCCTCCTTGCCCCACCTCCTGCGGGCACCCATGAGGTGATAGGGTAAAAGAGTGCTTGATATCGGAGAAAACTGTATTCAATTGCGTGGTAAAACGGATGTACCTCATTCATAACGAATGCCGCAGTTCAGAGACATCACAATTTCATCGGATTACATAAAAACAACAACGTAAGTTAGGCTATATGTGAGGGCGACAACTGCGAGTGTCACAAGTTCACGCGCAACATTGCAAGACATGGACGGACCATCTCGGATGTCTACGTCCACGCCTGCGCCTCAGCTCCTGGTTGCAGTCAGCGGGCAACGACCAGCCGAGTTAACTGTTGGGATAGGGCTTACCCGGTCTAGCATCTCTGCCATACCCTTCACTCTTGAGATCTGGTCAGTGCTTGGGCTTGGCAACGATCAAACGGACGAGCGCTCCTAGACGGCTGGCGCGCCTCGCTTTCTCAGCCAGTTCACAGTAACTTACTATAAGATTTCTTGAATTATTAAAGAACAGAATTATGAATTCCTGTACATATAGAAGGAAACATACAACTTCTAGTACTAAAAATATTATTTCGGAATTAATTGTTTTTCATGAATTAATCTGGTCGTTGTGCAACACTGCAACCTTATTACCGGCCTCCACTGCATGAAATTTTGAACGGTGATAAAAGTCACTTAAGTGACTTTCATAAACCTGTTAACTACAAAACGAACATGGCGTCCAAATGAATTTGAACATTTAAATAGACTTTTCTGGCGATTTAACCATCCGAACGCAGTGAAATTTGGTACATCAATTGTTTATATACATTGTAATGAACTGATATCTAATTTTGTTAAATTGTTTACATACACTCAAGATGGCAGCTGTGCAAAATTTTAAAATTATTTTTTTATTTCTTTTGTCCCAATCATGCGATAGAAGTCAACGTTTGAATAATGAACCTAAGCAATAATAGTCATCTAATAGTACATAACTCTATGGTCTACATATAGGGTCTTTCATATTAAGTAAGAACGACGAGCGGCGGTTTTATTATTCGCTACTGCAGCGGGCTTGGCCGAGTTTCTGGCGCCCCACGGCCCCCTGCTGTAGTATTGAAAGCGCGCGCATAGTACAAACTTGACCTTGCAATAAGCGTGCAGATGTTGTCAGTCGCCAGTCTGAACCTCAGATGGTAACATGTTCAGACAGTTATCATTGCAACATCGTATTTTTGTATGTAAAACTTATTTTAAGTACGAGTCGGACCGGTGGGTAAGTTCAGCAATTTCCTGATGAAGTGTCACCTTCACTAGCACAGATTCACGTAGTTGTAAATAAGTTTGCTACTAGGCCTACTGACTCAGTGCTCAATAAAGAACATAAAATACAAAATCAGAAACATTACAGTGGCAGAACTCACTCGCGTGAGCCAAAATGTGATTACCGGATACAATGCCTGTATAACCCAGGAAGGACGACACTTCCAGCATCTTTTATAAGGTAATATTTCATACAGGATTGTACACACGCTTAAAGCAGGCAGCCAAGGTGCGCCACAAGCTCGACCAAGGCCACCGCAGCAGCAGGAAAGGGGAGCGAAAGTCAAGTGAGAGAGTGATGCCCTCACCCCTTACCTGACGGTATGGGATTCCTGAGCATCTAGTCCGATGTTGCGATTGACTGTGACTGTGATGGCTATTTCTGAATTATTATTCAGTTCTGGATATTTCTGAGTGATCCTTTGAAATGTTACCAGTTTGTACTTACGACTTCTAATTTTCCATGTTGTTTTTCCTGTTTTTAGTTCATCGATCCCTTTAATTAATTTTTACTTAGTTTATTTTATCTGCAACACCATTATTTTCAGTGTTCGTTAGGTGTTCTATTTTCGGCAATTTATTTTTGGACAGTATCTCTGGTAGATCATATACATGTACGATGTACATATAGGTACGACTGATGGAGAGCATTACGGTCATCAAGTGCAGTTAGTTTTACATTTTAGGTGAAAAATGGAGCCACCACCAAAACCGATTCAAGGCAGGACTGGCATGCAAAACGAAATGTATCATCAATTTAAATTAGCGTCGCGAAATTAAATTGTTCAAAGGAATAAAATTTCACTCCTGGTGCAAAATAAAATTAGTAACAGAATTTTAATTTCGCTGCAGAGGCGAAATAAATTCATTAGTCTTTTAATTTCGCTTCCGGCGCGAAATAAAATGCATTACTGACTTTTAATTTCGCTCCCGGTGCGAAATAAAATTCGTACCAGACTTTAAATTTCGCTCCCAGTGTGAAATAAAATCCGTTACATACTTTTAATTTCGCTCCCGGCTACAAACAGAATTCTTAACAGACTTTTAACTTTGCTCCTGGCGTGAAATAAAATTCATTAAAGACTTTTCATTTCGCTCTTGGCGTAAAATAAAAACTGTTAGTCTTTTAAATTCACTTCCGGCGCGAAATAAAAAAAATACAGACTTTCAATTTCACTCCGGGCACGAAATAAAATTCGTTACAGACTTTCAATTTCGCTCCCGGCTCGAAAAAAAATTCATTACAGACTTTTAATTCTGCTCCTGGCCTGAAATAAAATTCGATACAAGACTTTTCATTTCGTTCCTGGCACGAAATGAAAACCGCTTCAGTCTCTTAATTTTGCTCCCGGCGCGAA